>CM038674.1:245009872-245599872 GCA_021605145.1 Aegilops bicornis
GTGTTTGCCTAACTATTTGGCCATGTGTACTACGAAATGAATGGAAATGCTATCTGCCTGACCTTCATCAGGCCCAACAAGCGTTACATCTGCCATCCGATCATGCGCACACATCTTTTTTAACACAAAAGCGCATGGATCTTGACAGGTGAAAAGTTGACACGTCACAACTTGTGGACTGTTTGCTGTAACAAGTCTTCTGGCGAACATCTCCCTCACCCGTATTTATCCCACCCACCGCCCATTGCCCACTTGTTGCCATCAATTTCCATAATGGCTCTTCCAAATAACGATGAGAGGAGGAGCTCGAGCCAGAGGCGGTCATGGCCCCTCCTAGCCGACTACCACGAGAAGGGTGTCTCGTGATGGTGGACGTGGCAGGAGGAGATGACATCGCGGCTCTAGAGGAGGTTCTCACGGTGGACGTCGTGGTAGCTCTAGCTCCAACCTCTCAAGTGGTTGCTCCCATGATGAGCTTGATCCGGAGGGGACTGATGTAGGGCAAAACCCTAATTAGTGTAATTTGTCCCGATGTTCATGAATTGGAGGTCGATTCAAGGAAGAACACAAGGGGAATCACAAGAGGATTTGGTGGGGATATTCCCCATGTGTGAGACCCGGCATGGTATGACCCAGTTTTGAGCCTGGTTATCCTGACCCTGCTCTACGGATCACACAATGCCAGGGCTCAAAGAAGTTTACCCAAAGAAGGGACAGGGGGCCTAGAAAGAAGACCCGACCCACGGACACCGACTTACAGACAAGCCATGCAAGGACGACTCACATGAAGGCCCAAGGAAGACTTGGAAGGCAAGCAAAGTTAATAAGACTTAGAGTAGGACACGGGTATGAGCACGACCCGAAATCATCTGTAACCCAGGGGCCCAACCTATTATATAAAGGGGGTTCCTAGTTAATCAAAGGACGTGCTAAAATCCCTTGAGAGCTAGGTAGTGAAAGAGCATCCTTGTAATCGAGATCATTGTCTATATCAATCAAGCAGGAGTAGGCTTTTACCTCCACTGTGAGGGGCCAAACCTGTGTTAACTTGCGTCCTTTGTTTTCGATCAACCCCTTTCAAGTCACCACCTAGTTGCGATGGCCTCACGACTTAGTCCGTTCACGAGGACATCTGTCGTGACAAAAACACGACAGTTGGCACCCACCGTGGGGCTACCACACGGTGGTGTTGAGTTCTTGGAGGGAGCTCTTCTAGGGATCGAGAGGTATGCAATCTTCCGAATGATGAAGAGCACACGTGGGGAGCTCTACATCGACGATGCCGGCTGGGGTCCCGAGGCCAAATCCATGGAGTCAGGATACCAGGTACCCTTTGGCAAGATCTACGTCTTCCTAGGCATGATCGGAGGGTCTCGCCCAAAGCCGAACACCACAGCCGACTTCATCGAGTCTGCTCGCCGGACCAGAACCTAGTCGGGCCAGAGCCAGTCGGACTAATGTGGAAGTGCAACTAATCCCCGGGTGGTTTTGGTAATTCGTAACAACATATAGCTCATTGAACTAATATCCATTCAACATAAATATTTCAGGATGTTCAATGATTGGCATGGCATGGACTAGAGATGTGGACCCCACAAAATGCTAAGCACAAAGATTGGCAAAAGCACAAGACTCTTTATTTCTATTTAAGTGATACAAGATCACATTTGGTCCATAGGAAAGCCAATACTATTAAAAGGGGATGAGGTGTTTCTTAATGGTCTATTTGCTCAAGTGCTTAGTGATATGGCTCCAAAACCCTCAGGCACTTTCTCCATCCAAATATGTCCAAACCCTAATTCCAAACTCGGCCCCACCAATTCTTTCTACCAGAGCCACCGAGTTCATTTGACATAGCCACTGCCAGAAACCCTAAAGATTTGGTCGCACCGATATGGATCTCGCATTACTGCAGGATGCTGCTAAAGCGACACTACGATCAGAGACCCTTTGAAGAAACTATGTGTGATGCATTAATCGCAAACATGGATGTAAAAAAACCGTCAAAAAGGTGCAATTTTTTTGCAATGGCGGAGCCATCAAACATAGTTCAGATTTTAGCTGCGTGTGAGATGCAGGGCACACGGTTAATCCATTCGAACTATTTTCAATGAGGCAGAAACAACAGAAACGGGCAGCCATATCAATGTGTGTGCGATATACGGCATACAGTTCGCTCCAATGAACTGTTTACTATTAGGGAGTGCAACAAAAACGGTTAGCCAGATCAAGGTGTGTGTGATATATGGCATACGGTTCACTCGAACGAACTGTTTTCGATTAGGGAACACAACAGAAAAGGTTCAACTTAACAAGATGCGTGTGATACATGGCAAACAGCCAACTCGGATGAACTGTTTGCAATGAGAAATTACTACACAAATGGTACAGTTAGTTCGTGTGCGATTCTGTGTGTATAAAAAACTTTGAAAAATGCAAATTAGTTGGTTGCGGTGGCTAGGAGTATCGCTCACGATGCGTCTGCGAGTACTCGTGTGTGATGATTAGTAAGTTACACATATGTTTCCTTATGTTAACACATGTGTGATAAATAACACGTGGCACCGGATACGGTATTCAGGTTGTGTGTGCTCCACTTAGTCTTCCCGCGCTCCACATGGGTGAATTGTAAAATCCACGTCTCTTCCCTCATCGGTTTCCCTCCACCGGCTAATGGCTTTCTACATATAACCCAGGCGGCAACGCACCGTCGCGACACTCTGCGCAGACCTATTCCTCACCCATCTACCATTAGTTATTCCAAGCATGCCAGGCAACAACCAAGCTTCGACGTCGAGCCCTATCTGCATTACATCTTCGGCGAGGAGAACGAGTCGGAGCAGGTTGGGGAGCAAGAGCTTCATCAGCCAGTGCAGGCACCGTGGCGCATCGGCAGCGATATCGGCGTTATAGTCCTTGGGCGCACAATCAACATATTGCAGAGGAGGTGTAATGAGTAGTTTGCCATCCACCGTGCAAAAGATCCAGAGCTGCTCGGCAGCATGATCGACGACCCACCCAAAGAACCGCCGTCACCAGTGCTCATTGAGAGCCTGATGCCCCGCAAGGAATGGCCAGAGGACATCTACGATTCAGTCAAGACACAGGCAGCCTGCGGCTTCAACATTGCCCGCGACGGCCGTCTCAACTTCGATCTCGATGATGTGGTGGCCAGGCACGAGCGCATCCTTGGCGGAGTTGACGTCCCCGACGAAGTAGAACATCGCCAGCGTGATATCTTGAGGATGCAGGTGATGGAAGAAATTTGCTACTAGGCCAGAGACATGGAAATGGAGCGGTTCACGGAGATATCATGCGCGCGATTGCACGTTGTCAAGCTCTTCTGGAAGAGGTCCAACATCTCCAGGAGCCTCCCAGTGCCAGTAGCTCCGTAGGCGGAGCCGGGTCGGGACACTTGGAGTGAATGGCCGCAAGGGTGCTATGCTGATCATGGAGTCCGAGAAGACTGTCGTCGGAAGGCCGCCAGCTCAGCCTTTTAGCCTATATTTTATTATAATTGTATGCATATGTTGGCCGTGAGTGCTCTCGGCCTTGCCGCATGTGGTATTTTAAATTATCCTGAATATGTATGACAATTATTAACTGTTGCCATTGTAAATTTGCCTCAACGGCGAGCAGAGTGTGTGCAGGGCCGCCTCAATTGCGAGCAAAATGCGCGGACGGACGCGAGCAGAGCGGGCTGCGGCCGCCTCAACGGCGAGCAACCACGTGGTCAACCTTTTGCCATCAATAATTTTTGACCTTGTTTGTCGTCACATTGCAGATTACAACACAATAAGTAATTGTAAATCTGTTCACACCTATCAAACTATCTGTTCACACTTAGCACCGGGCTATAAAAACTACCCAATCAAAAATTACTTCATAGTTCCTCTCCTCATCACCCACAAAGCTGGTCTTTCCTGTCAAGTCGTTCCGCCATGACCGGTAGGAGGAGTTTCGGGTGGACATATAACGAGGCAGCAAAGACCATGTCCGCGGAAGCACTTGAGAGGTCCCGCCGTGAAGCGGCAGCTGCAACAGAGATGTCCCGGCGCGTCGCGGAACCCTCGAACGAGCGTTCACGGGCACGCGAGGGCTCTCACAAGCACACTCGTTGTGTCGACCATCGCGACGAGCTGGCGTTCCTGAAGTCCTTGGCCAGCGACGATGACATTCTCGCTGGTGTCATTAAGCAGCAGGAGCTAGTCGACGGCTTGATGAAGCTGCTCGAGATCAGTGATGCCTCGGTTTACAAGGCGACCGGCCTCGTCGAGCAACTCATAGGTGACAATGTGAAGCTCCTCAAGGTGCTCGCTGAGGAGGAGGAGGCCGCCGACTGGAAGATGCTACATGAGCAGAGCAGTGCCTCGGGGATGACGCTGACAGCAGTCGTCGAGGAACTGATGGCTGACTTGAGGAAGCTCCGGATCGAGCGCGAGCAGGAGGTCGAGGAATCCGTGGCTCCTTTCAAGCAAAGTCGTGAGGAATTGAAGGAGCTGGAGGATGTCGTCGCTCGGCAATCCATCGACGAGTAGAGACAGTAGCGAGCCAGATCATTGTCTGCGATTTCCTTCTTCTCTTGCCCCCATGTCTTCTGGGCTTTGCCGCATGTGGCATTTTAAATTATCCGGAATATGTAAGACAATTATTAACTGCGCCATTGTAAATTTGTCATTGTATTATCCGTTGCCATTTTATTTGTCGTCGTATTATCCGTTGCCCGATGTGGTAATTTAAATTAGTCCAGAATACGAGTTGAAAACACGAACAAAGCAAATGCTGCCATGGGATCACAAGCAAACACCCTCCGTCCAGGTGCTTTTATTAACCCATTAATGGAGAAGTTCTGAGCGAGCCAGGCGGCGGCTGGTCCATGGAGGTCAAAGAGATTGCTTCCCGGTGAGCATGGGCGGCCTTGCTGCTCGCACATGTCCCGTCGAGCCTGCGAGGTGGACAAGATGCAAAGGCCCCCTGTTGAGCTCCAGACGGCGGACTCGTGACGCTGCCCCGCCGAAAGCATGCACAGCGGACTTCTCGCGCTCGTCCCGTCTAATCAAACAGCTGCATGCACGCCACTGAGTATGGTTAAATTTTGATACGGTTCATATAATACAACCGTTTGTGATATTAATGTGTCAGCTATTCGTTTCAAAAAGGACTTCGTTGGCTATTAATGTGTGCGTTTTGTCACAAACTGGACGATTTTTTTACCACGACATATACGTGCCATGTCATGAAACCATGCCAAGTTTCATGTTTTTTGGGTGAGTTCATGATTTACTGGGATTTAAAAACCGAGATCTCAATGTTTCAGGACGACGAGAAGTTTGTAATTCATTCCATTCCTTAAATCAGAGCTAAACATGAACCCAATGACACATGTACGATTTCCCACCCATTTTGCTTCACTGGAGCATGTGTTTGTAGATCAAATTTGAATTATGGACTACATTAAATGCCTAGGAAACTTAATTAATATATACAATGGCCAAACAAACCCTGAACAGTTTCAAATTTCAGCACGACACTCCTGTTATTCTATGTCGCCTGTAGAAAACACAGTTCAAGGCGAGAAGAGGCAGCGAGTATCGTTTCGCCCACAAGAGGGGCATGTATCCCTACTGGAACCACGAGGGTTGCGACAGGCTCTGGTTTGTAAGAGGCTTGTAATATAGCTTCGCCCAAATTGGACAATTATATGTACCATGTAGTGACACCATGCCAAGTTTCATGAATTCCTGGTGAGTTTTGGATTTACAGAGATTTAAAAACCGAGATTCGCAATGTTTTTGGCCAAGCCAGGACGGCAAGACGGTTGAATTCACTTCCATGGGACCTAAACATGCACCCCAAGGACACATGTACGTTTTTTTAGCCATTTTTGTGCACTGGAGCATGTATTTGTAGTTCGGATTTGAATTATGGACATTAAATGCCTAGAAAACTCAATTAATGAATAAAAAGGTCAAACGAACCCTGAACAATTTCAAAGTTCAGCGTGAATCTCCCACTGTTCCGTGTTGCGTGTAGAAGAAAGTACGAGCCTAGAAGAGGGAGCGATTATCATTTGGCCCAAAAGGGGACAATTTCCCTATCGAAACCATGAGGGTTCTTGCGACAGGCTCCGATTTGTAAGAGGTTTGTAATAAAGCTTGGCCCAAATTAGCAATGTTTTTACCACGACATATATGTGCCATGACGACACCATGCCACCTTTGATGACTTTCTGGTAAGTTTTGGATTTATGGGGATTTAAAAACCGAGATTCGAAATGTATGAGGACGAGCCAGGACACCGGTACGGTTGTAATTCGTCCCCATTCCTGGCATGGGACTTAAACATGCACCCAAGGACACATGTATATTTTTATAGCCATTTTGGTGAACTGGGGCATGTATTTGTAGTTCATATTTGAATTATGGACATTAAATGCCTAGGAAACTCAATTAGTGTATAAAAAGGCCAAACGAACCCCGAATATGTTTAAATTTCAGCACGGATATCCGGTCGTTCCATGTTTTCCATAGAAGAAAATACAAGGCGAAAAGAGGAAGGATTACCTTTCACCCACAAGGGGAACATGTTTCCCTATCGGAACCACGAGGCTTCTTGGAGAGAAGCTCCGGTTTGTAAGAGGTTTGTAATAAAGCTTGGCCCAAATTGGACAATGTTTTTACCACGACATATATGTGCCATGACGTGACACCATGCCACCTTTGATGACTTTCTTGCGAGTTTAGGACGAGCCTGGACGCCAGTACGGTTGTCATTCGTTCCCGTTCCTGGCATGGGACCTAAACATGCACCCAAGGACACATGTATAAATTTTCTAGCCATTTTGGTGAACCGGAGCATGTATTTGAAGTTCAGATTTGAATTACGGACATTAAACGCCTAGGAAACTCAGTTAGTGTATAAAAAGGTCAAACGAACCTTGAATAAGTTTAAATTTCAGCACAGATATCTTGTCGTTCCATGTTGCCCGTAGAAGAAAATACAAGGTGAAAAGAGGCAATGATTATGTTTCACCCACAAGGGGACACGTTTCCCTATCAGAACCACGAGGCTTCTTTGAGAGAAGCTCCGGTTCGTAAGAGGCTTGTAATAAAACTTGCGCCAAAATGGACGGAAAAAATTCCTCGACATATATGTGCCATGTCGTGACACCATGCCAGGTTTCACGATTTTTGGGTGAGTTTTGGATTTACGGGGATTTAAAAACCGAGATTCTTTTCACGAAATGTTTTCAAATTGCACACAGTTCACTCACGAAAGTCGTGTGCCTACCAAACCATGGCCGATGCCCCCCCTCTGTTGCGCGCGTGATCTAAGTCGTACGTTCTGATTGGCCAAAACCCAACCCCACGGATCGTGCGTCTACCCCGTTGGATGCTCCTAGATCGAACGACAACCCTCAGCCCTTTCACAACACATGCAGTACATGGGTAAGCACTTTGCGCATGCGTCGTGCTAGCTCACGCTTCCTTCTCTACTACGTTTTCTAAACAGGCTACCATTTCCCGCCACTCCTCTCATCGGTTTCTCGCCTCTTCTCCCATCGTTTTCCTGCTACCAGTGTCAGTGCTCATTGAAGGCTAGCAGCGACACACCGGCCATGTAAATATTGCACATAGTTTCTAAAAGCACAAATGTGTGTGATAGGAGGGAGTAGGTCCCATAGGGTGACCAACATGAAATGCCTTAACGACAAGGAGGCAATTCCTATCAGCAAGGGGCGGCTTCCCATCCGCTAGCCTACTCGAATAGAACGCAGAAGTTAAGCGTGCTCAGGCTGGAGTAGTCCAAGGATGGGTGACCCGGTGGGAAGTTGCATATCTCAAGCTTCATTTAAATGCCATGACACCGTCATTATAGAGATAAATATCTCTATAGTGACCTATCATGGCAATTATATAAACCTTGGGATCCTTGTTTTGCTAAGTTGTAGACTATGTTTTTGTTGGGTTTTTTTTGCTCTAAAAAAGTAAAGAATGATTGACTTGACCTGTCATGGCGATTACATAAACCTTTTTCAGGTCGCATGCGAGGTATAGGGGGTAGGGTGTTCTTATTTAGCATGTCCCCCTTGTGCGTCTTATAGACGCTGCACATATCTGTGGGCTCCCCGAGGTATATATATTATCCTTTACTGACAATGCAGGGGGGGGGGGCACACAATCTATCCCTTTGACCCAACAACAAGAAGGGTTTGACCATGATGGTTTCCTATTGATACTAGTAAGGTACACGTGCATTGCACGCATGAGATTTGGTAACCAAATTATAAATAAATACCACACTATAGCATGTAAGCTTTGAGACATATATGCATGATGTAGATGTTTGTTGAATTCTTATAGTTCATCTCATTCAAAACCAATTAGTTTTATAAAAAAAACTATTTTAAAATTCATGGAATTGTGCATTGTAAAGCATAAAGTAAAAACAAATAGTGACAATTCATTTAGAAAAAAAGTTTGGGCAATTAAGATATGGAAGATTCTAGAACAAAGGAGAAGTGCTTGTGTTTTGAGGTTTGTGCATTATGCTTAAGTTCAACCATGGAGTCTTCTAGATTGTACATGTGGCAGAATCTGGTGAAATGTAGATGATATCCAAGGACCAGTAGTGCTCGGATTTTCCATCTCTGTACGGTCGGATTGGCTTCATCCAACGACCAACTTTCAAAGTTATTCGGACACTATATAGGGGTATAGATGTGTGCCATTCTAGACCAAATAAAGTATGAGCGCATGCATGGGACGACCCCCCCCCCCCCCGCCGCCTCAAAGTTGGGAAACTGACATCATACGTATTGAACCAGGCTTGGAGTCGGGTACAGTGTTCGGTTTGTAATGTAGTTGGTGGCCCATCGAAGTTGTGCATTCGGGATTTAAACACATCACACACCACCGTACCCATACATATTTTTCGGCCGCATGCAGTGTATACCTGGTCTTCTGATCGACCACATCTCCCTTGTGCGGTTTTTTGTGACAACACGCATATCTGTGGGCTCCCCGAGTGTATATATATCATCCCTTTGACCGATAGTGAGGGATATGTATTGGCCATGAATGGCTTCCTCCTAGTTCATGTTAGGGCTGGTCACCTTCACATGTCGCTCAAGCAAAGCTCGAGCTCATGCGTTGTCAGGATTCCCTCCCACATGCTCGGATTACTGGGTTCGACCTACATCGTACCCTGTGTATCTCGTCCTTAACTACCTTGTCTTCATGGTTGTTGTCTGTATCGAGAGGTAGGCACCACATCTAAATTGTACATTATTCTATATTGAAAACACACATCACCCCTTCCCGACGTACATCATTTTGGGCCGCATGCAAGAGGTGCTGGTTTCGTAGTCCCTCTCGTGCGATTTTTATGATGCTTCAATCTATTGGCCCAAGCGGTTTATCGACAACAACAGTTGTCATTTGACCAAACGATAGATTCATTGGTCCGTCTTATGGTAGGTCATGGCGACATGCATGTATGACCAAAGTATCATTATGTGCATCTGCCCCGCTGACACGAAGTGGGAGGTGGTGGGCCAAGCATCCTAGCTAGCTACGACATTATGTCATTATAGATATATCCAAGGGTGCTTTCGGGTTTGCGAGGCAGGTGCCACCAAAGTTATGCATTGTGTATTTAAAATTTTAAACATCACAACCAATATTTCTACATATATTTGGCCACTTCCAGGTGGTTCTTGACTTCTGGCGCCTCTCATCGATCTTCGATGACGCGCCCAACCATGGGCCCACGCGGTCAAAGTTGTGCATTGGAATTTTGAACATCACGGACCACCCTTTTCACTTATATATATTTGGGCCACATGCTGGTGTGGCTGTCTTCTGACCCTCTCTAACATTTTTTGCTGCAAAGACTCTGATGACGGTCAACGGACACGGGTATAATATCTTAACCGTGTGCAATGCAAGTGCACTGTGAATCACAACGACTGCGCAAGCGCGAGCGAATGTGGAGGTGTCCTAGATCAACCGTGTGTGATGCAAGTGCGCTGTAAAATCACCACGACTTCGCAAGCGTGAGCAAAGGGTGGAGGTATTGGCTTAACCGTGTGCGATGCAAGTGCGCTGTAAAATCACCACCTGCGCAAGCTAAAGGCGGGTAAGTTTATTTTGAAATTAGGACAAATCGTGTGCAATAGACCAGCTAGCTAGGAATATAAAAACAAACTACCCGCCTTGAGCGTTGCAAAAATCGGCGGTTCCGCCACTTTTCCTTATTCATACACGCATATTCTTATTGGACCGTGCACGATCTTGGGCACTCCCGCCCCGCATCAATTCCTTTACCCAAATTTTAGTAGCTGTCGTACTTCAACTGTCGCCCACACTCTTCCAGCACCGACCTTATAGTAAAATTGTAGTAGCCGGGGCATTTTAACCGTCGCCCTCCCTCATCCACCACCATCTCCACCCACTATTACTAAAATTTTCAGTACCCGCGGCGCATCCTCAATCACCCCCTCCATAGTCCCCCCACCCAGCCCCCTCCCCCCCCCTCGAACCCTAGCTTGTCATTGCTGTCGACGCCGGGGTGTCTTGGCAACCCCCGCCGGTCCGCCTGCCTCCTAGCTTAGATAATAAAGTTCAGGTTACCCAGAGATTCCCATACCGTCGCCCCATTCCCCTGAGTTTTTAGATGGGGCCTGCGGTGTCCCTCCCCGCCAGATCCACATCCCCTGCTCCAGAATGTCGCAGCCTAAGCTCGACCACGAATCCCGGGGAGCCCGACGAGCGTTCGGCCAAGAAGAGGTTTATCATGGCCTCTACGGCGGACATTGGTGAGGTGGCCGCCGTTCGCCCCGGACTGTCGATCCCGGAGCAACACGTCGCCACGGAAGTCGGCGAAGATGTTGACTTCGTTGCCATGCCGAAGGCTTCATGTTAGCGGGCTAGCATATTACTGTATCTCCGGAAAGCTGGCTACGACATCAAGCTCGTCGATAGCGATGGCTTCACGTGGGCCATGTCACGGGTTAAGTGGTCCATCCCCAACCCCTCTGGTTCAACTGCAGTCGATCTCTTCGACGGCCCTGCCGCTGATCTCCTTTGCCAAGCGGTCAAGGATTTGCGATCCTTATACGCCATCGAGCCCATTTTGTCATTTCTGAAGGACACGTTCTATGGCGGTGGCTTGGGATCCTCAATTGTTAAGTCAGATCTCATCGACCATGACCACGACCATGAGGAGGGCATGCAGGAAGGTTCTTCCAAGGTTAAACAGCTCATCTGCGACATTAGAGAGCGCACCATGGGTCTGTGCTCTTCCAACTGGAAGGATACTGTCCATGAAATGTGAGGCAACATCCTATCAGCAAATCTTACCTTTTCTAGCTTGCCAACATGTACCCTTTTTTGTAGTAGCATTTGCTGTGCGGTGCTTTAACTGTGTCATGTTTAATTATTTCAGTTATGCAAAAATGTATTGTTCAATAGGGCTATGTGATCTTTGGTTGTTTATAGTGAGTAGATGCCTTGTTTATTTGTATTTGGTTGTTAGGTTGGTTGCAGTGAACATTTTTCTAGTTATCGAGCAGATGCATTGTTTATATGTATTTGGTTCTTAGTTTGGTTGCAGTGAGCATTCATTGATTTATCAAGCAGATGCCTTGTTTATCTGTATTTGGTTGTTAGGTTTCCTTTTTTAGCATTTGTCCAATTTTCAAGCAGATGCCTTGTTTATCTGTATTTGCTTGTTAGGTTGGTTGCAGTGAGCATTTGTCCAGTTTTCAAGCATATGCCCTGTTTATCTGTATTTGCTTGTTAGGTTGGTTGCAATGAGACTCTGTCCAGTTTTCAATGGCTATATTTGGTTGTTATACTGATCATTCATGCCTTGTTTATTTCAGTCATTCACAATGTGTTGTTCATTATGTGCAAGTCAGAACTGTGCCTCTCGACTGCATCAATACCAGTTTGAACGGCTATATTTGGTTCTAGTTATGCCTGGTGTAGTTAACACATGCCCTTTATTTAAGTTTTACACATTTATCCAGTGTGATGTTTAAGCGTTACCTACGTTCTATTCATTTTCGACAATACCCGTTTGAATTGCAATATTTGATGGCTGTTAAGTCTGTTGTCGATAACATTGCCTTACATTTTATATCTGCTTTAAGAGCATGCTGAAACCAACACATTCAAGCTATCATTTGAAGATGATGATGTTTTACCTTTGCTATATTTGTTTGATGTTAAGGTTGTTGTACTTATCATGCCTTTCCACTACTTATGCATGACAACAACGGGAGTGGCCACCATTTTCCGCTGAGGTTAGCTTCATCCCTCGGCTTGTACTCCCCTCGTCGTTCCATAATGTAGTGCATATATAGATCCAGGCCTGGACACTTGTTAGCTTCTAATATTGACTTGTTGCTTGTTGGTACATATGCCCTTGGCAAGGATCCATGCATCGACCGTTTTTGCGTATGGGGCAATGAGATATTCATGAACAAGCATCAAGTGAGGAAACTGATAAGGATTATTAGCAAAAATATACGAATGGTGGCAAGCAGATTATTTGTTTATGCTCTATCCAACACAACAGTGAGCTATAGGATGGTAACTACAAAATCTGTAGCCTTCTCTTTTTACTGTCCATATATAATGAGTTGTTAGACAACAATGTCTGAATCATTATCGTTCGCAGTGGTTCCCGAAGCAGTTCACTCAAGATTACCTCGCAAAGTACATGATTGGTGGACACACAATGAAGGTTTAAGTATTTCATCCATACTACAATGAGCATCGAGAAGTCGTAACGAAGACAGTGAAGGATGGACGGGCAGCCATCACAAGGGGTTGGCCTAGAGTCGTGCGTGCATTAAGCATGGAGGAGGGCACAATATGGGCACCCCGCTTCACCTTCTCCAGCAACCAGAATGTCTTTTGCCTCTCTCTTTACAGTCTTTAGTACAATTGTGGTTCATCATTCTTTACTTGGTGCTTATGTAGTTCTTCAATATATGTACATGTGCATCGAATTATGCATTCGTGGTTGAACCTATATTTGTAATAAACATGGTTGGATATGAAATAAGTGATTGCCTACTTTCAAATTCAAAACATGTGATTTTTAAATTAGAGATTAATTAGGGATTACACTATACACGGTTTGCAAAAGTGAGACGTCTGTGATAGACGTGGAGATCAGACACGTTTCTAGGATCCACTACGTGTGCGATCAATTTCCACTGCACAAAAGACATCCTCTTGAAAACTGTTTGTGTTAGGCCACCTTGTGCAAACGTTTACTACACAAAAACTGTGTGTGATGGACATCCTTTGCCACACAGTTTCTTCTACGCACCTTGTGTGATGCATTCAATAACGCAAACAATAAAATTGTTAATATCGTGTGTAATGGCAACGCTATCACAAACGATTTACCGGGGAAAATTGTGTGTGATTTACCTGCGAACGGAAACGTTTTCCTTGGAGCGACTGTGTGAGATGTACATACGAACGGAAACGTTTAGCGGGGACTGACTGTGTGGGATGTACTTACGACCGGAAACGATTTCTCCTGTATAATTGTATTTTTTAGGACTAGTACACGTATAACCGTATTTGAGCGCTCGCCGGTCACACACGACCTCATTTTGTCGAGCGTGTGTGCGAGGAGGGCATATCCCCGATGGTTTCTGGGTCATGTGGGAAGGACCCCCCTATCGCCCACACTCACTTGGCGATAGTTCCAAACACCGTCGCGGAAAGGGGTTAAAAACCGTTTGTATAGCACCGACGCGTACCAGTGTCGGTCCCACCGGATGGCCTTGCCAGCACTCTGTGATCTATTATATTCACATCAGTCCAACCGAGTTTATGCAATCGGGCTCACAGAGTTGGCTTGACAAATTCTCTGTTGCTTATTGCTTCACTTCGGTCTCACCTAGTTGATGCAATCCACGCCACCAAGATGATGTTTGCCCAAAGCCCTAGCACATCAGTCCCACCGAGATTCCTAAAGTTCATATTTTTGAACAGATCGGTGCCACCGAGTTTCCTAATCGGTGCCATCGGGATGAGTCAAAAGAATGCAAGAGTTGGATTTTGTGTGGAGGCTATATATACCCCTCCACCCCTTATTCCTCATAGAGGAGAGCCATCAGAACGTGCCTACACTTCCACCATACATTTTCTAAGAGAGAACCACCTACTCATGTGTTGAGATCAAGAGATTCCATTCCTACCACTTGAACCTTGATTTCTAGCCTTTCCCAAGTTGCTTTTCACTCAAATCCCTCTTCCACCATAGCTAAATCTTTGTGAGAGAGGGAGAGAGAGTTGAGTGTTGGGGAGACTATCATTAGAAGCACAAGAGCAAGGAGTTAATCATCTACACACCATCTATTACCTTTTGGAGAGTGGTGTCTCCTAGATTGGTTAAGTGTCGCTTGGGAGCCTTCGCCGTGATGTGGAGTTGAACCAAGAAGTTTGTAAGGTCAAGGAGATCGCCTACTAATGTATACTACACAACTAGTTCTTGTAGACTCGTGTTGGGCCTCCAAGCGCAGAGTTTTGTAGGACAGTAGCAATTTTCCGTCAAGTGGATGACCTAAGGTTTATCAATCCGTGGGAGGCGAGGATGAAGATGGTTTGTCTCAAACAACCCTGCAATCAAATAACAAAAGGTCTCTTGTGTCCCCAACACACCAAATACAATGGTAATTTGTATAGGTGCACTAGTTCGGTGAAGAGATGGTAATAAATGCATATTAACGATAGTAGATATTGATTTTTTGTAATAGGAACAATAAAAAACAGCAAGGTAACAAGTAACAAAAGTGAGCACAAACGGTATGGCAATGCTTAAAAATGAGGCCTCGGGTCCATACTTTCGCTAGTGCAATCTATCAACAATGCTAATATAATTGGATCATATAACCATCCCTCAAAGTGAGATGAAGAATCACTCCAAAGTTCCTATCTAGCGGAGAACATAAGAAGAAGTTGTTTGTAGGGTACGAAACCACCTCGAAGCTATTCTTTCCGATCGATCTATCCAAGAGTTCGTACTAAAATACCACCAAATAATTTTAGATTCATAATACTCAATCCAACACAAAGAACCTCAAAGAGTGCCCCAAGATTTCTACTGGAGAAACAAGGACAAGAACGTGCATCAACCCCTATGCATAGATTACCCCAATGTTACCTCAGGAATCCGCGAGTTGAGTGCCAAAACATATATCAAGTGAATCAATATGATACCCCATTTTCACCACGGGTATTCATAGCAAGACATACATAAAGTGTTCTCAAATCCATAAAAGTATTCAATCCGATAAAATGAAATCTCAAAGGGAAAACTCAATTCATCACAATAACATAGAGAGGGGAAAACACCATATGATCCAACTATATTAACAAAGACCGCAATACATCAAGATCGTACCATCTCAAGAACACGAGAAAGAGAGAGAAAGAGATTAAACACATAGCTATTGGTACAAACCCTCAGCCCCGAGGGTGGACTACTCTGTCCTCATCATGGTGGCCACCGGGATGATGAACATGGCTACCTGTGCTGATTTCCCCCTCCGATGCAGTGTTGGAACGGGGTCTAGATAGGTTTCTTGTGGCTACAGAGTTTTGCGGCGGTGGAACTTCTGATCTAGGGTTACCCTGAGGGTTTTTGGAATATTTGGGAATTTGTAGGGCGAAGAGGCGTTGCGGGAGGCCACCGAGGTGGGCACAACCCACCTGGGCGCGTTTGGGCCCCTAGGCACGCCCTAGTGGGTTGTGCGCCCCTCGGGGCTCCCCTCTGGCACTTCTTTGGTCCACTGGATGTCTTCTGGTCCAAAAAAATCTCCAAAAAGTTTTGCTGCGTTTGGACTCCGTTTGGTATTGATCTTCTGTGCTGTAAAAAACAAGCAAAAAACAGCAACTGGCACTACTAAAGGGTGTAGTGTCAGCCGATGGAGACACTAAACGTAGCTTTGCAGTTGATGATCTCAATTGCCACACACAACCATCCCAGGTGCTTGCTTTAACTTCGCGCTATAAAATGTGGTTGCATGTTGCATATGGTGCCTAGCTTGTATTGCTTCCAATTTGGTTAAATTGCATCTGCTTACTTTACACATTATACCTTTGATAATGGCATGCCTTCCTGTTTTTGATACATGCTACATTTGTCTATTAACCATGTTCTTACATCAAACAAATGCTCTTTTGTATCCCTCATCAATCACTTATGATGAGACAGTCACCCCAGTGGGTTACTGTGAGACGCGCTACTCGTTTAAAGAGTGCAGTGTCATCCTCCCCACATGATTCTCAAGAAACAGCAAGGCCAAATGAAGATAGTCAACATATCTCTCTAGTTGCTGACCGCAACTCCCCTACACCAACATCGCAGGTGCTTGCTCTTACTTGGCAATGTGATGTGTGGTTGCATGTTGCATATGGTGTCTACCTTGTAATGCTTCTAATTAGGGTAAATTGCATCTTCTTAGTTAACACATTATACCTGTGAATATGAAATGCCTTCCTGTTTTTGGTACATACTACGTCTTTCTATTAACCATGTTATTACATCAAACTACTTTTCTTGTGTATCCCTCATCAATTACTTCTGACGGGACACCTCCAAATTGACAATGTAATATTGGTTGCATCTTGCATATCATTTCAAACATGTATTGCCTCTAATTTGTTGAAGTGCCACTTATAATGAGACACATCTAACTTGGTAGAGTGATTTTGGTTGGATATTTCATATGGTGTCTAGATTGCATTGCTTCGAATTTGTTGAAATGCCTTCTGCTTAGCGTTTTTCTTACATATTCCATCCTCCTACAATGTGGTTGCCTTACATATAAGTTGTGTTCGTCAGTATCATGCATCAACAAATTTGGAAGTGTGAATTTCATTCCTTTTTCTTGTGTGTTTACTTGATAAGGCAAAATATAAAAGGACAAACGCACGGAATGGTGGTGGTCCTCTGGAGGAATCGAAACAGATGATCTCTGCAGATTCTCCTGCTACTCCTACTGCAGTGCAAGTTCCAAATCTCATCTCCCCTACTCCACAACCCCAGGTGCTTGCTCTAACATGGAAGTGTGATATCTGGTTGCATGTTGCATATGGTGCCTAGCTTGTATTGCTCGTAATTTGTTAAATTGCATCTCCTTACCTTACACATTATACATGTGAATATGACACACCTTCCTGTTTTTGGTATAAAATACATCTGCCTATCACACCATGTCCTGCATCTATCACTTATGATGAGACAGTCACGCCCGTGGGTTAGTATGAGACGCGCTACTCTTATAAAGAGTGCAGTTTCATCCTCCCCACATGATTCTCAAGAAAAAGCAAGCCTAAATGAAGATAGTGAACGTAGCTCTCTACTTGAAGACCACATTTCCCCTACACCACCATCGCAGGTGCTTGCTCTAACTTCGCAGTGTGATATGTGGTTGCATGTTGCATACGGTGTCTACCTTGTAATGCTTCTAATTAGGGTAAATTGCATCTGGTTAGTTTACACATTATACCTGTGAATATGACATGCCTTCCTATTTTTATTACATACTACATCTATCTGTTAACCATGTTCATACATGAAACTACCTCTCTTCGGTATCCTGCATCAATCACTTACGATGAGACACCTTTATTCGTTGCATATTGCATATTATTTCTAGCCTATTGCCATGTATTGCTTCTAATTTGGTCAAATACATTTATGAGGCCACCCTTTTTAATTTGGCAGAGTGATATTGGTTTCATCTTTCATATGGTTTCTAGCTTGCATTGCTTCTAACTAGTTTGATCTCCTTATGCTTAGTTTACACTTTACACATCATACATTTCAATATGTCATGCCGTCCTGTTTTTCATACATATTCCATCCTCCTATCATGCGGCTGCCTTAGATGAAAGTAGTGTTCATCAGTATCATGCATCAATGAGTTCTGAAGAGCAAATTTTATTCCTTTTTCTTGTGGGTTTGACTTGACAAGGCAAAATAAAAAAAGAGGAAGCAAAGGAGTAAGGAAGGCGATGATGGTGGTCCTCTGCAGCAACATAAACGGAGCATTTGTACGGATTCTCCTCGTATTGCTAGTGCATTACAAGTTCCAAGTCTCCGCTCCCCTACTCCACCATCCATGGTGCTTGCTCTAACTTGGCAGTGTGATATCTGGTTGCATGTTGCATATGGTCACTACAAAAAAAATACACTTCCGTGATGATATGTGTTTGTCACAGTAGGTCGCGTTTTTTGTCATGCATGTACATACATGACGATTTTATGACAGAATCAAGATAGTCATACCAGGCCGTCAGAGAAGTGTTCCATGACATTACCAAAATTATCATCACGGAAGTGTCCACTTCCATGACGATAAATTGTGCGTCTGTAAGTGCTTTTCGTCAAGGGTGATTGACACGTGGCATCCACCGTAACGGAACACCGTTAAGATATCGGGTCGTGTTTTGGATCCGATAACAAGTTTAAGGACACGAACAATGGGGATTTTCCACTTGTAAAATCATCATTGTCTGGAGGAAACACGTGTCGGCTCATCGCTGGGACAGATGTCATCCACTCATTGGATGAAGGCGCCTATGATACGCCGACATCGCGGCAATCGCCCAACAGAGGCCCATTCTCGTGAAAAGGCCGGCCTGTTTGACTTGGTCAAAAGGTGGCAGCCGCCCATGGAAAGCGTGTTAACGGCTTGTTCGCATATAGCCCATTTACGTACCGCTAACCCAAGGCCCGTTACGCCCTATCCGAATTAGGCCCAAGAGCGTCATCCGGGCCATCCAATATGACTCCAAATTGCTTTCACTTCGCCTATGTATGGCCCATGACGCCTTTTCGCCCATATGAGGCCCTATGTAACTCTTGGCCTATTAACGGCCCGTTAGAAATCGGCCCGCAATGAACAAAGTGTATCACTTTACACCCATTAACGGCCCGTGGTGAAATCGCCCGTAATGAACAAAGGTATCACTTTATACCCATTAAAGGCCCGTTATTCAATTGGGCCGATTCCAGCCCATGTTATCTTTCGGCCTTCTCAGAGCCCATTTATTCTTGGGCTCATTTCCAGCATTCATTTACTTACGGCCCGTTCATCGCTATTTTTCTCGTGGGCCAAATTCAGCCCGTGGTTCTGATCGGCCCGCTTTGTGGTCCGTTAATACGTTGGGCTTTTTCATAGCGCCATCAACACGGCCTATTAACGATGGCCCGTTATGGTCGGCCCATGAACGGGCGATTCCAACTCTAGCCCGCTTATAGCCATAATGCGACTGTTATTGGCCCATGTTTGGCCAATCGATCATACGCCCGTATAAGGCCCATTGATGATACGCCCGTAGAAGGCCCATTGTTTTTACTGACCCGTAGAAGGCCCATTGTTTCTATGGCCCGTAGAAGGCCTCTGCTTTCTACGACCGTAGAAGGCCCATCGTTTGTACGGCCCGTAGGAGGCCCAAAGTGACACTACAAAGAATATTAGCCCATGGTTATTGTGGCCTAGTTTTAAAAAATAGGTTATTGTAGCCACTAGCAAACCGCGGAAAAAGAACTGCACTGACTACAAGCAAACAAAAAACAAGACAACAAGGAAATAAATAAGCAAGCAACTTATGCTAGGCTATCACGGCTATTACACATATTACATCCACTGGGCATCAAAGTTCGCCACCATTGCAAATATAGGGAACAAAGCAGCATATCATATACACTGGATGTCAAAGTAGGCGACCAGCGCAAATAAATGTTGGAAATATGCCCTAGAGGCAATAATAAATTGGTTATTATTATATTTCCTTGTTCATGATAATCGTTTATTATCCATGCTATAATTGTATTGATAGGAAACTCAGATACATGTGTGGATACATAGACAACACCATGTCCCTAGTAAGCCTCTAGTTGACTAGCTCGTTGATCAACAGATGGTTACGGTTTCACGACCATGGACATTGGATGTCGTTGATAACGGGATCACATCATTTAGAGAATGATGTGATGGACAAGACCCAATCCTAAGCCTAGCACAAAGATTGTGTAGTTCAGATGCTAAAGCTTTTCTAATGTCAAGTATCATTTCCTTAGACCATGAGATTGTGCAACTCCGGATACCGTAGGAATGCTTTGGGTGTGCCAAACGTCACAACGAATCGGGTGGCTATAAAGGTGCACTACAGGTATCTCCGAAAGTGTATGTTGGGTTGGCACGAATCAAGACTGGATTTGTCACCGTAAACGGAGAGATATCTACAGGCCCACTCAAGAGGACATCATCATAATGTGCACAATGTGACCAAGGGGTTGATCACGGGATGATGTGTTACGTAACGAGTAAAGAGACTTGCCGTAACGAGATTGAACAAGGTATCGTTATACCGACGATCGAATCTCGGCAAGTACAATACCGTTAGACAAAGGGAATTGTATACGGGATCGATTGAGTCCTTGACATCGTGGTTCATCCGATGAGATCATCGTGGAAAATGTGGGAGCCAACATGGGTATCCAGATCCCGCTGTTTGTTATTGACCGGAGAACGTCTCGGTCATGTCTGCATGGTTCCCGAACCCGTAGGGTCTACACACTTAAGGTTCGATGACGCTAGGGTTCAAGTACAATACACTTAATGTTGTTCGGAGTCCCGGATGAGATCCCGGACGTCACGAGGAGTTCCGGAATGGTCCGGAGGTAAAGATTTATATATGGGAAGTCCTATTTTGGCCACCGGAAAATGTTCGGGATTTTTCGGTATTGTACCGGAAAGGTTCTAGAAGGTTCCGGAGTGGGGCCCACCTGCATGGAGGGACCCACATGAACGTGGGTAGTGGGGCAAGGCCCCACACCCCTGGTCAAGGCAAGACCAAGATCCCCCTTAGAAGGAATAAGATCATATCCCAAGGGATAAGATCAAGATCCCTAAAAAGGGGGATAACAATCGATGGGGAAAGGAAAGGATGGGATTTCTTTCCTCCCACCTTTGCCAACGCCCCAATGGACTTGGAGGGCAAGAAATAAACCCCTCCACCCCTATATATAGTGGGGAGGCGCATGGGAGCTGCACCTTTGCCTCGGCGCAGCCCTCCCTCTCCCAAGGCCTCCTCCTCTCCGCTGGTGCTTGGCGGCCTGCAGGATTGCCACGCTCCTCCATCACCACCACACCGTCGTGCTGCTGCTGGATGGAGTCTTCCCAACCTCTCCCTCTCTCCTTGTTGGATCAAGGCATGGGAGACGCCATCGGGTTGTACGTGTGTTGAACGCGGAGGTGTCGTCTGCTCGGCACTAGGATCTCCGGTGATTTGGATCACGCATTTAGCACGACTCCTTCAACCCCGTTCTCTTAAACGCTTCCGCTTAGCGATCTACAAGGGTATGTAGATGCACTCTCCTTCCCTCGTTGCTAGTTTCTCCATAGATAGATCTTGGTGACACGTAGGAAAATTTTGAATTTCTGCCACGCTCCCCAACAAAGGGCATCATGAGCTAGGTCTATTGCGTGGATTCTTTGCACGAGTAGAACACAAAGTAGTTGTGGGCGTTGATTTTGTTCAATATGCTTACCGTTACTAGTCCAATCTTGATTCGGCGGCATTGTGGGATGAAACGGCCCGGACCGACCTTACACGTACACTTACGTGAGATGGAGTTCCACCGATCGACATGCACTTGTTGCATAAGGTGGCTAGCGGGTGCCGCCTCCCACTTTAGTCGATCGGATTCGATGAAAAGGGTCCTTATGAAGGGTAAATAGCAATTGACATATCACGTTGTGGTTTTGCGTAGGTAAGAAACATTCTTGCTAGAAACCCATAGCAGCCATCAGAAACATGCAAACAACAATTAGAGGACGTCTAACTTGTTTTTGCAGGTATGCTATGTGATGTGATATGGCCAAGAAGAATGTGATGAATGATATGTGATGTATGAGATTGATCATGTTCTTGTAATAGGAATCATGACTTGCATGTCGATGAGTATGACAACCGCAGGAGCCATAGGAGTTGTCTTTATTTATTGTATGACATGCGTCATTGAACAACGCCATGTAATTACTTTACTTTATTGCTAACTGGTAGCCATAGTAGTAGAAGTAATAAGTTGGCGAGACAACTTCATGGAGATACGATGATGGAGATCATGGTGTCATGCCGGTGACGATGATGATCGTGGAGCCCCGAAGATGGAGATCAAAATGAGCAATATGATATTGGCCATATCATGTCACTATTTGATTGCATGTGATGTTTGTCATGTTTATACATCTTATTTGCTTAGTACGACGGTAGTAAATACGACGGTAGTAAATAAGATGATCCCTCATTAAAATTCCAAGAAAGTGTTCCCCCTAACTGTGGACCGTTGCGAAAGTTCGTCATTTCGAAGCACCACGTGATGATCGGGTGTGATAGATTCTTACGTTCACATACAACGGGTGTAAGCCAGATTTACACACGCGAAACACTTAGGTTGACTTGATGAGCCTAGCATGTACAGACATGGCCTCGGAACACAAGAGACCGAAAGGTCGAGCATGAGTCGTATGGTAGATACAATCAACATGAAGATGTTCACCGATGATGACTACTCCGTCTCACGTGATGATCGGACACGACCTAGTTGACTCGGATCATGTAATCACTTAGATGACTAGAAGGATGTCTATCTGAGTGGGAGTTCATAAGATGAACTTAATTATCTTGAACATAGTCAAAAACCCTTTGCAAATTATGTCATAGCTCGCGCTTTAAGTTCTACTGTTTTAGATATGTTCCTAGAGAAAATATAGTTTAAAGTTGACAGTAGCAGTTATGCGGACAGTAGAAGGCTTATGTCCTTAATGCACCGCTTCGGTGTCTTTGAACCTCGAACGTCGTCTGTGGATGTTGCGAACATCTGACATACACGTCTTGATAACTACGTGATAGTTCAGTTAAACGGTTTAGAGTTGAGGCACCAAAGACGATTTCGAAACGTCGCGGAACATATGAGATGTTTCAAGGGCTGAAATTGGGATTTCAAGCTCGTGCCCATGTCAAGAGGTATAAGACCTCCAACGATTTTCTTAGCCTGCAAACTAAGGGAGAAAAGCTCAATCGTTGAGCTTGTGCTCAGATTGTCTGAGTGCAACAATCACTTGAATCGAGTGGGAGTTGATCTTCCAGAGATAGTGATGTTTCTCCAAAGTCATTGCCACCAAGCTGCTAGAGCTTCGTGATGAACTATAACAAATCAGGGATAAATATGATGATCCTTGAGCTATTCGCGATACCGCGAAAGTAGAAATCAAATAGGAGCATCAATTGTTGATGGTTAGTAAAACCACTAGTTTCAAGAAGGGCAAGGGCAAGAAAGGGATACTTCATGAAACAACAAATCGATTCTTGCTCTAGTGAAGAAACCCAAAGTTGAACCCAAGCCCGAGACTAAGTGCTTCTGTAATAAGGGGAACGGACACTGAAGCAGAACCACCCTAGATACTTGGTAGATGAGAAGGCTGGCAAGGTTGACAGAAGTATGTATTGGACATACATTATATTAAATGTGTACTTTACTAGTACTCCTAGTAGCAGCAGGGTATTAGATACCGGTTCGGTTGCTAAGTGTTAGTAACTCGAAATAAAAGGCTACAGAATAAACAGAGACTAGCCAAAGGTGAGACGATGATAGGTGTTGGAAGAGTTTCCAAGGTTGATGTGATCAAACATCGCACGCTCCGTCTACCATCGGGATGGTGTTAAACCTAAATAATTGTTATTTGGTGTTTGCGTTGAGCATGGACATGATTAGATTATGTTCATCGCAAATACGGTTATTCATTTAAGGAGAATAATGGTTACTCTGTTTATTTGAATAATACCTTCAATGGTCTTGCACCTGAAATAAATGGTTTATTGAATCCCGATCGTAGTGATACACATGTTCATGCCAAAAGATATAAGATAGTAATGATATTACCACATACTTGTGGCACTGCAATTTTAGTAACAATGGTATAAAACGCATGAAGAAGCTCCATGTTGATGGATCTTTGGAATCGCTTGATTTTGAATCACTTGAGACATGCAAATCATACCACATGAGCAAGATGACTGAAAGGCCTCGTTTTCAGTAAGATGGAACAAGAAAGCAACTTGTTGGAAGTAATACATCTTGATGTGTACAGTCCAACTAGTGCTGAGGCATGTAGTGGATATCGTTATGTTCTTACTTCACAGATGATTTGAGTAGATGCTGAGTATATTTACTTGATGAATCACGAGTCTGAAATATTGAAAGGTTCAAGTAATTTCAGAGTGAAGTTGAAGATCATCGTGACAAGAGGATAAAATGTCTATGATATGATCATAGAGATGAATATCTGAGTTACGAGCTTTGGCACGCAATTAAGACATTGTGGAAATTGTTTCACAATAAATACTGCCTGGAACACCATAGTGTGATGGTGTGTCCAAACATCATAGTTGCACCCTATTGGATATGATGCGTACCATGATGTCTCTTATCGAATTACCACTACCGTTCATGGGTTAGGCATTAGAGACAACCACACTCACTTTAATAGGGCACCACGCAATTCCGTTTGAGTCGACACCATATGAACTATGGTTCAGAGAAACCTAAGCTGTCGTTTCTTAAAAGGTTTGGGGCTGCGACGCTTATGTGAAAAAGTTTCAGGCTGATAAGCTCGAACCCAAAGCGGATAAATGCATCTTCATAGGACACCCAAAACAGTTGGGTATACCTCCTGTCTCAGATCTGAAAGCAATAGGGATTGTTTCTAGAATCAGGTCCTTTCTCGAGAAAGAGTTTCTCTCGAAAGAATTGAGTGGGATGAACATAGAACTTGATAAGGTTGTTGAACCTTTACTTCAACCAGAGAGTAGCGCAAAGACAGAAAAATGTTTACGTGGCCCCCGCCTCAGCTTGAAGAGAAAGCTAATGATGATGATCATGGAGCTTCAGATCGAGTTACTATCGAACCTCATAGGTTGACAAGGGTATGTACAACTTCTAAGTGGTAACCCTGCCTTAAAGGTCACGTTGTTGGACAACGATGAACCTATGAGCTATGGAGAAGCGATGGTGGGCCCGGATTCCGAAAATTGGCTCGAGGCCATAAAATCCGAGAGAGGATCCATGTATGAAAACAAAGTGTAGACTTTGGAAGAACTACTTGATGGTCGTAAGGCTGTTAGGTACATGTGGATTTTAAGAAGAAGACGGACGTGGACGGTAATGTCACCGTCTATGAAGCTCGACTTGTGGCGAAGAGTTTTTCACAAGTTCAAGTAGTTGACTACGATGAGACTCACCCGTAGCGATGCTTAACTCCGTCAGAATCATGTTAGCATAACCTGCATTTATGAAATCTGGCAGATGGATGTCAAAACGAGTTTCCTTACCAGTTTTTGTAAGGAAAGGTTGTATGTGATACAATCAGAAAGGTTTTGTCTATCCTAAGGATGCTAAAAGGTATGCTAGCTCCAGCGATCCTTCCATGGACTAGAGCAAGCATCTCGGAGTCGGAATATACACTTTGATGGAGTAATCGAAGTTATGGGTTTATACAAAGTTTGTTAGAAACTTGTATTTACAATAAAGTGAGTTGGAACACTACGACATTTCTGATAAGTATATGTGGATGACATATTGTTGATCCGAAATGATGTAGAATTTCTGGAAAGCATATAGGGTTATTTGAAAGGTGTTTTTCAATGGAAAACCTGGATTAAGCTACTTGAACATTGAGCATCAAGATCTGTAAGGATAGATAAAAACGCTTAATGGTACTTTCAAATGAGCACATATTTGACATGATCTTGAAGGTGTTCAAGATGGATCAGCCAAAGAAGGAGTTCTTGCCTGAGTTGTAAGGTATGAAGTTAAGATTTAAAGCTCGACCACGGCAGAAGAAAGAGGAAGGACGAAGGTCGTCCCCTATGCTTTTTTCATAGGCTCTATACGGTATTCCATGCTGGGTATCGCACCTGATGTGTGCCTTGCCACATGTCTGGCAAGAGGGTACAAAGGTGATCTAGGAGTAGATCACCAGATAGCGGTCAAAATTATCCTTAGAGAAATAAGGATATGTTTCTCGGTTATGGAGGTGATAAAGAGTTCTACGTAAAGAGTTACGTCGATACAAGATTAACACCTATCCGGATAGCTCTGAGTAGAGATACTGGATACGTATAATGGAGCAACAATTTGGAATAGTTCCAAGTAGAACAGTTATTTGAAATGGCTCCAAATATAGCGTAGAGATTTGTGAAGTACATACGGATCTGAATGTTGCGGACTGCTGACTAAAACCTCTCTCACAAGCAACATGATCAAACCCGTAACTCATCGAGTGTTAATCACATAGTGATGTGAACTAGATTATTGACTCTAGTAAACTCTTTGGATGTTGGTCACATGGCGATGTGACCTATGAGTGTTAATCACATGGCGATGTGAACTAGATTATTGACTCTAGTGCAAGTGGGAGACTGTTGGAAATATGCCCCAGAGGCAATAATAAATTGGTTATTATTATATTTCCTTGTTCATGATAATCGTTTATTATCCATGCTATAATTGTATTGATAGGAAACTCAGATACATGTGTGGATACATAGACAACACCATGTCCCTAGTAAGCCTCTAGTTGACTAGCTCGTTGATCAACAGATGGTTACGGTTTCCTGGCCATGGACATTGGATGTCGTTCATAACGGGATCACATCATTTAGAGAATGATGTGATGGACAAAACCCAATCCTAAGCCTAGCACAAAGATCGTGTAGTTCATATGCTAAAGCTTTTCTAATGTCAAGTATCATTTCCTTAGACCATGAGATTGTGCAACTCCCGGATACCGTAGGAATGCTTTGGGTGTGCCAAACGTCACAACATAACTGGGTGGCTATAAAGGTGCACTACAGGTATCTCCGAAAGTGTATGTTGGGTTGGCACGAATCAAGACTGGGATTTGTCACTCTGTGTAAACGGAGAGATATCTCTGGGCCCACTCAGTACGACATCATCATAATGTGCACAATGTGACCAAGGGGTTGATCACAGGATGATGTGTTACGGAACGAGTAAAGAGACTTGCCGGTAACGAGATTGAACAAGGTATCGGTATACCGACGATCGAATCTCGGGCAAGTACAATACCGTTAGACAAAGGGAATTGTATACGGGATCGATTGAGTCCTTGACATCGTGGTTCATCCGATGAGATCATCGTGGAACATGTGGGAGCCAACATGGGTATCCAGATCCCGCTGTTTGTTATTGACCGGAGAACGCCTCGGTCATGTTCAGATGGTTCCCGAACCCGTAGGGGTCTACACACTTAAGGTTCGATGACGCTAGGGTTATGGGGAATAGATATACGTGGTTACCGAATGTTGTTCGAAGTCCCGAATGAGATCCCGGACGTCACGAGGAGTTCCGGAATGGTCCGGAGGTAAAGATTTATATATGGGAAGTCCTATTTTGGCCACCGGAAAATGTTCGGGATTTTTCGGTATTGTACCGGGAAGGTTCTAGAAGGTTACGGAGTGGGGCCCACCTGCATGGGGGACCCACATGAACGTGGGTAGTGGGGGCAAGGCCCCACACCCCTGGTCAAGGCAAGACCAAGATCCCCTTAGAAGGAATAAGATCATATCCCGAAGGGATAAGATCAAGATCCCTAAAAAGGGGGGATAACAATCGGTGGGAAAAGGAAAGGATGGGATTTCTTTCCTCCCACCTTTGCCAACGCCCCAATGGACTTGGAGGGCAAGAAATAAACCCCCTCCACCCCTATATATAGTGGGGAGGCGCATGGGAGCTGCACCTTTGCCCCTGGCGCAGCCCTCCCCCTCTCCCAAGGCCTCCTCCTCTCCCGCGGTGCTTGGCGAAGCCCTGCAGGATTGCCACGCTCCTCCATCACCACCACACCGTCATGCTGCGGCTGGATGGAGTCTTCCCCAACCTCTCCCTCTCTCGTTGCTGGATCAAGGCATGGGAGACGTCACCGGGCTGTACGTGTGTTGAACGCGGAGGTGCCGTCTGCTCGGCACTAGGATCTCCGGTGATTTGGATCACGACGAGTACGACTCCTTCAACCCCGTTCTCTTGAACGCTTCCGCTTAGTGATCTACAAGGGTATGTAGATGCACTCTCCTTCCCTCGTTGCTAGTTTCTCCATAGATAGATCTTGGTGACACGTAGGAAAATTTTGAATTTCTGCTACGTTCCCCAACAATAAACGCCGCAGCAAAACAAATCTAGAACTGAAACCACTTTAGAAGATCTCAAGAAACAATATCCTGGGGACCCATAATGCTGGCAAGATGCTTAGCAAGCTTATTAACTTGCTCTTGTTTGGCGCTTAAATTCTCCGGTAACGCTTTGTTGCACCAAAAAATATGCATCTGAATTCTGCAGGACTTCCTCGGTCCTTTAGCTTCTGTCGCTGCACATCCGATCGATGTCTTTCAACTTGAAGTTGAGACTCAAGAAGATGAACTGATTCAGCAAATGAAGTTTAAAGAGCTTGTGCCAGCAGTAGTGGCCAAGAACTTTCGAACACTACATCAAGACAGGACTTTTGGGTTCCCTCACCGTCGCCAAGATAATTTTTATCAGCTTTCTTGGAGACCAACAGGATGTCTCACTATCTTGAACCTTATCTGCATTACTTCCATTACCATTGGATAACGCGGTATCGTTTCTCCAATATTTTGTCCGCATTCTAAAAGAGAAACAAGCGGACACATCACATGTTTACTATGTTGTATATGAAACTCATTTTGGTAAATGAGTTCAAGAGTAAAGTGGACAGGATAACAAAGATGAAACAAACATATATCTATGTACCATGGTCACTTTATGGTCTATATCATTCTAGTTTTTGTTGCCAAATCAAGATAGAGACACAGTTCAAATAATATTTGTTCAAGACAAAGCAGAATAGACAGAATATAAGTGTGGGTAACTATAGAGCAATAACAACACTTGTAATGTGCATGATATGAGAACATAACTGTTTATTCAATTGAAACTGAAATCAACATAGAGCAGGTTACAACAACAAACCAGTTAAAGAAACAGGTTTAAAACATACATTGCGCCATTGGAGTTTCAGTTCCATCCTTCAAATTTGAAAATAGTTGGTATGAGTAAATACAGTAATGCAACAGCAAAGGAGTATGAACCATAGCTACAGAACCTGACCTAAAAACAAATATTCTTCTCCTTTAAGCGTTGAGTTGGGATTCAGAGTGGTGGTCCTCGTGCTTTGGGCACTGCAGTTCCCTTACTAACTGCTCGTGTTTGGGTGCTCTATGGTGGAGACGGTGTTGTGTCAACTGGAACTGGGTTACTATCTGCCGGGGTTGGGGTTAGAAGGGGTGGAGCTTGTTCTCTGTCCAACTGGGTAGGGGTACAATCTGCGAGAGTCAGGGTTATGTGTGGTGGATCTGGTCCTTGGGCAAGTACAACTGTGGTTCTATCTGCATCAACTGGTAGCACTATCTTTTCTGAAGACCGTGTTGTTACTCCCTTAGATACTGTCATCACGCTCTCCAATTGAAATGGCTGATAAATAAGAAAAGTAATTGAAAGTATAGACATTG
Source organism: Aegilops bicornis (assembly GCA_021605145.1). Classification (NCBI taxonomy): domain Eukaryota; kingdom Viridiplantae; phylum Streptophyta; class Magnoliopsida; order Poales; family Poaceae; genus Aegilops; species Aegilops bicornis. The sequence goes on from CM038674.1 coordinate 245,039,524, forward strand.
TATGATAGACAGGTGCAATTGATAGTGGGGAATAAAAGAGGGCATGAAATAATTCATATTTATGTTGTCTAACCAAACAGGATAGCATGCCACAATTTCACATATATGATGGCTAACTAAATAGGATAGCATGACACAATTTCACATTATGATGGCTAACTAAAAAAGATGGAAAGACATAGTTCAAAATATGAGACTATGTAAACAGGATGACATGACATAACTATATAATGTGTTTATTAAATAGGTTGGCATGCCATAATTCACATAGATTCACGGATAGAATGCCATAATTCAAAATATGATGACTGTAAACACTAAACAGGATGAGATGATATAACTATATGATGTCTTTATTAAATGGGTTGCCATGCCATAATTCAGATAGATGATGTGTATGTACTATGTAAACATGATGGCATGATATAATTCAAATATATGATTTATATTTTAAGCAAGTAAGCAGATGGCAATCCATATATGATGTAAAAACTAAGCAATGCAAGACAACATGCATGACATGGGTAATATAACCTCGCCAAGTTTGAGAATAGACCTCGGGGGAAATAGGACTGGTCATCGCCTCTGAATCCTCCTCCGAGGAGCTCTTTGTAACCGCAAGATGTCCGCTTCAACAGGTAGCATTGTTCCGCTCAATACCTTGTTTTCACTCCAGATACTTCCATCACCGCTTTAAATGGCTGATGCACAGGAAGGGTAGTTGACTATACAAACGTTGTCGACAAATGGAACACGTAATACAAAAAAATGATAGCATGATATAATTCACATACATGATGATTGGCTAAACAGCATGGCATTGCATAATTCACATATATAATGCCTTTGCAACAAGATAGCATTGTATAATTCACATATATAATGTCTTGCAACAAGATGGCAATGCATAATTCACATATATGGTAAATAGACATTGAGCAATTGGCATTCACACAAAGCATGTCTAAACTAATCAAATGACATAGCAATGCGAGACACCACACGCCGATATGAGCAACATAACCCCGCCAAGTTAGAGCATACACCTCGGGGAATAGGACTGGTCATCTGTCTCTGAATTCTCCTCCGAGGAGCTATCCATAACCAGCGAGATATGCGTCGTCAGATAGCATAGTCTGCTCTGAAGACCTTGTTTTCACTCCAGAATTTGCCATCACCGTGTCAAATGGCTGATGCACACGAATAGCAGTTGAATGTACTAACATTGTTGACAAATGTAATATGTAACGCAAAAAAAAGGATGGCCTGATATAATTTACATATAAGATGACTAGCTAAGCAAGATGGCATTGCAAAATTCACATATATGATGCCTGGCTAAACAAGATGGCGTTGCATAATTGACATAAACGATGAATAAACTAAACAGATGGCATTCACACAAAGGATGTCTAAACTAAGCAGGTGACATATTTGATGTATAAAGTAAGCAATGCAAGACACCATATGCATGATATAACCAACATCAAGATGCCAAGTTAGAGCGAAGACCTCGGGGGTAAATAGGAGTTGTCATCTCCTTCGAATCCCCTCGTAATGTATATCTTCCTCTCGATTACAATCCGAAATGCGTGGAGGGGGGCTGCCTTTGCGCCTACCATGGAGCGACGTCTGCATGAAATTTTATTGCCACGCAAGGCTCGTCTCTTTTGCTCTACATGTTCAGTTCCATTGTTTACAATAACTGTCATGATAGGAATAAAACATAGTTAGATTATGTAAGGAGTGCATGCAGAATTCAGAGTGATGGTAGCACTTTGTGGATAGACCCAAAACCAATAATAGTAGGCAGATAATGGCTTCAGTTAAAAAATACAGATAATGGCTTCTTTATTGTTTGTTTCCCACCCAACATGAAACTCATAGTAGACACCGGAGATTAACCAGATAGTAGATAGATACTATTGATAGCGGCCCCGATAAGTACCGCACAACCATTTAAAAACTCAAGTTTGACCATTGGTTTGGAGCTGACTCAGAGTCTAATCGATGAACAGGATGATAAAGTAGCATGTAATATTAAGCGATGCATAACGTAAGCAGACACGAAAGAGTGCGACCTCTCTTGCGGACCCGTGTAGTCCTCGAGGTCATCTGCTCGGTTGATGATGGTAATGCAGTTTTCATGGCTGCCAGCGGTGGGGAAGAAGATCTGAGGCGGCGAAAGACAGTCTGGAGGCCGGATCCCTGCTGTGCTGGACCCTTCTGTCGTTGGAGCAGCTGAGCTGGGGTGGACGACGGCGCAGCAGGAGCGGGACAAACCACGCAAGGTTTTCTTTGACAACTATCTGTAAGAGAAGTAATTATGTAAGTGCTCGTTTGAATTGGAGGATTCCAACAATGCAAGGATAGGAAATAGACAGGAATAGGATTGGAATGCACGTGCAAAACAGAGAATTTAAAAACATAGGATTTCTGCCAATCTGGGTGTTTGATTCACAACAATTGGAAGATCACAGGATGCAAAGAAGCATGGTGAGATTAAGTCAAACCACAAGAAAATGTACGGTTATAATGCTATTATGCTACTATCTCTTAGTCTTCTGCTTCATGAATAGGAATTTGAAAAGGATGACATGTGAAAATTAATTCCTACGTTTTTTCTTTCAAGGAAACATTAAAGGAACAAATCCGTGTGCTCAGTGGACAATATATATAACATGTAGAGTAAAAAGAGATGCAACAAGTGTACAACCTCTTTGGCGAAGCCATGTCGATCTCAGCGTGATTGGGTTGGCCGGTGAGGATGCTCCTACTGACTTTTTGTCGGAGGAGGGGAAGAAGATCTTTGGCGTCTGGAGATGGAGCCCGAGGTACTGCTCCACTGTGATGGAGGGTTTCATCGTTGGAGCAGCTCCGATGAGTTGTACGACACCGAGGCAGAAGCAGGACAAGAGAGACAACGAACAACGTTAACCTGAGTGGAATTCTAATAGCATCTCCAATACATGACGTAAAATACATAACCACAAAGTGCTAGATGTAAAATACATCAGCCGCTCATCTCCGAACTTAACTGTCGAAACTGAACTTAACTGTCGAAACCGAACTTAACCGTCAAACTGAATTTTCTTTGTCAAACGGAACACACTAGCAAGGTGAGGCTACACGTCCGGTCAATCGACTTTTTCATCTCTCGGTCGGGCCGATTTTGCAGCCGTTGGATACGAAATCAAGGACCTGCGGTTCATCTTCAACCTCCACCCGGAGCCGCCAGCCATCACCGCCAAACAGCAGTTTCGCCGCCAAGGGCTGGCGGTGCGCCGCCGCCGCCAAACACTCCCCACCGCCGTCCGCCGCCGCCTGCCATCCCTCTAGGCCCCCACGTGCCGAAGCTTTTTCCGGCGATCCCCACGCCACCGCTTCGCCAACGCTTCGCCACCGTCGCACCACCGCCCCATCCTCAACCCTAAGATAGATAGTGGGGTACCTCTCCGGTGAGCCCCTCCCGCTGCGGCTGGTTCTTCCTTCACCCCATGAGCCCCCCCACCCCTGAAAATCGACTGACCGAAAAGTCGATTCAGTCGACTTAAGTGTAGCTAAATCAGAGCAGCATCGCAAGCAAGAGCAAGAGCAAGAGCGAGAGCAGTAGCGCGAGCAAGAGCAATAGCTAGAGCAGACCAGGCAGGAGACCGAGAGCAAGAGCAGAGCTGCAGCGCAAGCGAGAGCAGAGTAGCAGCAGCTCCTACTGATGTGGACGTCGCCGCCGAGGGAGCGACACCATGGAGGAAGTGGCCGGTGACGCCGCCGTTGATGGAGCCGCGCCGTGTCGGCTCGGGACCGAGCGACGGCAGCACCGTGAGATCGAATCAAGAAGAAAATGCGGCGATTAGTGTACAACCTCTTTGGTGGCGCCGATTAGGCCGCAGCTTCATCCGTGAAGATGATGCTCTTCTGGTGGTGCAGGTGAAGACGGTGGTGTGGGAATGGAGGTGGCGCGAAAGATGAGGGGAACGTCGGGGCAGCTCCTTGGAGGTGGAGGATGGGGTGGCTGAACCGGCGGGATGATGAGATCGACGACGGATCCTCATCCAGTACGGTGGATGATGGACGTCGAGGTGTTGTTGTGGACGATGTCGTCGGGGAAGAAGCTCCGGCTGGGTGGCGACGGAGCGAGTGTGGGGTTTAAATCGCGGGTTTCGCGGCCTCGGTGTCTGAATGGGTGGGCGGATGGGATGGCAGTGGGGAACCATGGCTTGGAGACGCGCTTGTCCGAAATGTGGGGTAAGTTACAAAAGTACCCCCCACCGATTTGAGGCGGTTCTTTTGGTTCAGGGGTACCACGGGCATTTCATGTGTCGGGATTTCACAGGAGGTGGGAGTTTTCGCGCGCGTTGTAATTTCGGAATAGCAAGGCGCGGGTTGATATGGAGGGAGTTGTCGGAGCACAACGAGACAAATATATATCTTAAATATTTCGGGCTAACAAGGCGCGGGTAGAAATTTCAAGAAAATCTAACGTGTACTGTACCAAATCAATGCGCACTACAAATGTCATTCAAAACTTTGAAGTCATGTTATGTTCAATTAAAATATTCCGCTACGTGTATAACGCATGCAACCTACTACTCAAATGAACATTTTAGTGCATTCCAAACGATATACTACCGCTTCAATATGAACTAAATTTGAATTCGTTTCTCTATTTGAATAAGATCTACAGTAATGATTGTTGTGAAGTCAAAGCATTTGAATTCGTTTCTCTGTTTTAATAAGATCTACAATCATCATTATTGTCAAGTTAAACCATCGTTTGTGTACTATCTTCACAGCGCACCACATGATTAGTCTTGAGTTACATACGAACTATGTGTACTATATGAACTCGAACTAGATTTTTTGAATCCACTTTATTTGATTTCAAATCACGTTACGTTTCTAGCTCTAGCTAGATCTTCATAATCTAAACCATGTCTCATATGTATAATGTGTTTATCACATTATGTATGGTGCCCCACCCCCTACGCCTACAAGTATTTAGATGTGAGTTGCAAACACCACATTACCACAAATTCAAATAAAATGTGAGAATGTTCGATATATAGTATTGTTTAGATTGTTCGATATTTAGTTGTAAGCTGCAAACACCACACATTATCACAAATTCAAATAAAATGTGAGATTGTTTGATGTATAGTATGGTTTAGATTGTTCGGCATTTAGTTGTGAGTTGCAAACGCCATGCATTATCACATTATGGTATAACACGTGCACAAAGACGTGTATCACCGCTTATATTCATGCATGCAATGTTTAAAACACTATGATCTCCTGTTCAAATATATGAATCCTTTCATATCAAATTATGATCTTTGTTAGTCTCTTACACCCACACAATCCTCTAACCTTTGTAGCTACCACTAACTTTCTCTCGTGCATGCACATGCCCTCCTCGCCCTCCCCCTCCCTCGGCATTCTATCCACCGGGCACATTTGTTTTTTTCTTTAGGTCGTTCTCCCAGAGTCTCCACAACTCCTTTCCGACACACACCGATTGATAAACCTCTCCAGCGATGCCTGCCTACAACATACACACACACCTTCAATCTCCTCCTTTATGTGTCCTTGCCTCGTGTCTCTCATACGGTTAGACACACGTGTAAGCTCTCGCCCCTCTTTTCATCGATCTCACAACAAAGACACTCCTCCCCTATCTAGCTAGTAGTTGGGCCTCTCGCACCACCTCCTAGCTCCATTCTCTCTGTCTATCCGTCTCATTGGGCCTTATTTGCCTCTAACAAATGGACATACACCGACCGGGTCTCTCGCTATACATATAGCTAGCTAGGTCCTTATAACTCGTTTTTTACCCACACGCCGGTCGATCTACCTCATTAGTTGTGTCTCTCCCTTCCTCCAACAAACAACAATTGATCTACCGATCAAGTTAGGGTTTGCTTACCAAACACATGGTCCCCTTCATCATCCATGGATGCGTCCCGACAGATCTATCACGCATTGCACACACGTAAACACATCCGCACTCTTATTGATAACATTGCAGTTCCACCTCGGTTTGTCTAGTAGGCCTCTCCCACCATCTCCAAGAAGCAACTCCATCACCCATCCAGCACTCTACCCCTCTCCCTCCCTCTCCCTCCCTCTCTCTCTCTCCTCACTCTCTCTCTCTCTCTCTCTCTCTCTGTCCCATCATATTTCCTGTCCTTCAATTATGTATGGATGTCGACCGATCTCCCTCAAGACATAGCTAGGTATCTCCTTCTCAACACATATATGTCGGATTTCGGGTTTCGGCAGACCCTTGAGGTTCGAACTCTGGGGTGCGCACGCTGATCTTTCCCCTACCAGCTCACGTGCTAATGGTTTGCAAGGAACCTAAACTAGGAACGATGAACAGCACAAGAGACACAAGATTTATACTGGTTCGGGCCACCGTTGTGGTGTAATACCCTAATCCAGTGTGTGGTGTGGTGGATTGCCTCCGGGGCTGATGGTGAACAGTACAAAGGAACACCAGCCTCGCGAGGGGCTGTTCTTGAGCTGGTGCGGTGGACTGCTTGGGTGAGTCCAGTCGCTTCTCTTTCTCTCTCTCTGGTTGGTTCAACGATCCCTTCGCCTGCCCCTACTCTGTGGTGGCTTGTCCTATTTATAGAGGGAGGCCCTAGGCCTCTTCCCAAATAATGAGCGGGAAGGGCGCCAACAATTGGCCATTTTGAAGGGGAACATCTAGTACACTTATCCTGACTAAAGTTGGTCTTCGGCTGCCAAAGGCTCGACGGTGACGCTGCCTGGCTCCACGATGACCTCCGTCCCTGATTCTGCTGGTCTTGGTCTTGTTGCAATCAAGCGGTAACCTTTGCTCGATGCCATGGCTTGCGCTTGCCTCCTTTGCACCAAAGGGGAAACAAGGACATCAAGGCAGGCCGGGCGCCACCGGGCGCCGCCTCGGTCTCGATCGTCATGGCTTGCGTGACGGGGCACCCTCGTGAGGTACCCTGCCTTGATCTCTCAGCCTCCTCGCGAGCCTGCCTGACGAGGCTGCTCCTGAGGAAGGTTCCTGTCATCTGCCCCGCGAGGCTTGGCCCCTCACGAGGGTCTTGAGCTTGAGCTTATGGAGCTGGACTGCGCTAGGCCCCCACTTGAGCCACGCCGCAGGCCACAGACAGGCAAGTCTGGGGACCCCCGTTCCCAGAACACCGACAATAGCCCCCGGGCCCAAGGCGCGCCCAGACTTGGCTTAGCAGAGAAGCGAAAGGGCGAGTGCGAAGCGCCGCGGGCCCCAACAGCCTGCGGCCTTGGGCATGGCGTGGCGATTGATTGGACTTGGGCGTCTCCGCTTCCCCATGATGCCTCGGCAACCGCATGACTTGACAAGTCCCTGCATGCAGAAATGGGTCATGATCACTTGTGATCATGGAGGCCGGCGGTTGGCCTCCTTCGGCTATAAGTATGGAATGGCGCTAGCCCTTCCAGTACATCCCCTCTTGCTACTCCTTTCTCTCCATGGCTCCGTCGAAGAGGTTCTCGGCCGCGGAGAAGGGAAAGGCCCGCCAGGTAGGGCCCAACTCTCCCCCGGCCAAGCACGGCCGGGGCCGCCCTCGCAAGCATCCCGCATCCCCTGCTGCGGCTTCCCGTGGTCGTGGAGGTGGTTGCCTGCGCGGTGATGAGCGCCCGGTTGCTGATGAGAGGCATGCCGTGGCTACGCGACCCCCCAGACCACGCTTCCGTTCGGTGGAGGTGCTGCCGGAGTTTGTCGTGTGGTCGGCGGACCCGGCCAGCGCCCGGCTCCAGCTCCCCCGCTTCTTCGTAGGTGAACTCCCGGCCGGCGCTTCAGGCGGCCTCTGGCTTCAGGCCGACGGTTGCTGTAGCAGGGCCTCCTGGGTTTCACTGGAAGTCTCCATCGCGGGAAGTGCGGCCCTGACTCGCGGCTGGCAAACGTTTGCCCGCGCGCGTGGCCTGAGCCGGCAATGCACCATGCACTTCAAGTTCGACGGCGACGCCACCCTCTACGTGAGGGTGTTCGGGGAAGACGGTCGCCGCAATGGGTGCTACCCAGAAGATGGCGATCACGGCCGGACGCCCAGTGCTACGTCTTGAGCTTGCGTTAGTTTCCCCGAAGAGGAGAGGATGATGCAGCACAGTAGCGTAAGTATTTCCCTCAATTTTTGAGAACCAAGGTATCAATCCAGTAGGAGGCCACGCGCAAGTCCCTCGTAGACCGCACAAAATGATAGCTACTCGCAACCAACGTGATTAGGGGTTGTCAATCCCTTCACGGTCACTTACAAGAGTGAGATCTGATAGAGATAATATTTTTGGTATTTTTGATATAAAGATGCAAAGTAAAAAGTAAAAGCAAAGCAAGTAAATAAAGTGGTAGAGATTGATATGATGAGAATAGACCCCGGGGCCATAGGTTTCACTAGTGGCTTCTCTCAAGAGCATAAGTATTCTATGGTGGGTGAACAAATTACTATTGAGCAATTGACAGAATTGAGCATAGTTATGGGGTTATCTAGGTATGATCATGTATATAGGCATCACGTCCGAGACAAGTAGACCAAAACGATTCTGCATCTACTACTATTACTCCACTCATCGACCGCTATCCAGCATGCATCTAGAGTATTAAGTTAAAAACAGAGTAATGCCTTAAGCAAGATGACATGATGTAGAGGAATAAATTCATGCAATATGATAAAAATACCCCATCTTGTTATCCTCGATGGCAACAAGACAATACGTGCCTTGCAACCCTTTCTGTCACTGGGTAAGGACACCGCATGATAAAAATACCCCATCTTGTTATCCTCGATTGCACTTCTCCCATTGCAAGAACTACCAATCTAGTTGGCCAAACCAAACGGATAATTCGAAGAGACTTGCAAAGATAACTCAATCGTACATAAAAGAATTCAGAGAAGATTCAAATATTATTCATAGATAAGCTGGATCATAAACCCACAATTCATCGGTCTCAACAAACACACCGCAAAAAGAAGATTACATTGAATAGATCTCCACGAGAGAGGGGGAGAACATTGTATTGAGATCCAAAAAGAGAGAAGAAGCCATCTAGCTACTAGCTATGGACCCAAAGGTCTGAAGTAAACTACTCACACTTCATCGGAGGGGCTATTGTGTTGATGTAGAAGCCCTCCGTGGTAGATGCCCCCTCCGGCGGAGCTCCGGAACAGGCCCCAAGATGGTATCTCGTGGATACAGGAAGGTACGGCGGTGGAATTAGGTTTTTGGCTCCGTGATTCGATCTATTGGGGTAATGTGAGGTATATATAGGAGGAAGGAATGCGTCGGTGGAGCGTCGGGGGCCCACGAGGCGGGGCGCACCAGGCGCGCCTCCACCCTCGTGACCGCCTCTGGCACTTCTTGGAGTAGGGTCCAAGTCTCCCGGATCACGTTTGGTGAGAAGATCACGTTCCCGAAGGTTTCATTCCGTTTGGACTCCGTTTGATATTTTGTTTCTTTGAAATACTGAAAAAGGCAAAAAACAACAATTCTGGGCTGGGCCTCCGGTTAATAGGTTAGTCCCAAAAGTAATATAAAAGTGGAAAATAAATCCCATTATAGTCCAAAACAGTAGATAAAGTAGCATGGAGCAATCAAAAATTATAGATACGTTGGAGACGTATCAAGCATCCCCAAGCTTAATTCCTGCTCATCCTCGAGTAGGTAAATGATAAAAAGAGAATTTTTGATGCGGAGTGATACTTTGGCATAATTTCAATGTAAATCTTCTTAATGATGGTATGAATATTCAGATCCGAAAGATTCAAGACAAAAGTTCATATTGACATAAAGATAATAATATTTCAAGCATACTAATCAAAGTAATCATGTCTTCTCAAAATAGCATGGCAAAGAAAGTTCATCCCTACAAAATCATGTAGTTAGGCTATGCTTCATTTTCGTCACACAAAGATGTTTCCAACTTCTATACCCCCGATGACAAGCCAAGCAATTCTTTCATACTTAAATAATCTCAAACTTTTTCAACCTTCACGCAATACATGAGCGTGAGCCATGGATATAGCACTATGGGTGGAATAGAATATGATGATGGGGATTGTGTGGAGAAGACAAAAGGAGAAAGTCTCACATTGACGAGGATAATCAAAGGGCTATGGAGATGCCCATCAATTGATGTCAACATGAGGAGTAGGGATTGCCATGCAACGGATGCACTAGAGCTATGAATGCTCAACAAAAGAAAACTAGTGGGTGTGCATCCAACTTGCGTGCTCATGAAGACCTAGGGCATTTTGAGGAAGCCCATCGTAGGAATATACAAGCCAAGTTCTATAATGAAAAATTTCCACTAGTATGAACAAGACAACTTATGAAACTCACTATATGAAAAACTTGGTGCTACTTCGAAGCACAATATATGAGACTCACTATATGAAAAACATGGTGCTACTTTGAAGCACAATATATGAGACTCACCACATGAAGAACAAGGTGCTACTTTGAAGCACAAGTGTGGAAAAAGAGATAGTAGCATTGCCCTTTTTATTTTTTTTATTTTTTTGGGCCTTTCTTTTTTTGGCCTTTCTCTTTTTTTTGGGCAATGCTCTAATAATGATGATCATCACACTTCTATTGATTACAACATAAGGATTACAACTCAATACTAGAACGAGGTATGACTCTATATGAATGCCTTCGGCGGTGTACCGGAATGGTGCAATGAATCAAGAGTGACATGTATGAAAAATAATGCATGGTGGCTTTGCCACAAATACGATGTCAACTACATGATCATGCAATGGCAATATGACAAAAGTAAAGTATGTCATGATGATGATGAACGGAACGGTGGAAAGTTGCATGGCAATATATCTCGGAATGGCTATGGAAATGCCATAATAAGTAGGTATGGTGGCTGTTTTGAGGAAGATATAAGGAGGTTTATGTGTGATAGAGCGTATCATATCACGGGGTTTGGATGCACCGGCGAAGTTTGCACCAACTCTCAATGTGAGAAAGGGCAATGCACGGTAACGAAGAGGCTAGCAATGGCGGAAAGGTAAAAGTGCGTATAATCCATGGACTCAACATTAGTCAAACGAACTCATATACTTATTGCAAAAATTTAGAAGTCATCAAAAATCAAGTACTACGCGCATGCTCCTAGGGGTATAGATTGGTAGGAAAAGACCATCTCTCGTCCCCGACCTCCACTCATAAGGATGCACAAGCCAGGTATACTTCATGTTTCAAATTTGTTACATAACTTTAACCATACGTGCATGCTACGGGATTTGCTAACTTCAACACAAGCATTTCTCAAATTCACAACTATTCAAATAGCACGACTTTGATATTATCACCTCCATATCTCAAAACAATTATCAAGCATCAAACTTATCTTAGTATTCAACGCAATCAAAAGAAAGTTTCACATATCTTGAATACCAAGTATATTAACATTAAGCAAATTACCATGCTATTAACGACTCTCAAAATAATCTAAGTGAAGCATGAGAGATCAAGTTTCTTTAAAACAAATACACCACCGTTGATGAGGACATGACTACCTTGGATACGACCAAAAATATTTCATACATGTATATTTGTGAGGTGATTTCTAATGCAAACTATGCAATAATCCATTTATGTCATCCAGGACAAAAATACTTCACAAATTTTTGTGTCATATCTAATTGCAGGTGTATGGGTCATTTGTACAATACACATATGAAGATAAGGGAGAAAGAGATGTTTACTTGCTGTTAAAAAAGTTCTCTCACGTCACTTTTGGCCCAAGAGAAGATAGAGTCCAAGTCTCTCACGTTCTGGACTCAGATTCGGACTGCAGACATATACCTGACTCAAAACGTCAATAACTTTTTCATCCGGACTCCAAATTGGGTGATTCTTTTTTTGTTGGAAGATAGATTTCGTGCACCTTCCAACCCAATTGGATTCACCTTCAAATTCATCCGGAGCGTTGAGTTATGGACGAAACAATCTGATGCTGCAGCAGAATCCGAGTCAAACTACAAGTCCAAAGGTGTTACGTCACCTCCACTTGGGCCCATTGGCCTTGTACGACCTAGGGTTAGTTTTAGGCTGCCTTGGGACGTCCTCCCACCTCCTTGGCCGCCACCCTTGCTCCTATATAAGTAGATCCATCTAGTAGCTTTTTCCTTGGGATTTGTTTAGTTAAAAGTTAGCCATTGCAACTTCGTGGTACTTCGTTTGTGTCCAACGACCAGACCAAGACCGCTTACGGATCCCCACCATTATCAATACTTCATATATATTCGCAATATTCAGATTGCTTTATCATATTTTTGTTCGTTCTTCGATTGCTTGCAGGAATAGACCTTCGTGGTCACGCTGGTCGTGCTTCCGGCATCGTCAGTAACCTCAGGAGATTGGTTTAGCGATTGCTAAGGCGCAACGTCGTGCACGTTTGTAGTCGGATCGTCAAAGTCGACTCCACCAAATCGATAGTTATTATCTCATCAAAAGATCGGGACACCTCTGCCTCTATCAACCGTGCTCTAAAAGATCTAAGTGAAGCACTAGAGCAAAAATTATCACGCTCAAAAAATATAAGTGAAGCACTATGAGCAAAACTATCAAGCTCAAAAGATATAAGTGAAGCACATAGAGTATTCTATCAAATTTCAATTCATGTATGGCTCTCTCAAAAGGTGTGTACAGCAAGGATGATTGTGGTAAACTAACAAGCAAAGATGCAAATAATACAAGACGCTCCAAGCAAAACACATATCATGTTGGTGAATAAAAATATAGCTCCAAGTAAATTACCAATGGAAGTAGACGAAAGAGGGGATGCCTTCCGGGGCATCCCCAAGCTTTGACTTTTTCGTGTCCTTGAATTATCTTGGGGGTGCCATGGGCATCCCCAAGCTTAGGCTCTTGCCACTCCTTGTTCCATAATCCATCAAAAGAATTCACCCAAAACTTGAAAACTTCACAACACAAAACTCAATAGAAATCTCGTGAGCTCCGTTAGAGAAAGAAAACAAAAGACTACTTTAAGGTACTATAATGAACTCATTATTTATTTATATTGGTGTTGAACCTACTGTATTCCAACTTCTCTATGGATTATAAACTATTTTACTAGCCGTAGATTCATCAAAATAAGCAAACAACACACGCAAAACAGAATCTGTCAAAAACAGAACAGTCTGTAGTAATCTGTAACTAACGCAAACTTCTCGAACCCAAACAATTCTACCAAAATTAGACGATCTGGAAAATTTGTTTATTGATCAGCAGCAATTGGAATCACTATTTTATCACGTTCTGGTGATTTTTAACAATTCGGGCACTGAGCGCAAAGATTCTGGAAATTTCAGCAAGATCAAATAACTATCACCCAAGAAGATCTAATAGGTTTAACTTGGCACAAATACTAACTAAAAGATAAAACCACATCTAAACAGAGGCTAGATGGATTATTTATTTCTAAACAGAAGCAAAAACAAAAAACACAAAATAAAATTGGGTTTCCTCCCAACAAGCGCTATCGTTTAACGCCCCTAGCGAGGCATAAAAGCAAGGATAGATCTAGGTATTGCCGTCTTTGGTAGGCAATCCATAAGTGGATCTCATGATAGATTCATATGGTAATTTAATTTTCTTTATAGGAAAGTGTTCCATGCCCTTATTTAAGGGAAATTGGATCTAATATTTCCTTCCTTCATATCAATAATTGCACCAATCTTTTTAAGGAAAGGTCTACCAAGAATAATAGGACATGAAGGATTGCAATCTATATCAAGAACGATAAAATCTACGGGCAAATAATTCCTATTTGCAACAATAAGAACATCATTAATTCTTCCCATAGGCTTTTTAATAGTGGAATCCGCAAGATGCAAGTTTAGAGAGCAATCATCAAAGTCACGGAAATCTAGCAAATCACACCAGGTTTTGGGAATAGTAGAGACACTAGCACCCAAATCACACAAAGCATGAAACTCATAATTTTTAATTTTAATTTTAATGGTAGGTTCCCACTCATCATGGAGTTTCCTAGGGATAGAAACTTTCAACTCAAGCTTTTCTTCATAAGATTGCATCAAAGCATCAACAGTGTGTTCGGTAAAAGCCTTATTTTGACTATAAGCATGAGGAGAATTTAGCACGGATTGCAACAAGGAAATACAATCAATTAAAGAGCAATTTTCATAATTAAATTCCTTGAGATCCAATATAGTGGGTTTAGCAACATATAGATTTTTATTTCTTTCAATCCCACTTTTATCAATTTCATCATCAAGATCTAAAAACTCAGAATTCTTAGAACGCCTTCTAGGTAAAGGGATATCATATTTAGTTTCATCAAGATTCATATTGCAAAACAAAGATTTAATAGGGGACGTATCAATAACTTTTAGATATTCATCTTGATTTTCATAGGAATCAGAAGAACACGCTTTAATAAAGGCATCTTTGGAAGCCCGCATCCTAGCGGTTCTTTCTTTGCACTCATCAATGGAAATTCTCATATCTTTGAGAGACTCATTGATATCATGCTTAGGAGGAATAGATCTAAGCTTTAAAGAATCAATTTCAAGAGAAATTATATCAACGTTCCTAGCCAAATCATCAACTTTAAGCAATTTCTCTTCAAGCAAAGCATTAAAATTCTTTTGTGAATTCATAAACTCTTTAACACTACTCTCAAGTTCTGAGGGCATCTTATTAAATTTTCCATAAGAGTTGTTGTAGGAATTTCCATAATTATTGGAAGTATTGCTAGGATAAGGCCTAGGATTAAAATTCCCTCTATAGGCATTATTACAAAAATTATTCCTACCAACAAAATTCACATCCATAGATTCATTATTATTCTCAAGCAAGGTAGATAAAGGCATATCATTAGGATCAGAAGAAACACTCTTAGTAAATATTTTCATAAGTTCATCCATCTTTCCACTCAAAACATTGATTTCTTCTATAGCATGCACTTTTTTATTAGTAGATCTTTCAGTATGCCATTGAGAATAATTAACCATAATATTATCAAGCAATTTGGTAGCATATCCTAACGTAATTTCCATAAACGTGCCTCCCGCGGTCGAATCTAAAAGATTTCTAGAAGCAAAATTCAATCCGGCATAAAAAATTTGTATGATCATCCATAAATTCAAACCATGAGTAGGGCAATTACGTAGCATTAATTTCATTCTCTCCCAAGCTTGTGCAACATGTTCATGATCAAGTTGCTTAAAATTCATAATATCGTTCCTAAGAGAGATAATCTTAGCGAGAGGAAAATACTTAGAGATAAAAGCACCTTTGCACTTGTTCCAAGAATCAGTACTATTTCTAGGCAAAGACGAAAACCACGCTTTAGCACAATCTCTAAGCGAAAAAGGAAATAGCTTCAATTTAACGACATCATTATCGACATCTTTTTCTTTTGCATATCACATAAATCAACAAAGCTATTTAGATGAGTAGCGACATCTTCACTAGGAAGGCCGGCGAATTGATCTTTCATAACAAGATTCAACAAAGCAGTATTGATTTCACAAGATTCGGTATTGGCAAGAGGAGCAATCGGAGTGCTAAGGAAATCATTATTATTGGTATAGGTGAAGTCACACAATTTGGTAGCATCTTGAGCCATCGCGACAAACAAGCAAACCAACACACGAGCAAACAAAAGGGCAAAGGGAAAAAGAGGAGGAGATTGGGAAAGAGAGGGCGAATGAAACGGCAAGGGTGAAGTGGGGGAGAGGAAAACAAGAGGCAAATGGCAAATAATGTAATGCGAGAGATAGGGATTGTGATGGGTACTTGGTATGTTGACTTTTGCGTAAGCCTCCCCGACAACGGCGCCAGAAATCCTTCTTGCTACGTCTTGAGCTTGTGTTGGTTTTCCCCGAAGAGGTGACGATGATGCAGCACAGTAGCGTAAGTATTTCCCTCAGTTTTTGAGAACCAAGGTATCAATCCAAGAGAGGAGGCCACGCGCAAGTCCCTCGTACCTGCACAAAGCGATAGCTACTCGCAACCAACGCGATTAGGGGTTGTCAACCCCTTCACGGTCACTTACGAGAGTGAGATCTGATAGAGATAATATTTTTGGTAATTTTGATATAAATATGCAAAGTAAAAAGTGAAAGCAAAGCAAGTAAATAAAGTGGTAGAGATTGATATGATGAGAATAGAGCCGGGGGCCATAGGTTTCACTAGTGGCTTCTCTCAAGAGCATAAGTATTCTACGGTGGGTGAACAAATTACTGTTGAGCAATTGACAGAATTGAGCATAGTTATGAGGTTATCTAGGTATGATCATATATATAGGCATCACGTCCGAGACAAGTAGACCGAAACGATTCTGCATCTACTACTATTACTCCACTCATTGACCACTATCCAGCATGCATCTAGAATATTAAGTTAAAAACAGAGTAACGCCTTAAGCAAGATGACATGATGTAGAGGAATAAATTCATGCAATATGATAAATACCCCATCTTGTTATCCTCGATGGCAACAATACAATACGTGCCTTGCAACCCTTTACATCCTTTGGTAAGGACACCGCAAGATTGAACCCAAAGCTAAGCACTTCTCCCATTGCAAGAACTACCAATCTAGTTGGCCAAACCAAACAGATAATTCAAAGAGACTTGCAAAGATAACTCAATTATACATAAAAGAATTCAGAGAAGATTCAAATATTATTCATAGATAAGCTGGATCATAAACCCACAATTCATCGGTCTCAACAAACACACCGCAAAAAGAAGATTACATCGAATAGATCTCCACGAGAGAGGGGGAGAACATTGTATTGAGATCCAAAAAGAGAGAAGAAGCCATATAGCTACTAGCTATGGACCCGAAGGTCTGAAGTAAACTACTCACACTTCATCGGAGGGGCTATGGTGTTGATGTAGAAGCCCTCCGTGGTAGATGCCCCCTCGGCGGAGCTCCGGAACAGGCCCCAAGATGTGATCTCATGGATACAGGAAGGTACGGCGGTGGAATTAGGTTTTTGGCTCCGTATCTGATCTATTGGGGGTACGTAGGTATATATAGGAGGAAGGAGTACGTAGGTGGAGCGTTAGGGGGCCCACGAGGCAGGGGGCGCACCCAGGGGGGCGCCCTCCACCCTCGTGACTGCCTCTGGCACTTCTTGTAGTAGGGTCCAAGTCTGCTGGATCACGTTCGGTGAGAAGATCACGTTCCCGAAGGTTTCATTCCGTTTGGACTCCGTTTGATATTCTGTTTGTTCGAAATACTAAAAAAGGCAAAAAAACAGCAATTCTGGGCTGGACCTCCCGTTAATAGGTTAGTCCCAAAAGTAATATAAAAGTGGAAAATAAAGCCCATTATAGTCCAAAACAGTAGATAAAGTAGCATGGAGCAATCAAAAATTATAGATTCGTTGGAGACATATCACCCAGCCCCGGCGTTGATCAGGACGAAGATGGCGGCAGGCGCGCGAGCAGCGGTGCTCAGGGCTCGCCAAGCTCCGGCAACTCTCCTTCAGACAGCAGCTCATTCAGCGGGGGTCGCGACCAGCCCCCGCGCCGTCATGCCCGCCTCGAGGAAGGCGGCGGGTCAGTCCGCCGTCGCGCCCTTGTGAAGCGAGAGGGGGAATCTGTCTGAGCTTCGGAGGCAGTACTAGCCCTTGCCACAAGTTGGTGCCGAGCAAATTGCGCCTATTTTGTTCTTCTTCCTTCCCTGCGCAAAAAAGAAAGTAGTGTAGGGCCCCGCGGGGGCATGTTGAACCGCCGTCGCTAATTATCGGGCTGTTTCCATTATTTCTGTGCTATGTTTCGGTGCTGTTCGCCCACGTGCGGGAGTTACTTAGCTTGAGGAGGCTTGCCGCGATCTTCGCCTCCCGAGGCCGAGGCCTCGCCGTGCGCTTTATGTCCTGCAAGGATTAGTCAGGGGGGTAGCTTCAGGTTTTGGTCGCGGGTGCGGCCGACCCAGGTCATGTGCTCACGTCGCGATGCCCGTGGGGCACGGACTGGGAGGGGTGCTCCTGCAGCTGACTCGGATAGGAAAACCTCAAACGCCCGGGGCAGAAAACACTCGCGAGGGTGCCCTCGTACCCCCCTCGCGAGACTCGCACGAGAGAAAACGAGGCAAATGAGTAAAAAGGCAAAGAGTCACAAGCCAGAGGCGGCAACAACTCCAATAAAACTTCAAATAGGAATGAACAAGCCAACTGCAGAAAGCAAATGAAAAAGCCGTGTCCGGCACCTAGTCTAGTCTTCAACGTCTTCTCACCAGCGCGGAGCTAAGTGCTGCCGCTTGGCGTGGGCGGGAGCCCCCGAGGCCCGAGGGCGGCACTTCGAAGACTCCGGGGCGTGTACAGCCCCACTCATTATTACGTGAGAGTGTCACGGGCGGCGAGCTTCACAGGCATTCGCCTTCTTCACAGGCACCGGGCCCCTCCCAGAATGCAGAGGCTTCACAGGCATTGGCCTTCTTCACAGGCACCGGGCCCTTCCCAAAATGCGACAGCTTCACAGGCATTGGCCTTCTTCACAGGCACCGGGCCTTTCCCAAAATGCAGCAGCTTCACAGGCATTGGCCTTCTTCACAGGCACCGGGCCTTTCACAAAACGCAGCAGCTTCACAGGCATTGGCCTTCTTCACAGGCACCGGGCCTTTCTCAGGGGTAGAATCTTCAGAGGTGTCGAGTGTTCCACGCGTTCTAGATGGGTACCCCCTCCTGGGTCTCCAAGCGCACGGAGCCGGGCCTGGAAACATGAACAACCTTGAACGGGTCCTCCCACATGGGAGAAAGCTTATGCAACCCTTCCCTGGAGAGGACCCGTCTGAGCACGAGGTCCCCTACCTCAAGAGTCCTGGGCGGATGTTGCGGTAGTGGTATCGCCCGCGGCGCTGTTGATACCTTTGCGCTTGCGCAGCTGCCTCTCGTTGATGTTCCTCCCCCAGCACGAGATCCGTCCCCCGCATGGCGTCCTGTTGCGCCTCGTCGAACGCCAGGACCCGTGCGGAGCGACGCCTAACCTCGTGAGGGAGGACGGCTTCTGCTCCGTAGACGAGGAAGAAAGGGGTCTCGCCAGTCGGCTTGGCCGCGGTCGTGCGGATGGACCACAAGATGCATCGGAGCTCGTCGTGCCAGCCTCGCCGCAGGCCTCCACTTCTTCTTGAAGGTCCCGGTTTTGAGGCCCTTCAGGACCTCCACGTTGGCTCGCCGGCTGGCCGTTGCTCGGGTGCGCCATCAAGCGTAGCATATCTGCATTCCAAGGTTAGAACATACGCTTTGAAGAGATTGCCGGTGAATCGCGAACCGTTGTCGGTGATGATGCGGTTAGGCACCCCAAACCGGCTCAGGAGGCCTCGATGAACTTGACCGCAGAGCTCACTGGGATGGTGCGAACAGCTTCCACCTCAGCCCACTTGGTGAACTTGTCCACGACGACGTAGAGGTAGCGATAGCCCCCTGGCGCCCGAGGGAACGGGCCTAGAATATCCAGCCCCCAAACTGCGGATGGCCATGAGAGGGGTATAGTTTGCAGACCTCCCGCCGGCTAATGGATCTGCTTGGCATGAAATTGGCAGGCCTCGCAAGCCTTTACCAGCTCAACTGCGTAGCTGAGTGCTGTGGGCCAGTAGAACCCGCTACGGAACGCCTTGCCAACGAGGGATCGTGACGATGAGTGATGCCCACAGTCTCCGCCGTGTATGTCTTCCAGCATTTCCTTCCCTTGCTCTCTGCAAATGCAATGTACGGACACGTCATTCGGTCGCCTCCGGTAAAGCTCTCCATCCCTGATGCAGTAGGCCGTGGCTTGCCGCGCCACATGCTCCGCCTCTTCCTCCTTCTCCAGCAGGGTCCCCGTGTCAAGTAGCTCTTGAGCTCTGTGATCCAGCACCCTTCCTGAGGCTCCAGCGCCAGGAGCAGGCGTGCCCCTGAGGCCGGGCCGCAGACCGGGGCTCCTAAGGCAGGCGGATGGGGAAGCTCCTCACGAGGTTGCGCTGCGCTTGATAGTGATGGTGCCGCTGAGGGCCTGAAGAGTCGCTCTTCGAAGACGCCAGGCTCCTGGGGCAGCCGCCTGGACGCCCTCTTGGCGATGTCATCCGCCTCTTGATTGGTGCCGCAAGGCACATGCTGCAGCTCCAGCCCCCAGAACTGTTTCTCCATCCTGCGAACCTCCGCGAGGTAGGCTTCCATGTGCTCGTCCTTCGGCTCGTATATTTTGTTGGAGAAGTTGACGAGGAGTTGAGAATCGCCCTTGATGATGAGGCGATTTACCCCCAAAGCGACTGCGGCTCTCAGGCCGGCTATCAGGCCTTCATATTCTCCTATGTTGTTGGAGACCTTTTCCCCGTGCTGGAAACAGAGCTGCACGGCGTAATAGAGCTTGTCCTGAGTAGGGGATACGAGCACTGCGCCGGCCCCCGCGCCATGTCGGGAGAATGCCCCATCGAAGTACATGACCCAGCCGTCCGGTGCCTCGCTCCCCGGAGAAAGTGATCGGTCTTCGCCTGCTTCGAGGCCGGGTGCCTCCGTCCATTCTGCCACGAAATCTGCCAATGCGGCCCCCTTGATGACTCTGGTTGTGCTGAATTCTAGCTGAAACGCTTGCAGTTCGATGTTCCACTCGGTGACTCTTCCAGCTGAGTTGGGGCTCCTGAGCACCCTCTCCGTGAGGGTATGCGGAGACGACCTTGATGGGATGACCTTGGAAGTAGTGCCAGGCTTGCGTGAGGCTACCAATAGCGCGAGGAGGAGTTTTTGGGGCATGGGGTACCGCGCCCTCGCGTCCCGTAGCACCGTGCTGACGAAGTACACGGGGTGCTCGACGAGGCTGTGAGCGCTGGCGCTGCTCGCGTCCTCCGTAGGTTGGGGCGCCTCCCGAGACGACGGAGCCCCCAGCGCTTGGTCGCTTGGTGGGGCCTCTTCTGCTCCGGGTGCGCTTTCCTGCTGCGGCTGATCCCCTTCAGCCGCGGCCGCGGTCTTCGCCAGGCTCTCTTGGCTTCGCTTCGCTCCGGCCCGGAGGGCAGTTCCGGCCTTGGCCTGATGCTCCTCCCTGACCACTACCAGGGCTGCGCTGGCGGAGTAGGGGGTGGCTGCAAGGTAGAGCACCAGGGGCTCCCGAGGACGCGGAGCTACCATCACCGGAGAGCTGCTAAGGTACCTCTTGATTTCTTGGAATGCCTTGTCGGCCTCTCCAGTCCATTCAAAGGGGCCCTTCTTCTTCATCAGCTTGAAGAATGGCAAGGTTTCGCCCCCAGCTTGGAGATGAAACGTCCTAGCGTCACGCGCCCGATGAAGTTCTGCATTTCTCTGAGGGTCTTTGGTGGGCTCATGTCTTCGACTGCTTTGACCTTTTCCGGGTTGGCCTCGATGCCCCTGTGGGACACGAGGAAACCTAGGAGCTTGCCCGAGGGGACTCCAAACAAGCACTTCTCCGGGTTGAGCCACAGGTCCACTTCATCGAGGCTCGTGAAGGTTTCTTCCAAGTCCTATATTAGGGTTTTCCCCTCCCGAGACTTCACTACAATGTCATCGACGTACGCCTCAGCATTCCTCCCGAGCTGTCGGCCCAGGGCGATGTGCATCAGCCGCTGAAAGGTCGCGCCTGCGTTGCGCAACCGAAACGGCATGCATGTATAGCAGTACACTCCGCACGGGGTCAGGAAAGCCGTTTTTTCACGTCTTCTACCGCCATCTTGATTTGGTGATAGCCTGAGAAGGCATCTAGGTAGCACATCAGGTCACACTCAGCGGTGGAGTCGACGATCTGGTCGATGCGAGGAAGCGGAAATGGATCCTGTGGGCAGGCCTTGTTGAGGTTGGTGAAGTCGACACACATATGTT
Organism: Aegilops bicornis; assembly: GCA_021605145.1. NCBI lineage: Eukaryota > Viridiplantae > Streptophyta > Magnoliopsida > Poales > Poaceae > Aegilops > Aegilops bicornis. Next base: position 245,061,335 of record CM038674.1, read on the forward strand.
CCTTTCCCCCCTTTTTTGGCACGACAACTGGGTTGGCCAGCCAATCCGGGTAGCGGACCTCGCGAATAACCCCTGTTGCCTCTAGCTTGCGGGTCTCTTGGACGATAAAAGCTTGTTTCTCTGTGGACTGTCGCCTAGCCTTCTGCTTCACGGGGCGCACATTTGGGCACACGTTGAGGTGATTGCTACGTCTTGAACTTGCGTTGGTTTTCCTCGAAGAGGAGAGGGTGATGCAGCAAGTGTAGCGTAAGTATTTCCCTTAGTTTTTGAGAACCAAGGTATCAATCCAGTAGGAGGCTCCTCAAAAGTCCCACGCACCTACACAAACAAACTGAGAACTCGCAACCAACGCTTGCGAAAGTGAGATCTAATAAAGATAGTATGATAAGATAAATATAATTTTGGTATTTTATAAAATAGATGCAAAAAGGTAAAGATGCAAGTAAAAGTAGATTGAAAGCAAATATGATAAGAGATAGACCCGAGGGCCATAGGTTTCACTAGTGGCTTCTCTCAAGATAGCATAAGTATTACGGTGGGTGAACAAATTACAGTCGAGCAATTGATAGAAAAGCGCATAGTTATGAGATTATCTAGGCATGATCATGTATATAGGCATCACGTCCATAACAAGTAGACCGACTCCTCCCTGCATTTACCACTATTACTCCACACATCGACCGCTATCCAGCATGCATCTAGAGTATTAAGTTCATAAGAACATAGTAACGCATTAAGCAAGATGACATGATGTAGAGGGATAAACTCATGCAATATGATATAAAACCCATCTTGTTATCCTTGATGGCAACAATACAATACGTGCCTTGCAACCCTTTCTGTCACTGGGTAAGGACACCGCAAGATTGAACCCAAACATAAGCACTTCTCCCATGGCAAGAAAAACCAATCTAGTTGGCCAAACTAAACTGATAATTCGAAGAGATTTGCAAAGATAACTTAATCATACATAAAAGAATTCAGAGAATATTCAAATATTATTCATAGATAAACTTGATTATAAACCCACAATTCATCGGATCTCGACAAACACACCGCAAAAAGAGATTACATCGAATAGATCTCCACAAGAGAGGGGGAGAACATTGTATTGAGATCCAAAAAGAGGGAAGAAGTCATCTAGCTAATAACTATGGACCCGTAGGTCTGTGGTAAACTACTCACGACTCATCGGCGGGGCTATGGTGTTGATGTAGAAGCCCTCCGTGGTTGATTCCCCCTCCGTGAGAAAGTGCCAGAAGGCTCCAAGATGGGATCTCGCGGATCTGAAGGTTACGGCGGTGGAAATTGTGTTTTGTGGTGCCCCTGGATGTTTTCGGGGTACGTAGGTATATATAGGAGGAATAAGTACGTCGGTGGCCGCCCGAGGGGCCCATGAGACAGGGGGCGCGCCCTATAGGGGGGGGGGGCGCCCTCCTATCTCATGGAGGCCTCGGCTGCTTCTTGACTTGCACTTCAAGTCCTCTGGATCACGTTTGTTCCAAAAATCATGCTCCCGAAGGTTTCATTCCGTTTGAACTCCATTTGATATTCCTTTTCTTCGAAATACTGAAATAGGCAAAAAAACAGCAATATAAATTTGGGCCTCCGGTTAGTAGGTTAGTCCCAGAAATGATATAAATGTGTAAAATAAAGCCCATAAACATCCAAAAGGGGTAATATAATAGCATGGAACAATAAAAAATTATAGATACGTTGGAGACGTATCAAGCATCCCCAAGATTAATTCCTGCCCGTCCTCGAGTAGGTAAATGATAAAAAGAGAATTTTTTATGTGGAATGCTACCTAGCATAAATCATAATGTAATTTTCTTTATTGTGGCATGAATGTTCAGATCCAAATGAATACAAAATAAAAGTTCATATTGATAAAATAAATAGTAACACTTCAAGCATTCTAATCAAAGTAATCATGTCTTCTCGAAATAGCATGGCAAAAGAAAGTTCATCACTACAAAATCATATAGTTAGGCTATGCTTCATTTTCGGCACACAAAGATGTTCCCAACTTCTATACCCCCGATGACAAGCCAAGCAATTGTTTCATACTTAAATAATCTCAAACTTTTTCAACCTTCACGGAATACATGAGCGTGAGCCATGGATATAGCACTATGGGTGGAATAGAATATGATGATGGGGTTTGTGTGGAGAAGACAAAAAAGAGAAAGTCTCACATTGACGAGGATAATCAACGGGCTATGGAGATGCCCATCAATTGATGTCAACATGAGGAGTAGGGATTGCCATACAACGGATGCACTAGAGATATAAATGCTCAACAAAAGAAAACTAGTGGGTGTGCATCCAACTTGCTTGCTCACGAAGACCTAGGGCATTTGAGGAAGCCCATTGTAGGAATATACAAGCCAAGTTGTATAATGAAAAATTCCCACTAGTATGAAAAAGACAACTTATGGGACTCACTATATGAAAAACATGGTGCTACTTTGAAGCACAATATATGAGACTCACTACATGAAGAACAAGGTGCTACTTTGAAGCACAAGTGTGGAAAAAGAGATAGTAACATTGCCCTTTTTATTTATTTTCATTTTTTGGGCCTTTCTTTTTTTCTTTTTGGCCTCTCTCCCTTTTTTTTGGGCAATGCTCTAATAATGATGATCATCACACTTCTATTGATTACAACATAAGGATTACAACTCGAAACTAGAACAAGATATGACTCTATATGAATGCCTCCGGCGGTGTAATGGGATGGTGCAATGAATCAAGAGTGACATGTATGAAAAATAATGTATGGTGGCTTTGCCACAAATACGATGTCAACTACATGATCATGCTATGGCAATATGACAAAAGTAAAGTATGTCATGATGATGATGAACGGAACGGTGGAAAGTTGCATGGCAATATATCTCGGAATGGCTATGGAAATGCCATAATAGGTAGGTATGGTGGCTGTTTTGAGGAAGATATAGGGAGGTTTATGTGTGATAGAGCGTATCGTATCACGGGTTTGGATGCACCGTGAAGTTTGCACCAACTCTCAAGGTGAGAAAGGGCAATGCACCTGCATCAAGAGGCTAGCAAAGGCGGAAAGGTAAAAGTGCGTATAATCCATGGACTCAACATTAGTCAAAAGAACTCATATACTTATTGCAAAATTTTAGAAGTCATCAGAAATCAAGTACTACGCGCATGCTCCTAGGGGGATAGATTGGTAGGAAAAGACCATCGTCGTCCCCGACCGCCACTCATAAGGATGCACAAGCCGTGTACACTTCATGTTTCAAATTTGTTACACAACTTTAACCATACGTGCATGCCACGGGACTTGCTAACTTCAACACAAGCATTCTTTAAATTCATAATGACCCAACTAACATGACTTTAATATCACTACCTCCATATCTCAAAACAATTATCAACTATCAAGTTGATCATAGCATCCAATTCACTTCCTATGATAGTTTTTATTACACCCAACTTGGATGCCTACCATTATAGGACCAATTTTATGACCAAAGCAAATACATGCTGTTCTAAAAGGCTCTCAAAATAATATAAGTGAAGCATGAGAGACTAGCATTTTTTTCAAAATTAAGACACCACCGTGCTCTAAAAGATATAAGTGAAGCACTAGAGCAAAAATTATCAAGCTCAAAAGATATAAGTGAAGCACATAGAGTATTCTAGCAAATTCTAATCAAATAGGCTTCTTATAAAAGGTGTGTACAGCAAGGATGATTGTGGTAAACTAAAAATCAAAGACTAATATAATACACGACGCTCCAAGCAAAACACTTATCATGTGGTGAATAAAAATATAGCTCCAAGTAAAGTTACCAATGAACGAAGATTTAAAGAGGGGATGCCTTCCCGGGGCATCCCCAAGCTTAGGATTTTGGCTATTCTTGAATATCTTGGGGTACCATGGGCATCCCCAAGATTAGGCTCTTGCCACCCTTTATTCCATAGTCCATAAAAGCTTTACCCAAAACTTGAAAACTTCACAACACAAAACTAACCAAGAAATCTTATAAGCTCCGTTAGTGAAAGAAAACAAACCCACCACATAAGGTACTGCAATTAACTCATTATTTATTTAACTTGGTGTTAAAACTACGTTATTCCAACTTCTCTATGGATTATAAACTATTTTATTGGCCATAGATTCATCAAAATAAGCAAACAACACATGAAAAACAGAATCTGTCAAAAACAGAACAGTCTGTAGTAATCTGTAACTAACGCAAACTTCTGGAACACAAAAGATTCAGCCAAAATAGGACGACCTAGGAAATTTGTTTATTGATCAGCAGCAATTGGAATCACTATTTTATCACGTCCTGGTGATTTTCAACAATTATTTTCGTGGGCCGAAAGTTTCTGGAAATTACAGCAAGATCAAATAACTATCATCCAAGAAGATCATATAGGTTTAACTTGGCACAAACACTAATTAAAAGATAAAACCACATCTAAACAGAAGGTAGATGGATTTTTTATTCCTAAACAGAATCAAAAACAAAAAACATAAATAAAATTGGGTTGCCTCCCAACTAGCGCTATCGTTTAACGCCCCTAGCTAGGCATAAAAGCAAGGATAGATCTAACGAGTGCCATCTTTGGCACTAAACTCATAAGTAGCACGCAAGATAGATTCATAATGTAATTTAACTTTCTTTCTTGGAAAGTGCTCCATGCCTTTCTTTAATGGAAATTGGAATCTAATATTCCCTTCCTTCATATCAATAATCGCACCAATCGTTCTAAGGAAAGGTCTACCAAGAATAATAGGGCAAGAAAAATTGCAATCAATATAAAGAACGATAAAGTCTACGGGCACCAAATTTCTATTTGCAAAAATAAGAACATCATTGATCCTTCCCATAGGCTTTTTAATGGTGGAATCTGCAAGGTGCAAATTTAACGAGCAATCATCAATATCATGGAAACCTAGAATATCACATAAAGTTTTCGGAATCGTGGAAACACTAGCACCAAAATCACACAAAACAAAACACTCATAATCTTTAATTCTAATCTTTATAGTAGGTTCCCACTCATCATTAAGTTTTCTAGGTATAGAAACTTCCAAATTAAGTTTTTCATCATAAGATTGCATCAATGCATCAACAATATGCTTGGTAAAAGCTTTGTTTTGACTATAAGCATGAGGAGAATTAACAACGGCTTGCAACAAGGAAATACAACCTTTTATAGAGCAATTATCACAATCAAATTCCTTGAAATCCTAGATAGTAGGTTCAACATTATTAGAAGTTGAGGATTCTCCAATCTCACTTTTACCAAATTTAACATTAAGATCTAAAGATTCCGAATTCTTGGGACGCCTTCTAGGCAAAGTTGATTCAGTCCCATAATCATCAAAATTCATATTGCAAAACATAGATCTAATCAGAGATGCATCAATAACTTCAAGATCCTCATCATTATTTTCATGTAAACTAGAAGAACACGCCTTTAGAAAGCTTTCTTTTTTAGCACGTAATCTAGCGGTTCTTTCCTTGCACTTGTCAATGGTAATTCTCATTACCTTGAGAGACTCATTGATATCATGCTTAGGAGGGGAAGATCTAATTTTAAGAGAATCAACGTCAAGCGAAAGTCTATCAACATTCCTAGCCAAATCATCAACTTTGAGCAATTTTTTTCAAGCAAAGCATTAAAATTCTTTTGAGAAATCATAAATTCTTTCACACTATTCTCAAAATCAGAGGGCATCTTATTAAAATTACCATAAGAATTATTGTAGGAATTTCCATAATTATTAGAGGGATTACTAGGGAATGGTCTAGCATTAAAATTTCCTCTATAAGCATTATTTCCAAAACTATTCCTACCAACAAAATTCACATCCATAGATTCATCATTATTCTCAATCAAGGAAGACAAATGCATATCATTGGGATCAAGAGGAGTATTTTTAGTAGCAAACATCTTCATAAGTTCATCCATCTTTCCACTCAAAACATTGATTTCTTCTATAGCATGCACTTTTTTACTAGAATATCTTTCGGTGTGCCATTGAGAATAATTAGCCATAATATTATCAAGAAGTTTGGTAGCATCTCCTAACGTGATCTCCATAAAGGTGCCTCCTGCGGCCGAATCTAAGAGATTTCTAGAAGCAAAGTTCAATCCGGCATAAAATTTTTGTATGATCATCCATAAATTCAAACCATGAGTAGGGCAATTGCGAAGCATCAATTTCATTCTTTCTCAAGATTGGGCAACATGCTCATGATCAAGTTGTTTAAAGTTCATAATATCGTTCCTAAGAGTGATGATCTTAGCGGGAGGAAAATACTTAGAGTTAAAAGCATCTTTGCACTTGTTCCAAGAATCAATACTATTTTTAGGCAAAGACGAAAACCAAACTTTAGCACGATCTCTAAGTGAAAACGGAAATAACTTCAATTTGAAAATATTGTTATCCATATCTTTCTTCTTTTGCATATCACACAAATCAACAAAGTTGTTTAGATGAGTAGCGGCCTCTTCACTAGGAAGGCCGGCGAATTGATCTTTCATAACAAGATTCAGCAAAGCGGTATAGATTTCACAAGACTTATCATTATTAAGAGGAGCAATCGGAGTACTAAGGAAATCATTATTATTAGTATTCGAGAAGTCACACAATTTGGTATTATCTTGCGCCATGGCAACAAGTAATCCAACACACAAGCAAACCGAAAAACGGCAAGCAAAAAGAGAGGAGGAGGATGGGAAAGAGAGGGCGAATAAAACGGCAAGGGTGAAGTGGGGGAGAGGAAAACGAGAGGCAAATGGCAAATACTATAAATGCGAGGGAGATGGGTTTGTGATGGGTACTTGGTATGTCTTGACTTGAGCGAAGACCTCCCCGGCAATGGCGCCAGAAATCCTTCTTGCTACGTCTTGAGCTTGTGTTGGTTTTCCTCGAAGAGGAGAGGGTGATGCAGCAAGTGTAGCGTAAGTATTTCCCTCAGTTTTGAGAACCAAGGTATCAATCCAGTAGGAGGCTCCTCAAAAGTCCCATGCACCTACACAAACAAACTGAGAACTCGTAACCAACACAATAAAGGGGTTGTCAATCCCTTCACGGCCACTTGCGAAAGTGAGATCTAATAAAGATAGTATGATAAGATAAATATATATTTGGTATTTTATAATATAGATGCAAAAAGGTAAAGATGCTAGTAAAAGTAGACTGAAAGCAAATATGATAAGAGATAGACCCGGGGGACATAGGTTTCGCTAGTGGCTTCTCTCAAGATAGCATAAGTATTACGGTGGGTGAACAAATTACTGTCGAGCAATTGATAGAAAAGCGCATAGTTATGAGATTATCTAGGCATGATCATGTATATAGGCATCACGTCCATAACAAGTAGACCGACTCCTGCCTGCATCTACTACTATTACTCCACACATCATCGCTATCCGGCATGCATCTAGAGTATTAAGTTCATAAGAACAGAGTAACGCATTAAGCAAGATGACATGATGTAGAGGGATAAACTCATGCAATATGATATAAACCCCATCTTGTTATCCTCGATGGCAACAATACAATACGTGCCTTGCAACCCTTTACATCGAGTAAGGACACCGCAAGATTGAACCCAAAGCTAAGCACTTCTCCCATGGCAAGAAAAACCAATCTAGTAGGCCAAACTAAACTGATAATTCGAAGAGACTTGCAAAGATAAATTAATCATACATAAAATAATTCAGAGAAGATTCAAATATTATTCATAGATAAACTTGATCATAAACCCACAATTCATCGGATCTCAACAAACACACCGCAAAAAGAGATTACATCGAATAGATCTCCACAAGCGAGGGGGAGAACATTGTATTGAGATCCAAAAAGAGAGAAGAAGCCACCTAGCTAATAACTATGGACCCGTAGGTCTGTGGTAAACTGCTCACGACTCATCGGAGGGGCTATGGTGTTGATGTAGAAGCCCTCCGTGGTTGATTCCCCCTCCGACTGAGTGCCGGCGAAGGCTCCAAGATGGGATCTCGCGGATACAGAAGGTTACGGCGGTGGAAATTGTGTTTCGTGGTGCCCCTGGATGTTTTCGGGGTACGCAGGTATATATAGGAGGAAGAAGTACGTCGGTGGTCGCCCGAGGGGCCCATGAGACAGGGGGGCACGCCCTATAGGGGGGGGCGCCCTCCTATCTCGTGAAGGCCTCGGCTGCTTCTTGACTTGCACTTCGAGTCCTCTGCATCACGTTTGTTCCAAAAATCACGCTCCCGAAGGTTTCATTCCGTTTGGACTCCGTTTGATATTCCTTTTCTTGAAATCTTTGAAATAGGCAAAAAAAACAGCAATATGGGCTGGGCCTCCGGTTAGTAGCTTAGTCCCAAAAATGATATAAATGTGTAAAATAAAGCCCATAAACATCCAAAAGGGGTAATATAATAGCATGGAACAATCAAAAATTATAGATACGTTGGAGACGTATCAGTGATGCTCAATCACGCCCCTTGGGACCCCCGCCAACTGATCAGGTCCCCACACGAACACCTTCTTGTTCGCGCGCAGGAACTTCACCAAGGCCTCCTCTTGCTTGGGTTCGAGGTTTGCACCTATGGTGAAGGTGGCGTCAGTGGACCCGTTCTCGTTGACTGGTACCTGCTTGGTTTCCGCCTTGCCTTGAGTGAATAGCCACTTCTTCTTAGACGGTGCGGCCCCCTTGGGCTCGGGGGCGTCAGCGCTGGCGGGCTGTGCCTCCGCGGCCGCCTTGAAAACAAGCTTGAGCGCCTGCAGTACATCCCCTGTGTCTCCTGACACGGTAAGGACGCCGCTGCTCCCGGGCATCTTCATGAGGTTGTACGCCGGTGAGTCCTCGCCATGAACCGGCCAAGGCCGGGTAGCCGAGGATGGCGTTGTAGGGGAGGCCAATGGGGGCGATGTCAAGTCGATCAGCTCTGGCGGAAGTTGTCGCTGGTGTCTTGAAGGTCACCGGGAGGCGAATTTGTCCTGTGGAGGCGGTGGAACCGGCTCCGACTCTGAAAAGGCTCGCTGGGCTGGAGCCGCTCTGGTGGCACATGGAGGAGGCCGAAGGCCTCCACAGAGAGCACGCTGAGGCCGGCGCCGCCGTCGATGAGGGTCCTGGTGATGGCCACTTGGCAGATGGTGGGGGTGCACAGCATCGGGAGCGCACCCGAACCGGCGGGGTTGGAGGGGTGATCGTCCGAGTTGAAGATCAGGTCGGCCTCGGGCGCCACCCAGCCCGGCGGGGCTCCCTGGCGCTTGGAGGCGGTGGCGATCTAGCGGGTGAACGGCTTGACGTGGCGGCTCGAAGGTGGCGCCAGTGAGCCGCCCAGGAGAGCTGCGACGACCGGGGCCGCCGGCCCGGCGCGATGGGCGAGGTAGAGGTCGCCCAGCTCCCCCCAACAGGCCTGCTGCCTGTTCCCCGCCGGGCCGGTGGCGGCATTGGCGGCAGGCGACGGGGAACGACGAGGGTGTCCACCGACGGGAGCCGTCTGGGTGACTCGAGCGGCGCGAGCAGCCAGCGCTTCGGCGCTGGCTCGGCGAAGGCCACCATGGACACGACGGAAGATCACACGCGACCAACGGAAGAAAGATTCCGGCGCACCCCTACCTGGCGCGCCAAATGTCGGATTTCGGGTTCCGGCAGACCCTTGAGGTTCGAACTCTGGGGTGCGCATGGAAATCTTTCACCTACCAGCTCACGCGCTAATGGTTTGCAGGGAACCTAAACTAGGAACGATGAACAGCACAAGAGACACAAGATTTATACTGGTTCGGGCCACCGTTGTAGTCTAATACCCTACTCCAGTGTGTTGTGTCGTGGATTGCCTCCGGGGCTGATGATGAACAGTACAAAGGAAGAACAGCCTCGCGAGGGGCTGTTCTTGAGCTGGTGCGGTGGACTGCTTGGGTGAGTCCAGTCGCTTCTCTTTCTCTCTCTCTGGTTGGTTCGATGATCCCTTCGCCTGCCCCTACTCTCTGGTGGCTTGTCCTATTTATAGAGGGAGGCCCTGGGCCTCTTCCCAAATAATGAGCGGGAAGGGCGCCAACAATTGGCCATTTTGAAGGGGAACATCTAGTACACTTATCCTGACTAAAGTTGGTCTTCCGCTGCCAAAGGCTCTGACGGTGACGCCGCCCTGGGCTCCACGATGACCTCCGCCCCGCTGCTCACTGGTCTTGGTCTTGTTGCACCGAAGCGGTAACCTTTGCCTGATGCCTTGGCCTGCGCTTGCCTCCTTTGCACCAAAGGGGAAATGAGGACACTGTGCAGGCCGGCGCCCGCCTGGTCTCGATCGTCATGGCTTGCGTCACGGGGCACCCTCGTGAGGTACCCTGCCTTGATCTCTCCGCCTCCTCGCGAGCCTACCTGACGAGGCTGCTCCTGATGTAGGTTCCTGTCGTCCACCCCGCGAGGCTTGGCTCCTCACGAGGGTCTTGAGCTTGAGCTGATGAAGCTGGGCTGCGCTGGGCCCCCACTTGAGCCACGCCGCAGGCCGCAGGCAGGCAAGTCTGGGGACCCCCGTTCCCAGAACACCGACAATATACGAGTCGTTCTACGTCTATAGTTAGGCCTCTCCCTACCCCTCCCCCCCCCCCCACACACACCGATACATCGAGCGCTCTAGTCATGTCTCCCTGCCACACACAAACTTGACATGTGCCCTCTAACGTTCCGGTAGGCCAATCGCCCTATATCTTTGACTTGCACACACACAAAATTTTGATGTCTCTCTTCATCGATCTCGCACCCACCCACTTGATCCTCTCTTCGACTCTATCGATAGCTATGACCCCTCCCTCTCTTCTCGTGGATTGCCCGACCCTCTATGTATGATATGGATAGGCCTCCATTTCACACACATTGCATGGAAAATTTGGTTTGAGATGTCATCGACACATATTCCCACAAATAATTCAGGAAATCAACCACCACCCCACCCCCCACCCCCACCCCAAAACAAAAAACACTCACGAACGCGGTTTGTATCTCTCACACACACCCACGTAGGTGGGGGACGTGCAGGAAGAGAAGAGGTGCATGCACGGCGCACGTACTCCCGTCTCTTTCCCAACCACACCCGCGCGGGTACACGGTGGAGCTCAATTCTGTACGAAAAAGGCAGCCCACGTGGTAATTTGGCACGTGTACTGGTTGTCCACTTGGTGGAGGGAGGATCGTCTACCACGGGTGAACAAACAAATTGCGACTTGACGTGTTATGTTAAAAAAAGAGGCAAACCATGCGGGGCCTACCTTAGAGGCAAGACTTTTGATGTGTCCCATCAATTCGCAGAACGAGGAGAAGCTTGCTTAGTACGCCGTCTCCCCCGCCCACGGGCGCGGTGGCTCGCAGGATGAGGTGAAGCTTGCTCCGCCTTACGCCCGCTCCCTTGCCCATGCGCGCGGTGGCTCCCAGGACGAGGAGAAAAAATTTACTACTCCCTCCGTTTACTCCTCGTCCCTACTACCTTGGTTATAGAGATTATATCATATTGTTTGGAATATATATGTCCTTTAGTAGATTTCAATATGAACTACTAGTACATACTCCAAACACTAATGTATATAGACGTATTTTAGAGTGTAGATTCACTTATTTTGCTCCGTATGTAGCACTCTCCCTCACCCCTCGACCCTCGCCCACGTGGTGGACGTGCATCAATTCATTCGGTCTCATATAGCCATAACGATATATACTGCACTACCATTATTGCTTGACTTCCCGAAGAGGCGAAGAGCCAATCGTAAGGTTATAGGAGAACGAGTAGTAGGTGCCGCGTCATTTATAAATGAAGTTTTTTTCTTTAGTGGCACGTACGCAATATGATAGGTTCATATGGAGAGAAAAGGAAACCGCTCCACTATATACATAGTCAGGACGGGCCAGCCTACACGGTTGCTTGCTAGGGTTGCTCTCTTCACACTCTCTCGCACAAAACGACTGTGGCCACATCTCTAACATCCCGGCGGATCACGTCCGCTTGGGGAAGGGGTGGATGTTTAGTGTAGATGCGGTGGCCGTGGCCGACGGCGAAAACCCACTGTCGGCACGTCCCGATCAGGGGTCCCCGCCGCTCTCTCTCACAAAGCCGGTGAGGTTGCCTTCGTCCCTTGCTCACTGCCGCGACATGGGCAGTTGCCGCCTCCCGCCGCCCTCCTCAAGGTTGAGCTACATCCCTCAGGTACAACTCCCTTTACAGCCGGCTTGCACCACTGCTCCAGCTGCCCACATCACTCCCTGTGGATATTTCTCTACTTCTTTTCCCCGCACATACCTCTACTGGCTTCTACGTACTGTATTTGTGATGAGTTTATGTCTCATCAACTAGTCCCAGTAATCTTATTCTAATCACGCTTGTTCTATTTCTTTGCCACAGGGGATGCTCATCTCGATTTTGGTGAAACTGCACAAAATGATCCGATGGTCAAAAGGTTGCAAACTTCATTTATTAGGAAGCTCGAGCGTTGCCAAAGAAATTGAAGGCTGGTCAGGGTTCACGGTTCAAGGGCTAGGGACTGCATGGATCATTTTTTCTTTAGCTGCCTCTGTTCCAAAATAAGTGCCAACTTTAGTAGTAGTACAACTTTGTACTAAAGTTTGCACAAAGTTGAGACACTTATTTTGGAACGGAAGGAGTACATATTTGCTATGATCTGTCAATCATTGAGATGCAACAAAGATGCATGTTAGTCTCCTTTGTATTTGATGAAATGTTGCAACGGGCAACCTTGGACGCAAGATACATGTAACAGAAGCTGGAAGCTTCATAGCATTGTACAAATTTATCTCGCTGATAAATTACAGTACGTACTATACTAGTACTTCCTTCGTTCCTAAATATAAGTCTTTGTAGAGATTTCACCATGAACCACATGCGGATGTATATAGATGCATTTTAAGTGTAGATTCATTCATTTTGTTCCGTATGTAGTTCACCTAGTGGAATCTCTACAAAGACTTATCTACTAGTAATAGCTAGCCCCCACTACTAGGAATTCTCTATCCTCCTCCTTGAGCCACATCATCAAAATTGATGTAGCCATTAGATGAAGTAAATCAGTCCATAATAGCCGTCTGATCTAGACGTTGAGAGGCTCAAGACTAAGCCACATGCAAGCATGCAGAAATACCGTGGCACATGCATGTGAGTGGGTTTTAAATCACATCAACATGTCTGCATGCAAGCATGCACCGGTAGCATGCATGTAAGTGAGCTTTTAAGTCCCATTAACATGTCAAAAAGAAAAATATAATCCCATTGTGCAGTAGGAGTTGGCTGATCTTTTTTCCTTACGTGGATGATCTAAATGATGATGGGAGTTTATTTAGTTTGGCTACCACATTTGTCATGCGGTTATAGAGTTTTTTTAGTTCTATGAAATTGATAATTTTGTGCAGAGAGATATAACGCTGTTCCGCGGCAACGCGCGGGGACTCATCTAGTAATATTTAGGAACGAAGGGAGTATTATGTAAAGAGTTAGGTGTCGCACGGTGATAGTGTGAGGTGGGCCATGTAATCACTGAGCCTGCGTATTTTCACTGCTCTTGCACTCCTCCTCTGTAAGAATGGAGAAAATTGTAATCTAGTACGCCGAAAGCGTGGGACATCTAGCAGTCCTACCACCTCAGTAATAAAGACCAATGAGCCGTCAAATCACATAGACCCAGCAGTAAGTTGGACGGACGAAGCAACCATCACTCTTGCGCCAGTGAGAGGTCGCGTCTGCTCTGCCCGGGCATGAATGCGGCACCGATTCTTTGGAGCCCGTTGACCGTTTGAGGCGAGAAGCCTTGAGCGATGGAGGGAGCTTTGGGTGGGCCGGCTGGTCGAGGCCAGGCGTGGCAGCTGTCCGCATGTCCCTACCGGACACGCCCGGAAACGAGAGGATGCACCGACTCTCGCGGCTAAAATCATACACTACACACCATCTCTCTGTAGGAGTAGGTCGATTTGTTGCACTCTCTAACACACACATGTTGTTAAGCACACACACGCACATGCACGCACCTTGGTCCCGTTGCACCTTCTAACGTGACTTATTACACCTAGACGGAGGGAGTAGTAAGTATACGAGATACGGTGGCACACTGACTTAAGTCGAATACAAGTGCCCAAAATTTGTGTGCATGTTATAATAAGGATTCACTTAAAATAGTACGTGAGCGAACAGAGGGATGAATTGGACAGTGTTCCCGAGTAGTAGCGAGATGTGTGAGGTAAGATACACCGCTGGCGCTTTTAATTTTTCTTATTAATTTGTTTGTTTCACACTCTGACTGGTGGGGCCCAACGCATCACGTGGAGAGAGGTAAGGTGACTAAGGCTGCATAATATATGCACCACTGTGGATAGTCTTACCACCAAAGCCACATGACACGTTTATGATTGAAATCCCAATGACTCCCACACACACACAAAAACACGACATGCTTGTCACACGACTGCAGGAATGTATAAAAGGTTATTTCCCTCTCGTTGAACATAACGGGAGGGTTGTGTAGCTGGTTAGCCTGTTCGCTCATCAAATTTGAGGTCTCGGGTTCGATAACTACACTTGAGAATAATCCTTGCCAGGAGGATTCTTTGACTGGTCAAAATGTTTTCTACGGTTTGCACGCTTCACACTCTCTCTCCAGTATATATATACACGCTGGAGCCTCAGCGCTTGTAGTTGCTCTCTTCACACTCTCTCGCCCTCTCCCACTGGAGCCTCATCGCTTGTAGTTGCTCTCTTCACACTCTCTCTCCCTCTCCAGATCTAAACAAGACTTCGTTGGCCTCTCTCTCTCTCTCTCTCCTCACTGCTGCTCAAAGAGCTGGCAGGATCCGTCCGCCGGGAAGGGAAGGAGGCTTAACACTGTCGCCGTCGGCGGGGGAGGGAATCCACTACCGGCGTAGCTGTTCACTTTCCATCCAGCGGCGGCGCGGGAGGGCCTCCAACCCCTTCTTCTTTGCCGCCGTCCTGTCGCCCACCGAACCACGCCCCAAGAACCTTAAGGTATAATTTACTTACTCCACATGCATTGCTCTAGCTGCATGTATACCATGAATCTAGGATGTGGTTCAAAGAGGAAAGGAGTGGGGGAAAGTAGTGGGAAAAGTTGTACTCCCTCCGTTCCTAAATATAAGTCTTTGTAGAGATTTTACTAGGACTACATACGGAGCAAAATGAATGAATCTACACTCTAAAATGCATCTATATACATCTGTATGTGGTTCATAGTGGAATCTTTACAAAGACTTATATTTAGGAACGGAGGAAGTATATAGCATGAATCTAGGATGTGGTTCAAAGAGGAAATGAAGGGGAAAGTTGTATAGCATGAATCTAGGGCGTGGTTCAAAGAGGAAAGGAATGTGGGAAAGTAGTGGGGAAAGTTGTATCGCATAAATCTAGGACGTGGTTCAAAGAGGAAAGGAAGGGCGAAAGTACTAGTTCAAAAAGGAAAGGAAGGGACAAGGCTGTAGAGTTTGAGCGGGACTCGATTCTGCGCTTCGCATAGGGAAAGGTGTCTAAAGATAACAAAGCTGGGACCAACACAAATATGCTCCTTGGTTGTTTGTTCTTTGTTGCAACAGATTGTGCATGACCACAAGACATCGGTAGATGCACATGGTGTCAAAAGGCCCACTGTCCCGTGCAACTCATTAGCTGTTGTTAATCTAAGGCCCTGTTTGGTTAAAAACTCCCTAGTCCCTACCTTCTTGGTTCCAGGGACTAAACATGGACTAGAGGTTATTAAATGACATGCTAAAAGACCATGTTACCCCTAGTAATGAACTAATAGAAACAAGGTGCAATGTGTGGCAGGGGCAACAGTTGGAAAAAGTCCCAAAAAGACTCCCTCGGGGTCTTCTTTCTTTAGTCCCAAATGCCCACTTTTAGTCCCTAAAAGTCCCTCCTGTTTGGTTTAGATGGGACTGACACGGAGTTTTTTTATGTCCCTACACCAAAATGTCCCTGTAAACAAACACCCTCTAATAATGTCATTTGGAAAATTGATGCAATGCCACGATTAAAAGCAAATTACATGTTTAACGAATTTTATTGTTAATATAATCTCTATGTTAATATTAATCAATGCCCCGTTTGAGAAATGCTCTTGTCTTGCTTTATTTCCCATTTAGATAAGGTAGATGCTTCTTTTTGTTGGCTTACATGTCATCCATCGTTATTGACCACTAATTGTTTCCTTTGCACCTCCGTGTAAACAGGGTTATCTACTTCACCTCGTTGCCATTGTGACCTTTTGTTGCCTTCGCACAAAACACTACATTTTAAGAGTGTTTTGTGCAGTTCAACCAAAATGTCACAATCGACAACGTTGTTTGATTACTTGATCTTAGTGGAACTGCACAAGAGGAGATCTTACTTCCTATCCGTTAAGGCGAATTTGGTTCAGATCTTCTTCTTGTGAGTTGTTTGAATTCCGCATCATGAGAGGTCATTACTAGCCTTCTTTCACATGATTCTGCAGTGTGCTTTCATATGTTGTGCTACTTGTATGATAATGTTGCTTGATTTTAGTGAACTGCACAAATGGAGACAAGACTTCCAATCTGTATGTGCACCGTAATATCCCATTGAGGTAAGATAAGGATATTTCACAACTGGCTGGCCTGTATTTTGCCACTTTCATTAGAAAATTAAGTTTAGTACTATACTTGTGCTCCCTAATTGACATGCCAAACCTTACATTGAAGGCGAAGCTTATGCATTATTGAACCAAGTGATGAAGGGGAAGAACAAGCGGAAGAAAAACAAAATCAACTCCGGTGCTGTAATGAAGACTCGAACTGTGATGACACAAGTCATGATATAGTTTTGCATCTTAATTTATTGCTATGGCTGGAACGAGCAATTGTTTTGCCACCGATTTGATGCCATACGTAATTATCTCTACTTGTGCAAACAGGGATCTTCTTTGAAGATACCATATATTTTAGTGGAACTGCACAAGAAGATGTTGGAAACATTTAACTAATCGAGGAGTATATAGTAAGCATAGCCACCCCCGTAGATAGCAATAGATGGTTCCGGAGAAGTGCTTCATCTGCATGCTCTACACAATCAGCCTCCTGACAAAGGTTGGTACTCGCCCACTGATTTCGTCCATATGATTGAGCTTTGTCATTTCTATTGGTATTGTGCTACTGTTTAGATACTGTCATGAAAAAGTGGTATTGTCCTTGAGAAGTGCTTCATCTGTGCTGTTTTAAATATTTCCTTTCCATTTTTTCGAGCAAACATGGATGCTAGAATTTAGTAGTCCTCTTGTCTTTGCACAACAGGATCATCTTCCTCTGAAGAAGAATATGGAGTACGTGAAGAGACTAGTTTCGATTATGCCAGGATGAAGAAGCACTGTCTATCTTCTCATCAGGAGGAGTTGAAGGATGGTTACATTACTCCCCACAAGACCAAACTAACTTCAGCTCAGAAGGACTGACAAATCTCCATTTTTTTGCTGTGTGATCTTGCTTGAGTACAATGTTGTTCTAGGATTCTTTACGGTGAGTTCCATTTTTCTAAAAGTGTGCTCTACATGGACCATGTATGTGCTGTTTAAACTATCAAATCATAGTATAGTTTGCTTTATACTATTCACTTTTTTGTATTTGTGCAAACAGGGGTGCTCAGCTTGATTTCAATGGGAACTGCTCAAAATGTTCATGAATACATCGAATCATTCATTTCCACCACAAGAAAGGAGGTGCCGATAAGTTCAAGGCGTTGCAACATATAAGGGCGAAATCATACAAGCTACCCGTGAATTTGGTTGATTTTGGTGGAACTGCACAAAAAGAACAACTCGTTTATTTAGCACGAGGTGCCATGTCAATGTCCGAATCGATGGCAAACCCCGCCCATTCCACAATCGTAGGCATTTGATATTTTGGAATGGGACAACCTTGTCAAATTTTGCTCATTGATTTTAGCAAGACATGCGTTTGATATTTGAATGGGGCGCCCTTCTTTGTCAGCGTCGATCAATTTTTTCATTATTCTTTAGTTGTGAAGTAAATATTGCCTCGACATGTGAGTCATTGAGATGCATAATCATTGATTGTTTTGAATGTTTTCTATGAATTGCCGAACTGTGTGTGTTTGATTGCAATGTACGTAAACGCTAAAAAGCTGCTCAAACTCTTTGTACTCCTTCTGTTCCTTTTTACTTGAACATTGTGAAAGTGCATACTTTTTGTATAAGATTGGTCAAAGTAGAGATACTTTGATTGCAGCATAAAACGTGTATGCAGACTAGAAAGGACCGGAGGGAGTACATGTGAAACTGCTGCAAACGAGGTGATCACCCTGGGAATAATGCTAGTACGTATTGTTTTGCATGTTCTTCCAATGCCAGTGATACAGGAATTCGAACTAATCGAAATAAATTCATTAATACACGATCGGATTTCATAAAAGATTTCATTAAATTTCATACATTCTTCAACTAAAAGGGGTGCGCTGGAGGTATAATTAATTAACCGAAGCTACCCACTGTCCCAGAGCGAACATAAGCTTGGTGACTTAGCTGCAGTGCGATTGCGTAATCGACATGTGGCCTGTTGGGCCCACGTGTCGATCCACCAACTGCACCAGCGATTAAATAGAAGCAACGTTCTTCTCCAGCGCACCTCTCCGACTCCACGTCGCCGCCAAGAAGCTAACCGGCCGTCAATGGTCAACCCGCCTAGCTTGGCTTCAACCGGAGGGTACCAGTGGTGGCCTTACTTGGACCCGAGCGGCGGTGACCTACCGTGTTCTACTCTTCCTCGTTTTCTATGTGGCACGGCCTCGTTGGCAGCGGGGAGGGGCCTCGGCGGAGCCGGCTATGTCCTCTGTCTGCTGTCGGGCGGGCGGCGCCAATGAGCGGAAATCCTCCCCCACGTTGCCGGCAGGGTGGGGCCTCGGCTGAGCCGGCGATGTCCTCTGCCTCGTCGACGCCGGCGGAGCGGGGACTCGTCGGAGCCGTCATCGTCCTCTGCCTCGTCCTCGGTCTCGCCAAACAGCGCCTCACCTGCTTCATCGCCTCTTTGCTAGCCTCTTTGTAGGCGGCCGCAGCCTCCGCCACCCGCATGCGGTACCGCCAGTGCTCGAGGCGGCCCTTGCGGGCGGAGCGGTATGAGTCGAGCAGCGCCTCCTGCTCCGCCCGCTCCGCGGCGATCTGCTCCTCCGCCTGCAGGTGCTCCTGGAGGAGATGGTGGTTGTAGGCGGCGTCGGCCTGCACCTCTCGGAACTGCTCCTCATGCATCTGCCTCACCCTGTCCATATATTGGGCACGGGCCTCACCGATGGTCATGGTGCAATGCACCGGCGAGGATGGCGCGGAGGAGGGGGTTGGCGCTGGATCGTCGACTACCATGTTCTCCATTGGGACGTCGTCGTCCTCCGGCTGCCTGCCGGCCAGCCGGTCGGCAGCAATGGCTGCCATCTCCTTGTGTTCCGTCGTCTGCCCGTCCCGAAGAGCACTGGAGCGCGAGGAAGCCATGGTGGGAAGTAGTGGTGTGGACAAGAGAAAGGGAACGGACGCGGATGACTGCGGCTATGGCCGGCGCAACAGTTTACATAGCAATGGTGGGCGGGCGGAGGGACGGACGTGTGGCGCCGGAGTAGCCGCATCGGCAACCGCATATCATTAATGTGGGCGGCAGATGGACAGACGGACGACACTTGTGTCGTTTGAAGGCGGAGCAATCGCCTGCACCGGGAAGCGGGGCGGGCGGCGCTGACTGTTTCAGGCGGAAAGCGCGCGCGGGCGAGGAGATGACTTTACTTGGAGAGGATGACAATGGGGACCCACCAGGTCCATAGCCTCACGTACGCAAGTGCCTCCTTATTATATATATATATATATATATATATATAACTATAATTTATTTTGCTTCCTCCTGGTTTCCTGACATCACGGTCCCACACCATTGTCAACCTCCTGGAGTAGTCAATAAACAAGAGAATGGCACAAGAAGCGGCCGGCAATTTGGGACCAAGCAGCTTGAGCAGTATTTGTGCAGAGTTTTTCGATGTTTAGCCCAGATATTAATTTTTCTCCTCTGAACAACAACGAAAACATCGCTGCAAGTATTAACTTGGTGGGCTGTGGCCCGTCTAGCCCAGGCCAGATATCCAGCCCAGATATTAATTTTTTTCAAGCTGAAAATGGCTAGCCCAGCTATACTTTTTTTTAGGAATACCCATGCAAGGTCAAGTTGTTATTCTCCGCCCCACTGGGCTGCAAATCTTTCCTAGAAGGGATGCATTAGGCTTAACAGGAAAATGGGCTTTAATAAATAATAAATGGGATGTAATTGTAAAAACTGGGCAGTAACTATAAAAAATGCACCAAACACGCGATTACATTATAAATTATTATTTTTGGATATTGAAAATTTTAATTTCGCTAATTGTTGCGAGCGCAATGTTTCGTTGGATTTTTACGTAATATAAATTTATATTGAAATTGTATTTAATCCGACTAGAAATTTCGGGATAAAAATATTTCGGATCCAATCAAAATGTGGGAAATTTTATTGAATTCTGTTTTGAACGGTTGGTTGAAATGGGCTGTACTTTTAACAAACTGTAAATGGGCTATAGTAAATTCCATTACAATTCAAAAATGGGCTACACATTCTTACAAATCTCAAATGGGCTATAAGTTATACGCCACACACTTACGGCCTTACTAAGTTGACGCGTCCCCTAAAAAACAGAGTTGACGCGTATGCAAGGCATTGTCAACTTATAGTCAACACACGGTTCTAGCAAGAAGGGTCGTTGGATGTCCATCCAACGGATGCCGTGCTTCTTCTTCAATCTCGGATATTCTAGCTTCACCCGCCCAGAAAATGATTCCTCCCCCTGACATCTGGGGCGCACCATTTCGAAAGCTGACCTGTGGGCCTACTAAGTTGACGTACCAAGGGATTTGTCAACATAGTCAATATAAACGATTCTAGCTGCAGTGACCATACGATGTCCATCCAATGGCCGTCGTGCTTCTTCAACCTCTGGTCTTCATGCTCCAGCCGCCCAACGCAGCACCGGTCGTGCCGCTTTGCTCCACGCCTCCGTGGCGGTGTGCTTTGCCGAGGCCTCACCGCCCCCTACTACTCCCACCGCTGGCCAGGCCATCCCTCCACTCACCCACACCCCCTGTTATTCTGCGGCGACGGCAGTGCAGCCGAACCAGTGAACCCTCGTACTCCTCTCCGCGTGTGCATCCACTGCCGCGTCTTCCCCGGCTCCGCGTCGTCCCCTTCCTAGGCCTCACTGCCGTCCACCGCCGTGGTGCTCTCGGCGCAGCGTGGTCAACGTGGTCAAGGAATGACTTCCATCAGACGTGGACTGTACGTGGATAGGCTGACAGCTGGTGTCGGTGTCAAAACCGGCGGATCTCGGGTAGGGGGTCCTGATCTGTGCGTCAAGGCTGATGGTTACAAGAAGTAAGGGACACAGGTGTTTACCCAGGTTCGGGCCCTCTCGATGGAGGTGAAACCCTACTTCCTGCTTGATTAATATTGATGATATGGGTAGTACAAGAGTAGATCTACCACGAGATCGTAGAGACTAAACCCTAAGAGCTATCCTATGATGGTATGATTGTAATTGTGATCAGCCTTCTAAGGACCAACCTCTCCGGTTTATATAGACACCGGAGAGGGCTAGGGTTTACATGGAGTCGGTTACAAGGAAGGAAATATAATATACGGATCGCCAAGCTTGCCTTCCACGCCAAGGAAAGTCCCATCCGGACACGGGCCGAAGTCTTGAGTCTTGTATCTTTACGCTTCAATAGTCCGGACGTTGTATGTAGTCTGGCTGTCCGGATACCCCCTAATCCAGGAGTCCCTCAGTAGCCCCTGAACCAGGCTTCAATGACGATGAGTCAGGAGCGCAGTCTTGTCTTCGGCATTGCAGGGCGGGTTCCTCCTCCGAATACTCCAAAGTGGTCATCGAACACGTAGACCGTGTTTCTGTAAAAAAAACACATAGACCGTGTCTGGATCTGCAAGATGATCTCCGTATGGTATAGATCTGATTCGCTGGCAATCTTCGTGTGTCGTGCCTTCGCGTCGGGGCTTGGTCCAACGCGAACCGACGTTTCCTACCCCACAATGACTCGTGTTGCGAGGCGGTTTTATTGGCACGTCCCGTCGAGGCAGAGATCGTGTTCCTCTTATTACAGGATTTTCCATCAATATGAGCACGCGTGACACCACGGCGGCTGTTGGTATAACCCGTGTGTTTTTTAGATAAGCCTCAAACGGTCACTCCGGGGACTCTTGATATTCACCCTCTTTATAAAGGGGTCGAGACCTACGCCTCTTTCTTCACCTTCATCGCGCCTTCTCGCACCTCGAGTTCTAACACCCAAAACCTAAGCTCCACTCCTCCGGAATCCGCCGGTATGTCCGGATCTGATCCTCAAGGCCGGTGGGTCGCCTCCTCGGTCGAGGAGAATGACATTGCGAAGCTTAGGGAGGTCGGATACCTAACCGCGGATATCCAGCATAGGCTCCCCACTCCAGGGCAGGTCATCCCTACGCCAGAGCCCAATGAGTGCGTCGTTTTCGTCCCACACTTCCTCCGCGGTCTGGGTTTCACCCTTGATCCCTTCATGAGGTGGCTAATGATCTATTATGGGTTGGATTTTCACGATCTGGCTCCCAACGCTATCCTCCATATCTCGTCGTTTATTATCGTGTGCGAGGCTTTTCTCCATGTCGCCCCACACTTCGGCTTATGGCTCAAGACCTTCAATGTGACGCCGAAGATGATCGAGGGGAGACATGTGGAGTGCGGGGGTGCCGTAATAAGCAGGAACGACGATGCCCCGTGGCCAGAGGGTTCTTTCCCAGAAGTATCCGATGTATGGCAGCGGAGGTGGTTTTATGTCACGGCTCCTGGGGGCACAAAGTGGGTGGCCGCCCCCGAGTTTCGTTCGGGCCCTCCGTCACAGTTGGCGTCTTGGACAGACGTAGGGCAGAATTGGGGACCTGCCGGTGATATACCGGTACTGCAGAATCGCATCCGGGAGCTTCTTGCAAGGGACATTAATCTTGTCAGCATAATGCAAGTAATGTTGGTCCGACGGATGTTGCCATGCCAACGCCGGCCTCTCCGGATGTGGGAGTTCAATCCGGAGGGCCCGCAGACCGTCAAGCACTTCTTCGGCTTGAAGCCCGAAGAGATTTGCAAATTATTCTTCAAACGGAAAGTAAAGTGTCCGGACACCACCGAGGATGCGGGCCTAAGCTGCAATCGCCTAGATACCCAAGTAAGTAAACTTGACACCGGACACCGTGTTTTGTATCTGTTATGATTGTTTATTCTGAAAATCATCCGCGTCCAGGAATGGCTCAGCAAGGCGGAGAGAATTAGGTGTCCGGCGCCACATCCCGAAGGCTCGCCTGCCCCCACCATTGCCAAGATACTTGACCGAGTACTCAGCAGGATGCCCCCGGGGAAAGACAAGGGGAAGGATGAAGAATCCGAACCCCACACGCTACACATCCGAACTGGGGGAATTGTTACCTCTCCTAAGGAGGATAGTCGGGAAGGAAAGGCTAAGGCCTCCCCCCCCCCCCGCGCGGGAAGAAGAGGGCCGCTTCCAAAGACTCGGAGATGGAGATGCCCAGACCCGGGGAAAAGATAACACCAGGGGGCTCTGCCCCAACGGGCACCCTCACCGCATCGTGCCCACCAACGGGCCAGCCCTCCACCGAGCTGTAAGTTAATTTTTAATTCGAAGGTACTGCGCTCCTCCCAGATCAATAACCAGGATTCGTCTTTCACAGTTCGGCTAGCAGCCCCTCTCAACAGAGTTCGTCTTCGGGGGACCTTCCTCCGGAGATGATGGAGAGCGAGACCCCACCTACCTCCCCGGCTCGCGAAGCGGGCGACACCGAAGTGTCGTCACGGAGGAGTCCGGATCTGCCGAAGCCGGAGGCCAACGCGTCAGCCGCCCTGAGCTCGGAGCGTTTGGCTCCTGCGAGGGGCGATGGGAAGGGTCCGGCACAGTTTGATGTCTGGCCGTACATACTGACGGGCCTACTGGAGCGGGCTGCGCTCTCGGAAGAGCACCGCTTATTAATGAGCACGGTGCTCCAGAAGATTTCATCCGCTACAAGCGGTTTGAATGAAGCATTTGCAAGTCTTCTTAGAGGCTTTGAGGTATGTAGTGAAGAATACACTATTTTTGGCTGTGAGGCACGCGTTAGGTGTGCTCCATATAGATAGTAGCCCCTGAGACACTGGTTGCCCGCCCTAGGGGGCAACCGGGGGATCATAAATCAATGATTGCGCTATAAATGTGTGCAGGTACCTGTGAGTCCGGCTGCCGACCAGTCCGTGGAAGTTTCCGAACTGACCAAGCGGATTCAATCGATTGATGCCGATATCACGCTGGTGAACGAGCGGCTGGACAAGTCACAAGGTATGTGCTCTGCCTTCCTTTCTATAGGAAAATATGGAGGCGGCATGATATTAATGTAAGATGTTCGGACTACAGATGGTGCTGCTGCCGTGGAGGCCCTAAGGGCAGAGCTTGTTCAAGCCAAGGAACAAGCTCGGGTTAGCAATGCGGCTGCGCTAAAGGCGACCGGGGAACTGAGAGCCGAACAAGCAGCTCATCACCGAAGCGAAGAAAAGATGGCGGAAATGGCTATTGAGTTAAAAAAATGCAGCTGACTGGTATGAGCTCCTTGAAAGGGAGCATAAGGATAGCTTGGCCGAGCTAAACAAGGCACGCGATGCCACCAAGGAAATACGGACCGAGCTCAGGTGTGCGCGGGAGGAGCTTCAACAGGCCGGTAAAGTCGTGACTGGAGATTCCTACTTGCTGCGGACGAAGTTTTTCGATCCAAAGTATGCTCCCCTGGATGGGCGCTGGAGTCCCGCGGACGCGTATGCGGCTTTGGCGAAGAGTACGGCTGACGCTGTCAAGTTCTTCGAGGGTTAGGGTGATAGGGAAGTGGAGAAGCTTTTCTGGTCGCAATTCAATGCTCCCACCCGCCCGCTGCCATTAAATGAAAAGATGGCTGATGTGGCGGAGCTTCACAGGCTGTCCTGTCCTGCAATGCGGTCTGTGATTGACCATCTTTGGCCTGAAGGGCTTAAGCCGGACAGTTACTTTGGATTGGTGCAGCAATTCCTTGGGGCCGTGCCTCGGATCAATGCCATGAGGAGGTCGGCGTGCATAGAGGGTGCACGGATGGCTCTTGCCCGCGTTAAAGCCTATTGGACGGATATGGAGGCCAATATTATAGCGACCCAAGATCCGGCGGGGGGCCAACATCCGGCCGAGCACTACTTGGTGCAGGTCACAGAAGGTGCCCGCCTCATAGATGCGCAGTGCTCGAAGAATGTATTATTCGATTGATAAATCGAATTATTGTAAAAACAATGTTATTTTGGTTATAAGGCTATATTTATACTTTTTGCCTGAAAGTATTATTGTGTCCCTTGTGTGGCCGTTTACATATATATATATGTATGTGTAGTCCGAAAGATAGCAGTCGTCGGCTTCAGCCCCCACGCAAACAATGCGGGGGTGTTCGCAAAAATATGCATAATCACACTTGATCCAACGTCTTGGTCCATGAAGGAGGTGATCACACATCGAACTAGGCAACCGGACTATATAGCTGTAACACTTTCGCTTAGCCATGGGAATTAATGTTGGGGCTACTATGTAGCCCCTGGTACATTTCGCGGGCATCCGAATACGGGCGCGTGTGTACATGACCGGGCAACGGTCCTTCGTTAATGCGGAGGAATCCTAAAGATTCCGATAAGTCTTCGAGTGGTTGAACAGTCTCTCGTTGTATCATGACATTCAGTTTTCGGCTTTCTCTACTGAGGTGCTGCAACGTTCGAGCTTGCGTTGGTTTTCCCCCAAGAGGAGAGGATGATGCAGCACAGTAGCGTAAGTATTTCCCTCGGTTTTTGAGAACCAAGGTATCAATCCAGTAGGAGGTCACGCGCAAGTCCCTTGTACCTGCACAAAACGATAGCTACTCGCAACCAACGTGATTAGGGGTTGTCAATCCCTTCACGGTCACTTACGAGAGTGAGATCTGATAGAAATAATATTTTTGGTATTTTTGGTATAAAGATGCAAAGTGAAAAGTAAAAGCAAAGTAACAAAAAGCAAGAAAATAAAGTGATTGTGATTGATATGATGAGAATAGACCCGGGGGCCATAGGTTTCACTAGTGGCTTCTCTCAAGAGCATAGATATTCTACGGTGGGTGAACAAATTATTGTTGAGCAATTGACAGAATTGAGCATAGTTATGAGGTTATCTAGGTATGATCATGTATATAGGAATCACGTCCGAGACAAGTAGATCGAAACGATTTTGCATCTACTACTATTACTCCACTCATCGACCGCTATCCAGCATGCATCTAGAGTATTAAGTTAAAAACAGAGTAACGCCTTAAGCAAGATGACATGATGTAGAGGAATAAATTCATGCAATGTGATAAATACCCCATCTTGTTATCCTCGATGGCAACAATACAATACGTGCCTTGCAACCCTTTACATCCTTTGGGTAAGGACACCGCAAGATTGAACCCAAAGCCATGCACTTCTCCCATTGCAAGAACTACCAATCTAGTTGGCCAAACCAAATGGATAATTCGAAGAGACTTGCAAAGATAACTCAATCATACATAAAAGAATTCAGAGAAGATTCAAATATTATTCATAGGTAAGCTGGATCATAAACTCACAATTCATCGGTCTCAACAAACTGATTACATCGAATAGATCTCCACGAGAGAGGGGGAGAACATTGTATTGAGATCCAAAAAGAGAGAAGAAGCCATCTAGCAACTAGCTATGGACCCGAAGGTCTGAAGTAAACTACTAACACTTCATCGGAGGGGCTATGGTGTTGATGTAGAAGCCCTTCGTGGTGGATGCCCTCTCCGGTGGAGCTCCGGAACAGGCCCCAAGATGGGATCTCGTGGATACAGGAAGGTACGACGGTGGAATTAGGTTTTTGGCTCCGTGCTCGATCTATTGAAGTGCGTGGTATATATAGGATGAAGGAGTGCGTCGGTGGAGCGTCGGGGGCCAACGAGGTGAGGCGCCCCACCTCGTGACCGCCTCTGGCACTTCTTGGAGTAGGGTCCAAGTCTCCGGATCACGTTCGGTGAGAAGATCACGTTCGAAGATTTCATTACGTTTGGACTCCGTTTGATATTACATTTCTTGAAATCTTGAAATAGGCAAAAAACAACAATTCTGGGTTGGGCCTCCGATTAGTAGGTTAGTCCCAAAAATAATATAAAAGTGGAAAATAAAGCCCAATATAGTCCAAAACAGTAGATAAAGTAGGATGGAGCAATCAAAAATTATAGATACGTTGGAGACGTATCAAGCATGCCCAAGCTTAATTCCTGCTCGTCCTCGAGTAGGTAAATGATAAAAAGAGAATTTTTGATGCGGAGTGATACTTTGGCATAATTTCAATGTAAATCTTCTTAATCATGGTATGAATATTCAGATCCGAAAGATTCAAGACGAAAGTTCATATTGACTTAAAAATAATAATATTTCAAGCATACTAACAAAGCAATTATGTTTTCTCAAAATAACATGGCCAAAGAAAGTTATCCCTACAAAATCATATAGTCTGGCTATGCTCCATCTTCCCCACACAAAGTATTTAAATCATGCACAACCCCGATGACAAGCCAAGCAATTGTTTCATACTTTAACATTTTCAAAACTTTTTCAATCTTCACGGAATACATGAGCGTGAGCCATGGATATAGCACTATATGTGGAATAGAATGGTGGTTGTGGAGAAGACAAAAAGAGGGAAGATAGTCTCACATCAACTAGGCGTATCAACGGGCTATGGAGATGCCCATCAATAGATATCTATGTGAGTGAGTAGGGATTGCCATGCAACGGATGCACCAGAGCTATAAGTGTATGAAAGCTCAACAAAAAGAAACTAAGTGGGTGTGCATCGAACTCACTTGCTCACGAAGACCTAGGGCATTTTGAGGAAGCCCATCATTGGAATATACAAGCCAAGTTCTATAATGAAAAATTCCCACTAGTATATGAAAGTGACAAAATGAGAGACTCTCTATCATGAAGATCATGGTGCTACTTTGAAGCACAAGTGTGGTAAAAGGATAGTAACATTGTCCCTTCTCTCTTTTTCTCTCATTTTTTATTTGGGCCTTTTCTCTTTTTTTTGCCTCTTTTTTTCGTCCGGAGTCTCATCCCGACTTGTGGGGGAATCATAGTCTCCATCATCCTTTCCTCATTTGGGACAATGCTCTAATAATGATGATCATCACACTTTTATTTTTCTTACAACTCAACAATTACAACTCGATACTTAGAACAAAATATGACTCTATATGAATGCCTCCGTGATGTAAGGATGTGCAATGAAACATGAGTGACATGTATGAAAGAATTATGAACGGTGGCTTTGCCACAAATACGATGTCAACTACATGATCATGCTAAGCAATATGACAATGATGGAGCGTGTCATAATAAACGGAATAGTGGAAAGTTGCATGGCAATATATCTCGGAATGGCTATGGAAATGCCATGATAGGTAGGTATGGTGGCTGTTTTGAGGAAGGTTTATGGTGGGCGTATGATACCGGCGAAAGGTGCAAAGTATTAGAGAGGCTAGCAATAGTGGAAGGATGGGAAAAAGTGCGTATAATCCATGGACTCAACATTAGTCATAAAGAACTCATATACTTATTGCAAAAATCTATAAGTTATCAAAGCAAAGTATTACGCGCATGCTCCTAGGGGGATAGATTGGTAGGAAAAGACCATCGCTCATCCCCGACCGCCACTCATAAGGAAGACAATCAATAAATAAATCATGCTCCGAGTTCATCACATAACGGTTCACCATACGTGCATGCTACGAGAATCACAAACTTCAACACAAGTATTCTTTAAATTCACAACTACTCAACTAGCATGACTCTAATATCACCATCTTCATATCACAAAACAATTATCAAGCATCAAACTTATCTTAGTATTCAACGCACTCAAAAGAAAGTTTCACATATCTTGAATACCAAGTATATTAACATTAAGCAAATTACCATGCTATTAACGACTCTCAAAATAATCTAAGTGAAGCATGAGAGATCAAGTTTCTTTAAAACAAATCCACCACCGTGCTCTAAAAGATCTAAGTGAAGCACTAGAGCAAAAATTATCATGCTCAAAAGATATAAGTGAAGCACATAGAGTATTTTATCAAATTCCAATTCATGTATGGATCTCTCAAAAGCTGTGTACAGCAAGGATGATTGTGGTAAACTAACAAGCAAATACGCAAATAATACAAGACGCTCCGAGCAAAACACATATCATGTTGGTGAATACAAATATAGCTCCAAGTAAATTACCGATGGAAGTGGACGAAAGAGGGGATGCCTTCCGGGGCATCCCCAAGCTTTGACTTTTTGGTGTCCTTGGATTATCTTGGGGGTGCCATAGGCATCCCCAAGCTTAGGCTCTTGCCACTCCTTGTTCCATAATCCATCAAAAGAATTCACCCAAAACTTGAAAACTTCACAACACAAAACTCAATAGAAATCTCGTGAGCTCCGTTAGAGAAAGAAAACAAAAGACTACTTTAAGGTACTGTAATGAACTCATTCTTTATTTATATTGGTGTTAAACCTAATGTATTCCAACTTTTCTATGGATTATAAACTATTTTACTAGCCATAGATTCATCAAAATAAGCAAACAACACACGAAAAACAGAATCTGTCAAAAACAGAACAGTCTGTAGTAATTTGTAACTAACTCAAACTTATGGATGCTAAAATCTTCTACCAAAATTAGAAGACCTGGACAATTTTTTTATTGATCAGAAGCAATTGGAATCACTATTTTATCACGTTCTGGTGATTTTTAACAATTCGGGCACTGAGCGCAATGATTCTGGAAATTACAGCAAGATCAAATAACTATCTCCCAAGAAGATCTAATAGGTTTAACTTGGCACAAACACTAATTAAAAGATAAAACCACATCTAAAAAGAGACTAGATGGATTATTTATTCCTAAACATAAGCAAAAACAAAAAAACACAAAATTAAATTGGGTTGCCTCCCAACAAGCGCTATCGTTTGACGCCCCTAGCTAGGCATAAAAGCAAGGATAGATCTAGGTATTGCCATCTTTGGTAGGCAATCCATAAGTGGATCTCATGATAGATTCATATGGTAATTTTATTTTCTTTCTAGGAAAGTGTTCCATGCCCTTCTTTAAGGTAAATTGGAAGCTAATATATCCTTCCTTCATATCAATAATTGCACCAATCGTTATAAGGAAAGGTCTACCAAGAATAATAAGACATGAAGGATTGCAATCTATATCAAGAACGATAAAATCTACGGGCACATAATTCCTATTTGCAACAATAATAACATCATTAGTTCTTCCCATAGGCCTTTTAATAGTGGAATCCGCAAGATGCAAGTTTAGAGAGCAATCATCAAAGTCACGGAAATCTAGCAA
Organism: Aegilops bicornis; assembly: GCA_021605145.1. Taxonomy (NCBI): domain Eukaryota; kingdom Viridiplantae; phylum Streptophyta; class Magnoliopsida; order Poales; family Poaceae; genus Aegilops; species Aegilops bicornis. The sequence continues at coordinate 245,091,897 of CM038674.1, forward strand.
ATCACACAAAGCATTGGGAATAGTAGAGACACTAGCACCAAATCAAACAAAGCATGAAACTCATAAGTTTTAATTTTAATTTTGATAGTAGGTTCCCACTAATCATGGAGTTTCCTAGGGATAGAAACTTTCAACTCAAGCTTTTCTTCATAAGATTGCATCAAGGCATCAACAATGTGCTCGGTAAAAGCCTTATTTTGACTATAAGCATGAGGAGAATTTAGCACGGAATGCAACAAGGAAATACAGTCAATCAAAGAGCAATTTTCATAATTAAATTCCTTGAGATCCAATATAGTGGGTTTAACAATATCTCGAATTTTATTTCTTTCAATCCCACTTTTATCAATTTCATCATCAAGATCTAAAAACTCAGAATTCTTAGAACGCCTTCTAGGTAAGGGAAGATCATATTTAGTTTCATCAAGATTCATATTGCAAATCAAAGATTTAATAGGGGACACATCAATAACTTTCAGATCTTCATCTTGATTTTCATAGCGATTAGAAGAACACGCTTTAACAAAGGCATCTTTGGAAGCACGCATCCTAGCGGTTCTTTCTTTGCACTCATCAATGGAAATTCTCATAGCTTTGAGAGACTCATTGATATCATGCTTAGGAGTAATAGATCTAAGTTTTAAAGAATCAATCTCGAGAGAAATTATATCAACGTTCCTAGCCAAATCATCAACTTTAAGCAGTTTCTCTTCAAGCAAAGCATTGAAATTCTTTTGTGAATTCATAAACTCTTTAAAACTACTCTCAAATTCAGAGGGCATATTATTAAAATTTCCATAAGAGTTGTTGTAGGAATTTCCATAATTATTAGAAGGATTACTAGGATAAGGCCTAGGATTAAAATTCCCTCTATACGCGTTGTTACCAAAATTATTCCTACCAACAAAATTCACATCCATAGATTCATTATTATTCTCAAGCAAGGTAGACAAAGGCATATCATTAGGATCATAAGAAACACTCTTAGTAAATAAATTCATAAGTTCATCCATCTTTCCACTCAAAACATTGATTTCTTCTATAGCATGCACCTTTTTATTAGTAGATCTTTCAGTATGCCATTGAGAATAATTTACCATAATATTATCTAGGAGTTTAGTAGCATCTCCTAAAGTGATTTCCATAAAAGTGCCTCCCGCAGCCGAATCTAAAGATTCTAGAAGCAAAATTCAATCCAGCATAATTTTTTTGTATAATCATCCACAAGTTCAAACCATGAGTAGGACAATTACGTAGCATTAATTTCATTCTCTCCAAGCTTGTGCAACATGTTCATGATCAAGTTGCTTAAAATTCATAATATCGTTACTAAGAGAGATAATCTTAGCGGGAGGAAAATACTTAGAGATAAAAGCATCTTTGCACTTGTTCCAAGAATCAATACTATTTTTAGGCAAAGATGAAAACCACACTTTAGCACGAAATCTAAACGAAAAAGGAAATAGCTTCAATTTAACGACATCATTATCGACATCTTTTTTGTTTTGCATATCACATAAATCAACGAAGCTATTCAGATGAGTAGCGGCATCTTCACTAGGAAGGCCGTGAATTGATCTTTCATAACAAGATTCAACAAAGCAGTATTGATTTCACAAGATTCAATATTGGCAAGAGGAGCAATCGGAGTGCTAAGGAAATCATTATTATTGGTATTGGTGAAGTCACACAATTTGGTAGCATCTTGAGCCATCGCGACAAACAAGCAAACTAACACACGAGCAAACGAAAGGACGAGGAAAAGGCAACGGAAAGAGAGGAGGAGATTGGGAAAGAGAGGGCGAATAAAACGGCAAGGGTGAAGTGGGGGAGAGGAAAACGAGAGGCAAATGGCAAATAATGTAATGCGAGAGATAGATATTGTGATGGGTACTTGGTATGTTGACTTTTGCGTAAGACTCGCCAGCAACGGCGCCAGAAATCCTTCTTGTTACGTCTCGAGCTTGCGTTGGTTTTCCCCGAAGAGGAGAGGATGATGCAGCATAGTAGCGTAAGTATTTCCCTCAGTTTTTGAGAACCAAGGTATCAATCCAGTAGGAGGTCACGCGCAAGTCCCTCGTACCTGCACAAAACAATAGCTACTCGCAACCAACGCGATTAGGGGTTGTCAATCCCTTCACGGTCACTTCCGAGAGTAACATCTGATAGAGATAATATTTTTGGTATTTTTGGTATAAAGATGCAAAGTGAAAAGTAAAAGCAAAGTAAAAAAAGCAAGTAAATAAAGTGATTGTGATTGATATGATGAGAATAGACCCGGGGGCCATAGGTTTCACTAGTGGCTTCTCTCAAGAGCATAGATATTCTACGGTGGGTGAACAAATTACTGTTGAGCAATTGACAGAATTGAGCATAGTTATGAGGTTATCTAAGTATGATCATGTATATAGGAATCATGTCCGAGACAAGTAGATCGAAACGATTCTGCATGTACTACTATTACTCCACTCATCGAACGCTATCCAGCATGCATCTAGAGTATTAAGTTAAAAACAGAGTAACGCCTTAAGCAAGATGACATGATGTAGAGGAATAAATTCATGCAATATGATAAATACCCCATCTAGTTATCATCTATGGCAACAATACAAAACTTGCCCTGAAACCCTTTACATCCTTTGGGTAAGGACACCGCAAGATTGAACCCAAAGCCATGCACTCTCCCATTGCAAGAACTAGCAATCTAGTTGGCCAAACCAAACGGATAATTCGAAGAGACTTGCAAAGATAACTCAATCATACATAAAAGAATTCAGAGAAGAATCAAATATTATTCATAGATAAGCTGGATCATAAACCCACAATTCATCGATCTCAACAAACACACCACAAAAAGAAGATTACATCAAATAGATCTCCACGAGAGGGGAGAACATTGTATTGAGATCCAAAAGAGAGAAGAAGCCATCTAGCTACTAGCTATGGACCCGAAGGTCTGAAGTAAACTACTTACACTTCATCGGAGGCTACGGTGTTGATGTAGAAGCCCTCCGTGGTGGATGCCCTCTCCGGTGAGCTCCTAACAGGCCCCAAGATGGGATCTCGTGGATCTGAGGAAGGTACGGCGGTGGAATTAGGTTTTGGCTCCGTATCTCATCTATTGGGTGCGTGAGGTATATATAGGAGGAAGGAGTACGTCGATTGGAGCATCGGGGGCCCACGAGGTAGGGCGCGCCTGGGGGGCGCCCCCACCTCGTGGATCGCCTCTGGCACTTCTTGGAGTAGGGTCCAAGTCTCCTCGATCACGTTCGGTGAGAAGATCACGTTACCGAAGATTTCATTCCGTTTGGACTCCGTTTGATATTCTGTTTCTTCAAAATAATGAAATAGGCAAAAAACAGTAATTCTGGGCTGGGCTTCTGGTTAGTAGGTTAGTCCCAAAAATAATATAAAAGTGGAAAATAAAGCCCAATATAGTCCAAAACAGTAGATAAAGTAGCATGGAGCAATAAAAAATTATAGATACGTTGGAGACGTATCAGGTGCTCGTCCGGAATAACCAGGGCACAATCGCAGTAGTTCTCCTTTGGCCACCTTAGCCGATAGTAACGAAACGTAAGGCGGCAAACCCAGGAGCCGGGAAAACCCAACATTTGACCAAAGACATGACTCGGAGCTGCTGCATATAAGGCCAAACTCGTGACGCCGAACACTCCTGAGGGTATTCGGACTTTATAATAGTCGATGGGCTCAAGAATGCCCATTCGTTATAAACCCTGTTTTTCCAGGTACGTGCGTTAATCTGTCGTGGCGAGATGCCAAAAACGGCAGTATCCTCTGTGGGTATGAGACCCATGGGATTGTTGAACAACAAGAGGCAATAAAAAAGGTTTACACAGGGGCTTAATCTAAAAAGAAAATTGTTGAACGGGGCCCTGCTGCACATCTGCGCCTTTGTCTCCGTTGTGCCATGTCCTGGAATGGTATCGCGCGAACGTTGCCTGTGGAAAAAGGAAAACTCATAGAAGAGCACAACGTAAGTACGCGATGGATAATAAAAGTGTAAGATGTTGGCCTGCCCATAAGGTTGAGCCAACTGTGGGACTGTGTTAAGTATTTATAGCCCCTGGTGTCCGCCGTGGGATTACATTTACGGTGCCCTGGTTCAATTTTATCCGGGCGACCGGACTCGTCTAGCCGAGTTTGTGGTCTTTAAGGACCAGTCATGTTTTCTGATGTTGGAGGCCGCTTATAGTCCGGCCGCGAGGGCTGTCGCGTGTTCCTCTGCGCATGACGGGCACTCTGCTAGTCCGCCAACAGTGATGACGCCATGTGGACCGGGCATCTTAAGTGTAAGGTAGCCATAGTGCGGCAATGCGTTGAAGCGAGCGAAGGCTGTTCTTCCGAGCACTGCGTGATAGTCGCTTTGGAAGGGTGCGTTGGTGAAGAGTAGTTCTTCGCTTCTGGAGTTGCCTGGAGAGCCGAATGTTACCTCCAGTGTGACGGAGCCTCTGCTATGGGCTTCAACGCCTGATATCACCCCTTCAAAGGAGGTGTTGCTTTGGTTAATTCTGGATGGGTCTATCCCCATCCTGCGGATAGTGTCCTCATATATTAAATTGAGACTGCTGCCGCCGTCCATAAGGACGTGGGTGAGAAGGTATCCGTCGATTATTTGGTCAAGCACCAAGGCCTGTGATCCTCCGCGCTGAATACTAGTTCGGTCATCCAAGTTATCGAAAGTGATCGGATAAGGCATCCAGCGGTTAGGCGTGAGCATGATGGGCTCTATATCAAGCGCGTCTCTATGCGCGCGTTCGTGCCTCCTCATGGATGTGTGAGTCACATGGATCATGTTCACTGTTTTAACCCCTGGCGGGATTTTTTCTGTCCTTTAGTGTTCGGCTGGCGAGGTTCATCCTCATCCTCACTTGGTGTTTCCCTCTCCTTGTGTTCGGCGTTTAATTTGCCGGCCTGCTTGAAGACCCAGCACTCTCTGTGCGTGTGGTTTGCAGGTTTGTCAGGGGTGCCATGAATTTTGCATAGTCTGTCTAGGACTCTATTCAGACCGGACGGTCCCTATTTGCTGCCTTTAGATGGCTTGTTTTGCTGATTAGGTCGAGAGCCCCTGAATTCGGCATTAACCGTCGTGTTATCCGGGCTCTCTTCCTTGTTTTGGCGTTTGTTATTCTGACGCCATGGCTTCCCGTTTCCATCCCTTATTTCGGATGTCTTTGGGGTCATTTGGTGCCTTTACGGGCTAGCCAGCTATCTTCTCCCGCGCAAAAGTGGGTCATAAGGCTTGTTAGGGCTGCCATTGTCCTTGGCTTTTCTTGGCCGAGGTGTCTGGCGAGCCACTCGTCACAGATGCTGTGTTTGAATGCTGCTAAGGCTTCGGCATCCGGACAGTCAACAATTTGATTCTTCTTAGTGAGGAATCTGTTCCAAAACTTGCGGGCCGATTCTCCGGGCTGTTGGACTATGTGACTTAAGTCGTCAGCATCCGGAGGTTGGACATAGGTCCCTTGAAAGTTGGCCCTGAAAGCATCCTCGAGTTCCTCCCAGCTCCCAATGGAATTTTCGGGGAGGCTTTTCAACCAGTGCCGAGCTGGTCCCTTCAGCTTGAGGGGGAGGTATTTGATGGCGTGAAGGTCATCCCCACGAGCCATATGTATGTGTAGGATAAAGTCCTCGATCCAGACCCCTGGGTCTGTCGTTCTATTGTTTGCCTCTATGTTCACAGGTTTAAAGCCCTGTGGGAATTCGTGGTCTAGTACTTCATCGGTAAAGCACAGGGGGTGAGCAGCCCCTCTGTATCTGGACGTGCCGTGGCATGTCGTTGGATATTGTTGTGTCCGGTCTTCATTCTGGACTGGTATTCGATTGGCGTAATCGTTTTGGCAACCATAGTCCTTCGCCGGGGTGCGTCCTTTGGATCCATAAATGGTCCTGGCCGCGCCAGCTTTCTTATTCAGGTGTTCATGTGGATCGATAGCCGCTTTGTTGCGGTTATGAAGTGGTACAGCTTCGTCATCGAATTCTGGCAGTAGCTTGCGTTTTGGATAGCTCTTTGTGTGACGATCATCGCCGTATCTTTCTTCAGTGTCTAGCGCTTTATTCCATCTACGGTTGAGCGTTTCCTCTGCGGCCTTGAGTCGTTGCTTATGCTTCTTTAGGCTTCTTGCGGTGGCCATAAGCTTTCTATGGAGGTTATCTCGTTCCACGTGTTTTTCCGGTGTTGAATCGTTGTCCGGACCATTTTCCTGTGCTGGTTTGTCTTGATGACCTCGTCCGTCGGGATCATTGTCCTCGGGCGTCTGCTCCGAACTGTGTTGAGTGACTGGTTAAATCTGCTCCATTCTTTGGGTCCGTATGGTCGTTGTTGCCTTCGGAGTTGATTGTATTATCGATCCTTCTGGTGCTCTTGTCACTATTTTCACTGTTGCTGGACTTAGAACGGCGTCTATGCCGTCGCTTTGGCTTTTGTCCGGGGGTTTTATCATCCGGACTGTCGCCTTTGTTCTCTTTGGGCGTATCCACCATGTATACGTCGTGTGACGAGGGGGAAGTCTGGTGCCCCATAGATTCTGCATCCTCTCCTGCATCGTCGTCCATACCGTCGATGTCTTCGGAGTCGAAGTCAGGCACGTCGGTTAAGTCATCGACCGGGGCTATGAAGTGGGTGGTGGGTCGGCAACGAATTTCTTCGTCATCTGCTTCCCACTCGAACCGGACGTGGTTTGGCCCAGAAATTTCTGTCAAAGAGAGAGTTTTCAACGAGTTCAGCATGTCGCCAAAGGGCGAGTGCCGAAAAATGTCCGCGGCGGTGAGTTCCATTATCGGAGCCCAATCTGGCTTGTCCGGTTCGGGATTGCGCGGACTGGACTCAACATCCGGATACGAATCCGGGGGTCCGGAGTCATAGGCCACCACAGAGGTAAGGCCCGTGTTTGGCACCAACGCCGATGAGTGCGCGACCTGCGGGGCGGGGTCCAGCCCTCCGTCCTCAGGCAACGCAGCCTGCTCCGGATTTAGGTCCGAGGCTAATGTGGGGGCGATACCCCGAGCTTTGTCCGACAGCAGGTCTAAGCCGTGCTCGTCGTGACTGTCCGGTATCGTGTTATTGACGATGGTTGAAGGAGCCATCGAGCCCAGTAGCGACGACATAGAGGAACTCTCAATGAAAGCACCAATGTCGGTGTCAAAACCGGCGGATCTCGGGTAGGGGGTCCCGATCTGTGCGTCAAGCCTGATGGTAATAAGAAGTAAGGGACACAGGTGTTTACCCATGTTCGGGCCCTCTCGATGGAGGTAAAATCCTACTTCCTGCTTGATTAATGTTGATGATATGGGTAGTACAAGAGTAGATCTACCACGAGATCGTAGAGGCTAAACCCTAAGAGCTAGCCTATGATGGTATGATTGTAATTGTGATCGGCCTTCTAAGGACCAACCTCTTCGGTTTATATAGACAGGGAGAGGGCTAGGGTTTACATGGAGTCGGTTACAAGGAAGGAAATATAATATCCGGATCGCCAAGCTTGCCTTCCACGCCAAGGAAAGTCCCATCCGGACACGGGCCGAAGTCTTGAGTCTTGTATCTTTACGCTTCAATAGTCCGGATGTTGTACACAGTCCGGCTGTCCGGATACCCCCTAATCCAGGACTCCCTCAGCTGGGTCCACGGCAGCCGCAAGGAAGTGCCTCCTTATTATGCGCAAAATAATTATTCCTCCACCTGACAGCGGGGACCCACCGGACGGGCCACCATATTTCGCGAAAAAATGATTCGCCCCCTGACTGCTGGGACCCACGAGCTACATCTTCGCACGCAAGGAAGTGCGTCTGAAAAAAACGATTCGCCCCCCTGACTGCTGGGACCCACCAGCTACATCTTCGCACGCAAGGAAGTGCGTCCGAAAAAAAAGATTCGCCCCCCGACTGCTGGGACCCACCTGCTACACCATCGCACGCAAGGAAGTGCATCCGGGCAAAAAAAACGATTTGCCCCCCGACCGCTGGGACCCAGCGGCTACACCTTCGCACGCAAGGAAGTGCGTCCGGGCAAAAAAAAAACCAAAACGATTCGCCCCCCTAACTACTGGGACCCACCAGCTACATCTTCGCATGCAAGGAAGTGCTCGGTCGGGACCCACACGGTCGAGCGTCACGTAGCATTGTCATCCTGGTCGCGAATGTGTACGTACATACTGGTCGCTGTAGAGGCGCACACGTGTCGTAGTAGAGGCGCGCGCGTAGCATGTACACGTACGTACAACGACCAGGGTGCAAGAAAGAAAATACAGCCACGTATGTGTACATACGGGCGGGGTCTCGAACACCTACTCGTGCATACGTACGGCCAGGGCTCGTGTACATGGCTGGGTCGGAACAGAGAAACAACATCGTCGTCGTGTTCATGGGGAGGCATCGGAATGCATCATGTTCACGGGTAGGCAATGGAATGCGTCGTGTTCATCGGGAGGCAACGGAACGCGTGGGAGCCAACCGGCTTGGACGGAACAGGCAATTGAAACGAGGCCTGGCGTACCGCAGAACGGAGGAAACGGCCTTGTGTTCGACCGGCCACGTTCGAAACGGGGTCCTGTTGATCGGGAGGGGTGTGGCGTACCGCAAAACGGAGGAAACGGACCTCCTACGGTCGAAACGGGGGTCCTGTTGATCGGGAGGGGTGTGGCGTACCACAAAACGGACGAAACGGACCTCCTACGGTCGAAACAGGGGTGGAGGGGTGTGGCGTACCGCAAAACGGACGAAACGGACTTGTGTTGGGGCGCTACGGTTGAAACGGGGGTCCTGTTCATCGGGAGGGGTGTGGTGTACCGCAAAATGGGACTCCACGGGATACTGATCATCTCCACCGTCGACCTCCTCCAGCCTCCACGGGCTACCGTCGACCTCCTCCAGCCTCCACGGGCTCCTGTTCATCCAGCCTCCACCGCACGCTACTCCACCGGCTACTGTTCAACCACCCCTCCATGGGCACCGAGGGAGTCCTGGATTAGGGGGTGTCCGGATGGCCGGACTATAACCTTTGGCCGGACTCCTGGACTATGAAGATACAAGATTGAAGACTTTGTCCCGTGTCCGGATGGGACTTTCCTTGGCGTGGAAGGCAAGCTTGGCGATATGGATATGTAGATCTCCTCCTATTGTAACCAACTCTGTAACCTAGCCCTCTCCGGTGTCTATATAAACCGGAGGGTTTTAGTCCGTGGGGACGAACAACAATCATACCATAGGCTAGCTTCTAGGGTTTAGGCTCTCCGATCTCGTGGTAGATCTACTCTTGTACTACCCATATCATCAATATTAATCAAGCAGGAGTAGGGTTTTACCTCCATCGAGAGGGCCCGAACACAGGTAAAAACATCGTGTCCCTTGTCTCCTGTTACCATCCGCCTAGACGCACAGATTCGAGACCCCTACCGAGATCCGCGGTTTTGACACCGACATTGGTGCTTTCATTGAGAGTTCATCTGTTTCGTCATCTTTAGGCCCGATGGCTCCTCTAATCATCAACAACGATGCGTTCCAGTGTGAGACTTTTCTCATCGGACAGATCTTAGTATTCGGTGGCTTTACTGGGCCAATTAAGCAGCCATCCGGAGCAGATCGAAAGCTACGCCCACAGCCATCAGGTCAGATTTGGAAGTTTGAACTACACGGCCGATGTCCGCGGAGACTTGATCTTCAACGGGTTCGAGCCACAGCCAAGCGCGCCGCACTGTCACGATGGGCATGATCTAGCTCTGCCACCGAACAGTGCCCTGAAGGCCACACCAGTGTCCGCTCCTACCCTTAGCTCGGAGCCGACTGCGCCAATCGAGGACGGGTGGCTGGACACCGCCTCGGGGGCTACAATCTCTACGGCGATCGAGCCGAACACCAACCTTGTCCTTTGCAAAGCTCGTGACTCCAAGGTGCCGGACTCCTCTCCGGACTCCGAACCTTCCGCGCCCCTGCCAATCGAATCCGATTGGGCGCCGATCATGGAGTTCGCCGCCACAGACATCTTTTCAAAGCACTTCGCCTTTGGCGACTTCACGAATTCACTAAAGCCTCTCTTTATCGGAGCCTGGCGGACTATGGTCAGCAAGGTTGGGATGCGGATGACGAAGAAATTCAAAGCCCACCCACCACCCACTTCATAGCCACTGTCGATGATTTAACCGACATGCTCGACTTCGACTACGAAGACATCGACGGTATGGACGCCGATGCAGGAGACGACCAAGAACCAGCGCCTATAGGGCACTTGGAAGGCCACCTCGTCGTATGACATATACATGGTGGACACCCCAAAAGAAGGGAAGGGCGATGGAACAACGGATGACGACCCCTCCAAAAAGCAGCCTAAGCGCCGGCGTCAGGGCGCCGCTCTAAATCCCGCCAAAGCAAAAACGGCGATTCCGGGACGGGAGATAATAACACCCCGGACAGTGCCGAAGACAACCCCCTCCAGCAGCATTCATCACGGGAGGATGGAGAAGCCAGCCCTCATGAGAGAGCGGTAGACAGAGAGGTAGAGGACGATAATTACATGCCTCCCTCCGAAGACGAGGCAAGCCTCGACGCAATTTAATTTGTCGTGCCTGAGGATCCTGTCGAACAAGAGCGTTTCAAATGCAGGCTTATGGCCACGGCGAGCAGCCTCAAGAAAAAACAACAACAACTTAGAGCTGACCAAGACTTGCTAGCCGACAGATGGACTGAAGTCCTTGCGGCCGAAGAGTACGAACTCGAACGCCCCTCCAAGAGCTACCCAAAGCGCAGGCTGCTACCCCGATTAGAGGAGGAAGCACCTAAACCTACATCACCAACGCACGACGCGGCCGACCGGCCACCTCGTGGCTGCGACAGAGAGGCCTCTCGGCCCTCCACTCAAGCCGCACCCCGGCGTCGCTCAAAAAATACCAAGGCACGGGGAAATGCACCAGACCTGCGAGATATATTGGAGGACAAGGCAAGGCAAACAAGATCGATCTACGGATTGCGTGGGCGCCCCACGACAGCGTGGCGATTTACAACCGTCATGCCGGATATGGCAATTCGGCTGGGCGAACACGATGAGACAAAGCTCATTCGAGCTACGCCGTGATACAACCCAAAGACAGAGGCGCCAAGACACCCACTATCCTTCACGGATGAAGTAATGGATCATCAAATCCCGAGGGTTTCAAACCCGTAAACATCGAATCATACGATGGCACAACAGATCCTGCGGTATGGATCGAGGATTATCTCCTTCATATCCACATGGCCCGCGGTGATGATCTACACGCCATCAAATACCTCCCACTCAAGCTTAAAGGACCAGCTCGGCATTGGCTTAACAGCTTGCCGCCAGAGTCAATTGGTTGTTGGGAGGACACGGAAGCCGCATTCCTCGACAATTTCGGTGGCACCTATGTGCGACCACTAGACGCCGATGACCTAAGCCACATAATTCAGCAGCGGAGGAATCGGCGGACAATTCAGACACGATTCCTAACTAAGAAAAATCAAATAGTCGACTGCCCGGACGCAGAGGCCCTCGCAGCCTTCAAACATAATATCCGTGACGAATGGCTTGCCCGGCACCTTGGACAGGAAAAGCCGAAATCCATGGCAGCCCTCACCACACTCATGACCCGCTTTTGCGCGGGAGAAGACAGCTGGCTAGCTCGTAGTAATAACATGACCAAGAGCCCTGGTAATTCGGATACCAAGGACAGCAATGGCGGGTCGCGTCACAACAAGCACAAGCGCCGCATTAACGGCGATAATGCTGAGGATACGGCAGTTAATGTCGGATTCAGAGGCTCTAAACCCGGTCAGCGGAAAATTCATTTAAAAGAAATACTCCGGGCCCGTCCATTTTGGACCGAATACTCGATCGCTCGTGCGGATACGACACCCCGAAAAACCAATAACCACACCAACAGGATTGTTGGGTGTTCAAGCGGCGAGCAAGTTAAATGTCAAAACAAAGGACAAGGGGCTACATAGCGATGACGAGGAGGAGCCCGGCCGCCGAACAATAGGGGATGAAGGGCTTCCCCCACAAGTGCGGACGGTGAACATGATATACGCAACCCACATACCCAAAAGGGAGCGGAAGCGTGCACTTTCGAGGACGTATATGCGTTGGAGCCAGTCGCCCCAAAGTTCAACCCATGGTCCTCTGCCCGATCACTTTTGATCGAAGGGACCACCCCACTAGCATCCGCCATGGCGGATTCGCCGCATTGGTTCTAGACCCAATCATTGACGGATTTCACCTCACTAGAGTCCTTATGGACGGAGGCACCAGCCTGAACCTGCTTTATCAGGATACATTGCAAAAAATGCGCATAGATCCCTCAAGGATTAAACCCACAAAGACGACCTTTAAAGGCGTCATACCAGGTGTAGAGGCCAACTGTACAGGCTCAGTTACACTTGAGGTGGTCTTCGGATCCCCGGATAATTTCTGAAGCGAGGAGTTAATCTTGACATAGTCCCGTTCCGATGGCTACCACGCCTTTGCTCGGACGAACCGCATTTGCAAAGTTCAATGCGGTGCCGCACTCACGCATACCTCAAGCTCAAGATGCCAGGCCCTCAAGGACTCATTACGGTCAATGGAAACACGAACGCTCTCTCCGGACGGAGGAGCATCTGGCTGCCCTCATGGCGGCGGAAGTCTGAGTAGCCTCTCAAGGCAATTCTCGAGTCCAGCTATTAAGCGTCCAGGACACCGTCAGCGCGCCGGAGTAACCTACAACAAGACCGCTGGCACGTTTGAGCATGCGTAGTAATGCGGCTAACCCAGCACTCGGGAAATTGCGAAACCAGTACTATGCGTACATAATTACGCTCTGGAAATACCATGGGCATAGGGGGAGGGGCACGACCACGGGATGCCCAAAATGCGGCTCAACCGCACTAGGGGCTCCCGATTTTGCCATTCTTTTTTTTCTTACTTTCAGGACTCCACTCTCCGGAAGGCCTATCTGGCAGTACAATCGCCGAACACACGATGCAACAGCCAAGGAGGCAGAAAGCTACATCGAATGTCAAGGTGGTCTCTATAACGGGCTAAATACCTGTCTTACATACCATCCCGAAGCTCGCCCTTGGTGGGGACATGTCAAATAGTCCCATCTCTTGCTTATCGCACTATTTGTATCGTTCTGCTTTTACCGCAGCCTTTTCGAATAAACAATACATAGCTTTTGTCTATTATTGCATTCCTTTTTATGTGAATATGTTCAGTTATGACATTATGCAACCGTACACTTTAGTGCGACCAATACACCGAGGCTTAAGTACCCCGAATATGGTGTGAGAAGTCCGAACACTCTCACGAGTGCGGCACCCCGAACTTATAGCATTATATGCATCAGCTCCGATCATGTCTTGGGTCAATAGTTGGGTTTGCCCGGCTCCCATGTTTTGGTACCTTAAGTTTCGTTATATCGGCTAAGGTAGCGCTGGGAGAACTACTACGATTGTGCCCCGGTTGAGCTAGGTTAAGCACCTCGATGAAAGCTAAAACGGCCGTCATGATAGGGGCGAGAGCTGGTCGCTGTTCGAGAGGTTTCGAGTCCCTAAAGACTTATGCCGCTTAGAGCGAGGAGTCGGCTTTGTCCGGCCTAGGAGTGGATAGCGCCCCGAACTCGGTCTTCCGAATACTAGGGGCTTTGCCGAAATTTAAAATTATAAAATTCTATGGCTAAGTGAGAGTGATAAAGCATTATAGTCCGATTGCCTTGTTACGTTGTCTTTGAGCGCCTCCTCGAAGGACCCAAGAATGGGAACAAGAGCGCTCAGGTTTATCCCGAACACCCCAAAGACTCGTGGCATGGGGCGAAGCCGACGACTTGCCATCTCTCGAGATTTAATACACGGCCGCACGTAAGGTAATATTTTAAATTCAAAAGCGTTGCTTAGCGCATATGAACAAGTTTTCAGCGCGAGGATAACACGGCGAGTTTACTCATAAATTACATCCTTGGAACATTCATCCGCCACAAGGCGGCACCCTTCAGACGCCCTCATAATACATCCGAGGCTTGCGGTGCTCCTTGCCTGCGGTGGCCCATCTGTCACCAGCTTCTCGGCATCCATCTTGCCCCAAAGTGCACTTTAACACGGGCAAGGGCCCTCTGAGCACCTTCGATGCATCTGAGTGCTTGATGACTTCAAGCCGTGGACAGGGCATCCGCCCGCCTCACCAGCCCAAAGTAGCTCCCAGGCATGACCTCCCCAGGCCATAGCCGGACTATAAGGCCCTTCATGGCCTGTTCGGCCACCTTATGGAGCCCGACAAGCTGCTTCAGCTGGTCGCTCAAGGGCACCGGGTGTTCGGCCTCAGCATACTGAGACCAGAACACCTTCTCCGTCGAGCTCCCCTCCTCGGCCCGGTAGTAGGCGGTAGCGTCGGACACCTTCTTGAGGGGCAGATCTGCGAATGCTCTGGAGAGCTCCGGACTTGGGTAAGTAACAAGTAATTCACTTTCACGTGCTTGCTTTGCATAAAGAATGCCTTACCCGCCGCTATCTTCTTCATCGCCTCAATTTCCTGGAGGCCTTTTTGGGCTACGGCCTTGGCAGATTTGGCGCTCTCAAGGGCAGAGGCAAGCTCGGACTCTCGAGTCTTTGAGTCAAGCTCCAAACTCTCGTGTTTTTTCACGAGAGCCTGGAGCTCTTGCTCCACCACCGCCACTCGCGCCTCCTGCTTTTCTCGCTCGATGCGCTGCACGGCCGCATTTTCTTCGGCCTTGGACAACGCTTTCTTTAGGGTTGCCACCTGGGTTGTGGCCCCTGTAATACTCACGTTGGTCCTGTCATTTTTTGCAACCACATCTTTTTTATATACTTACATAAGGTATTACTTACCTTCCTTGTCCCCGAGCTGCTTCTTGGCAAGGCCGAGCTTGTTCTCGGACGGCTGGAGGCTCTGCTTCAATGCATCGACCTCCATGATCGGTCGGCAGAGGTCAGCGCAGCCTGCATTCCCATATTGACATACTTATGTTAAACTCCTACGTATATCTTTTTGATCCTCAGTTCGGCTTTTCTTTCCGAACACCAAACTGAGCATCATGGGCTATTTTCTATGCGGTAATATCTTTACATATCTTAAATACATACCTCAAAGCCTGTTAGAAGGCTGGCACAGGCTTCAGTCAGCCCGCTCTTGGCGGACTGAACCTTCTGGATCACCGCACTCATAATAGTGCGGTGCTCCTCGTCGATGGAGGCGCCGTTAAGGACCTCCAGCAGATTCTCCGGTGCCTCTGGTTGGACGGAGGTCACCGGCGTCATAGGCTTGCCCTTCTTACTACGGGGGCGCCTGCCGGACTCCGGAACCACTGAAGGTTCCGGTGTGGTGTCCGGCCCAGGGCCGGACATGGAGCCCTTGGGGGTTTTGTCCCCTTTGCGCCTGGAGTCCGGGAGGTCGCCTTGCGACGCCTCCAGGACCACCTCCTCCTGGCTTTGACCCTTTTGGGACTCCACCTCAGCATCATCCGCAGCGCGAGGAGAGGAGGCGGCCGGAAGTGAAGTGCTATTCACATCCAACAAGCTTAAGGAGCCGCTCGACGACACGACGACCTGGGCTCGGGGCGGACTGCATGATTATATTCGGCATCAGAAGATACTGTGCAACAAAGGAACGCCATGAGTTATTCTGGTATCCGGATACTTACGATTTTGCCAGGGGCTTGGCCCTGGATGGCCACTCCTCTTCGCCATCGTCGGTGTTGGTGGAGTAGTCCGGAGGAAGGGTCCTCCCTTTCTTGGACCCTCCGGCCCCCCCCAGTTGGGGCGGCCTTCCTTTTCTTCTCTCCCCCCGCTGGGGGAGAGACCTCTCTTTCCTCTCCTCGTTTTCGTGGGAGGAGTCCGCCTCGGAGTCATCCGGCGATGAGTCCGACACCACCAGGCACCGGGAACTCTTTCGAGTACCCGTGGCCTTCTTCTTGGCCTTCTTCTCCGGCACCACGTAAGGTGTCGGAACCAGCAGCCCCGTCAAGCGGGCGTCCGCTGGGTCTTCGGGCAAGGGAGCCGGACAGTTGATCCGCCTGCACGCCTTCGCCAATCTGTCAAAGGTAAGGGAGTTTAGATCCCGTGATAGGGTCAAACTATGAAAAACAAGTATCCCGTAAAGGGTAAAATAGCTTACCGCGTTGGCTTGATGCTGCGCGCTGAATCCGCGATCCTCGGTAGCGGATGCGGGAGCCTCGGCGCCCTTGAATAGCACCTTCCAGGCATCTTCGTACGTAGTGTCGAAGAGCCTGCTTTCGAGAACCGGTGTTGTGCGGATTAAACTCCCACAAGCGTAAAGCCCGTTGTTGGCATGGGAGGATCCGGCGGATGAGCATGACCTGGACTACATTGACGAGTTTGAGCTTCTTGCTCACCAGGTTTTGGATGCATGTTTGGAGTCCGGTCAGCTCTTCGAATTACCCCACGACAGGCCCTTCTCTTTCCAGGAGGTGAACCGCGTGGGGATGCCAGATCGGAATTTCGGGGCCGCTGCCCATTCAGGGTCACGCGGCTCAGTGATGTAGAACGACCCCGATTTCCACCCCTTTATGGTCTCTACCAAGGAGCCCTCGAGCCATAGGACGTTAGGCATCTTGCCCACCATGGCACCTCCGCACTCCACTTGGCGGCCGCCCACTACCTTCGGCTTGACATTGAAGGTCTTTAGCCATAGGCCGAAGTGGGGCTGGATGCAGAGGAAGGCCTCGCACACGACGATGAACGCCGAGATGTTGAGGATGAAGTTCGGGGCCAGGTCGTGGAAATCCAGGCCATAGTAGAACATGAGCCCCCGGACAAATGGGTGAAGTGGGAAACCTAGTCCGCGGAGGAAATGGGTGAGGAACACCACCCTCTCATGGGGACTGGGGGTGGGGATGAGCTGCCCTCGTGCAGGGAGCCGGTGCGTGATGTCATTGGACAAGTATCCGGCTTTCCTCAGCTTCTTGATGTGTCCCTCCGTGACGGAGGAGACCATCCACTTGCCTCCCGCTCCGGACATGGCTGGAGAAGGTTGAGGTGGGATGTCCGGACTTGGGCACTGGAGCTCGAGTGCGCAAAAATGGATAAGCAAAGGAGGAAGAAGGTGTAGATGAAAAAGGTGGATCCTTATCCCCTTATATGGGCGGACGAGAATGCACATCCCCACCAGCCTGGTAAAAATCGCTTATCTCCCAAGCGCCGTAATTAATGGCACGGTTGGGTCACCCACGCCCGTATTGATGAGAATCCCGGAATAAGGGGACACGATCTCTGCCTCGACAAGACGCGCCAAGGAAACCGCCTCGCTAAGTCTTGTTGAGGTGGGGCGATAAAACGATTCGAATAAAGGCTTGGCCATGGTGTGATGTCACGCTGCGAATGCGTCGCCAGATTGGATTTGTGTAAATATTATTCTCTCTACGGTGGTATGTGGAACTTATTTTGCAGAGCTGGACACTATCCTTGTGTTCAAAATCTTCTATGAAGTATTCAGAGGAGGAACCCGCCCTGCAATGCCGAAGACAATCTGCGGCGGGACTCGTCGTCATTGAAGCCTGGTTGGGGGAGCTCTTGAGGAGTCCTAGATTAGGGGGTGTCCGGATGGTCGGACTATAACCTTTGGCCGGACTCCTGGACTATGAAGATACAAGATTGAAGACTTTGTCCCGTGTCCGGATGAGACTTTCCTTGGCGTGGAAGGCAAGCTTGGCAATACGGATATGTAGATCTCCTCCTATTGTAACCGACTCTGTGTAACCCTAGCCCTCTCCGGTGTCTATATAAACCGGAGGGTTTTAGTCCGTAGGATGAACAACAATCATACCATAGGCTAGCTTCTAGGGTTTAGCCTCTCTGACCTCGTGGTAGATCTACTCTTGTACTACCCATATCATCAATATTAATCAAGCAAGAGTAGGGTTTTACCTCCATCGAGAGGGCCCGAACACAGGTAAAAACATCGTGTCCCTTGTCTCCTGTTACCATCCGCCTAGACGTACAGTTCGGGACCCCCTACCTGAGATCCGCCGGTTTTGACACCGACAGGCACCCCTCCACCGTCTACTGTTCATCCAGCCCTCCACACCACGGGGTCCTGTTCAACCACCCCTCCACGGGCACCCCTCCACCGTCTACTGTTCATCCAGCCCTCCACACCACGGGGTCCTTGTCGGTGTCAAAACCGGCGGATCTCGGGTAGGGGGTCCCGATCTGTGCGTCAAGGCTGATGGTAACAGGAAGCAAGGGACACAGGTGTTTACCCAGGTTCGGGCCCTCTCGATGGAGGTAAAACCCTACTTCCTGCTTGATTAATATTGATGATATGGGCAGTACAAGAGTAGATCTACCACGAGATCGTAGAGGCCAAACCCTAAGAGCTAGGCTATGATGGTATGAATGTAATTGTGATCGGCCTTCTAAGGACCAACCTCTCCGGTTTATATAGGCACCGTAGAGGGCTAGGGTTTACATGGAGTCGGTTACAAGGAAGGAAATATAATATCCGGATGTAAGCTTTCCTTCCACGCCAAGGAAAGTACCATCCGGACACGGGCCGAAGTCTTGAGTCTTGAATCTTCACGCTTCAATAGTCCGGACGTTGTACACAGTCCGTCTGTCCGGATACCCACTAATCCAGGACTCCCTCAGTCCTGTTCATCCAGAGGCAACGCCACCGCTCACTGTTCATCCAAACCCCCCCGCAACGCTCACTCTTCATCCAATCGATCGGCTTTAGTTAGCAGCAGTAGCAAAGGAATCGCTCGCTCGGGTTCAGTTAACAGCCATCGATCGATCGCTCGAGTTCGATGTAGCGTAACTGCGATCTGTCGCCGGGTTCGATTAGAATAGCGCCTACCGCACAGCAGCGTCACGTGTAATACGAGAAAGCAGCGCATCGCTCGGCCCCAGACCTCCCACCGTAACCGGCAACTCTCTGAAATTTTCCTCCCCCTCGCTTCTACCAAGTGTTTTTTCCGTCATGGACGACCCAAAGAATTTCATGCAGCTGCGTCTCTGGTCCGCCCAGGACGAAAAGCACATTTTCTGTCATGATTTTTTGTCATGGAAGTAGGAGCCCACCACATCTATGATGATACCGGGTTTTGTTACAATTATCGTCATAGAAGTGTCATATGTATGACAGAATTTTTTTTCGTTCGGCCCAAAATGTCACGGATGTGTCTTTTTTTGTAGTGGGTGTCTAGCTTGTAGTGCTTCTAATTAGTGTAAACTACGTCTGCTTAGCTTACACATGATACGTGTGAATATGACACGCCTTCCTCTTTTTGGGACATACTATATCTGTCTATCACACCATGTTCTTACATGAAACTACTCATCTTGTGTATCCTGCATCAATCACTTATGATGGGACACCTTTAAGTTGGTAGTGTGATATTGGTTCGTGTCTTGAATATGATTTCTAGCATGTAGTGCTTCTAGTTTGATGAACGCCACCTATGACGAGATAGTTTTAACTTGGCAGCGTGATATTAATTTCCCTTCCATATGGTGTCTAGCTTTGAGTGCTCCTAATTTGTTGAAGTGCCTTCTGCTTAGTTACCACATCATAGGTGTGAATATGTCAAGCCGTCTAGTTTTTCGTACATATTCCATCCTCGTATCATGACTTTGCCTTTCATCAGAGTAGTGTTTGTCAGTATCATGCATGAATGAGTTCTGAAGAGTGAATTTTATAACTTTTTCTTGTCGGTTTGACCTCACAATGCAAAATCAATAAAGCGGAAGGAAGTTGGTAAGGCATTGGATGATGGTGGTCCTTCCGAGCAACTGAAACGGAGGGTCTCTACAGATTCTACTCCACCATCCTCCCAACAAGATTTGCAAGACAATGCAAGGCTAGACATTCACCGTAGTTGTGTACATGATGAGTGCATCTCCCCTACTCCACCATCACAGGTGTTTGCTCTAACTTGGCACTATTATATGTGGTTGCATGTTGTGTATGATGTCTAGCTTGTATTGCTTCTAACTTTGTTGAATTGCAGCTGCTTACTTTAAACATAATGCTTGTGAATATGACACGTGCTCCTGTTTCTAGAACATACTATATCTGATCACACCATGTTGTTACATCAGACTACTGTTCTTGCATATCCCGCATCAGTCACTTATGATAAGGCACCTTTAAGTCTCCACTGTGATATTGGTTGCGTATTGCATATGATTTCTAGCATGTACTGCTTCTAATTTGTTGAAACGCCAGACAGTTCAAACTTGGTAGAGTGATATTGGTTGCATCTTTCATATGGTGTCTAGCTTGCAGTGCTTCTAATTTGGTGAAATGCCTTCTGCTAAGTTACCACATCATAGGTGCGAATATGTCAAGCCATCCAGTTTTTCGTACATATTCCATCCTCGTATCATGACTTTGCCTTTCATCAGAGTAGTGTTCGTCAGTATCATGCATGAATGAGTTATGAAGAGCGAATTTTATTCCTTTTTCTTGTCGGTTTGACCTCACAATGCAAAATCAATAAATCGGAAGGAAGTTGGTAAGGCATTGGATGATGGTGGTCCTTCTGAGCAACTGAAGCGGAGGGTCTCTACATATTCTACTCCGCCATCCTCCCAACAAGATTTGCAAGACAATGCAAGGCTAGACATTCAACGTAGTTATGTAGATGATGAGCGCATTCCCCTACTCCACCATCACAGGTATTTGCTCTAACTTGGCACTATTATATGTGGTTGCGTGATGTGTATGATGTTTATCTGGTATTGCTTCTAACTTCGTTGAATTGCAGCTGCTTACTTTAAACATAATGCTTGTGAATATGACACATGTTCCTGTTTCTAGAATATACTATATCTGATCACACCATGTTGTTACATCAGACTACTGTTCTTGCATATCCTGCATCATTCACTTATGATAAGGCACCTTTAAGTCGCCACTGTGATATTGATTGCGTCTTGTATACGATTTCTAGCATGTACTGCTTCTAATTTGTTGAAACGCCAGACAATTCGAACTTGGCAGAATGATATTGGTTGCATCTTTCATATGGTGTCTAGCTTGCGGTGCTTCTAATTTGTTGAAATGCCTCCTGCTTAGTTACCACATCATAGGTGCGAATATGTCACGCCGTCCTGTTTGTCGTACATATTCCATCCTCGTATCATGTGTTTGCCTTTCATCTGAGTAGTGTTCGTCAGTATCATGCATGAATGAGTTCTGAAGAGAGAACTTTATTCCTTTTTCTTATCGGTTTGACTTCACAATGCAAAATCAATACAACTGAAGGAAATTAGTACTGCAGTGGATGATGGTGGTCCTTCGGAGCAACTCAAACAGAGGGTCTTTACAGATTCTACTCCGCCATCCTCCCAAGAAGATTCGCAAGACAACACAAGGCTGGACAGTCAATGTAGCTGGGTAGATGATGAGCACATCTCTCCTACTCCACCATCACAGGTGCTTGCTCTAACTTGGAACTGTTATATGTGGTTGCGTGTTCCGTATGATGTCTAGTTTGTATTGCTTCTAATTTTGTTGAATTGCATCTGCGTAGCTTGCAACTTATACCTGCAACAATCTCTTACCCATAAGACACATTTAACTTGGGAGTGTGATGTAGGTTGCATCTTGTATTGTCTTGTAGCTTGTACTGCTTCTAATTTCTTGAAATGGCACTTACGACGAGACACTTTTTACCTGATAGAGTGATATTGGTTGCATGTTCATATGGTGCCTAGCTTTCATTTCTTCTAATTTTGTTGAAATGTCTTCTTGTTTACTGTTTTTCGTACATATTCCATCCTCCTATCGTACGTGTGAATATGCAATGTTGTTTTTTTATATATTCCATCCTCCTATCATGCGCTTGCCTTACCTGAAAGTAGTGTTCGTCTGTATCATGCACCAACCAGTTATGTAGAGCTAATTTTATTCATCTTCTTGTGGTTTTGACTTCATAAGGCAATATCAGAAATGAGGAAGGAAAAGAGTAAGTTAGGGGATGTTGGTGGTCCTCTGGACCGACGCAAACAGAGACTCTCTAGATTTGCAGATGCTACTGCTAATGCAGTTGAAGTCCCAAGTCTACATGATGAGTTCATCTCCCATACTCCACCATCGCAGGTGCTTGCTCTAGGTTTCATGTTGCATATGTTGTCAAGCCTGTATTTCTTCTATTTTGATTAAATTGCACCTGCTGAGTTTATAATTTATACATGTGCATATGACATGCCTTTCCGTGTATAGAATACACTACATCTATCTAGCATACCATGTTCTTACATCATATTACTGTTGTTGTGTATCCCGCATCAGTCACTCATGATTGGATGCTTTTAACATGGCAGTTTCATAGTGGTCGCATCTTGCATTGATTTCTAGCTTGTACTGCCTCTAATTTTTCGAAATGCCACTTATGACAAGACACTTTTAACTTGGCAGAGTGATATTGGTTGCATCTTTCATATGGTGTCTAGCTTGCATTACTTCTATTTTCTTGAAAATCCTTCTGCTTAGTTTACACATCATAGCTGTGAATATGTCACGCCATCCTGTTTTTCTTACATATTCCATCCTCATACTGTTGTCTTACATCAAAGTATTGCTTGTCTATATCATGCATCAATGAGTTCTGAAGAGCGATTTTATTCTTTTGTGTTGTGGGTACGGCTTGACATGGCAAAGTCAAAAAACAACAAGGAAAAGAATATAGTAGGGCATGGTGTTGCTCGTCGGTGCAACGGAAAAGGATGTTGCCTCGAGATTCTGTTGGAATTATAGTGCAGTTGAAGGTCCAACTTCCTCGGCTAAATATACAAACACAGTATCACCTGCTCCACCAACTGCAGCAGCCGCTTCAACTGTACCGGCATCTCAACAAGTTACTCGTTCATTTCCTCCACAACTGGCTAGTTCCCAAGCTGCCTTCACACCTAACACTACTTCCGAAGCATTGCTGACACAACAGGACTTGGCAGGATCAGATGAACCTCATGAGCATCAACACCAAGACGGTACCCCTGACTGAGTCAAGTTGAAGTTGCATGCTCCTTTATATGTACTATCATAGTTTGATGTGCACTAACACTTCCCTTATTCATTGTTGAACTAGCACCACGGTGCAAGCGAAAACAGACATCATGGATAATGCTTGATAGATTAACAAAATCTAAAGCAGGAAGAATGGAGATCCATTTTGAGGCACGTTTTAAAAAAGGCCACGTGATGCCAGAGTCAGCCAAGTTAGTATCAGAGGCAGCCGTTGCCGTTAGGTGTCATGCACTTATCCTCCCAACGTGGATCTAGTACATCAATGAGAAAGACGATACCGAGTTTAACATCTTCCTTGACCATTTATCCGTAAGTAATGTTATTCATCGCAATTTGCAATATAATGTTTTGCTCTGTCCCATACTTCCTAGCTTCCACCTAATAAGATTTACATTCTTTTTTTAACAGATGAGGTTCAAGTTGGATCTGAAAGGTGATGCAACTAAACAAGCATGCACTCATGTTTTTCAATCTGCTCTGCGACAGTATCGGTATCACCATAGAAAAACTAACTTTGAAGGCAAGGCTAACAATGAAATCGCCCAAACATCTCGATTGGAATATATTACGAGATGAAGACTGGACATCCCTTGTTAAACACCGGTGCGATCCAAAGTATCAGGTACGGTATATGTATTTGATCAGATCACATATTGAACTTGTATTTATGTATGTGCCTTACAAGTGTATCTTCTTCTAGGCTAACTGTTTGAAGAACAAGACCAACCGTTCTAAAGTGAAATTCCAACAGACAACAGGATCTCATAGCTATATTACACACTGCGAGGCTCTTGTAAATAGCTTCTACTTCTTTTTCTGTGCCATAATATCGTATCTATATTGACTTGTTCCAAATACAGAGGAAAGCCGGTGCGGACCAAAAAAACCTCAACTGAATGCAGTGCAAGTCTTCAAGGATTGCCACACCAGCAAGATGAAGGGCATGCGCACACCAGCAAGATGAAGGGCATGCGCACACTAGTTCAAGCCATTATTGTAAGTCCTTACTCCTCCTGCCTTTTAACTGATTGTTACTGTGACATGTTGATTTAACTGCTTCGTTTGCAGCCAATGTCAGTTACTCTGTTCACTTTTATACACAGTTGTCTTAACGTATCATTTCACCTTACATGGTTTAAAAGAGATGAAGTATATTCTTTTGGTCTTGATCTGTAATCTAGTTGTGATGTTCACGTGCCCACACAATGATACAATAGCATGTTTTATTATATCTGTTTTCCCATGATATGAATGATTTCATACTATGTTCATCCTACTTTAAACCATGTCCCTTTATCCTTACATGTCAACGAATGTGAGGAAATAGGATGCTACACGGACATATGTTCCGAAAGTGATTTTATTATGTAGTTGGCACTACAATACATGCTAATGTATTACAGTAGTTCACCAAAATAAGTTATGTATAAACGTGAAACCTACTTTGTATGTTTTTATCTCATTAGTAACTTATCTGGTACACTAATCTACAAGTTCAAACTTCTAGCAAGCTATGAAACAAATGATTGAACCACCACAACCACCTGAAGCTGACGAGGCTACCATAGGCACAATATCACCTCTTGCTGCAGTGCGTCAGTATGTCTCCACTAACAGTGCAAAAAGCACCTTCCTGCGTAATTTTGGGTTGGTTGTCACGGTAACAGTCGTGGAATTGTCACGGCAGATGTCCTAGTGTGAGGACTTAGTCGTGGAGCCATCGCAACGAGATTAGCTTAAAGGGGTTAAACAATACAAAGGACACATGGAGTTTATACTGGTTCGGCCCCTTGCAGTGAAGGTAAAGGCCTAATCCAGTTTGAGGTGGTATTGCTAGGGTTTCGATTACCAGGGAGCGAATATGCTTAACCTGGCTCTTGATCTGTTGTTTCTTGTCCCTAAACCGCCGCCGGGTCGTACCTTTATATACACAGGATGACGCCCAGTCGGTTTACACAATCCCGCCCGACTTATAAACGTGTCTGGCTCGGTATCTAGTCTTTCCTATCTTACAAAACAAGTCATACGCCTATGGCGGTTTATGTCTATGGGCCTTAACCCGCCTCTGGGCCTTGGGCCTTCCTATTAAGTCTCCTCCATAAAGTGCCATCTTCCATGTCTTCATGGGCTTCAACACGGGTAAATTACTATGAGTATAACCCGGCCCCTCCTGGGCGGTTTATACTTAATAGTTATATCCCCAACATTAGGCCCCAGGTTGATTTGAACTTGTTCACATCAATCTTCAACACTTCGAAAAATCCCTCCTTCGTTGCCTTCACAAAACTTTATACCTCGCCATGACGTCATCTTCTGGAATCATGATAATCTGCCGTGACGACACCTGCCATTAACTTTACACAGAGCCCAAATCTTTTAATGTATCTCCTTTTCTTTAATGAATCTCAGGAAATCGAGGCGTCTGCACATCTACATATCCGATTTTGACCTCCTCGATTCCCGTGCCTGCCACTTATCCATTCGCCCTATAAACAGGGCCGGGGGTCCCTTTCACTCCCCCCCCCCCTCCGTGCCTCTTCGTCTCGTCACCTTCCTCACGACGCCCTGGTATTCGAGCTCGACCGCCGCCGTCAAGCTTCACCTCTGCCTCGACCTTGGCCGCTGCATCAACCTGTTCGGACCAGACCACTCGCGTGCCTTCGCCATTCAACGGCCACAGTAAGTTCCTCCGCCTCTCTCCCGTAGATCTGATTAGGGTTCTCACGAGCTTATGAAGGTTCGACCATTTTGTTCGCCTGTTCTTCACCGTAACATAAACAGCGGATTTAAACTTGATATTTCCATGTTCAGTAGTAACCACAGTTCTTATTTTCCCATCAGATCATCTCTTTTTCTGCAGAAAACCTAATCTGGAACTTCATAAACTTTCGAGTACCAACATTTTAGGTATGAATATTTTTTCTTTTACTGACACACGGTAGATCCAAAATTGCAACAAAATTCTGCGAAAACAGTTTTTCAACACTTAGTCTTCAGATCTATACTTTGAATCTCTGTATAGGCGGTTTAACTTAGAAAATCATAATCCGCCAGGTACCATTAGTCCCCTCGTAAACCGCCAATTGCTCATGTGTGCCACCTGATAACATCAATCTCCAGTTTAACACCTTTAGTATGCTTCAACTTTTTCTGCCTTTTAACTTCTAACGGTTTAACCATGAATCTTAAACCGGCATAAACCTTCTTTCAGGTTGTTTGAACAAATGGCCAAGTCTTTTTATTCTTGCAACTGGGTTCCATCCCGGATTACATAAGAAGAACTGAAAAGATGTGTTGCAACTGGCGCTCTAGCAAAAAAGGATGACATCAATTAGAGAGCTCCCGGTCCAGAAAATCCACCTGAGCCCAAAGATGGGGAAGTGGTCGTTTTTTTGATCATTTGGGTCGAGGGTTCAGCCCTCCCAGATCGAAATTTTTCTGTGGCATGCTTCATTTCTTCCAACTTCATCCTCAAGATATTGGATCTAAATCCGTATCCAATATTTGCAACTTTCAAGTGTTTTGTAAAGCCTACCTACAAGAAGAGCCCACAGTCGATTGGCTCAGAGATTTCTTCTACTTAAACCGCTGTACCGAGTTTACAGACGGGCCCAATACTGAACTTGGCGGGGTGTCAATTCAGAAAATAAAAGATGTCAGCTTCCCTCACGCTAAGCATCATAGCCACCTCAAGGAGTGGAACCAAACTTGGTTTTATTGCCAAGATACATCTCCAACTGGTGAGAACCCTCTGCTGGGTTACCGTGCTCACCAGCTTACCGGTACACATCCACTCCCCCAAAGACTTAGTGCAAAGGAAAGGGCCAAATATGCCCCCAGCTTTCGAAGCTCAGAGCCTTTGTGGCAAATGGTTTGATAGGCATTGATTTTGTTCGTTGCTGGATACCTTGGAGAATTTTTCCTTTAAGCCGTCGCCTCGGTTTAATGTGCG
Organism: Aegilops bicornis; assembly: GCA_021605145.1. Classification (NCBI taxonomy): domain Eukaryota; kingdom Viridiplantae; phylum Streptophyta; class Magnoliopsida; order Poales; family Poaceae; genus Aegilops; species Aegilops bicornis. The sequence goes on from CM038674.1 coordinate 245,118,857, forward strand.
AGTACACAGGGGACTTGAAAGACCCTCAATGGCACATTGATATTCAGCTAACTGACGCTGAAATTACTGAAGCCGTCAAGAAGATACTGGATGAACCGGTGGCCATCTGCAGTAAAACAGGGCTTAGTCCCTTCTGCGTTTCAAATAAACCGCCAGCTGTAAGAATTGTTGTAACATCCCAAAATTCTAAATTTTGGAATGTTATATTAAATAGATAGATTTGATTGATTGTGTGAAATTGAGTGAAATTCAAAACTTTTTTAAAGTTAAATGAGAGGGAATAAAAGGACTTCCCCAAACTTTCAATTTTCATTTACGATCTTCGTGAATTCAAATTCTTTTCAAATACAAAACCCTAGAGAGAAGATGACATGACTTCTTCCATTTAAATAAATGAAAAGGGTGTTTGAAAATATTTGAATTCCATTTGGAAATATTTTTCCAACTCAGAAACTTTATGCAACTCAATGATTTTCATGAGAAAAGATAAAATGACTTCTTCAAAACATATGAAATATGAGTTGGGAGTTTCAAAGAAACTCAAATTTAAAATCCGTTTGAAATTATTTTTCAATTTGGGTTATTTGAGTTTATTCAAATTATTTTTCTCCAAAAATCAAATACATGGAAATTAGGGTAAAATGATTCCCTATAATAGAAAATTGGAGAAAAATTAATTTGAAATCATTTTGATATTTGAAAATGATTTTTAGTGGGTTTTATTGAATCAGTAGCATTGTTTGATTTATTCGATTTTTTGTAGACTTTATTTAAAGTTATAAAAATGTTCACGTTGTAGAAAATTGTTTTCTGAAAATTCTAATATATTATATGCGTATATAATATTTAAATTTTTTTAGTTACTTTTAGTTTGTCTGCGTTAAAAATATGTTTTTTTAAAAAAGTAGGCCGAAGCCAACCGAGCCAGGCCGGCCCAGCTAGAGGACGAGCCAGCGCAGCCAAGCCACTAGCCCGCACGCGCGCCATAGCAGGCCACGACCCTGCGGCCCACCTCCCAGTCGTCCCCGACCCTCGGTCGGTGATGAAGTAATTGACCACAGGTACCCCGAAGACGGCAAGACAATATTTCAAGACATCGGGGCTAGCAAAGCCCCTCAGTCCGACTGCCCGGCCGCTCCTGCCGGCTCCCCGTCCGACTGCTCCACCCGGCCGGCTGCCCGGCCAGCTGCCAGCTGACCGACTGCGCCAACCAGCCGGCTGCCAACTGCAGCCCGACCCGACACCAACAAGACCCCGACCTGGCGGCCATACCGCGGACAAGACAACCGTACCGCGACGCCATAATGTATAGTGACACTTGTCCCTGGGCACTATTTATGAAGTGACCCAGGGGAAAAACATGACATGCACCATGCCTTACCCATGCCCACTACCAAGCTTACATTCTAAGCTACCCTCTCCTATATAAAGGGGCATACATCCATCCATCCAGGGGATGGACACCCATGGGCACACACATGCTCACGCACACACCCGCGGCCAAGTGCCATTCGGCCACTAGAGCACGCATGTTCATCCGGCCATCCACATATACAAAGTCAGATGCCTATGGCATTGACCAATGATACAACTCTAGGAGCACTCTGTACTAGATATATCAGATACACTCAGACATGCAACAGTAGGAGTATTATCTCTCCAGAGAGCTCCGAAGCTGGGTAAACCACCGCGTGCTACTCGCAAACCCGCTCCCGGGCCTATCAGCAGCAGTCTTACCCTCACACTAAGCCCTTGTGGCATCTCTCGACTCGCAAGCACCTCGTGAGAACACCACGACAGTCGGAGACCAACTCCAGCACGCCACTGCCGCCGCTGCCGTGTCCTTGTCGGTGTCAAAACCGGCGGATCTCGGGTAGGGGGTCCCGATCTATGCGTCAAGGCTGATATTAACAGGAAGCAAGGGACACGGATGTTTACCCAGGTTTGGGCCCTCTCGATGGAGGTAAAACCCTACTTCCTTCTTGATTAATATTTATGATATGGGTAGTACAAGAGTAGATCTACCACGAGATCGTAGAGGCTAAACCCTAAGAGCTAGCCTATGATGGTATCAATGTAATTGTGATCGGCCTTCTAAGGACCAACCTCTCCGGTTTATATAGGCACCGGAGAGGGCTAGGGTTTACATGGAGTCGGTTACAAGGAAGGAAATATAATATCCGGATTGCCAAGCTTGCCTTCCACGCCAAGGAAAGTCCCCTCCGGACACGGGCCAAAGTCTTGAGTCTTGTATCTTCACACTTCAATAGTCCGGACGTTGTATACAGTCCGGCTGTTCGGATACCCCCTAATCTAGGACTCCCTCAGTAGCCCCTGAACCAGGCTTCAATGACGATGAGTCCGGTAGCCTTGATTGTCTTCGGCATTGCAGGCGGGTTCCTTCTCGAATACTCCAAAGTGCTGGTTACGGTGAATAGTGTCCGCCTCCCATCAATGTTGTGCTCCTCGGCCCGGTGCCTCAAGAATGACCATCTCCACATGTCGAGCGAATGCGAGGAGTCGAGGCATTTTTGCATTTGCCACCCTCGATCCTCCGGGCGAACCGCCTATTAGAAGGGACGGGGATTCTCAGATCCAAACCTCACTCTCCCTCCCAGAGCCAGCATCCAACAGAGTGCTCCGCGAAAAGCCATTCCAACATGGCCGGCCGTCGCAGCTCTTCTGCTTGCCCTTCTCGTTCCAAGTCGGGGGATTGGGGAGAATGTTCAGTTCCTCATAGCCGTTTGACAAAGTTACAAACCCAAGTGTTTCTCCCACCGGCGTTCATGGTCTCCGTCCGAGTTGGAATATCCACTTATGACGGAGGAGACCAAGCTGAGGGATCTCCTAACCCATCTCTGGAGGAGCGTATATGCCTGATCCCTCATCTGCTGAGGGGCGTTGGGTTCCCTATCCACCCATTTCTTCACGGGCCCCTGGAGTTCTACGGCCTCCAGTTACACGATCTTACCCCTAGCTCTATTCTGCACATAGCGGGGTATGTTGCCCTGTGCGAGCTATTTCTAGGCTGTGAACCACACTTCGGATTATGGCGGAAGTTGTTCTGCCTCGTCCCCCGCACCCAGGGGGAGTCCATATGTCAAGTGGGCGGGGCCAAAGTATGGCGTATTGCCGAGACCGGATATCTATCCGGCACTCCTAAGAATGCACCAGAAAACTGGCCTTCAGAGTGGTTTTATATAAACGACGTCCCCCTTCTGGATCTAGTCCGGACAGGTCTCCCCGAGTTCAGCAACGCCCCGCCGAGGGCACGCCTAAGCTGGCGCCCCCGGGGTCCTCAAGAAGAGGACACGAGGGAAATATTCCTCCTGATGGACAGGATAAAGTTCTTGGCCAAATCCGGATGACGGCGATTGAGGTTATGGCGATATGCATAAGACGGGGAGTGCAACCGCTCCAATATCGGGGGAAGACCATGTGGCATTTCAACGGGGAAGACGACACCTCCCGCTACGGCCGTAAAGGTCCGGACTCCGCTGCCGCTCTGGCAAGGATATTGTCCGATCTGTACAAAGGGGGAGACAAGGAATTCCTTCTCATAAAAACGCGGGAATGATTCTCCATGTACAACCCCCCAGCATGGGTAAGTTGCCATTCTTTTTCCCCGCTTTGCTCTAGCGTTCTTATGCTAAGATTACTTGCATCAATGCTACTGGGCAGGAATTAAGGAGGGCCGTAGAAGGAATCTTCAGCCCCTCCCCACAACCAAAGGACCCTGGAAGGGCCCTAGATCCGGGACTTAAAGTGGATTCGGATATCACTGTGTAGCTTGTCAACGGGGTATTTTATCAGGCGAGCTGGGATGGCGCCCTAGTGGCCACTACGGCCGACTACACCAGACTGCTCCCCTCTTCATGTGTAAGCCGAACCAGAAAGCCCTGTCCTCCGAAGAGGACTCCCCCCAGGTGTTATAATTTACCCTTGAGGCGTCGTTCTATTTGCAGAAACGACGGCTCGAGCGAGGGGCCGAGCCCCTAGGGACTCGTCAACCACGGGCGTCCAGATCGGGCAGGCTCAAGAGGAAGGCGGTGAGGGTTGACACACCGCTCTGAGGTAAAACAAGAACTTGTCCTATAATTATAGAATTTAAAATATGACAGCGCCCTTTGTGTCCGGCGGGAAGAAGAATAACCGGACTATATCCGGAGACCACGCCAATCACGCCTCCACCAAATGGGACTGCAGAACCCGGCTTGAGGGCGGAGGCGGACACGGGGCCAGCGCCGCATTGCTCTCCGACAGAGAGTGCAGACCTGCTCTCAGCCACGAATTCCGAAGTAGAGAGCGCCATGAATCACAGGCGCCGACAGGCCATACTTCGGAACAACATCTTTTCCAAAGAGGCGTTTAATGCCTTCAATTCGTGGACGCCAGACGTCCAAGCTGCTCGGGGCGGGCTTGCCCAAGCGACAAACCAGTATACCAAAGACATACGGGTAAGGAATTTTGATAAGTATGTATAGCAGTAGCCCCTGAGACTTGAAACGGTTGAAACAACAGTTTTAAGGGTCAATTTTTGTGCATGGCCTTGTACAGAAGAACGAGCAATTGTTTCGGGAGCTGGAGGACTGCAAGGCCGAACTGAGGGCCGCAGTTGCCAAGTTAGAGGAACCCCAAAGGCCCTCATCTGGTAATTATCACCATTGTGCGAAGATGCACCAGTGAGTAAATATTTCGAGTCTAACAGAAAATTCTGCAGACAATCCCGGGGTGAATCCGGAGGGCGTAGGAGAGGACGCATCGCATCTCAAAAAGCAGCTAGAGGTGGCGGCGCATTCTTACGCGAGTTAGGCGGGAGAAGAACAATCTTCAAGATGCCAAAGTCCAGCTGGACGTGGAGTTAAAAGATCTCCGCGCTCGGCTGGCGGACTCCATGAAGGAGAACAAGAGGCTTCGACGCGGCATTTACAGTAAGTGCCTAGACGAACTGTTGTACAGTTCGGCAAGGAAGTATATTGAAAGAATCTTGTTTGCAGGAATGTTAACGGGTCGCCCTGAGGAGGAGATGCCCTCATCTGCAAATGATTTACTTCAAGCCCTTTCACGACTGCACGAGCGAGCTCGGTAAGTGATGCAGGGTGTTGCTCAGGCTTTGTGGCCATCAAGCCTACTGCGAATGGCATGGGGGAACTTGCGGACCTGCTTCAAGGAGCCCGGTGGCGCTTCTGTCTATGGAAGATATCAGCATGCCGGCAAGGAGCAAGAGAAGCCTGGGCAATGGTGAAGACGCGCTACACCAAGCTGGACCCGAACCATATGGCCGAAGTGGGACCGGCAGGGCCCGATGGGCAAGAAATTCCTGTTAGTCTGGTGTATGAACAGGTAGCGTTAGACGCTAAGTATTCTCAACAGGATTGTAAGCTAGATAGCTTTGTTGGGCGGTATAGAAGAGGAATGTAATCAGTCCAAATAAGCGTAATTTAATGGGCATGATTAGCCCCTAGCCGGATTAAAATCATTTGTCATGGCGGACCTTTTTGCTTCAGCCCCCGGATCCTATAGTCCGGGGTGTGTCCGAATACCTGCTCAGCTATACAAAACTGGGGTATGCGTGGAAACAAGGCGTAGGGGTCATAAGTGCTTGATCAGACAAGTACCAAACTAGTTATGTTATATTACATGGATAGTAAGAAACATCTTCCAGAGAGAATAGTTCCGCTAGGGGTTCCTTTCCCTGCGAACGCATGCGACCATGCACATGTCCGGACTGCGGATGATGGCGCAGGATACAAGACTTCTGGGGATTTATGTTATGATAAACTAATACATCTTTTGTTCACTGACCGAATATTCTCTTAAGGAAGCTAGCTTTCGGCTTCACCCAGTCTGAGGTACACATCTGGCTAAACCGGCAGTAACAATCGCAGAGGTGCTCCCCTTATGCCCTAGCCCAATTAACGGGACGTAGGGCATAAACACAAGAGCCAGGCAACCCAGCTTGGCAACATCTTAAGTCATATCGGTGCATATAATGGTGAAGAAAAGGCACATATGGAAAAAGAATGCATATGCGATGGGCAGAAAGCCATGTGAGTAATCATTTTTAGTTTTCGCATAGGAAGCCCCCAGGTATTTCTTACACCCTTAGTGCGGCCGGAGTTATCCGGAAATCCGCACTGTATTGAATACTTTGTGTGAAGAGAGAAAAAGGCCGAGAAAGGAAAATGGGATGGGGCATAATTAAAAGGGAGGGGTTAGGAGACGAACACTGTGTTCGGCGCTAGGCGTAGAATCTCCGTAGTCTTGCCGCATTCCATGGGTTCGGCTCGAGTCTGTTATCGGATGCATTACGTAAGCGGTACGCTCCTCCGGTGAGAACTTTGTCAATGACGAAGGGACCCTCCCACTTGGGTTTGAGTTTTTCCTTCTTCTTCTCCGGTAGTCGTAGAACGAGGTCGCCAATATTGTATGTTTTGGCCCGCACTTCTCTGCTTTGGTATCGTCGAGCCTGCTGCTAATAGAATGCGGAACAGGCTTTTGCGACATCGCGCTCCTCCTCCAAGGCATCCAAATTATCCTGCCGATCTAACTCGGCTTCCTTCTCTTCGTACATGCGTACGCGTGGCGAATCATGTATTATGTCGCAAGGTAATACCGCTTCCGCACCGTACACCATAAAAAATGGTGTGTATCCGGTGGTGCGATTTGGCGTGGTCCGCAGCCCCCAGAGTACGGAGTCGAGCTCCTCCACCCAGTGCGTATTCGACTCTATCAAGAATTGCACTAGCCTGGTTTTGATGCCGCTCATAATGAGACCATTTGCCCGCTCTACCTGGCCATTAGTTTGTGGATGGTAGACGGAAGCGTAATCGAGCTTGATGCCCATTTTTGTGCACCAAGTTTTCACTTCGTTGGCTGTAAAATTTGAGCCATTATCAGTGATGATGCTGTGGGGGACACCGTATCGGTGTACGACCCCGGATATGAAGTCTATTACTGGTCCAAATTTAGCCGTTTTGACTGGTTTAGCTTCTATCCATTTGGTGAATTTGTCTACCATGACCAATAAGTATTTCTTCTTATGGCGCCCCCTTTAAGAGGTCCAACCATATCCAGCCCCCAGACCGCAAAGGGCCAAGTTATGGGGATTGTTTGGAGTGCGGTAGGGGGCATGTGACTCTGATTGGCAAAGAGCTGGCAACCTACGCAATGTTGGACAAGGTCTTGTGCGTCCGCTCGGGCCGTCGGCCAATAGAAGCCTGTATGGAAGGCCTTGCTGACTAATGCCCGAGCCGCGGTGTGGTGCCCGGCCAGGCCGGCGTGGATTTCAGCCAAGAGCTGCCGCCCTTCCTCTTCGGAGATGCATCTTTGTAGTACTCCGGTAGCGCTTTTCTTGTAGAGTTCCCCTTCGTAGACCTTGTAAGCTTTAGAACGCCGAATGATGCAGCGCGCTTCATTTTGGTCTTCGGGGAGCTCCTGCCAATTGAGGTAGGCCAAGAAGGGCTCGGTCCATGGGGCAATTACAGCCATGACTTCGTCGGCCGAGGACGTTATTTCGGGGGTAGAACCTCCGACTATGTCTGATGGTTCGGAATCTGGGGATGTATTCGGATCCGTGGTAGTATTGCCGGTTCCCCTTCCCATACTACGAATGGCTTGAACAGCCGTTCCAAGAATATATTAGGTGGGGTAGGGTCGCGTTTAGCGCCGATGCGAGCGAGGACATCCGCCGCTTGATTGTTTTCTCGAGCCACATGGTGGAATTCGAGCCCCTCGAACCGAGCTGACATTTTGAGGACGGCATTACGGTAGGCCGCCATTTTCGGGTCCTTGGCATCAAAATCTCTGTTTATCTGTGATATTGCGAGGTTTGAGTCCCCGCGCACCTCTAGGCGTTGAATGCCCATGGAGACTGCCATCCGAAGACCGTGCAACAGAGCCTCGTATTCAGCTGCATTGTTGGAGTCTGTGTATAATATTTGGAGGACGTACTGGACCGTGTCGCCGGTGGGAGATGTCAGGACTAGCATTTTAGAGCCGTCGAAGTGCATGATCCAGTTTGAGTATGCGCCGTACTCTTTAGGGAGTTCGGCTCCGGTCCATTCGGCGACGAAGTCAGCCAATACTTGCGGCTTGATGGCCCGCCGTGGTTTATGTTATGTCGAACGGCAGGAGCTCAATGGCCCACTTGGCAATCCGGCCCGTAGCATCGCGGTTATTTATTATGTCATTGAGTGGTACTTCGGAGGCCACCGTAATTGAACACTCTTGAAAGTAGTGTCATAGCTTCCGGGATGCCATGAACAGCGCATATGCTATTTTTTGATAGTGTGGGTATCGGGATTTGCATGGGGTTAGGACCATGGACACGTAGTAGACTGGCCTCTGGAGCGGGTATTTGTATCCGTCGGCCTCTCATTCAACGACGAGCACTGCGCTTATGACTTGATGCGTTGCAGCTATATACAACAGCATAGGTTCGTCGATATTCGGTGCTGCTAATACTGGATTACTGGCCAATAGGGTCTTTATTTCGTCCAGTCTGGCCGCAGCTGCATCCGTCCATACGAAGTGTTCGGTGCACCGAAGAAGGCGATAAAGTGGTAGTGCCTTTTCTCCTAACCTAGAGATAAAGCGGCTGAGAGCAGCCACGCATCCCGCTAGTTTTTGGATGTGCTTGAGGTTTATAGGTATAGCTAACTGTGACAGAGCTCGGATCTTTGCCGGATTCGCTTCAATTCCTATGTTGGAAACGATGAAGCCGAGAAGCTTCCCCGAGGGGACGCCAAAAACGCATTTTTCCGGATTCAGCTTGATGTCGTATGTCCGGAGATTGTCAAATGTAAGCCTCAAGTCGTCTATCAGGGTTTCGATGCGTCTTGTTTTTATGACCACGTCGTCCACGTATGCCTCCACTATATTGCCGATTTGCTTTTCCAGGCATGTTTGAATCATGCGTTGGTAGGTTGCACCGGCATTCTTGAGCTCGAAAGGCATAGTGTTGAAGCAGACAGGGCCATATGGCGTTATGAAAGTTGTTGCAGCTTGGTCGGACTCTGCCATCTTTATTTGATGGTATCCAGAGTATGCGTCGAGGAAACACAACGAGTCGTGTCCAGCTGTGGCATCGATGATTTGATCGATGCGAGGGAGGGGATAGGGATCCTTTGGGCAAGCCTTGTTGAGGTCTTTGAAATCGACGCATAGGCGCCATAATTTATCCTTCTTTGGCACCATCACCAAATTTGCTAGCCAATCCGGATGTTTAATATCTCTGATAAATCCGGCCTCGAGTAGCTTGGCTAACTCTTCCCCCATTGCCTGTCGTTTGGGCTCTGAGAACCACCTTAGGGTCTGCTTGATTGGTTTATATCCTTTTAGGATATTAACGCTGTGTTCGGCCAGTCTGCGTGGGATGCCTGGCATGTCCGATGGGTGCCAGGCGAAAATGTCCCAATTCTCGCGTAGGAAATCTCGAAGTCTTGGCGTCAATCGCGGGCTCATTTGTGTCCCGATGGAAGCTGTCTTCGTGGGGTCCGTTGGTTGGACCTGGAATTTGACTATCTCGTCCGCAGGTTTGAATGAGGTGGACTTGGGTCGTTTGTTGAGTATTACGTCGTCCCTGTCCACGGTGGCCCGTAGTGCTGTTAATTCTTCGGCTGCTAGGGCTTTGGATAATGCCTCCAAGGCTAGAGCTGCGGTTTTATTTTCGGCGTGAAGCGCAACGTCCGGATCACTGGCTAGAGTGATTATTCCATTGGGTCCGGGCATTTTAAGCTTCATGTACCCATAATGGGGTACAGCTTGAAAGCTTGTGAACGCGTCTCTCCCTAGAAGGGCGTGGTATCCGCTGTTAAAAGGAGCCACCTGGAATGTGATTTCCTCGGATCTATAATTCTCCGGGGTGCCGAATACCACATCGAGTGTGATTTTTCCCGCACACCGCGCTTCCCGTGTAGGGATAATTCCCTGAAGGTCGTGTCGCTCCGTTCAACGCGGCTTTTATCAATCTCCATCTTGTTGAGCGTTTCTTCATAAATCAGATTTAATCTGCTTCCACCGTCCATGAGTACTTTGGTGAGCCGAAAGCCATCTACAATCGGACTAAGGACCAGAGCGGCTGGTGCCCGGACAGCCCGGGATCGAGGTTCGTCACTGGCATTAAAAGTTATAGCAATGTCGTTCCAAGGGTTTATTTTTGCTACACGATAAATTTCAGCGGAGCTTCGGAGAGCTCGCTTGCGCCTATGGTTTGAGGCAAAAGTCTCGAAGACTGTTATTACCGTATTATGTTCGCTAGCGGGATGTTGTTCCGCTTTATGGCCCACAAGAAGATCCTCGCCAGTTTTTGCTACCTGCCGGAGTATCCAACATGCCTTAAGGCTATCAGTGGGTGTTGTATCCGGAGTACTACGGAGCTTACATGGCCCGTCGAGCCATTCTTCCAATATGGATCTCCGCCCTGACGTGGGCTTTGGTTTCTTGGGGGTTGGGTCGGACGACTTACGAGAGAGTTCGTACGTTTAGTTCGGACAAAGGTTTTGGCGAGAGCAGTACTATCCCAAAATTCTGTTTGTGTCTTCCAAGCGCTCTCCATCGCACAGTACTTCCGTACTATGGTTGCCAGGTCCGCGAAGCGTACTATGTTGCGGCGGCTTATAGCATTGAGGAGTCCTTTGTCCGTGCAGTTTTTGCAGAAAAGTGAGACCATGTCCTCTTCGCGCAAGTCCCTGACCTTGTTAAGCGCAAGGTGGAATCTGGCCCAGTAGCGATGTACGGTTTCCTGGGGCTCTTGCCTGATGCAGGAGAGACAATTTAGGTTCAGTTTAGGGTCCGGATTTTGATCCGATATATCGCCCAAGGGCGCGGGCGGTCCCGAGCTAAACAACTCAGGTTCTGGGGTGCCCAATTTCTTCGGCCAGATGCCCAACTCTAAGTCCGCGACCTGGGTCAGGTTTTCCTTTGAGCAGGTCTTTGGCTCAAGGAGTTCGGTGATCCGAACAGAACTTGTCCTCAAAGTTGAGGGGCAATCCGCGTGTGGTTCCTCCATTATCGCTATCTCATGGGTGGCCGGCGAGGACTTGATGTCCCTTTGGTCGGGTTTAAGCCCAATCCGGTCGTAGTCTGTAGCGACTCCCAGAGCGGCGATGCGATCCAAGAGTTTGTTAAGGGAGGAGAGCTCCATTGGATCCATCAGTTCGGCAAGTTCCGAACAGAGGCGAAGGTTGTGATTGATGACCCGAGAAGTCATCGTCTGCGCCACCGCTGATGGGGCAGCCATGATAAAGCCGCCGAGCCGGAGCGTCTGGCCTACAGCCAGAGCCCCCTCCGAAGTAATGTTGTCCTTGACAATAAGACGAGCCATCGAGCCTGATGGCGACGACACAGAGGAACTCTCAATGAAAGCACCAATGTCGGTGTCAAAACCGGTGGATCTCGGGTAGGGGGTCCCGATCTGTGTGTCAAGGCTGATGGTAACAGGAAGGAAGGGACACAGATGTTTACCCAGGTTCGGGCCCTCTCGATGGAGGTAAAACCCTACTTCCTGCTTGATTAATATTGACGATATGGGTAGTACAAGAGTAGATCTACCACGAGATCGTAGAAGCTAAACCCTAAGAGCTAGCCTATGATGGTATGCATGTAATTGTGATCGGCCTTCTAAAGAACAAGCTCTCCGGTTTATATAGGCACATGAGAGGGCTAGGGTTTACACGGAGTTGGTTACAAGGAAGGAAATATAATATCCGGATCGCCAAGTTTGCCTTCCACGCCAAGGAAAGTCCCCTCCAGACACGGGCCGAAGTCTTGAGTCTTGTATCTTCACGCTTCAATTGTCCGGACGTTGTACACAGTCCGGCTGTCCGGATACCCCCTAATCCAGGACTCCCTCAGTCCTCGCCGGACTTCTCCACCGCCTCGCCTCGCCCCCTCCTACAAGTCTCCTCCTCCCCTTTATATAGCCCGGACACCGGTCCCGTTTTCCTCGAAACCAGAGCCACCGGAGTCTGCAGCCGCCGCAACACCCTCGCTGGAGTTGCCGCCGCCACCGAGCTTCACCGCCATCGCCTCGCTCCACCCCGTCACTCCCGACCGACGCCACCCACTCCAACCTCACCGCCGCGCCTTGACGCCCTCGCCGCCGCCGAAGACCCACGGGAGCCGCCGCCCTGTCAACACCCCAGCCACCGCTGTCGTCTTCCCCGTCGCCGGCGAACTCCACGCCGCGGTAACCACCGCCTCTCTCCCACATCTGTTAGATCTAGGATCGACGGTTCAGATTAGACTAGGATTTGTTTATTTTTATTTTTATTTTGAACCGGTATGCTCTAAATAGCTAACGTTCACTAGTTAAATCTCTGTAGTGGACGAATTCATCGCTTATGCTTCTGTAGCGAACGTACGTTCGAAAGGATTTTTCTTTTTATTTTAGATTTCAGCCAGGGACCCATCTGTGAATATTATATTTACAGATTAGTCCATGTACTTCAATCTATCACAAATTTTTACTCGTTTATCCAAATTCAACGAAACCAACGCCCACTTCTTCATTATGACCCCCTCTATTTAGTAAAATGACTTAAACATGTTTTTGAAAATTTTAAAATTTGAATTAGAACAGATTTGTATTCAAACTTAGTTTAACCGTAACTTGAGTTTCGTAGCTCCGTTTGAGTTGATTCTTTTTGCGAATCGAAACTCGTGACCTAAACTTTCTGATAAGGACAAATCCAATTAATTTTGGCACTGTTAGAAATTGTTTTCTGTTGCAAGAGTTATTTGCTTGGTTTTGAAGTTTTCCGTATTGTTTTCTTTGTTCGTTCCGATCTTTTGAGTGATTGCTTATGTGTGGTTACTATTGCTTGCTTACGATAGATTGACCGGAGTGTGAAGAGTAGAACTAAGAGTTTTGAGTGCGAATCATCTTCATCAACAGTACATGCAAGTTCACACTTTGATCATATCCCTTTCATACCCAGTTTTTATGCATTAGTTTCAACCCTCAGACATTGCATGAGTAGGATTGATAACATGTGGGTTTTGGGAAGTAGTTGATGAGGTAGGAACCTATTGTCTTATTCAAACCTTGGGAGTTACTACTACGTTATGCTTATACTGCTCTGCTATGCTCGTAGACGTGGTTTGGTTTGAGTGATTCATGACAGATGTGAGAGTTATTATTAATGGTTAACTTAAGGTGGCTAATTTAATACACATCTGGGTGGAATGGTAGGGGCACCCTGGAGCACCCAGTGGTTTGACCGGGCACCTGGAGAACCCAGTGCTTGCCCAAGGGGATCCCGGAGGACCCGTGTGATCACCCTATGGAATGCCACCCAGGCTCAAAGGGATCATAAGATTGTTCATGCTAGAAACTTCCGTGTGCAGCCACAAGCTGTTATGGGCTCCAGCATAGTTGAGTATGTTGCATGACCTCTTCTAGTGGTAGGCTAGCAGATGTAGGGAGTGTAGGTTGGTACTGTCTACCCGGGGTTAGAGTTAATGCTTCTGAAAGACTGTGTCTCGGTCATCCGTTTCTCAAACACCATGTAGTGCAAGAAATCCAACGGAGGAGATCGAGTCTTGTGGGGAAAAGTGCGCAAACCTCTGCAGAGTGTACAAACTAATCATGATTAGCCGTGTCCCCAGTTATGGACATCTTGAGTATCTAGTTCTTGGATTATCATGTTGATCTCATTATTCTATATATTAAATTTGTTGGGTAGTTTACTTTTAATTGGGGTTGAGATGGGGTTTACCATTCTCAATGTTTTCAACCAACTTTGTAGTTAAATAAAATGTATTCCTTTCCAGTAGGGAAAAATTGGCTTTCTGCAAAACATTATAACCATAGAGCTTTTCCACCAGCCATATATGCATGTAGTGATAGCTATTATTCATCATTATCCTACGGTGTGAATTTGCCAGTACATTCAATGTACTGACCCTTTGTGGCTGCAACGTCTCATGTTGCAGGATTCTTATGACGAGTAAGTGATACGTTAGGGTTATGATTTCTACACTCAACTTTGCCGTTGGTGTTGATGGGAATCCACAACCTTGTTACTTCCGCTATTTGGATTGAGGTAATAGTATTTACGTTATGTTATACATGTGATTTACCTCTATTATAAATCCTCGAGTACTGTGTGTGTCAGCATACCGATCCAGGGATGACACTTAAGCACAGAGACTTGACTGTCTGAGATCGGGTAGCTACAAGATGGTATCAGAGCACATGTTGACTATAGGACGTGACACTTAGAAACTGGCAAACCCATAGGAAAGATTTTCTCTATAACTTTCTTTTCAAAAAGGATCTTTTACCTCTCTTCTCTTCTGAGCTTATTCAAATATTCCCTTTTAGTGAGACCATACCCCTTTTCCCTTTTGACCACACGAAGATTCAACGAATGAGACCACTCCAAGAAGTACAAGATATCAGACAACTAAGACCATTCGGAATGAAGAGGATTTTACCATACATTATGATAATGGAAACGACAACTAATGAAGACTCTGAAGACTAGGAGAATTAGAGGCTCTGAAGAATTCCTAGGTTTTTTATGACCTAGGAAGGCTACCCTTATGGAACTTGGCAGACTATGGAAGTTATCAATACCCGAGATCAAGGTGTATCGGAGAAAGACCGGAGCATGGAGAGTTAAAAAACCTCAAAATTTTGACAGAAAACCCTAAGGCGGGAGATATCAACTATGGAATGATAGCTCATGGAAATGACAAGAGCAGAAACGTGGTTATCCATGATGTCATTGCCCGCTGATGCTATTGTCACCGTGCTGAGTTAAGCATGCATTTCTATGGAAGGATTGGATGGTAGAAGGCTGATGGAGCATCTGTCAGCAGAAGGATGCAGTTTTAACCTTAGCTGGTGTATCGCCAGGATCTGGAGAATTACATCAAGAAGTTTAAGATGGACCTGCAGGAAGTCATATTTGACGAGAAAGTATTATGTGAAGAACTTCGGGACCCGGTGAAAGTAGCCAAGGCGATGGAGCAAAACCTCGAGATCTGAGGAGATTAAATCGAGGCGAAGGACAGTAAGACCATGGATCATGCCAAGGATGTTGAAATCCAGAAGTTGGAATGTAACTCCAGAAATATTGAAGGACGCCACAAGAGACTTTGCATCAACAAAGATGATCTGGCAAAAGAACTTGAGAAGGTCAAGCACGATCAGAATAAGCCATCGAAGACATGAACAAGACTTGAAGAGTTTGGCGACGTTGAAGATTTGTTGACCTTTAGAAGACCAAACCCCTATTATACCCGCGTTAGATGCGCCGGTTGTGAGCTGTCACTTGTTTGATGTTTTTCCCGACAACCAAAAATAAAATCTGTCTTTTCAAAACTTTTGTTTGTATTTTGTGCATCCCTCTCGATATCTCTTATCCCACCCCAAACCTATGGACCAAATAGAGGATGAATGGAGATGAGCTTATATTTTTTGGATCGATGAGTCAATTGGAGATGGACCAATGGTTTCAGAACATGGAGGACCACATGGAGGATAACACTATAGCCAGAAAGGATATAACCCAGCATACTCTTCAGTGCTTTGAAAGAGGTGTTGCTACCTGGTGGAGGATGTACCAAAGCATCAATGGATGGCAAGGAGTAACCACTTGGAAATAATTTTAGTTGACTCCGCTAAAGTCTCGGCTTGTGTCCGAGAATTTGAAGCCTTATGGTAATGATATGAAGAAACCTTGTGCATGCAAGCCTTGTGGAGAAATAGGACACAACCATAAAGAACCCCCAGACGAATACACTCATAAGCAGAGGATTACCAAAGGAGTTAGCCGAGGATCTCAGGGAGCTTCGTTTGGAGATAGTCCCCATAGGTTTCGTTGCAACAATGGAGGTTCAATCAACCTTAGTGGGAAATATTCTAGAAGCTCAAAAGGGTGACAAAGAGATGGCTGGGATA
Source organism: Aegilops bicornis (assembly GCA_021605145.1). NCBI lineage: Eukaryota > Viridiplantae > Streptophyta > Magnoliopsida > Poales > Poaceae > Aegilops > Aegilops bicornis. Next base: position 245,134,770 of record CM038674.1, read on the forward strand.
AAGGAGAAAATGAGCAAAGGAAAAGCCAAAGGTTTTCGTGAGGATGAGCATGAGACCTTATGGTTTGAGGACTGTGTATATGTGCCCAATAATGAAGAGATCAGGAAGTTAATACTTCAGGAGGCTCATAACTCACCATACTCGATTCACCCTAGAAACACCAAGATGTATTGGATTTGAAGGAGCGTTTCTGGTGGACTGGTATGAAGAAGGAGATTGCCGAGTATGTAGCGGTATGTGAGGTAGTAAAGGCAGAACATCAGAAGCCATCAGGATTACTGCAGCCTATGCCGACACCCGAATGGAAGTGGGACAAGCTTGGCATGGATTTCATTACCGGATTGCCCAAGGACCCGATCGGGATATAGATTCTATCTAGGTAGTAGTTGTACGTTTGACCAAAGTAGCTCACTTTATCCCAGTGAAAACCACCTATACAAGCGCGAAGTTGGCCAAGATATATATGACCAGGATCGTATGTCTGCATGGAGTTCCGAGGACCATCGTATCAGATAGAGGAACACAGTTTACCTCAAAGTTTTGGAATCAGCTGCACCAGACTTTGGATACTAGGCTAGAGTTCAGTACAACCTTTCATCCGCAGACAGATGGATAGACGGAGAGAGTCAATCAGATTTTGGAGGACATGTTGAGAGTGTGTGCGCTAGATTATGGATCTAGTAGGGATGATAATCTACCTTACGCAGAGTTCTCATACAACAATAGTTACCAAGCCAGTTTGAACATGGCCCCTTTTGAAGCTTTGTATGGGAGAAGGAGCCAGGCACCGTTGATGTGGGATGAAGTTGGAGACCGTTAGTTGTTTGGACCAATTGTGATCAAGGAGTCAGAAGAGAATGTTAAGTTGATTCGAGATAGAATGAAGGTAGCTCAGTCCAGGCAGAAGAGTTATGCAGACTCAAAAACGGAAGGAGGTAGTCTATGAAATTGGAGATAAAGCATGTCTTTGTGTGTCCCCTCTGCGAGGAGTTAAACAATTTGGAGTTAAGGGAAAGTTAGCCCCGAGATTTGTGGGACCATACAAAGTTTTGGAGCGTATGGGAGAAGTGGCCAACAAGTTGGAGTCACACGAAGGACTGTCAGGAGTTCGTGATGTGTTTCACATTTCCCAGTTGAAGAAGTGCCATGCAGAGATGGCCAATATTCCCCTGTAAGGACGCTTGACCTTGGAAAGGATAATAATGTTCCATGAAGTGGAGTATGGACTTCATAAGTATAAGTTTTTATCTCGGTATGTGGGATATCCCACGAGGACGAAGATATGAATTACTATTGGATATAAAGGAGGTATGATGTTGGAAATATGGATCAAGGGAAATTCCATGATGAGTCTGAGTAATCATGTCCTAGTTTGGTGCCAATAGAAGGAAGGGAGACAATACAATTGGATGGATTTTAAGTATGCTAGGAAGCTGGAGGTGGGATGTTGGATTAGAGATCCGTTGCCCCGATGATGAGTTAAAGGTTTGCAAGTGATGAGATGGGCCATAACCCACAGCCCCAGGACTTGCCAAGAAGCAAGCACACTCTTGCTGAAGGAAAAACCCTGGAAGAAGTTACGATTTTATCGATAGACGATCTTATAGGAGTAACGCAAAACCTAAGAGTTGTGAAGGAACGATACATGTTCATTTGGCTTGCAGAATCAATGGATTTATCCGAACTTGGTTCGCTGACAAGAGAAATTCTGCAATGCTTGTGAGGATGAGTGAGTGTTAGTATGCGAGATTCACTAAACCATATACAAGGTAATGATTTGGATGCGGGATGGATTGATCACCATACTGACTTACTCTTATTATTCGCCTTGCTATATGGGATTGTAAATCTGAGCGACTTACCTATAGTAGAGAGACGACGATCTAAACCTTGTTTAAACCTTAGAATGGTATAAGAATTTTTCCCCTTGTACAAGGTAGATTTTGCCAACCGTAGGTTATACGGTGAGGATCAACCAAACCCATTTCCTGCAGGAGAAACCCTAAATTGTTGACCACCATGAGATATCGATAGTTAGTTAGTATTGGCGCCATACCCGTCAGCTAAGAAGACCCAATCTCGGAATAACCTTACCAAGAGGAAAGGACAGACGAATTGAGGGAAAGGTTATGCCGCTACTGGAAAAGTCAGAGAAGGAATTATACTGAAGATCTGAGAAGACCAGCCCTGCCAAGAATAAGGATGGAGTATATGAGTATTGATGGGACCGTAAAAATGTTTCTAAGGGTGGTAGCACCCCAGACCCCCTGTGATGATCGATGGATTTTGAGAAGACCTCCAAACCTAACCTATTTCTTTCTAGCCTCTCTGAATCTCGAGGACGAGATTCATTTTAAGGGTGGTAGGTTTGTAACATCCCCAAATTCTAAATTTTGGAATGTTATATTAAATAGATAGATTTGATTGATTGTGTGAAATTGAGTGAATTCGAAACTTTTTGAAAGTTAAATGAGAGGGAATAAAAGGACTTTCCCAAACTTTCATTTTTCATTTACGATCTTCGTGAATTCAAATTCTTTTCAAATACAAAACCCTAGAGAGAAGATGACATGACTTCTTCCATTTAAATAAATGAAAAGGGTGTTTGAAAATATTTGAATTCCATTTGGAAATATTTTTCCAACTCAGAAACTTTATGCAACTCAATGATTTTCACGAGAAAAGATAAAATGACTTCTTCAAAACATATGAAATATGAGTTGGGAGATTCAAAGAAACTCAAATTTAAAATCCATTTGAAATTATTTTTCAATTTGGGTTATTTGAGTTTTATTCAAATTATTTTTTTCCAAAAATCAAATACAGGGAAATTAGGGTAAAATGATTCCCTACAATAGAAAATTGGAGAAAAATTAATTTGAAATCATTTTGGTATTTTTAAAATGATTTTTAGTGGGTTTTATTGAATCATTAGCATTGTTTGATTTATTCGAATTTTTGTAGATTTTATTTAAAGTTATAAAAATGTTCATGTTGTAGAAAATTGTTTTCTGAAAATTTTGATATATTATATGCCTATATAATATTTATTTATTTTGTTTTAGTTACTTTTAGTTTGTCTGTGTTTAAAAAATGTTTTTCTTAAAAAAAGTAGGCCGAAGCCCACCGAGTCAGGCCGGCCCAGCTAGAGGCCGAGCCAGCCCAGCCAAGCCCTCGCCCGCGTGCGTGCCGCAGCAGGCCGCGGCCTAGCGGCCCACCTCCCAGTCGTCCCCGACCCTCGGTCGGAGACCAACTCCAGCACGCCACCGCCGCCACTGCCGTGTCCTCGCCGGACTTCTCCACTGCCTCGCCTCGCCTCCTCCTCCAAGTCTCCTCCTCCCCTTTATATAGCCCGAACCCCGGTCCCGTTTCCCTCGAAACCAGAGCCACCGGAGTCCGCAGCCGCCGCCACGCCCTCGCTGGAGTTGCCGACGCTCCCGAGCTTCACCGCCATCGCCCTGCTCCACCCCTTCACTCCCGATCTACGCCGCCCACTCCAACCTCACCGCCGCGCCGTGCCGAGCGCCCTGACGCCCTCACCGCCGCCGTCGACGCTGGAGCCGCCGCCGCCGTCTTCCCCGTCGCCGGCGAACTCCATGCCGCGGTAACCACCGCTTCTCTCCCTCATCCATTAGATCTAGGATCGACGGTTCAGATTAGACTAGGATTTGTTTTTTTATTTTTATTTTGAACCAGTATGCTCTAAATAGCTAGCGTTCACTAGTTAAATCTCTGTAGTGGACGAATTCGTCGCTTATGCTTCTGTAGCGAACGTTCGTTCGAAAGGATTTTTCTTTTTGTTTTAGATTTTGGCCAGGGACCCATCCGTGAATATTATATTTATAGATTAGTCCATGTACTTCAATCTATCACAACTTTTTACTCGTTTATCCAAACTCAACGAAACTAATGCCCACTTCTTTGTTATGATCCCCTCTATCCAGTTAAATGACTTAAATATGTTTTTAAAAATTTTAAAATTTGAATTAGAACAGATTTGTATTCAAACTTCGTTTATCCATAACTTGAGTTTCGTAGCTCCGTTTGAGTTGATTCTTTTTGCAAATCGAAGCTCGTGACCTAAAATTTCTGATAAGGCCAAATTCACTTAATTTTGGTACTGTTAGAAACTTTTTTATGTTGCAAGAGTTATCTGCTTGGTTTTGAAGTTTTCCGAATTGTTTTCTTCGTTCGTTCCGATCTTTTGAGTGATTGCTTATGTGTGGTTACTATTGCTTGCTTACGATAGATTGACCGGAGTGTGACGAGTAGAACTAAGAGTTTTGAGTGTGAATCATCTTCATCAACAATACAGGTAAGTTCACACTTTGATCATATCCCTTTCATACCCAGTTTTTATGCCTTAGTTTCAACCCTCAAACATTGCATGAGTAGGATTGATAACATGTGGGTTTTGGGAAGTGGTTGATGAGGTAGGAACCTATTGTCTTATTCAAACCTTGGGAGTTACTACTATGTTATGCTTATACTGCTCTGCTATGCTCGTAGACGTGGTTTGGTTTCAGTGATTCATGACAGATGTGAGAGTTATTATGAACGGTTAACTTAAGGTGGCTAATTTAATACACATTTGGGTGGAATGGTAGGGGCACCCTGGAACACCCAGTGGTTTGCCGGGGCACCTGGAGAACCCGGTGCTTTCTCAAGGGGATCCCGAAGGACCCATGTGATCACCCTATGGAATGCCACCCAGGCTCAAAAGGATCATAAGATTGTTCATGCTAGAAACTTCCGTGTGCAGCCACAAGCTATTATGGGCTCTAGCATAGTTGAGTATGTTGCATGACCTCTTCCAGTGGTAGGCTAGCAGATGTAGGGGATGTAGGTTGGTACTGTCTACCCGGGGTTAGAGTTAATGCTTCTGAAAGATTGTGTCTCGGTCATCCGTTTCTCAAACACCATGTAGTGCGAGAAATCCAACGGAGGAGATCGAGTCTTGTGGGGAAAAGTGCGCAAACCTCTGTAGAGTGTACAAACTAATCATGATTAGCCGTGTCCCCGATTATGGACATCTTGAGTATCTAGTTCTTGGATTATCATGTTGATCTCATCACTCTATATATTAAATTTGTTGGGTTGTTAACTTTTAATTGGGGATCAGATGGGGTTTACCATTCTCAATGTTTGTAGTTAAATAAAATGTATTCCTTTGTAGTAGGAAAAATTGGCTTTCGGCAAAACATTATAACCATAGAGCTTTTCCACTAGCCATATATGCATGTAGTGATAGCTATTATTCATCATTATCCTATGGTGTGAATTTTCCAGTACATTCAATGTACTGACCCTTTGTGGCTGCAACGTCTCATGTTGCAGGATTCTTACGATGAGTAAGTGATATGTTAGGGTTATGATTTCTACACTCAACTTTGCCGTTGGTGTTGATGGGAATCCACAACCTTGTTACTTCCGCTATTTGGATTGAGGTAATAGTATTTACGTTATGTTATACATGTGATTTACCTCTGTTATAAATCCTCGAGTACTATGTGTGTCAGCATACCGATCGAGGGATGACACTTAAGCACAGAGATTTGACCGCCTGAGGTCGGGCCGCTACAATTGCCTAACTCCTGTTTTAATCCGATCTTTTTTATACTCTCTTATAACCTTTGTCAATTTTTAACAGGGCGATGATCCATTCTGGAAGAGGAAACCACAGGATAAACCGGCCAAGACACCTCACCCCGAGACCAAGGTTACCAAGAAGCCTGCCAAGAAGAAAACCGCCGAGTCCACCGAGTTGAACATCGATGATGATCTTGATAACCCGACATCAGAGGTAGAACTTGATTCTCTTGGCTCCTTTTTCATACACCTCATAGACAATGACCATTATCAGGATGACACTGAGGCTAGCCATGCTGGTGACGTAGAGGTAATTATTCTTTCCTCCGGTTCAGATTCTCTGCCAACACAGAAAACCCGTCAAGCAAACCAGAAAGTAATATTTTCACACCCTCTAGATAATTTGGATCCAAACTTTCTTTTGAAGAAACAACAACACGAAGCTCGCCGCACAACCCGACATAGTGGCCAGGCGGTTACTTCCTCCAGTTTACCGAACACACCGGTTCCTAAATGCCGCCCAGAGGTCTCTTGCACTTCTGCCATATGTTATCCCAAGGCAGGTTATTTCCGATATCCTCTTAATCCGTCTGATTCAAATTATCAAGGAACTTCCCATTCTTCCTCTGGCGAATCAACAGGGACACAAATTCCAACCCTTAAAACAGTTCCCGGGTAAGCATATTAACTGACCCTTCATATCTTATACTTGATCTGTATATTGACCTGATGTACCTTGTATTATTTTCAGGGCCAAAGCCAGAGCCAGCAAAAAGGCTAAGGTGAATAAACCAACTGATGACCCTATTCCTTCTGAACCGGAAAGGACCCCTGAACCATCTAATCCGAATGCTGATAATATCCCCGATGATTCGCTACCGCAAGATGAAGAAATTGAAGTTGAACATATGGAAATTGATCCGACGGGTCATGCCTATAACCCGCCAAGCCCAGCTAAAGCTGCTGATGACAATACCTACGATGTTGTAGTTACTTGCCTTGGTTTCACATCTCCTGGCAACCCCATTGCTCTATCCAAACACAGTGCCAAGGAAGAAATCTCTGTTGTTGACAAGGGCAAGTGGAAAGCAAATTTGGAAAGCTATGCTCACCTCAGTGCCCAAGATATTCATTCTGGGTTTTTGAACCGTTTGTACACAAGCCGTGACTATGAAGCCGGCTTAGTGAGCATGATAAAGGAGCGATATGAGGTAAACATTGTTAACTCTGTATAAGTATTCTTCCCTTGTGATTGGTTTTTAGAATATCAACTCCAGTAGCCCCCAAGGGCCGTTTTATAATACCAATACAAACCGGGACTTTGTAAAATAACCATACGTCAACTTTGCCTGTGTAGCCCCCAAGGGTCGGTTTATCTTTTTAAGATGAACCAGAACTTTTAGAATAACAATCCTTCAATTTCACCGTGTAGCCCCCATGGGCCGGTTTATCTTTTTAAAATGAACCAGGACTGTTATGCTGTAAAGCTCAAAATTCTTGTTGAATACCTTTGTAAACTGATTGACTGATGGAAGAAAAAAATCCATAGCTTTAACTTGAGCAAATACGCATTAGCCCCCAAGTGCCAAGAATAATACTTGTATTGAGCTTGGGACTTGTAAAATTGTTGATAAGAAGCAATATGCATTAGCCCCCAAGTGCCAAGTGTATAACTTGTTATGTGCTTGGGACTTCAAATATGTTCTGTCAACTCATAAATTGCACGTCTCTTGCAGGCCGAGCTTAGCAAAAAAGAATCCCAAATCGCCGACCTTGTGGTCGTGGGTTCGAGCCCCACGGTGGGCGCCAACTGTCGTGGAATTGTCACGGCAGATGTCCTAGTGTGGGGACTTAGTCATGGAGCCATCGCATCAAGATTAGCTTAAAGGGGTTAAACAAGACAAAGGACACGGGAAATTTATACTGGTTCAGCCCTTTGCGGTGAAGGTAAAGGCCTAATCCAATTTGAGGTGGTATTGCTAGGGTTTCGATGACCAGGGAGCGAATACGCTTAACCTGGCTCTCGATCTGTTGTTTCTTGTCCCTAAACCGCCGCCGGGTCGTACCTTTATAAACACAGGTTGACGCTCGGTCGGTTTACATAATCCCGACCGGCTCATAAAAGTGTCCGGCTCGGTATCTACTCTTTCCTATCTTACAAAACAAGTCATATGCCTATGGTGGTTTATGTCTATGGGCCTTAACCTGCCTCTGGGCCTTCCTATTAAGTCTCCTCCATAAAGCACCATCTTCCATGTCTTCATGGGCTTCAACACGGGTAAATTACTATGAGTATAACCCGGCCCCTCCTGGGCGGTTTATACTCAATAGTTATATCCCCAACAGTAACCTAGTCCAAATCGCCTACTGAACAAAATCTTCTGGCTAGATAGAGTGATATATCTGTGCTCCAGACACAAGTCCAATCTCTAATGGACGTCGTTTCGGAAACAAGAATAGTGTTTGACAAATGTCGTCAAGATATGAATGGTTTTGAAACCTGACTATCACACATTTGCTTCGTTGTTCAAGAGCAATGGCGGAAAAAGGGGAAGGTCATGCTGCTCCATCAGATTCTACAGCCTGAAACATTAGCACTCAGGTCAAATGATATATGCTTTTACATTTGATGGTGCTTTTATCTGCAAGGAATGTAAACTTTAGGCCAAAAGGCCTTTTGTTGTATGGCTGGAATTTATTTTGTTGTGATACAACATTTATCGTGCTGCCAAAGGCTCTAGAAATTATGATGCTATTTTTCTATTTTTCTATCGTGCTGCCAAAGGCTCTATCTTAGTAATGTATTTGGCCGAAAGCTTCGTAGGGGCCCAACGTGCCAACATTCCTTAGGCCCATTCCAATTGGTCTAAAAACAATTATGGTCTATAATTTGCATGTAGCCCACTAAAAATATCTGGGCCTAAATCAGCATAAGCTTTCATATTTTTGGTAGGCCTATGCCCCTAGTGGGCCTTTAACATGCTTAAACATAATTTTGTCCCTCAATAACATTAGGTTGTTAACATGTGTAAATATCTCAAGCCCATGAATAACATGGGCCTCTAATAGGGTGAAAGTGAGATTGGGCCCTGATTGTGCCAAATAGCCCACTGGTCATTAGCAGGCCGAAATGTATCTCAGCTCGTGGTGGCCCATTTACAATGCAGATCGTTCACAGGCCAAAATTCAGACGGGACATAAATGCGCCGACCTACTACACGTGCCTTTAACAGGCCGGAAGTTCGGTCGGGCTTGATTAGTATCAGTTTTACATGGGCCGGTAATAGGCACGATGTGACATTAGGCCACATATGGCCCATGGATTTCATCTGACGTTAACAGGCCGAAAATCACAATAGGCTGGAAGTGGCCCAAATCTACAGTGGGCCTCTAATAGGCCGAATGTCAGACATGGCCGAATATCACCCAAATCCTTCATGGTCGTTTATGGGTCGAAAGTTTCAATGGCCAATAAATGGGCCCAAATGAAGCAGGACCTTTAATAGGCTGGAAACACACCGGGCCGTAATTTGGTCCAAATACTTAGCGGACTGTTAATGGGCCAGAAGTGACCATGGGCCACGATGATAACAAGTTTAGAATGGGCCGTTGACGGGCCAATTTGATAATAGTCGTACGGGACTTAACTGCAAATGGGCCATCTGCAAGCAGGCCGTTAATGGGCCAGCCCGCTAATTTTGACTCGGCCAGCCTTTTTAAACTAAATGGGCCATTGTTGGGCCTTGCCATGTGTCGATGTATCATAGGCGCCTCCTGTCCATTGGGCAGTTCACATATGTCCTTTTCGGGTGCTGACAGGTGGTTGCTATAGCCAATGATAATTTTACACGTGGAAAATCCTCATTGGTCCCAGCTATTAATGGGTTATCGGATCCAAACCGGAACCCGATAGCTTAACGGCGAACCGTTACGGTGGACGCCACGTGCCGGTTATCCTTGACGAAAGCACTTCTATGATGCGCGATTTATCGTCATGGAAGTGGACACTTCCATGATGATAATTTTGGTAATGTCATGGAACACTTCTACGACAGCACAGGTATGACTATCTTGATTCTGTCATAAAATCGTCATGGATGTACATGCATGATAGAAAACGTGACCTACTATGACAAACGTGTATCATCATGGAAGTGGTTTTTTTGTAGTGCCTTTGGTGAGCGGCGTGCGAGACTGAATGTCGAGGGTGCGACGCGAACGCGATAGGCATCCTTTAAGTGTGCCACCTTTTCCTTTTGAACTTGCAAAGTGTAACATTTTCATGCGACCGATCGATAGAAATCCAGAACAAAATGATGAGGGCGGGGCTTTGCTACGCGTTAGGCGGGCTAGTTTGGCCTAGTGGGTTTGAGTGATATGACGTGCTACAGTGCCATTCACTCATTATTTTTATGTAAGCAAGCGTCTCCACTCTTACAAGGGAGGAGTGCGAAACACGGCGGATCTGATTTTGATCTTGGGATAACTGTTCCATGTGAAATAATGGAGCAATGTTAGCGATTATAGCATGATAGTGAGGGCATCTCCAGCACTGACCCACAAATTTACACCGGCATCTGTCCGAGGACACTGATGCTGCCAGAGGATGACAACCAATGCTGGCTGCATACCTTTCGACAACTATATGAACTAACCAGGCGAAATTTGTGCAAACAAAGCGAATTTCATATTAACCAGATGAAATTCATTACATTTCGAAAACTTTTCCTATAAACCGGATGAAATTTATTACATATTTCGCACGAATGGTACTAAAACCTATTGTGAACCTAATCTAAATGGTCGCCGGTGCCCGACCACCATGTCCGGCCATGAGCCCCGACAACTGACGCTCCGGTTATTGCCTTTGCCTCCTCCTCATCCGCCTCAGATTCGTCCAGAACCGCCTCCATAACCTCCTCCTCCAGAGGACAAGGTTCTGAAGATTTCCACCTCCACGTCACCATCAAGCAGCTAATCGGCCGCCGATGTTTACCCCACCAAGCTTGGCGTCGACTGTGTGGAGGAGCGGTGGCCTTCTGGGACCAAAGCGGCAGTGACCTAGCATGTACTACTCTTCCTCTCTACTGACTGAGCCTGCGCAAGCGCACCGGCTTCATGGTCGTGGTGGCGGAGGGCGGCCGGGTGGGAGCCGGTGATGTCCTTCGCCTGCTCCTGCGATAGTTCATCCAAGAGAGCTTTGGAGCGCACCCAGAGCGGAGCCGGCGATGTCCTTCGTCTGCTCCTATGACAGTACGTCCAAGAGAGCTTTGGAGCGCGAGGAGGCCATGGTTGGAGTGGTGCTGGCAGAAGGAAGGGACCGGAGGAGAATGACTATGGGTATTTGCCTATGGCTGGGGCGGAAGTTAATATAGTGGGCGAATGGCAATTTGCCGCGGCAGACGAACGAACGGCTGGCACCGGAGTAGGTTCGTCGGCAGCCGCGTGTCATTAATGTGGGCAGCGGACGGACGGATGGCCGTGGTGTCGTTAACGCGGAGCAGTCGCTTTCACCGGGATGCCGCGCGGGTGGCGCTCTCTCGACCGTCGCGCTGTTGCAATGTCGGCGCCAGTGAGAGGTCGCGTCAGGCGTGAATGCGGTATTGGTGTTCTGGAGCGACGGTGACTGTTTTTAGGCGGGAAGCACGCACTAGCGGTGGAAGGGGTTTCGGTGGGCAGGGCGGTTAGACGCTGGCGTGGTGGTATATTGTTTTTGTAGTTTGCAAAAGTACTCAATTAATGTCGCAGTTCACTTTTTTTTCTATGATCGACATACACCCTACAAAGCACCATGTTCAAATTTGGCACTTCTGAAGGTTCATTTACCACTAGCAAGGGGCCCATGCGTTGCCGGGAACATCAAGATGCATTTATACGAGTTGTTTATCTCGTGGGAGACAAAGATGAATCGGGGATGGCCTTATCTGCAAATGTGGAAGGGGTGCAGGTATCTTTTTGCAAAATTGCCATAGTTTGCTTTCTATCCGTCAAATATAGATCAGACGAACTCCATTTTTTTATAAGAGTAGAGATATTTTGGCCATTATATGCATTTTGTAGGAATTTACTACCACCATCCTGATTTATTGGTCCCCTTAGTATTTTGTGCCAAACTTTGACCACAGATGGTCATTGGATGTAACCAAAAATTATATTGTTGGATCGTATTTCTATATCTATACCCCTATATAGTGCGCGGATAACTTTGAAAGATGGTCATTGGATGAAGCCAATCCGACGGTGCAGAGATAGCAAATCCGAGCACTACTGGCTGTTGGATATCATTTACATTCCACCAGATTCTGCCACATGTACAATCTAGAGATTCCAGGATTCAACTTAAGCAGAATGCTCAAACCTCAAAACACAAGCACTTCTCCTTTGTTCTAGAAGCTTCCGTATCATAATTGCCCAAACTTTTTTTCTAGATGAATTGCCATTATTTCTTTTTACTTTATGCTTTACAACGCACAATTCCATGAATCTTAAAATAGATTAATTTTTTTATAAAAACTATTGATTTTGAATGCGATGAACTATAAGAATTAAATGAACATCTACATCAGGCATATATTACTCAAAGCTTACATGCTATAGTGTGGTTTTGATTCATAATTTGGTTGCCAAATCTCATGCGTGCAATGCACGTGTACCCTACTAGTAAACATAGTTTCTAGTGATATTCTTTGAGTTACATGCATCAACCAGGATGGAGCTGCAGAAACATCAAATCCCAGCTACAGCTACATGGGTGTGATGATAGGGACGTGGAATGATTTTCGATCAGGTGCATATGCGCGATCCGCTTGGCTGGGGTGGCGGCCAATCAGAAAGCAATCCACAATAGGCTCAGCGCGCACAGTTTCTACAGGCTACAGAAAGTAACCGTGTGCGGTATTAAATGACCAAGATTGAAGGGGAATCCAAATTTCCTTCATCGTGTGTCCTTGAGCTCTTGTCAAACCAATGCACTATACGGTTGTTCGACCACTCTGCCCCAGAGCTCACACCAAGCGTCGTTCATGCCACCGCGCCGCACACTAACCAGTAAGGAAGCGATGGCAGCGTGTCGCGCCGAGTTCCTCGCTGCCCACGACCGCACACAAAATGGTAGGGAAGCAATGGCATCCCGCCGTGTCGAGTTCATCGCCGCTAGCGACCTCACACCTACGTGGGCGAACTTTGGAGCTGCCAAGGCCGAATTCGGGGTAGAGCAAGAGGCAGACAAAGCCGCAAAGAGGGAGCGGAAAAGGTAGAAAGCAATCAAGAAAAGAGAGTCCTGCTGCCGCAAGAAAGAAGAGGATGCACACGCTACTGAGAAGAGCTCAGCGGAGATCCAAGTACGGTGGGGTGTCACCGAAAAAGACAGTGAGGATAACGACGACGTCTGTCAGCATGTGAGAAGTAGTAGTACTACTATTGTGTGTGTGTATGTGTCTGTGTCGCCCATATGTTTGTTTAATTAAACATGAGCATGTACCAGTACTAGTTACTACTGTAGTTTTTAGAACAATTTACCAGTACATGAGCCTAGACTCAATGGAAAAATTCCTATCCTATGCATCAAATGGCATCTCTTTCTCTATAGGAATTGAGATGCATGTCATCTCACTTCCTATGATTTTCCTATTCCTATAAAATTCCTATCCTATGAACCAAAGGAGGCCTCCGCTGGAGTACAGTACTACTGTAGCTAGCAGTATTGCTGGTACAGTAGTTTCCTTCAAGAAACGGAATTCAATGAAGTCATTGTCGGGGAGGCTGATCGTACCCACGAACACCTATGGGGCCGGCGGACCAGGCCCCTTTGTGGTTCGGAGGGGGGCGGAGATCGCACGAAGAGCGGATCGAGGCGAGGCACACGAGCAGTTTACCCCGATTCGGAGCTCTCCGGAGAGATAAAACTCCCACTGCTGCTTGTTTGATGTATTGTGTTCTTGCTAGGGAGCGATGAGAGCTACAAAACCTAGCGTGAGTGTATCTGGTCTCGAGTGAGTCGAACGAACCGAACCCCCTCTACGTTGCACATGGGCCTCCTTTTATATGCTCAAGGGGTCTCCGACAGGTGGCAACATAGATGAGGGTACAAATGTAAAAACAGGAGTTGGTACACCTACTCAACAAAGGTACGATGCAAAATACCTAACTCGACGGCAAGGGACAAAAGCAATAAATGCCCGTCTGCTGTCGCCCAAACAAAGGCAACAGAGACCGTCAGTGCGCCTCCGCTCGCCATGATGGCAAGCTTGTCAGCGCCGCTTATCGCTGCTCTCCGCTGGCTGCACAGCCTCTTGACACGCGCGCATGGAATGGTCCCATGGCGACACGTCGCTGGATGAGCTGGAGCGGATATGGAGAGAGGTTGCTTGCCGCGGCCGAATCCTTGTCGCGTCCGGAGGCTTGTCGCGCTCCGAGCCTTCCCGGCAAGCTCCTCTTGCCGGGCCTTGTCTTCGTGCATGCCTTGAGTGGCCTTCCCGACAAGCTCCTCTTGCCGGGGGCCTTGTTTTCTTAATCAAATACTTTGTTCTTGAATGGCTCCAAAGGAGCCACGGAGGATCTTAAGCGGTGACGAGGCAAACCTTGTCGCTGGTGTTACGATCGTCTGCGTGCGAGTACGGGATACTAGGGTACCCTACTCTAGTACACCGACAGAGCCTCGGCTCGGGTCACACGGTTGCCGAAGCGCCGGGCTGTGCCCAAAGCAAGCAGACGGGCACACGTGGACTCGACCACGTTGCAACTCGCCCCGGACCCACCACGATCCCCACTAACGGCACGCACCGGACGTGGCGCCGTGCGAGATATCGTGGTCGTGGTCGTGGGGGTTTCTTTATTAGGAAAAGCGGAGCGTCCGCCCCCTCCCCCTCTTTATAAGCGGAGGAAACAGGGGCAGGCCGTCCACTCTGCCATTGCTGTCTTGTCAAGAAAACCACCGCCGCTCCCCTCTTCTTCTCCGGTGCGAGGAGAGCAGCGCCCGCCTCTTCGCCACAAGCACGCTCACCGCCGGCCTCCTCCGCCGCCCTCGCCATGGCTCAAAGCCGACAAGGAGAAGGGCGTCAAGTCGGCCGAGGCGCAGCAGCTGGCGGCGTTGGCGCAAGGAGCGGGCCATCTTCCCCGCATCTTGGCGCAAGGGAGCTGCGAGACGTCTTCTACCTCTTCCGGTCGACGGAGACGCGTGCGCATCCGCGACGAGGGTACTCCCGCCTCCGCCTCGATTTGGCCCCAACAGGTACCCCTTTTTCGCCCTTTTCTTCTATTGCGGGCTTTGCCCGCCCTTTTCCGAGTTCTTCTGCGACATCATGAACACGTTTGGCCTCCGCCTCCTTGATTTCACCCCCAACGCCGTCTTGACCATGGCAGTTTTCACGCATTTGTGTGAAAACTTTGTCGGAGTCCACCCAAATGTGGCGCTCTTCCACCACTTCTTTGTGCCCCGCGTCGAGAGAGGAGAGCCGCTTGCCGGAGGGATAGCTTGGGTCTCTAGGATCGGCAAGAAAGAAGCATATCTGGAAGGGGAGTTCCGCAACAAGTGGGAGGAGTGGAGAGCCAATTGGTGTTGGGTCGTAGAGGAGAACCCGCAGCCCTTCACTGCCGTGCGCAAAACTCCAATAGTGCACGGCAGAGATTGGAGCAACTTCGCGCCGGAGGATGCGAAGCTGAAGATAGCTGTGACCCGGATTTTGCGCCTCGCTTGCCGGTTAACCGTAAGGCTAGATTGGCGCAGATTTCCTTCGTCGCCGCGATCGCTCACTTGCAGGAAAGGAGGAGGCCTGCCCGGGAGTTCCAAAATGCGGCAGACATTATGAGGTTGCGCGACGGGCCTGAACTGGAACTTCACCGTCTTGGAGCTGGACGCGATCTTGCTCGAGCTGTTCAAGAACGACCCGACCATCCCGAGTGGTTTAGGTTGCCGCGGGGTCGCCCCATTGTGCAACAACTCGGCGCCGAACACATCCGCGCCATGATGCCGTTGCCAGCGATTCCCATGGAATCGTTCCAACTGGCAGAGCCCCGACGAGGTCGCGGCAGCAGTTCTTCGACGACTTGGAAGAAGTGCCGATCCACTCCGACGAGCAGAAAAGGCTCACCCGCGACACCACCGACGAGGAGATGGCGCGGATTGCCACCAGGTGGAGGAGGCGGCAGCAGCCGCTGCCGCTGGAGCCTTCGGGTTCACCGTGGAGGAGGCGGACGCTGCGAAGGCGGCACGCCTTGCCGCGCGCGGGGTGGTCGTCGGCGCGGCCGCGCTTGTCGCGCCCGCGGCGGGGTCGTGTGGACCCGCCGTGGGCGCTTCTTCTCCACCACCCAGCAACTTGCCGCCAGTGAGCCCCGGCCCGGCTGAAGAGGCGTCTCCGCAAGGCCGGAGACGAGTCGGGCGGCAGATCGCCCACAAAGAAGAGCGCACATGACGCTGCCCACCACGGCAAGCGAGGTTGCATGGAGCGCCTCACACTGCTGCGACAACTGGGGCGGTATCTTCTCAGGCCACCGCCGACGCCTCCGCCAAGCGCCCAAGAGAGCCCACTCCCCCGCCTCGCCGCACCGGAGGCGAGCCGGAGTTTGACTTCTCCGCGCCAGCCCGAGGAGGAAGGCGAAGAGTAAGTCCTTGAGATTGTGCTTGTATTTCTTCAATTTTATTGCTTCATCTTGAATCTGATTTGCTTTGTTCCGGACTCTTTCCTTTTCAGGACGCTGGCCCAGAGAGCGTCGAAGAGGGCCAAGATCCCGACGGTCGTCGTTGAGGACGATTCTCCCGTGGCGACAGGGGACGCGTCCGAGACTGCCTTGCCGGACCCGACAACCCTTCCTCAGAGCAGCCCCCAGCACAGCCCCCAGAGTAAGTGTGCAGTTTTCTCCTTACTATTAGGTGTGCAGGGGTGCTCCTTCTTCATTGATACCTGACTGTTTGCTTGTGTAGGAGCAGAGGAGCCTCATCAGGAGGGCTCGGAAGCCGCCTCCGAGATCCTGCCCGATGCCACTACGCCGCCAAGGGAGGATTCTCCGGCAAGGGAGCGCCCTCCGACAAGGGAGGCCACTCCGGCAAGGGAGGCTACCCCGGCAAGGGACGGCGCCAGTGACCCTCCAGTGGTCGAGGCCATGGCTGCGGATCCCGTTGCACGTAATTTCTTTACACGAAATTTTCCCTTGGGCTTGCTTTCTTTTGTTTCTCTTTTTGAACATTTGCTTGACTGCTCTTTCTTCGTCTGACGCAGAGCCGATGGAGGTCGAGGCCGCCGGCAAGGAGGAAGGCCAAGGCAATACCGACGAGGCCGCCGCCGAGGAAGAGGAGGTTGTTGTTGTGGAAGAAGAGGTTGCCGCCGACGAGCCTGTTGGCGAGGAGGCCACCGAGGCTGCCGACGCAGAGGCCGGGCGAGGGTCGGGCGATCGTGACCGACGGCCCCGAGGCCACAGGAGCGCCAAGCGCTACACCGACAATGACTCCCCGCCGCAAGGCCAGTTCGATGAGCCCCAGCCCGGGCGCCTACCACCAAGGCCGGCGGGCGTCTTCATCAAGCTCCCTGGGAACCGAGCCTGTGGCGCCGTCGAGGAGAGACCTTCAACGGCGAGCTACTCGCCTCATTGGCTGACGCTGGTGGACGCGCCAAGCAAGCAGCAGCCGGGCGAAGTCCGAGGAGGAGCAGGCTTGAAGAAGCTGCTGTCGCTCTACCGCGCCCGGCAGGCCAAGTTGGAGACCCGGGAAGCACTTGCCGCGAGGGCAGGAGCGGACATGGAGAAGCGCGCAGAAGAGCTCCGGAGCGCCAACCAAGAAGCTCTTCGCGACGTAGCCGAAGCGCGGGGGCAACCCAGGAAGAGCGCACGGCCTTCATCCTTGAGAAGGCCGTACGAGGAGGAGCAGCCGCTGGCTGCCGAGAAGCTCTCCGCGCAGAAAGCGAAATGGGCGCAGCGGAAGGTCAACCTGGACAGCCACGAAGAAGACCTTGCCGCGCGTGAGGAGTCACTTGGCGGGGCGCTTAAGGAAGCAAAGGACGCTGCCGCAGCCGCCGAGGCCGCCAAGGAAGAGCTGAAGGCGAAGGTGGAACAGCTGGAGGCCAGCCTCAAGAAGAGCGGCGAAGAGCTTGCCATGCTCAAGCGTGAACGCGAGAAGGACGCCTACACTCTTGGCGAGCTGCAGAGTCGTCTTGCTGATAGGGGAAAGGAGCTCGACGCCGCCAAGGATTCCAAGGCAGATCTTGAGCTGAAGCTGACCACTCTGACACAGACGTTGGACGGTGCCAGAGAGCGGGAGGTGGGCTTGCTGGAGGCGATCAAGGCCAAGGAGGAGCTGCTGGCGAATGCTGCCTCCATCCAGAGCACCTTGAGGGAGAGCGTGGAGCACTGGACTGAAGGTCTTGTGGGCACCGCCGCCGACATCCACAACGAAATGATGGAGCTGGGGATGGCGGACCTTGCATACTCCTCCGACGAGCATCTCCAACCCAGCGCCAAACTCAGCTTATTCTTCAAAGGCGTGGACGGGTCTCCAGCGACTCGAGAAGAAGTCCCAAAGCAGCTGGCCGAGGAATCGCACCAGATCTGTGGCAGAGCCCTCGAGAAGGTGTTGATAAAGGTGGCCTTCCGCAATCCGGGCCTCAACCTTAACGGGCGTCCTCGGATCCTTGCTGCGGATGCCAACGTGGAGGAGCTTCAAAGCCCTTGTCGCACCCATTGTGGACAAGGTGAACAAGATCAAGCGGATTGAGGGCGACCGCGTAGACTAGGCCGCCAACTTTATCTTTCCTTGTCGCCGCTGATCATGTTTAGAACACTTTGTTAGATCAGCGACAAGTTATTTTGTAATATACTCTATCTTAGGCGATCAATGCAATGTTATTTCCTCTACTTGATTCCTTCCTTTGTACGTTTCTGCCTTACGCATTTGGGGGACTTGTCGGTGCAGGCACTTTTGCCGCCAGCGCTGAGTGCAGAACGTCAGCAGCCTGCTGGCAGTGCCGCCTCCGACAAGTAACCTTGTCGCGACTAGCTGCAGCTCACTTAAGTTGTTGAGCGGACTCGAAACAAAGTAAGGGCGCGACTAGTCGGCAAGCTGGTTCCTCTGCGCACAGGTTTTCCATACAAAGTACTATCGTTCGAGGAAGATAACTTAAAAATTTAAAAATTGATTGCTCAAACTTTGGCAACTTAGCTTTTCTGTCTCTTGCTTCCCGATGAGGTGAAACTTCCTCGAGCGGTGCACGGTCCACAAGATTATCTCCTCCTCCCCCTGGTTAACTTGTGCGCGAGGGAGCCTTCCTTTCTTTGAGAAAAGAGAAAGAAGAGGAAATAACGTTATGGAGCCCAAATGCTCGATTTTGCTTACCGGGTGTGGGTGCTGCACAAAGTGTTAGTCAAAACATGCAATGAAATGATGAAAGCATGAATGTGGCAAGTTGTGCGCAATACACGAGCTTTACTGATGCATGGGGTCTGCGTCCGGCTTTGTACAAAGGATTAAATGCAACAGCGGCAAGACTTGTACAAAAGGTGGTTGCCGGAACGGGTTCCGACAACCGCGCCCTATGGGTAAAACTTACGAAGATGCTCAATGTTCCAGGAGTTGCTCACCGGAATGCCATCTTCGGTCTCAAGGCAGACAGCGCCAGGCCTAGTGACTCGTTTCACCCGATAAGGGCCTTCCCACCTCGGCGTCAACTTGTTTGAATTCTTGGCGGACTGAACGCCAAGAACAAGGTCGCCTTCCTCGAGACTTCCGGCACTAACTCTGCGGCTATGGTAGCGACGCAAAGCTTGTCGGTAGCGAGCAGCTCGTGATAGCGGCTGAAGACGATCCTCCTCAAGGAAGCGGTAGCGTCATCTTGTCGCAGCTGCTCTTGCTCAAGCTCATCATAAGCGAGCACTCGAGGCGATCCGTATACGAGTTCCGTGGGGAGAACTGCCTCTGCTCCATAGACTAGAGCAAAAGGTGTCTGGCCGGTGGCTCGATTTAGCGTCGTCCTGATCGACCAAAGAACCACCGGCAGCTCCTCGATCCAGTTTCTTCCGCACTTTTGCAGCCTGTCGAAAGTCCTTGTCTTGAGCCCGCGCAACACTTCAGCATTTGCCCTCTCTGCTTGACCGTTGCTTCTCGGGTGAGCAACGGAAGCAAAGCAGACCTTGGCGCCAAGATCTTGGACGTACTGCATGAAGGTGCGACTCATAAATTGTGTGCCGTTGTCGGTGATGATCCTGTTAGGAATTCGAATCGGCAAACAATCGACCAAGAACTTGATCGCCGATCGTGCCGTCACCTTCCTCATCGCTTCCACTTCCGGCCACTTTGTGAACTTGTCGATGGCGACGCACAAGTACTCAAAGCCCCGACAGCTCGGGAAAGGGGCCGAGGATGTCGAGCCCCGCACCGAAAATGGCCAGGATAAAGGGATCGTCTGGAGAGCTTGAGCTGGCTGGTGTATCTGTTTGGAATGGAACTGGCACGCTTCACACTTGGTTACTCGTGCAGTTGCATCCTGGAGGGCTGTCGGCCAGAAGAACCCTTGCCGGAAAGCTTTGCCGGCAAGTGCTCTTGCGCCAATGTGGTGACCACATATGCCTCCGTGTATCTCTGCCAACAGCTTCTGTCCATCTTCCCTGGGAATACACTTCAATTTCACACCGTTGAGTCTTCTTCTGTACAGTATGCTATCGACAAACTGGTACATACTCGACTGCCGGGCTACTCTTTCCGCTTCTTCTTGCTCTTCGGGAAGTTCTCCTGTCTGAAGGAAATGGACAATCTGCTGCGCCCATGCTGGAGCTTGCGGCTCGACAGCAACGACCAAAGGCACATCTATTGCTGCGGGAACATCAGCTTCTACGGCAAGAACCTGCGGCTCTGCCGGAGCTTGATGCTCCCCGACAGGCTTGCCGGAGCAAGACTTGTCGGGAGCGTCTGCTTCAACGAAACAAACCACGGGCCTCGCTTGAGCAGATCGCCCTCAAAGACCGCTGGTGTTGAGCTTGGGGACCTTTGCAACGACGGCTTCGGGAAGCTCTGTCGAAAAGTAGTCACCAGAGGTCAACTTCCTCTTCTTCCTTTGTCCAGTTGATGGTGTTACGGTTGGTTGAGTCAGCTTGAGCACGAAAATTCCTGGTTCCACAGGCAACTTAAGTGCAACGCACTTTGACAGGCCGTCAGCAATATCATTCTGAGCTCTTGGAACATGTTCCATTTGCAGGCCGTCAAAGTGCTCTTCGAGCTTCCTTACTTCATCAACGTATGCCTCCATCAACGGACTCTGGTAATCTTTGTTCACTTGGCGGACGACAAGCTGCGAGTCACCCCTGACAATAAGCTTTTTGATCCCAAGGTCCACTGCGATCCTGAGACCGGCAAGCAAACCTTCATACTCCGCAGTATTGTTTGTCGCTTGCTCCTTGGGAAAGTGCATCTGGACTACGTACTTGAGGTGCTCTCCGGTGGGTGCGATAAGCAGCACGCCGGCACCGACGCCTTGCAGCGAAAAGGCACCATCAAAGTACATCAGCCATTCTTTGCTCGCTTCCTTGACGGGAATGCTCGTCTCCGGAATCTCTTCATGTGGTGTTGGCGTCCATTCTGCTATGAATTCTGCCAACGCCCGCTGGATAGTTGATGTGCTTTCAAACTTGAGACCAAAGCTTGACAGCCCAACGCCCACTCGCCAATCCTGCCCGCTGCTTACGGATTACGGAGTATCCTCTTCAGCCGGAAAGCGAGTGACAACTGTGATCTCATGTGCTTGGAAGTAATGGCGCAGCTTTCTCGAGGCCATGAGGAGGCCGAAAAGCAATTTCTGCACACCGTAGTACCTTGACCTAGCCCCGCAGGAGGGAATCGACAAAGTATACTGGGCGCTGCACCATCCTTTTCTCGTGATCCGGTCATGTGTCTCGCGGATTCGCCCTTGTCGGGACCAGAGCTTGTCGGCGAAGCCCCCGCTTGTCGCCGGATGTGCTTGCCGTGGTTGCCGGCTCGTCATCATCCGACTCCCTCTCCGCTACTAACGCAGCACTAACCACTTGATTGGTTGCCGCTATATATAGCAGCAACTTTTCTTGTGGCTTAGGTGCGACAAGTGTTGGAGTGGAGGACAAGTATCTCTTCAAGTCCTGCAGCGCAGCCTCCGCCGGAGTCCATTTCATTGGACCTGCCTTTTTCAAAATCTTGAAAATGGCGGCGCGCCAAAGAACCTAGAAATAAACTCGCCGAGAGCAGCCACGCAACCGCAAGTCTTCGTACATCCTTGACGCGCTTTGGTGCTTCAATCTGCTCAATGGCCTTGATCTTGTCGGGATTAGCTTCAATCCCTCGTTGAGACCACGAAGAACCGAGAAGCTTGCGGAAGGGACTCCAAACACGCACTTCTCGGGGTTGAGCTTGAGGTTGATCTTGCGCAGATTTGCAAAGGTCTCGTCCAAATCTTGAACCAGAGTTGCTTTGTCCTCGCTTTTGACCACTATGTCATCCATGTAGGCTTCTACATTTACGTGCATCTGCGCTCAAAAGCGTCATGGACTACCCTTGCAAATGTTGAACCAGCATTCTTCAAACCGAAGGCATCCGTATGAAACAAAGATGTGCCACATGGTGTGATGAATGCGGTCTTCTCCTCATCTTCTTCAGCCATGAAGATCTGATGGTATCTCGAGTATGCATCAAGAAACGAAAGCAAATCACATCCAGTACCGTGGAGTCAACAATCTGGTCAATGCGCGGCAAGGGAAATGGATCTTTGGGACAAGCTTTATTAACATCCGTGAAGTCAATACAAAGTCTCCATTTTCCGCTTGCTTTGCGCACGACTACAGGATTGGCCAACCACGTAGGATGGAGCACTCCTCTGACAAGGCCCGCTGCTTCCAGCTTCTTGATCTCTTCGCTATGAATTCTTGGCGCCCACCGCTTGCTTCCTGACTTTTTGTTTGACGGGCCGCGCATGAGGACAAACGGCCAGGCGGTGCTCAATCACTTTCCTGGGAACACCAGGGATGTCAGACGGTTGCCATGCAAACACGTCGACATTCGCCCGCAGGAAAGCAACGAGCGCGCCTTCCTATTTAGGGTCGAGAGAGGCACTGATGGTAAAGGTACCACCAGTGCCGTCCTCCTTGGCGGGCACCTTCTTGGTCTTTGGCGGAGCTACCATCTTCTTGCACTTGCCGGTGGAGCTCGATGGTGCGTCCTCGACGGTAGCGCGCGCCAAAGATGTCGGGGGGGCTGATCGTACCCACGAACACCTATGGGGCCGGCGGACCAGGCCCCTTTGTGGTTCGGAGGGGGGTGGAGATCGCACGAAGAGCGGATCGAGGAGAGGCACACGAGCAGTTTACCCAGCTTCAGAGCTCTCCGGAGAGATAAAACTCCTACTACTGCTTGTTTGATGTATTGTGTTCTTGCTAGGGAGCGATGAGAGCTACAAAACCTAGCGTGAGTGTATCTGGTCTCGAGTGAGTCGAACGAACCGAACCCCCTCTACGTTGCACATGGGCCTCCTTTTATATGCTCAAGGGGTCTCCGGCGGTGGCAACATAGATGAGGGTACAAATGTAAAACAGGAGTTGGTACACCTACTCAAAGGTATGCGATGCAAAATACCTAACTCGACGACAAGGGACAAAAGCAATAAATGCCCGTCGATTGTCGCCCAAGCGATAACAGAGACCGTCAGGTGCGCCTCGCCGCCACGATGGCAAGCTTGTCGGCGCCGCTTATCGCTGCTCTCTGCTGGCTGCATGACCTCTTGACACGCAGCGCATGGAACGGTCCCATGGCGACACGTCGCCGGATGAGCTGGAGCGGAGATGGAGAGAGGTTGCTTGCCGCGACAAGCGCCTTTGCCGCGCCGAATCCTTGTCGGCGTCCGGGAGGCTTGTCGCGGCCTCGAGCCTTCCGGCAAGCTCCTCTTGCCGGGCCTTGTCTTCTGCATGCCTTGAGTGGCCTTCCCGACAAGCTCCTCTTGCCGGGGCCTTGTTTTCTTAATCAAATACTTTGTTCTTGAATGGCTCCAAAGGAGCCACGGAGGATCTTGGCGGTGAGGCAAACCTTGTCGCGGGGTGCTACGACTGTCCGTGCACGAGTACGGGATACTAGGGTACCCCTACTCTAGTACACCGACAGTCATGATGGTTCCTTCGTCCAAGCAACTTATAGTGGGAAAGGTTGGGCCTGTGATTTGATGGGTCATTAGTTATTATTACTGCGGCATGACGACCAGGGTGACTCTCCCTTGGAGTTCTGGGTGCATGGAAAGTGGACCAGGATGGTCGACATCTCACATGTCGGTGAATGAAAGTATTCTTTTCTATTTCGAGGAGCAAGGAAACCGCATGGTATAGTATCACTCCTGATTTATACTTACTTTTTATTTTAGATGAAAACTAGCATTTCAACTCATATGACGAAGGAGTGTGAAACACGACATGTGCTGGATGTCCCGCACGTCATCGAAAGGAGTGGGGCATGAACAGCATGGTAGAGCTACTCCACAGCTTCCACTTCTAGGTCGGAGACCACACGTAGTACTAGTACTGCGTCTGTTGCTAAATATTTGTCTTTTTAGAGATTCCAAATGGACTACCACATACGGATGTATATAGACATATTTTAGATTGTAGATTCACTCATTTTGCTCCAAATGTAGTCACTTGTTGAAATCTCACTACCACAGGATGGTCCAAACGCGAAAGTCCAATCAGAGACCCTTCGACGAAACTGTGTGCAATGCATTAATCACAAACGGTGATGTAATAAAACCATCAAAAAAGATGCAAAACGTTTGCAATGGCAGTGACATCAAACATGGTTCAGATTGGAGTTGCGTGTGCGATGCGTGGCAAACGGTTAATCCAGAAGAACTGTTTGCGATGAGGCAGAACAACAGAAACGGGCAGCCAGATGAGGGTGTGTGCGATATACGGCATACAGTTCACTAGGATGAACTGTGTGTGATTAGGCAACACAATAGAAACGGTCAGCCAGATCAAGGTGTGTGCGATGGAGGGCATGCAGTTCACTCGGATGAACTGTTTGCGATGAGCCAACACAACAGAAATAGTTCACTGAACAAGATGTGTGTGATACGCAGCAAACATGTCCGTAATCAGAAATGTGTGTGAAGACCAATAATAACATAGATGATTGTTACTAATAAGCCGTGCGATTTGCTCTATCTACAGAAGAGTAACACACATGTATATATAACTGAAATAAGCATCCAATTACATAAGTGACTATACAGATCATTCGCACACACCTCAATAAACAATTGTATGCATTCTAAACTAGGAGCAACGATCGTCTAGTCATCTACTTCTTGTGCCGCTCCCGCCACTGCTCTATGGCTCAATCCCTCGTCTGGGGCAGGAAGAAGACACTCCCTCATGTCAACGATCCGCATGTACATCTCGTAGCTTGTGTATGCGTCCTTGGCCGCGTACTTTACGTGTTGTTCATCCAGTCTCTCATGCCAGACACTGTGCCACGCGTTCTTGTCCTTCTTGCTCTCATCCTTCATCTTCATGTAGTAGGGGTCGATGATGGCCGAGGCAAGGTCAACCAGGGAGTTCTGTTTGTTGTTGTCGCTGCCCCACACCTTGTTGTGGGCCTGGATGTTGACAAGATTCTAGCATTTCAAGCCTGAAACCTTGAGCGCTTTTAGATCGTTGGGTGTCCACCGTAGCGAAACTGTAGTCGGTGTTGTTGATAAACCTGGAGAAACGCTCGCAAGGCCTTGTGGCCAGGTGGTAGTTGTAGACGAGGATGTCATGTCGCATGCACAACTGGGTGATGGCAACCTTCTGATCGTGCCCAGCACGACCGATGGTGTACTTGAGGTCGAAGCCGACCACTTGGTACATTTTCATAGTTTGGATGGAGCTCTCCACCGAGACCGGCTCGTTCGTGCACACCATCGAGAGGGCCTTCCCCCTCACGTGGGTGTCCACTACGTGATGCATGGTGAACTGCCCGCCGTTGTCGTCGTCGGCCGCTGGGAGCGCCATTGGAACCGCTGGATGTCCTCTCTGTATGTGTTTTTGTGGGTGTGCTTATTGTCTCGTGTGGCACGGGAGATGAAGGAAAATGGCCGCAGGAACAAATGGGGGCCCGGCGGCAAGGATTCTGGGCGCGTCCGCATGGCAGTTTTTGCAGCAGGTAACTACATCTTGGCGCCGCGCCTGGCGAACCACATGCACACGAACGTACGTGACCGTGCGCCGGCCCCAAACACTGGCAGCGCGCATGGAGGGACGAGGGCAGAGCGCTCGGAGGGACGCGAGAGCAGAGCGCGCCGCAGCCGCCTCAACCGCAAGCAACCACACACATAGAGCAATTGAACACACAGGAAATGGTCGTCTACAAGCCGGCGGGCAGTTGAGTCACTGCGTAGAGAGCAGTTGTGTGCTACTACCTCTGTCTTGGTCTATTAGTGACGTTTATATTCTGTGCCATATTTTGACATTAAATTTAACCAATAAAATGTTAATGCATGTTACAAACATTATATAATTGGAAACTATGTTCAAATACGAATCCAACGATATAATCTCTCGCGACATGCATTCGTATTTTATTAGTTAAATATCTAGTCAAAATTTGGCACAAAAATATATAGACGACTTCTCACCGCGCTGCCGCAGACGGCTTAGAGCGCAAGCTTGAGTAGTGTGCGGGGCGTTCTTTTGGACAAATGGTGGTGAGCCCGTTCCCGCGCAACCGCGCAGATTCCCACGCACGCTTCCCGCCCGACTCGGTGAAATCCCCCAAAATCCCAATGCTTACCGGCCTGCTATATAAACCCTCACGGCCGGTGAGTCCTGCGTCGCATTTTCCCCTCCCTCCTTGTAGCTTATCTCGCCTTCTTCTCCCACAATCGCCAATGGCACCGGTCCGTCCCCGTCACACACCCACTCTGTCGTCATTAGAGGACAGTTCCAGCTGGGTGGCTGCACCGCGGCAGCGGCGGCGCAGTCCCCAGCATAGTGTCGTGCGTGTGGTCTCCCTGTTGGGTGTGCGCGGGACACCCACCACACGCTCCGCCGCTGCTGCCTGTTGGCAGTTGTTGCAGGCCGCCGTTGCCACTGTGGCCGCCACACCAGCGTCGAAAGCCAGGATCTATGCTTCTCGTTTGGTGCGAGTCTTGGCGTTTTTGTTAGACCCAATGGTCCTATGCTCCCTCAATGCCACAAATTTATAGAGTATGGGACTAATGAGTATAAATTTAAAATGGTCTTTAAATATACCAGGATGTCTCTATCCTTTTGTCTGCGCCTACTCTCTTTGATTTTTCAGAACAAACTAAGTCATTTTGTCTATTTGGAGGAGGCCAAGGCAAACAATGTGGCAGTGGAGGCCACTTGCCTCGCTGAGGAGGCTGCAGATAATGCCAAGCAGAGTTTCCACCACGAATACTATCTAGACCAGCAATGTTGACACCAAGCTAGGCCACAAGACTAAGCTTGGGGGAGTATGTATTCTCACTGATATTTCATTTCATGTTCACACATTCATTACACTTGTTGATGTTCATCATTTTCTTTGCTTATCTATTTTTCGTTTTTTTTTGTTTCCTTTATGTGCTTGATTTTTTTGAAAATCCAAAAATATTTATCGCTTCTTTTTGTTTTTTCATCCCTATTTAATTAGTTCGTACTAGTAGTAAACGAAAACCCTAAACTATGGCCTGAACTTGGGTAAACACTTCGTGTGTGATCCCTTTTGTTACTTTCAACACGCGCACCATCCATCATGACCTTGGGTTGTTTCCTTTACCATAAATTATTGCACAAGGCACAGGTTGCGCCAACCGGATATCATATCCAGATAGGGTCTCAATTAGGCTTGTTCGCTCCAGACCAGAAGTTTGTCATTGGTACCTTGAGCTTCAGCATCGATGAAACGAGACGGCTCGACATCGACATGTATCCTGACGCAAACCTTTCTCCCCTCTGCAGGAGCCCAAAATCCATCGCGGAACAGCAAAGTGACATTCATCTTTATACCCAGGTGACACAGTGGATGCATGAGCCCGTCTACACGTTTTTTCCTGACACCTCTATCTAAATCCCGGTCAAATACTATGGTCCCTCTATTCAAGAGGGCCCAAAATCATCATCAACCCACCGATCATGCACATCTTAGTGAATATCTCAGGATGTACCATGCGCTCATAAAACATTCATCTTCCGATCAACATATATCCAAACATATGCATCTTCACCGGATCCCAAACAAGCTATAGTAGGGCCAGAGGTCGCTAGAGTTGGATACCTCAGTGTCGTGGGATCGATCTCTAGCACCAAGTATATGTCCAGCTTACGGGAGGGTGCTCCCTCTCCTGCATTTTTTATCACATAAGCAACCCTTGTGACATGGTTGGCTCACTTGGCTTCGATGAATGCTTCAGTGGCGAGGTGCTCCTAGAAGGCCAAGGGGTCAGTGTAAGAGGGTGCCACTATAGCCTCGCTTGTGCGTTTTATTGGGAGATCGGCCTTGGTGGCGAGATCTTCATGTAGCATCGCTGCGTTGATCATCACGAAGTCCTGCTCCGCCTTTTTCATATAAGTGTTTATGACAAAAACACCATAAGGATTTTTTTGATCCAACACTATTCAATCCAGGATATATGTAGACATCAATTAATTATTATATACTAGTTAAACATTATTGGATCCAGGTACAGTTGGATCCTTCATTGATGAACTATTCATCAGATGGGTTTGGAGGATTAACAATTATTCAGTCTGCTATCTCTAAGGTCTAAAGTGAATTGGATTGGGGCGGGAGTGGGAGAATCAAGGAAAAAGTGTGGAAGGATGCGACTAGGGCCTTGGACTCCACAACCATCCTCTCCGCTGATGCAACCTAGTTTTGCAGTGTGAATGTGGCGTCATTCTCATCTGGTATCGACGTGAACTTTGTCACACCCTTCCTGTGCCTCATTGGCAGCTAAGTCATCTCAACCACCATCAACTCCATGGCGCACTCCATGATTGCCATCACAACCGCCACCTTCGGCATTCCGGGATTATAGCTTGCAAGCCGTTTCACGTTTCCTCTCTTAACGAATATTTGGTGGGAATGTCCTCCAAGACACTCGTGCTCTACAATTAAAAATCTCTTCTTTGGACGCTTATTTTCCATTGATTATTATAAGAGTGGCATGTGAGCATGTTGTAGAATAATTTTTTTCTACATCCAATAGACCGAGGTATCACCCTGTGCCATATAAACCACAAAAAGTAAAAACCATGTGTGTACAATGAACCTTTATTCATGCAACTTATCGTGCACGCCGTGTTGACATCACTCGTAACCAACCAAAAGCTATCTGTGCTAGAAGAACAGACTTCCTTCAGAATTCCCCTCATCATTGTCATTCATTTTCTCCGCAACTTTTTTAGTTCACTTTGTCATATCAACTATCACATCTTGGGGCAACTCAATCCCACTCACTACAAGAATATGTCAACTTGTGACCTTCTCTCAGTGACCCTGAAAGAATTGGTCATAAATCTACGACCATTTGAGACCAATTGCTCAAAAGCCGTTCGAGGGGCTCCAAACCCTAAACCATAACGACCATTTTGGTTAGAAAGGTCACAATTTCCTTACATGAAATGGTCGTAAAGCAGACATCACTGGTCTGTTGCCTTATTTCTAGCCGATCACGACCAATATAGATGGTCATAGCCTTGTAAATTATGCTCCATTGCTATGACTAGGCGCCACCTCATCAGTTTTGCATATGTGTCATGTCCATGTCAATTTTTGCCTATGTGTCATGTCCATTTTACAATTTTCGATTACGTGTCTGGATGGTACCCGGTTTGAATCTACCCTGACGGATGGGTTGCACGCATTGATCTGTTGATCAGGAAGTCCAAGCACACCGGACCCACCACATACATGACACGTAGGCCCCACCAAACTGACTAGTGGGACCCACCACCTACATGACAAGTTGATCCCACCAAGCTGACACTCGGGTCCCAAGCAGAATAAAAGAAGAAATGGTGTGATGGGTAGGATTCGAACCCATGCTACGGGCTAGTACAGTTAAGTGCCTTACCACCACACCACATTGGACCTAGTAATAGTTTTCCACACTTACTTTTCTTATAGGATATATTCATTTCCTGGGCTTGGGCACGAATTCCTGCGAGGCCTCCCTTCTCTCTTTTCCTTAATTAATTATATTATATGGTTCGCCACATCTGCTGGACTCAAATTTGTCTCAAAATAAACCTACTGGACTCAAATTGGGAAATAAGCAGCAAAAAGGGACACCATAGGTGCCGAACACACGACCTCCAGTTCAACCCAACCACGCCCAACCACTATGCCAACAGCTCCTACTTGACACAACACTGCCCGAAACATTATTTAAAGAGTGCACCCAGTGGACTTGGGCCTCGGTGGGACGAGGCCACCTCTTTTTTTTCTTTTATCACTTTTGTCCGACGATTGGGCCTTGGGCTTCGGTGGAACGACGCCACCTCTTTTGTGTACATATTTTCTTTCTTTTTTCTACTTTCATTTATACATTTGCCAAAAAAACTTTTGTTTATACTTCCAAATATTATAAATAATTATATTACAAAAAATACATAAAAAATTTGTTAAGCAAGCATTTGAAAATATTTACATTTGTATAAAGGAAATGTTTATCATCTATAGTTCTATCCGAAAGTATACAATGTGTGTAAAAAAAGTTTAACGTGTAATTAAAAAATGTTAATCAAGTATTCAATAAATATTTTAAAAAATTATTTGAAAAACGTTAATCAGGAAATTTAAAATGATCAAATTTATATAGAAAAAAATTTGGACCATGCATTCCAAGAATATTAATAATGTATTTGAAAATGTAAATCAAGCATTTAAAAAAATTAAAATGTGTATTGAAAAAATGTACCATGTATTTAAAAACTATTAATGATGTATTTTAAAAATGTTAATCAAGAATTTGAAAAATATTAAAAATTTGTATAGAAAAATGTATCTCATGTATATGAATAATGTATACAAAAAATATACAACGTGTGTGAAAAAAGTTGGGGTTGAATCTCTTTATTTTTTTTATTTCTTATGCCTGTTTCAAGTGCGGTCACAGCGGCGGGCATGACCGTTTGTAGCTAGGGGTTGAACATTGGAAAACTTTTTGATGTTTCTATGATTAAATAGGTACTTATGTACCTAGAAGTGATTTTTATAAAGAATAAAGAACAGACTATAAGGCAACTGCAGTTCAAATTTGCCTCGTTTCCTACTGAATTAGTGGAAATTTGTCTTTACCAAAGGTGGATCAAAACTTATGACACCCAACCATTTGGTCAATTGTGCATAAAATGTGGCCTAATATTTTAGGAAAATGATTTGGTCCAATTTTGCAACAAATATATGGTAGGTCCTTCACAAAAAAACCTCATTTTGGGCACTTGAAAAATGGAAAATAATTTTTTTGTCAAAAGAAATTGAAAACTTCCTTAGCCAACATTGTTGGCCATTCCAATATGCACCCTTCTGCACAATTTGAGGTCATTTGAACAAACTATGCCATGAATGTGGCCATAAGATTGATCATTTGGGTTGAAAGCCATGAATCTTCACAAATGATAGCTCATTTCGTGGTAACTCGTACACATATAATTACAAAAATTGCGAAGGTTTTCCAATTTGATTTTTTTGTGCCTGTTTCAAAATGCGGTCAAAATGACGGGAATGACCGTTCCTAGCTAGTGGTTGAATCTTGGATTTTTTTGGTGTTTCTCTAATTAAATAGATACTTATGTACCTAGAAATAATTTTTTGAAAAAATTAAGAGAAAACTAAGAGGTAGCTGCAGTTCAAACTTGACCCGCTTCCTACTGAATCGGCGGAAATTTGTCTTTTTCACGAGAGTTGGATCAAAACTTTTGACACCCAATCATTTGGTCAATTGTGCATTAAATATGCCCTAGTATTTTATAAAATTGTTTTGGTGTATTTTTGCAACAAGTATATGGTAGGTGCTTCACAAAAAAACTCATTTTGGGCACTCGAAAAAAGGAAAATTGATTTTTCGTCCAAAGAAAATGAAAACTCCTTAGGCAACATTGTTCGCCATTCCAAGATGCACCCATGTGAACAATATGAGATCATTTGAACAAACTATGCCATGAATGTGGCCATAAGATTGATCGTTTGGCTTCAAAGCCATGAATCTTCACACATAACAGCTCATTTCTGAGAACACTTTTTTAAAAGAATTGCCGTTCATTATTTTTCCTGGTAACTTTGTCACATGTAATGACACAATGCGAAGATTTTCCAATTTTTTGATTTTTTTTCTAAATTTTTATGCCCGTTTCAAAATGCAGTCAAAATGGTGGGAATGACCGTTCCTAGCTAGTGGTTGAGTCTTGGAAAACTTTTGTTGTTTCTCTGATTAAATAGGTACTTATGTACCTAGAAATGATTTTTGGAAAAAATAAAGAGCAAACTATGAGGCACCTGTAGTTCAAATTTGACCCGCTTCTAGCTGAATCGGCGGAAATTTGTGTTTTTCATGAGAGGTGGATCAAAACTTTTTGCACCTGACCATTTGGTCAAATGTGCATTAAATATGGCCAAGTATTTTATAAAATTGATTTGGTCCAATTTTACAACAAATATATGGTAGGTCCTTCACAAAAAAACTCATTTTGGGCACTCAAAAAATGGAAAATTGATTTTTCGTCCAAAGAAAATGAAAACTCCCTTAGGCAACATTGTTTGCCATTCCTAGATGCACCCATGTGAACAATATGAGATCATTTGAACAAACTATGCCACGAATGTGGCCATAAGATTGATCGTTTGGCTTCAAAGCCATGAATCTTCACACATGATAGGTCATTTCTGAGAACACTTTTTAAAAAGAATTGCCGTATTACAATTTTATTATTTTTCTTGGTAACTTGGTCACATGTATTGACACAATGCGAAGGTTTTTCAATTTTTTGATTTTTTTGAATTTTTTATGCCCGTTTCAAAATGCGGTCAAAACAACGGGAATGACCGTTCCTAGCTAGTGGTTGAATCTTGGAAAACTTTTGGTGTTTCTCTGATTAAATAGATACTTATGTACCTAGAAATGATTTTCGGAGAAAATAAAGAGCAAACTATGAGGCACTTGTAGTTCAAATTTGACCCGCTTCCAACTGAATCGGCGGAAATTTGTCTTTTTCATGAGAGGTAGATCAAAACTTTTTACACCCGACCATTTGGTCAATTGTGCATTAAATATGGCCAAGTATTTTATAAAATTGATTTGGTCCAATTTTACAACAAATATATGGTAGGTCCTTCAAAAAATACTCATTTTGGCCACTGGAAAAATGGAAAATTGATTTTTTTGTCCAAAGAAAATGAAAACTTCCTTAGGCAACATTGTTTGCCATTCCAAGATGCACCTATGTGGACAATATGAGATCATTTCAAAAAAACTATGCCATCAATGTGGCCATAAGATTGATCATTTGGCTTCAAAGCCATGAATCTTTACACATGATAGCTCATTTCTGAGAACACTTTTTTAAAAGAACTGTTGTATTACAAGTTTATTATTTTTCCTGGTAACTTGGTCACATGTAATGACACAATGCAAAGGTTTTCCAATTTTTGATTTTTTCGAATTTTTATGCCCGTTTCGAAATGCGGGCAAAACGGCGGGAATGACCGTTCCTAGCTAGTGGTTGAATCTTGTAAAAAAATTGGTGTTTATCTAATTAAATAGATACTTATGTACCTAGAAATGATTTTTGTAAAAAATAAAGAGAAAACTATGAGGCACCTGTAGTTCAAATTTGACCCGCTTCCAACTGAATCTGCGGAAATTTGTCTTTTTCACGAGAGGTGGATCAAAACTTTTTACACCCGACCATTTGATTAGTTGTGCATTAAATATGTCCTAGTATTTTATAAAATTGATTTGGTCCAATTTTACCACAAATATATGGTAGGTCCTTCACAAAAAAAAACTCATTTTGGGCACTCGAAAAATGGAAAATGATTTTTGCGTCCAAAGAAAATGAAAACTTCCTTAGGCAACATTGTTTGCCATTCCAATATGCACTCTTGTGCACTATATGAGATCATTTGAAAAAAACTATGAGATAATTGTCATTCAAATTTGCCCCGCTTCCTATTGAATGGGTGAAATTTGTTTTTTTATAAGAGGTGGAACAAAAGCTTTTGACATGAAACTATTTGGTCAATTTTACATAAAATGTGGTCTAATATTTTTGAAAAATGGAGTTGTGCTATTTTGGAAGAAATATTTGGTAGCTTCTTCACAAAAAAACTTTTTATGCATTCAAAAATGGAAAATCATCTTTCTGTGCAAAGAAAATGAAAGCCGTCGAACTATGCCATCGTTTGTCATTCTAAGATGCACACTTATGAAAAAAAACAAGATCATTTTGACAAACTATGCCATTGTTATGTTTAAAAAAATAAGAGTTTTGGGTTGAAAATTTTGAGATTCAAGGGCTAGACAGCCGGCCAATGAGACACGAGGAACCGCTTTCACACGGATCACCAAATTGGATGCAATCTGAGCCATCCATCACACACCCAGCCAAAAGTGGAGCTTCTCCCGAGAATCAAAAACCCTAACCCACCCATCCACCCTCACCTTGATCCCCCAGATCCCCACCCGATGCCACCCCCACTCACCCACTCCCCCTCCCCTCGGTCCCCCAGATCCATCCTCGCGCTTGGTCGCGCCACCCTCCTTCCTGAGCCACGCCTTCATCCTCTCCTCTCCCGCAACCCCAACCCGGCCCCGCCACCAATCTCCACTCCCCCAACCCCAGCCCCAGCCCCGCCGGTGACCTCCTCTCCCACTCCTCGACTGCCCCGTGACATCCTCTACTTCATACCCGCCGGCGACCACCACCTCCACCCTCTCCTTCTCTCCACGCTGAAACCCTAGATCGACACCATGGCCACATCGCTGGTGGCGCGCGCAGGAGGAGCCCGTCCATGGTGACACCGGTGAGATCTGGTATGGATTCCCCCTTTCTTCTTCCCCTCCTTCTTCTATATTTCTTCATCTTGCTTGAATCTCATTGCGTTTGTGCGGTTTTTTTGCAGATCGTCTGGTCAAGGAGGACGCCATGGACAAGCCCGATGCCATGGCGGCCTCGCACGCAACACAGGAGGAAGCCACACATGGTGACAACCGCCAGCCTTTCAGATCTCATCGACTTCCACCCACGATGGAGGACTGGGGTGAGCGCCTCCCCCTCCCGCTATCTCTTTCCCTCCCGTGCCCCGATCCCCTTCTACGTCCTCTATTTTTGCACCGTGATCAGCGAGTACAAATCCATCCGAGCCCATGGTGGATTTGCTGCCTACGCCCCACTAAGGGTGTCTCACTTTACGTGAAAGATTCCCAGGTTTAGGTGATTGATACATAATCGCATAGGTTGCTTCACACTCAACTTGTATGCATGATGTGTAGCTCCGAGGATTCCTCGATTACATGGTTCCGCCTTTAAGCTATGCAGACAGAAGAAACATTCTATATAAAGTCTGGGGTTGTTGATTAAACTGCTGATGTGTTCACTTCAATGAGAAAAAGTGTAGTTAATTCAGGTTGTGAACATTTCTTAGGAGTTTCACAACACTTTGTTGAAACCAAATGGAAAACAATGGAATAGCCGAACATGTCCTGTTTGACAGTTTTTTAACATATAGCATTACTTAGGGATATACGTAACTTTTTTGGTTACTATTTTGTACTCTAGTTTCTGCTTCTCAGTTTCAGTGAAGCAACATTGATAATTTTATAATTTATTTATGCCTGAACACTAGGCTTTAGATTCTGCCCGGATCTGTTGACTCGCGGTTTGATTCGTGGCGTGCGAGATTTGTTCCTGGGCTGACGTGCTATGTTTGCAGGTGTGATTTTTGCAGGCCTTGGACAAGATCAGGTTCGAGAGCCTCACGGACAAGAGTAAGCTCGATGCTCATCCTGAGCTCTTCATCCACATCATCCCCGACAAGGCGACCACCACGCTCACGATCGTTGACAGCGGCATTGGCTTGACCAAGTCAGACCTCGTCAACAACCTCGGGACCATCGCGCATAAGCTAAACTCTGTTATTTATTTCTGCCCTGCATAAGCTAAACTATGTTAGTTCCATGATCAACTTGTATATGCAGTCCAAGCATTCTAAAATGATTGCCTTTACTGTCCATGTCTTGATGTGATTTGTTCTTAAAACGGCTTGCTAGATAGATCCATGCCTTGTATGTTTTGTGTTCTTTACTATACTGTTTTGGCCTAGGGCAATTAAACATTGTATCTGTTTTTATTGTGATATGCAACTCTTCAAAAAAAGAAATTGTATTATGGAATTTCTCATCTGCATTGAATTTCTATGTATTCGAGTAGATATTTTTGATACTGTATTGCTGTATTCCCGATCTGCGTGGGAGCCGATGCTTTGTTTGTTCCTATTTCTGTTTCAGTACTAGTACAATGTAATGATTTCATTCTTTCATGAAGTACTTGCGTTGTTTTTATCTGTCGAGCAATTTAGAAGACCTGTAGAGCATTTAACTAGACAGTTGAATATGCATGTGCAACTATGCTTGCTTAGAGTAGCCCTTGACTGGTTACATTATTGCGATGGCCTGTGCTGTTCTTAGTTGTGCTATAGTATATGTTCCGTGTTGTTTGCACTTCTTAGCCAAATCATTGCACATGCAGTGTCAATGCGATGTTGCGGGTTTGTGACCTAGGATTTCAGCCGAGTTCCTGTTTGTACAATGTATCTGCTACATGTTTTTTTCATCTTGATAGCTAGCAGCCTAGCACCATGAACTTTGATTGTGAAAACTCTACATGCTGTAAAATTAATTGGGTCAGTCTCGAATTTGTTGTGAATTGTAAGATGCTTCAAGTAAATGTTTTTTTGCCTTCTCGCGTGTAGGCGATCAGGCAAGACAACAAGTAGAGGTTCAGTCTGTTGCTCATTTGGGCTAACCAGCGGCACACTGTGGCAGTATGTTTTCTGCCTGAACTCCCCTACACTAATGTATTCTGTTTTTACAAGGAAAATTTAAGATGTGTTTATACTCTTGATGATCATCTGCCATGTAGAAATCATTATTTTTTGTAACTTCTAAAAGCATTGTACTAGATGAATTTGTGTTATCATTCTATAAAGAACTTGTCCTTTTTATTGAATGGTCTCTTCATAATATATTGGCTCCAGTTTTCTGATTCTTCTCTGCTGATTCATGCAACAGGGTGACCGTGGAAGGCATGTTGCCGTTCTATTAGCTCAGTGCCTATTTGTAATGCTATCGAAGGAGCTACATCCTGAAGAATATAATGCTTGTAAATTAGTTACTCCACTTGTAGAGTTATTTGTAGAGCAGGAGCACCATTGTATTGCGTGTTATTTGTAGAGCATGAGCTCCATACAGAATCTGGCTCTATACTGAATCTGGCTGTTGTTGTTTGAAGTGTTATATGTGTTTTTTGTCAGTACCAATTGAAGTAT
Source organism: Aegilops bicornis (assembly GCA_021605145.1). NCBI lineage: Eukaryota > Viridiplantae > Streptophyta > Magnoliopsida > Poales > Poaceae > Aegilops > Aegilops bicornis. The sequence continues at coordinate 245,171,875 of CM038674.1, forward strand.
TGGTTATTTATTTACTGTCAAAATGAAATGAGGAATATCTGACAAATCAGACCCACTTACTAGAACCTGACAACTTGGACCCACTTATCAGAATATGATAACTAGGGTCCATCTCACTAGTGGACCCATGATACATATAAAAAAGCAAACTGTTGAGATAAAAAGGCCATGGCCCAAAAATAAGATAAAAAGGCCATGACCCAAAAATGAAAAGGCTGTAGTGCGGGCTTAACACATTTAGCTGATAGAAATTAACAGAAAAAATATATTAATGGATGAATTAATGGGCTCGGCCCATATAGACACCGAAATGGACCGGGCTAATTCTTATCAACGACCTTTTCATTTGGTCGCAATTTTGCCACCTCAGCTAGCCATGTCGGATCTGACGTGGCCTGGACAGACAGCTAGCGACCAAAACAGAAGGTCGTAGGATGAACGACCTTTTGTTTTGGTTATTGCCTTCCACGACCTTATAATGAAGAAGGTCGTTAATTTCAGTTTACAAAGGCCAACTTTTGACCATCTGTTTTTGGTCACAAAAAGGTCGCAAATGGAAAACAATGACCATTCCGTGACCAATACTGATGGTCGCAAGTTGACGTATTACTTGTAGTGACTGGTGGTTTCTATAAAGCCGGAATTTGCAAAATATTCTTCATAAGTCCAAAACTAAGTCCTACATGTAAGTTACGTCCTAAAGTATTTCAATTTAGATTTTGGTAGCAAAATGTAACTATTTATAATCTATGCAAAATCAAATATGCTACTTTTTTGCACCGTTGTAAATGACCATATTTTTTAACAGAAAACCCATGTCAAATTTACACCACAACCTACATAGTTAGCTTAAGTTTTTTTGCATATTTAAAGCATTTATTCATACAAATTGGATGGCGGATGAGGGGGAAGGGAGCAATGCCGCGGGACTATTCTGATTCGAAGGGTAAAGCGAGCTCAAATTTTCTTTGAAGAAAAATAAGAAAAAATATTTATGTGAAATTTTTATCTAAAAATATGTCAAACACAATATTATAGCATCCACAATAAAATAAGAGTACCACGACATTGACAATAGAGCACACACAACACTTTAAATAAGCACCAAACAATTGCATTACAACATGCATAATGTATCTTTGAGGCAGCTACGTCACCATTATATTGAACAATTCAGAATATCAGTCTTGACCCATATCCATGAGAGATAAAAGATAAATTACTCTCTAATGAAATTTTTCATTATGCAGAAGCAAAACCATGTCTAAATTGGTGACAACCAACGAAAAATAACCAAGATCAATAGAAGGGTGCCCATTCAGGGATGCCCTTCCGGGGTCGGCGGCGGTAGCTAATCCATCCCGGTGGACGGTTGCTAGACCCAGGTAGTCCATTGTCGCCTTCATCTTCTTCTTCTGTTTCTAGGCCCGGGTCTTCCTGGTTGCGTCTTGGATCAACAATGAAAGTTAGATTGGGATCAGAAACCATTCCATCAAGCTGACATCAACAAGAAACAAAACTTTCCATTAGTAAAGTCTATAAACTAGCTGGCCAGTGCATACAAATGTGGCAAACTTAATTGATCATGATGCTCACATATACTTAGATAAGTCTAAGTTACTGAAACAAGAAAAAATTGTTCAGCAAAATTTCATGTCCATACAAGCAAACGCGTAAGATTGCATATGTATTCTACGCTAGTAGATCTTCGAGCTCATGTTAGTAATAGAGTTGTGAAAAAGAACATCCAAAGTCCAAAGATTATGTTCATAGTTTTTGGATCAAAATATGCTCCACTCGCAGGGAAAGCGATGTGACCGATTAAGAGGCGATTTTGTGTCAGAAGTTTATGCGCCACATAGGAACATATAGGACTTCAAGCATTGATGGTCCACGTGTCCATTAGGATGTATTTTTGTGCATAGTGCATACAGTCATATTTTTGCATAGAATGTGGGTGTTGTGAAGTTCTCTCCAATATTCCTAACTTGGAAAATAATGAGTGAGCTAAGTAGAGGGTCTTGGCTTTACAAATATGACTAGTTTACTGAGTATTCCTCGTGCTATTAGATTTTATTCACATTTTAAGTTTTAATTTACAAACATTATCCAGCGAAACCAACAAACACCTACACCAAGGCACCTCAGCACACATCCACATAAAGACAAGCTACGTTTTCAATGTTGATGAAATCAGCACGGATGTTTGTGGAACTTAGCATTGTCAGGGGTACTCCCGACACCTGAGGAGGGACCAATAGATAGAGGGATGGCCAGGGCGCCCAAGAGGATGAGTGGCAAGGCGCTCAGGGTAGCGCTACCAGCCATGGGTGGTGAGGGCGGCGGGTGGCCGACACTTGTGGGGTGGGCAACAGGAGGAAAAAGAAAAATAGTGCTCGCAATGGAATCGCAGGCTAGATCGCATGCGAGCTAATACATGGGAGAGCTTGGAGCGTGTGAGCCCATCGTGAACTAGGTGGCATCAAGGCCATCAGTTAGGTTTGCATCCCGGTCGTATCCACTACTCCCTCCATCCAGGTGTGTCGGGCGCCTAAGAAAGGGCACTTTCCGATTTAGGTGCGTCTTAATTGGCTACAACAATAATTTTGGGCCCAAGAGATAGCCTATCAATGCACATTTTCTTAGGTGCCAGACACACCTGAAAAGAGGGAGTAGTATTCTTTTCAAAAAAGATAGGCACCTTTCGTCCATGCCATTTACTATCATATTCATCCATGTGGTGCCACATTTCACAAAAAGTTATACTACCTTCCCATGTTAGATCTTGTCCATCCAATTCACAGACCGATTTCAATTAATTTATCTTATCGAGCTACATGGTGACCTCACACAGTGAGCAGAAGAGGAAGTTGGCGTCCACGAGTCCCCGGCCGCACTCCAGGCATGCGCCAGCGGGGGCGATGCACTTGACGCCGTACTGCGGCGCCTGTGGCCGCCGGTTCAAGAACACCACCCTGTCGTAGTTGATGACGTATGTCTGCACATGCGAGACATCCGCCACCGCCTTCAACTCTGCCACTCGGATCACTTCGCGGTATGACGACTTTCGAATCTGAAATTGGATCCATCCAAAACGCCGCCGCCGTCGTTAGTGTGCGCTTGAGATTTGAATATATTGCGCTACACACGTCAATAATCTAGCCTATATGCGTTACATACCTGGACGATGTGGTGGTTGCGATGGGCGGAGACGCACTGGGTGCAGCAGATGGCGTTGTCCTCTCCCGCACAGTCGAGGCAGTAATGGTTGCACTCGTTCTTCACCAGGTAGGGGTGAGTGGCGCATGGCTTGAAGAACTCCGCACCTAGTAGCGGTCCTAGCCATGCGGGGGTGCGCCCCTCCGCCGCCGCCGCCGCCTCATGGCCGAACCTCATGTTCATAATTGATGATGTTGCTCCCTGTTTGTATGCTAGAAATCACAAGAAAAATGGATCATTGCCAAGAATTCAAAGGAGAACATATATAAGTTCTAGCAAAGATCATTGGCATGTAATAAAAGTGATTGACATATGTGTTGTTGTAACTGAATAGACGTCGTTCCGCTAGAGGTGGCGGCGGGGCGACTTCAATTCTATAGATCTGTAAAATGGAACGCGATGGTATTTGCTACATATATAGTAGTTGGGAGGAAAGCAGAGAAGTTCAAAAGGAAAGGAAAGAATGGAGGAAACATTTCATGTGTTTCTTTCCATGGATGGATACAGATCCAGGAGGAGTACGTCTTCACAAGTCTTGGTTCCATGTTTGCCTGACTATTTGGCCATGTTTACTAAGAATGAATGGAAATGCTATGTGCCTGACCTTCTCCAGGCCCAACGAACATTGCCTCTTCCATCCGATCATGCAAACAGATCTTTTTTTAACACAAAAGGGCACGAATCTTGACGGGTGAAAAGTTGACACGTCACAACTTGTGGACTGTTCGCTGTAGCAAGTCTTCCGGCAAACATCTCCCTCACCCTGTCTTTATCCCACCTACAGCCCATTACCCAATTGTTGCCTTCAATTTCCATAATGGCTCTTCCAAATAACGATGAGAGGAGGAGCTTGAGCCAGAGGCGGTCGTGGCCCCTCCTAGCCGACTACCACGAGAAGGGTGTCTCGTGATGGCGGACATGGCAGGAGGAGATGACATAGCAGCCCTAGAGGAGGTTGTCACGGTGGCCGTCGTGGTGGCTCTAGCTCCAGCCTCTCAAGTGGTTGCTCCCATGATGAGCTCGATCCAGAGGGGACTGATGTAGGGCAAAACCCTAATTAGTGTAATTTGTCCCGATGTTCATGAATTGGAGGTGGAATCGGGGAAGAACAAAAGGGGATTTAGTTATGCTCAGTCAAAGCATTGGAGGAGCAGTGAGAAGGGCGACCGGAGGAGGAGCGAGGTGGAGAAGGCGGCGGCTAGGGTTCTAAACCCTCTATCTTTTTTATTCTATGTTATGCTAAGTTGTAATTGAACTATGTTGGGGTTGCTATGGGCTTGTTGGCCCTTTTATTAAGTTCTAAAGTTCTATTATTAAGTTTTCTATCTATTATATTATTAAGTTCTTCCTAGTTTGAACTATGTGATCGTGATACGGGCTTATTGGCCCTATCTACATATTTATTGATTGTTTTCATAGAGAGCTCACTTTGTTAGTACCCACCTAGTGCATGCAACCACAACGAACCCTTATCTTTTTTTACACAAGCCACAAATATGTAGCCACCTAGCTAGTGCATGCAGCCAAAAAAATATAAAACATATTGTTCAATTTATTTGTCGTAGCAAAACAGGTGCAGATGCGAGTGGATCGAAAAGGTTGAAACTAATCCTAGAAAAACAATGCTCTAAATCGAGGAGACAAGTGTGCGAGAAGAGAGGAACCAGCGGCAGCGACCGTCGCTGCATCCGTGGCGGCTGGCGTGCACGAAAGCTACTCGGTCAGTGCATCGTGGCGGCACGCATCGGCACATGCAGGCTCGGTCGGCGCATCGTGGTAGCGCGCATCGATGCATGCAGGCATGCTTTGCTGGGTGCATCCATAGCAGGCTTCTGTCGTGGCAGCGCACGCAGGAGTTTAATGCAAGGGACGGCCCAACGGTCGAACAGCGACACCACCCAACACGAAACCACTTGTCAGGTTCAATGGACGACACAGTCTAGCACGGCCCCACTCATCAGAGTTAATGGTCAAGCCATTGACCCGACATCAATGTCCGTTGTGACCTATTCTGAGGGTTTCGGGCAAGGGAGTGGGAAAAACTGAGCAAAAGTTAAGAGCGCGTGGATGAATGAGTAGAGCTAATGAACCAGGGGCACAGATGTAAGAAACCCTTTTATCTAAGTTAGTTCCAAAATGATCCATTTTAGCTAAGTTAGCTCATAAATGATCCATTTTACCTAAGTTAGCTCATAAATGTTTTGTTTACCCAAGTTAGCTCATAAATGTCATATACTTCTTATTCTTATTGTTCTTCTTCTTCATTTTATTCTTCTTCTTCTTCTTCTTCTTCTTCTAACTTTCTTATTTCCCATTTTGCAGATTTCATTCACTTCACGGAGGCTTGCATTGATGGAGTGCTTGTTTTCCCTTTCTGTTTTCATTTTGGAACAATCTGGAACTTGTAATATGCATGGATGAACTATATATTGTGAACTTGCTATATATTGGATATCTCATATGTATGTGGAACTTGCTATGTATGTGTTGGATATCTCATATGTTTGTTGTGAAAATGCTTGCATATAAGAAAAAACAGAAGAAAAAGAGGCAATGCAGGCTCTTTGCCGTCTGCCATAGACGGCAAAGTGGCTATGTCGTAGCAACCTGTGCAACCTGGGAGTTGACCCATTTGGTCACTTTGCCGTCTGTGGCTGACAGCAAAGGCTTGGGCAGTTTGTCATCCGTGGCTGACGGCAAAGAGCGGGAGGGCATGACGTGGCTGCTGACATCACAAGGCAGACGGCAAAGCGGAGGGCATGTTTGTTGTCAGCTGGCAGACGGCAAAGCCTCCTGTTAGCCACCTAACATGCTAACATCTATTCATTGCCATCCACATTCTTTGTTGTCTGTCACCGATGGCAAAGGGGTCTTTGCCGTATGCTAGCCAAAAGCAGACGACAAACAAGCTGTTTATCGTAGCTTACTTTGTCGGGGTTGTTTGCCTTCCGCGGCTAACGGCAAAGCCCTTTGCCGTCTGCTTTCCAGTCCTTCGCCATCTGCCACGGCATACGACAAATCAGTTGATTCCTGTAGTAACTTAAAAAAATGACCTGACCCATATAGACCCTCTTGAAGACTATCAACCCATATGCTTCTCCCTCTTTTGTCAGGAATGACCAAAAATGAGTGAAGACATAGAGTGTCTAAGTGTTCCCATAAGGTGTTGGATAATATGTTGGGGCCGCCGGGTCGATGGTGGAGTTTGGCGGTGCAGAAGGGCCTGATGCAGAAACGTGATGCAGTGAAGCCATAGCTGGTGAAGTGGCATCGTCCTCCTCATCAATTACTCGAGTAACAACTGTTGGAGATGATGAAGAGTAGTCTAAATCTTCAATAGACGGAGTATGATGCCAACTTGCGGGTTGTGGAGGCCTGGAGTCAAACATGAATCCTTTAGTGAAGCCATCTGCAGTGAGTTCATCTTTAGAGCAGAGAAGATTGAGGCTCTTCCAGGCACGCCGACGGGCTTCATGAGCAACAAAAGAATTCTTGGTGGAGAGGTTGCGTATGTGATTGACATCCACAGGAAAACTTTGCATCTGAAGCTTCATCCAGTCATGATGCCTATCCTGCTTTTGATGAAGAGAAACTAGAAGTTCTTTGTCATTTAGAACACGAGCACGCTTTTGAGGCCTTTGAGGTACTTTGCTGGCTGTTGCATCAGTGTTGGCACGATGCGGCAGCCTGAGCTGACCGACAAGGGGACCAGCAGCAGTAGTAGTGGGATTAGGCACATGAATTGCTTCAAGAGGTGCTGAGAAGCTTTGGAAGGCAGCATAGTCTTCGTGAATGGGTTCCTTGGCAGGTTCTGGATAGATGGCTTCATGAGACATATCAATTTCAGGCAAGAAGACAACGTGATTGCGCGCTGAAGCTTGATAGATGATTGAAGAGCGAAGCTTAATCATCCGCATGATCCAAGGTGCATAGTACTTTTGGCCAAATAGATCAATGCCTGAAGCCGCCAACTGTCTGATGAAAAAGTCATAAGTGTTGAAGTGGATGCCATTGAGAATGTAGAAGACCAATGTCTTCATGGTGCCTTCAATCTTAGCATGAGGAGAGTGCCCTTTAATTGGCCACAGAGTATGCCACACAATGTGGTAGATGTTGTGAGGCAAATACTCAAGGTCATTAACGAAGAACTGCGTTGGGTACTCAGCATCTATAGGCAATGGCTTCATCATGCTTAGCATTTGGCTCTGGCTTCTGGAAGATGCTCTTAATTTCTTTCTCATACAGCTGACAACCTGGCTCATAAAGATCACCAGGAGTGGGCATGTAAGTAAGCTCGATGAAATCCTGGGCTTTGGCTTCATGATGAACATCTCCTGTCATCCACTCAAAGACCCATGTCTTCGGATCCCTGTTGTAGCCTGATATGTTCAGAGTGGCATAAAATTGAAGCAGAAGCTCTTCGTTCTAGTGCTCCTTGTCAATGACAAATGGGAGCAAGCCAACATCTCTGAAGCAGTCAAGGGCTTCTTCTAGGCATGGCAGTACAACCATGGCATCACAACATAGGCGCTTGTGTGGGAAAATCTGGTCTTGGTTGCATAGGATGCGTGAGTAATAGCTTCGCTGAAGATGACTCCAGAATCTGTCTGAAGAAATCTTGGGGTTCTTGGCCTTGTCAAAGAACATGTTGTGCTCTCTGAAGCTTAAGACGCTGAAGGATGTTTTAGTAGTAACAGTGCTCGGAAGCCTTGGCATTCTGGGCTTTGGCTTATGCGTCTGAGGCCTTTGCTCGATATGGTAATCATATTGTGGCCCAGGAGCTTCAGGAGGTGTCATAATTGGCCATCTGACGGTGATCACCTCACCTTCACGATTGAAGGCCCTTTCCGTAGTGTGTGGAATAGGTGGAGCAGAAGCAACATCCGATGTGGATGGTTGAGTATCTTCTGTGTCATCAGGGGCTTCAGTCTTAAGATTGGCTTCAGGCTGCGCATTGTCTTCAGCAATGTCATGGGAAACCACGACCACCTATGGGACCAGAGGGCCGCTTGCTGGTTCAGCAGGGGCACGTTGCATTGCACAAAGAGCAGACGAGCGCGGGGCAACATGGTAGAGATCACACAGGAAATTTTACCGAGGTTCGGGCCGCCGTGAGGCGTAAAACCCTACTCCTGCTTTGGTGGATTGATGATGGAAGAATGGTGGTCGAGCGTAGTACACTTTCCCGGCAAGGGCGGCAGTGGCTACACGCGTGTATGGGTGTGAGTTGTCCAACCTACTAACCCTTTCTACGGTTGCCATGGGCCTCCTTTTAAAGATTAAGGGGTTACCACAATGGCAAAGTAGTCATTATGCACAGATAGCAAACAGTGCTATCATACCAAAATCTGCAGGCCGCCAGGGTGCATCAGATGCACCGCTTAACGTCGCGTAGTTGGCTGACCGACAAGCCTTGCCGGGCTATCTTGCCAGCTTCACACCTGCTTGCTTGACACGTCGCATGACGGGTGTCGTCTGTAGGAATCTTCTGTAGAGGAAAGCTGCCATGTGGCGAATGGCTTCCACTAAGTCACTTTGCGGCTTGACACCACACTGATTGATGACTCGGGTCATGGTGGAGTAGTTGGGTGAGGTGGTTTTGCCCTCGTGAGTCCCGGCAAGCCCTGCTGGGACGTCTTGGGTGCCTTCTTCTGGGGGTGGCCTCGCCCCTGTCGAGCTTGCCTGCCCAGCAAGGGAGGCTCTTCTCTTGGCAGCATCTTGCTTCTCTGGCTTGACTCTGGTCCTCTTGATCTGCATGTTGGTCTTTCTAAGCTCTTGATCTCTTATACTCTGGCTTGGGTTGGTGCCTCAATCTTGTTCCCGTGCTTGTGCATAGTCTGGGCAACATGCCTAGTGTTAGTTGCACTGACAAGCCATAACAATGTCATTGGCTTCACTTTGAGTGGTAGCAGTAGTAGCTTCAGAGGCTTCAATCACTGGGGGGCAGGCACAATCACTTATGGAATCACACCTGGTGCAGTAGGGGGGATAACTTCTCTTTCTTCTTCTTCTTCTTCTTCTCTTTCATCGGCTGATGCAGTCGGAATATCTTCAGCCTCTTTGGCTTCAGACTCTTGAGAAGAGTTTGAGGGGTGGCTTCAGGAAACACTTAACGTGCTAATGAGCTTGTGGCATGCACATCCTCCTCGAGAATGCTAGACATGGAGACCAATGGTCTTGGGCCTCTACGAAGCCTTTGTAGTGAGGGCGACGCTTGCGGTGATGGAGTGGTCTTCTCCATGTCTTCTGGTATTGCCTGGGGTGTCTCAAGTACTGGGGTGGTGACATGAGCAGGTGGAGTGCGCGGTATGACTTCATGGAGTGGGGAGTTTGGGTGTCGCTCATCCCAAAAATCATCTTGAGTGATTGGTGTCGTGTGACTGCCAATACTGATTTGTTCGCTGCTCGTTGGAGCAAGCGATGATACCGGTTTCTGAGTAAGCAGGGGAACTTGAGGAAGGACTTCATCATCAACATTGTCTTCACGACCAATGTCTTCAGCTCTGATGGTGTCAGCAGCTGGGATCTCTTCAGTGTCATGAGCCTTTGTGGAAGCAGGCTCATGCACAACTAGTCTTCTATCGCGGTTGGAGGTGCCTGGTAGAGCAATAGAAAAGGGATCAACAATCAGCAGCTCTAGAGGAGCAGAGGAAGCTAATGGTGCTTCGGCACTTCTTGAAGCCTTTGAAGGCTTTGTCTTTAGCCTTTTCTGAGATGGAGCGGCATCAGTGCCTTCTTGATGCCTGCGCTTCTTAGCATCAACCTCTGCATGCTTTGTCTTCTTCCTCTCGGAAGCAACTGATGGCACTTTTGGCTTTGAGCCAGTCATGCTAGCAGGGAAGACAATACTTGGTCTATCCTACCTTGGAGTCTCAGCTTCAGCTTTAGTTGGCTTCTTCTTCTTAGCAACCAACTTGGGGTCAATGCCTGGACGCCCAAGTGCCTTTCGCTTCAAGGCTTCATTGTGAGCCTGAACACATTTCTTTGCATAATACTTGAGGTGTTCTCGTGAGCCTTTGGGTTCATCACGAAGCTTATGTAACTCGGTCTTCAGGTCAACCATCATTTTCTGAAAGTTTTGAACATCAGTGACACCGAGCTTGGTCGTGTGCTTCTTGAAGAGAGCTTTCTCATGTTCAACCTTGTTCTTCTGCTCAACAACCTTCTAAGCAATAGCAAGCTCTTTGGCTATGCAACCCTTGGAATGTGACATTGATGTCAATTGGCAGCTGCAGATCATCAATGGTGAGAGTTATGTCTTCAAACCATTCATCAATGAAATTGTTCAGAATGTCAGCATCAAACAGAGGCATATCCTTGAAGATTTCAGCCTCCTGCTTGCTCTTGATCAGTAGCTCAAGGGCATCATCAGCGATATCTTCATCACTGGATAGATCTATTACATCTTCGTCATTTTGCAGGATGCTTGCAGGAGCAAGACCTTGCCCTGAGATCTTCTTCTTCGCGAAAGTGTGAGACAAGTCTTCCAAATGCACACTGGATTCAGGAGGTGCAGATTTCAATGGCTTCACTCTTGAAGCTTTTGGAGCAACTGTAGGCTTTGAAGCTTTTGACTTCTTCACTAGCTTCGGGGGCTCAGAAGCTGCAGTCTGTTCCTCATCCTCAATAGCATCTTAAATGCTGGCTCTCTTTGCTGCGCAGTGTGCCAGAAATGAGTCGAAGTCATCGAATGGGCCAATGAGATTTGGTTCAGCCTCACGACTGCCATCGGGCCTTGGTGCAGCTGGACCTGGCTTGAAGTCAATCCCAAAGTCCTTTTTGTTCTGGACTGCTGAAGCTTTTGTAAACTAGAGATTGGCTTCAAATAGATCATCTTGATGACACAATCAAAGACTAGATGGGTCAGCATTCTGAGGCATTGGCCCTCTGACCATACAAGAAAAGATGCCTCTCTTTATGGCTTCAGCTTTGGTCTTGGGATGAAGCTTGCGATACACAATGTCAGCCCATGGTGGCCTCACAACATTGTTCTCAGCTTATTCAGGAGTCACAAAGTGGTACAGAAACCACTGTTCTGTCCAGTATCTACAAATCCATTGGACATGAGATTTCCGCTCCCCATAGCTTTCGTCAGGATCAGACTTGTATAACTCATAAAGATCTGGAGGCAGGTCCTTTGCAGTGTTACCACAACGTTATCTGCCACCTTTCTTCACAGATTTGCCACTTGTCATTGGCTTCACAAGACCGATTGGCTTCACAAAAGTGATAGGCTTCGCTTTGCTGGTCAGACAAGAACTGGCTTCAGGAGATTCAATGTGATGCTATAAGAATTCTGCAAATGAATTCAGACTATGAGAACCAAGAGACTCTCCATGGATATGTACCTGTGACATCATTACAAATGCGAGGGAAGGGGAAGAGGTAATATGCATCCTTAGAGGATTTTGAAGATAAACCAGTTTGAGGACATTGACCTCATGGTGCGAAGACATTCACTTATTGTGATAAGTTGGTTCCATATTTGTATGAATCCATGAATAAGTACAAGTGAGGAATCAATCTAGTTGTGAAGCATAAGTGAAGGTACTTGCAAGTCATGAGATGTAGAAAAGGAAAGATCCAGATTTGGAAGTGATAAACAACTTTATGAAGATATAGTAATCTCATCGAATCAAAAGCACGGTAAAAGTGAGCTTTTAATTACTGTGGATCAACAGACAAAGAACTGCTAGACAAGTTGGGATGGAGGCCGAGCAGTTCAATCTCCCGCGCCCTAACTTGGCGGCGGAAGACACCTAGATGGCGGTGGGAACAAGATGTCAGCAACTGGTGTGAAGACGACGACGGAGAAGTCACGGCAACGAAGCGCTTTGTCTCCGGTGATGATGAGAGCTAGCAACGGTGCTAGGGTTTTCGAACGAGGCGACGAGGGGAGTAAATTTAATGACCGCAGGGGGTTGAGTATTTATAAGGAAGGGAACAGTTGAGTGAATTTACTCAGCTGCCCCTGGCGGTTCACATGTGAGGGACACATGGCAAGCATGCAACAGCTTAAATGTTGTGCCACGACACCACGTGTGCCTGGTTTGTCGGGTAGTCGTTCCGGCTTCTCCAGATTCAGGCAAAAAGGATAGGGATATTGAAAGCATTTTAAATGTTTGTTTCTTAATCTTCGACTGACAAGGACTTTGTGAATACAATCGGCACATGTCAATAGAATGCATATGAAGATTTAGAGAAAGAAGGAGACATAAGCACAGATGGGGTTCGGGTCCGATCGCATTCACTTAGTGCAGAAGATGGCAACTTGAACACATAACTATAAGTGAATGTTTTAGAGGACAGAACATATATATAGATAGGCAACAACGTCCAAATCAAACATTGAGAAAACAAATAAATCATGAAGATAAACCAATGTTCAAGACAAAACAATTTTGAAGATAATGCAATATGACGCCAAATGAAAATCTTCAAGAAAGATTGGTGGTGGTGTTTTACGATACGGAGCCGCTGCCGCCTCCTGTTCTTCATTGGGAGGGCTGATCTGGAGTCCGTTCGGAGCTCCGGAGAGGGGGATTCGTCGCCATCGTCATCACCAACCTTCCTCCATCACCAATTTTATGATGCTCACCGCCGGGAGTGAGTAATCCCATCGTAGGCTTGCTGGACGGTGATGGGTGGGATGAAATTTATCATGTAATCGAGTTAGTTTTGTTAGGGTTTGATCCGTACACTACCAAAAAAAGACACTTCCGTGATGATATGTGTTTGTCACAGTAGGTCACGTTTTCTATCATGCATGTACATCCATCACAATTTTATGACATAATCAAGATAGTCATACATGTGCTGTCATAGAAGTGTTCTATGACATTATCAAAATTATCATCACGGACGTGTCCACTTCCATGACGATAAATCGCGTGTCATAGAAGTGCTTCGTCAAGGGTGATCGACACGTGGCATCGACCGTAACGGGTCGCCGTTAAGCTATCGGGTCTAGTTTTGGATCCGATAACCCGTGAACAGCCGGAACCAATGGGGATTTTCCACGTGTAAAATTCTCATTGGCCGGAGGAAACACGTGTTGGCTCAATGTTCGGACAGATGTCATCCACTCATTGGACACGAGGCGCTTATGATAGGTCGACACGTGGCACAGCCCAATAGAGGCCCATTCCGGTGAAAAGGCCGGCCCAGCTAAAGGCCCACCATGTTTTTTCAGACACTAGTGTGCTGGCCCGTTAACAGCCTGCCATGTTTTGGGTCAAATTGAGGCCCATACCAGATCCGGCCCATTCACAGCCTGCCGCGTTTCGGGCCAAATTACAGCCCATATCGGATCGGGCCCGTTAACAGGCAACTATTCTTTTGGGCCCATACTAAGACAGGTTTGTATTTCAACCTGTTAAATGCCCGTTTACCAGTTCGGCCCGATAATAGTTTAGGCCTGTTAGCGGCCCATGGTGCATCTGGGACGTTGTCGGCCCGGTTTAACTTTAGGCCATTGATACGTCTCCAACGTATCGACTTTTCCAAACACTTTTTCCCTTGTTTTGGACTCTAACTTGCATGATTTGAATGGAACTAACCCGGACTGACGCTGTTTTCAACAGAACTGCCATGGTGTTATTTTTATGCAGAAATAAAAGTTCTCGGAATGACCTGAAACTTCACGGAGAATATTTTTGGAATTATTAAAAAATACCGGCGAAAGAATCAGCACCAGGGGGCCCACACCCTGTCCGCGAGGGTGCAGGGCACGCCCCCTCCCTCGTGGGCCCCCTGAGGCTCCACCGACCTCAACTCCAACTCCATATATCCACGCTCGGGGAGAAAATATCAGAGAGAAGGATTCATCGTGTTTTACGATATGGAGCCGCCGCCAAGCCCTAATCTCTCTCGGGAGGGCTGATCTGGAGTCCGTTCGGGGCTCCAAAGAGGGGAATCTGTCGCCATCGTCATCATCAACCTTCCTCCATCACCAATTTCATGATGCTCACTGTCGTGCGTGAGTAATTCCATCGCAGGCTTGCTGGACGGTGATGGGTTGGATGAGATTTACCATGTAATCGAGTTAGTTTTGTTAGGGTTTGATCCTTAGTATCCATTATGTTCTAAGATTGATGTTGCTATGACTTTGCTATGCTTAATGCTTGTCATTAGGGCCCGAGTGCCATGATTTTAGATCTAAACCTATTATGTTTTCATGAATATATGTGAGTTCTTGATCCTATCTTGCAAGTCAATAGTCACCTATTATGTGTTATGATCCGGCAACCCCGAAGTGACAATAATCGGGACCACTCCCAATGATTACCATAGTTTGAGGAGTTCATGTATTCTCTAAGTGTTAATGCTTTGGTCCGCTACTCTATTAAAAGGAGGCCTTAATATCCCTTAGTTTCCAATAGGACCCCGCTACCACGGGAGGGTAGGACAAAAGATGTCATGCAAGTTCTTTTCCATAAGCACGTATGACTATATTCGGAATACATGCCTACATTACATTGATGAACTGGAGCTAGTTCTGTGTCACCCTATGTTATAACTATTGCATCAAGAATCACATCCGACAGAATTATCCATCACTGATCCATTACCTACGATCTTTTCACATACTGATCTTTGCTTAGTTACTTTTCTGTTGCCACTATTATGATTAGTACAAAACTGCTACTGTTACGTTTGCCACCGTTACCGTTACTTCCATACTACTTTGCTACTAAATATTTTGCTGCAGATATTAAGTCTTTCAGGTGTGGTTGAATTGACAACTCAACTACTAATACTTGAGTATATTCTTTGGCTCCCCTTGTGTCGAAGCAATAAATTTGGGTTAAATACTCTACCCCCGAAAACTATTGCGATCCCCTATACTTGTGGGTTATCAGCCATTAAACGGCCCATGCAGAAACTGGGCTATTTCTTGTCCGAAGTAACTTTAGGCCTCTTAACGGCCCATAGTCTTCCTAGATAAATTTCAGCCCAACTGGCCTATCGGCCTGCTAATGGCCGTGTAACAGTTGGGCCTAATTACAGCCCGCATTGAATCCGGCCTGCTTACCGCCCATCTAATAATGGCCCGTGACACTTTTAGGCCTATGGCCCGCCGGCCTGCTTAAAGCCCATAATTTTATTAGGCCAAACAGGCCCGCGATATATTTTGGTCTGTTAGCTGCTCGTCCTATTTGGGCCAAACATGGGCCTTAGGCAATTCCGGCCTGTATTGGCCCGCGATTTTTTCGCCTCAACACAAGCCCAATCTAGGTTTTAGCATGTTAAAAGCCCATGGTATTCTCTGGCCCAGCTGGACAGAACTTTAATCGGCCTGTTAAAGGTGGGAAACAACTATAGGTTTAGACCTGTTAATGGCCCAAGATGATTATAGGCCCAGGTTTTGGCCTATATGAGTAACGGGCCGACCTGAAGACCCACAACACTAAGATCCACTGAACCTTCCGGCCTAAATTATAGCATACCGACCAAGGATAAACCTAGACTATACAACAAAGAAATTACAGCATATTACATCCCCTCGGCATCAAAATTCGGCGCCAGTGATAATAAAGGGCAACCAGACAGCAGATTACAAAAATTGGGCTGGTCGCCACCAGTGGAAGTTAACAGGCGGACAAAATAATAGACAGAACCGACAACACTTCAACATAGTTCAAGAAAGGTTAGCCCGGCCCAGGAGCTGCAGCGCAAGCAGCTTAGAAACCTGGCAAGACTACGCTTCTTTGGTGCTCATGTCCACCAACTTAAGCTGCATAGCATCAATAAACGTCCTGTACTTACGGTTAATCTTGCATAGAGATTGGAGTTCTAGTCGTATTTGAGCGGAAGCATCTATTTCTGCTTGAATTTCAGACTGAAGAAGTCAAACAGATTCAGGCGGCGACTTCATCGAGCTTCTGTCACTGAGTAAGTTTGACACTACATCAAGATGTGACTTCGTGGTTGTATCCCTACCCTCAATATGTGTTGCCTTCTCCTCTGGAATATGTGTTAGAGGGACAAACAATGGGTTCGTCTCACTATCATTGTGGCAGTTCTTCCTAGCAGCAGTGTTGTCACCCTGAAAGAGAAACAAGTAGGTAGATAACAAGTTTTGCACGTATAAGCATCAGCGCTGTAAATTCATCTCATTTCTTTGTCAGAAATAAAGAGACACGGTTTAAAATAGCATTAACATAATAGGCATTGTTCATAGTTAAGACCGCAGGAAATGGCATTGTGCAGGAGCGGCCAGCTTCACCAGACCACTGGATTACAGATAAGAACACAAGCATAGATGCAGTTCTAAACAACGTATAAGCATGAATGGCGAGTGCACTGTCAATTTGTACCATTTCAGATTGGTAAATAAAGAGACACGATTTAAATAACGTTAATATAATATGACATTGTTCTTAGTTGAGACATAGCAGGATATGACATTGTGCTGTTGTTGGTAGTCTCACCACACCACTGGATTACAAATCAAGAACACAAGCATACACATAGTGCTAAAGAAGATAACTTGCTATGTTTAGTTTAATTTACATGGTACAAATAAGGAACTAGATTGTACAACTAAAGACTGAAATTGAGAAGGACAAACTTATGTTTATGTACTTCTACTTTATAAAATTTGAACAAGCAATTTGATGCAGACGACAAAAATAAATATCATTTGCACTCATAGCTAACCAAATATAAACAACAAAGTTTGAAGGCTCGAGGAGGATAAACTTACATTAGTAGTGAAGACAAGCTCTATAAAGGCCTTGTCCATATTGATGGGAGGGGGGGCAATTCAAGAAGTTTACCGCACACTCTTCTTCAAGAGTATTGCCTTTATTCTACATTTTGTCAAGAGTAAATATAGATGTGAAAATATAAGATTAAATGGCGATTATTTAACTTAAGATGCAGAGTACAAATGTAAATACAGCATACAGGCAGAAGGCACTGACAAGAGCAATGCGGAGCTAAACTTCTTCAGTAACATTGGTTTTATTCACTATTTTGGCAAGAGTAAATGTAGATCTGATGTGTAGAAAAATGGAGGACAAGGGAAAATAAGCTGCAAAGTGTACATGAAGAACTAGCTGACAAATATAAGTACAATGATGAAGGACAACAGATACTTACAAGAACAATGCAAAACTAAATTTCTACATAGGCATTGGGTTTATTCTACATTAATTTAAGCATTAATATAGATCTGATAATTTTGAGCGAACAGTGGATTAGCAAGCTATAATGCACAGTGATGTCACATAATCCACCATGTATGAATGTAAGGACAATGATATGACAATAGGTACTCACAAGAGCAAAGCGGCGACCAGCATAGCTGCGATAACCTAGGTTTTGTGGCGCTGGTTTGATCGCCAATATACGTCGGGTGCTATGTGATTTCTCCGGTAGCACCACCATTTTCAAGGACTTTGCTTGTACTCCTTCAGGTTCTGCAATCACCCTCTTCCTTTTGGATGTCTGAAACACAAGAACAACATTTGAATGGAAAAACATGGTATGACCACAAATGGAATAGGTGTTGATAATGGATGGGCATGGCATCTTCACATATATCATGAGTAAACGAAGCAGATGGCGGTGCGACGAAGCAAAAGAAATGCAAGACACCTTATGAAAGATATGTGCAACCAATAAAACCTTGCCAAATTAGAACAGACACCTTATTGGGTGAACAGGATAGGCCATCTGCCTTTGTCTCCTTGAGCTCAGAATAGTCATTAGGATCATATTCTGAATACGAATCTACAGGTCGGGAGCATGTGGGTTTCATTGCATCTACAATGGACCTCAACCCTTGATGCCAAGTTTGTTACCCATTGAATTGTTCCGCAATATTCTTCTGATGTGCGCATTCTTATATTCATTTGATTACGTACAATATCTATAAAGCATGAAAACACAAATAGTAGTGAGACTATCTTTGTAATGCATAGGATATTGTAATATAATCGAGGCTCCTTGTAAACCCTTGTGTGCTATCACTGGATTCTGATGAGAGAGCCCATGTGTGCTGTAATATGGTGAGTAGATTAATATAATCTGGCACAACTACACAAAAAATTAGCTCCCTGTTGGGGCCCCCCAAATGTAAGGATAGTTGGCAGACGATAGGTTCATAATATACCGTATAGAAAGTTTATTGCCAAACCATGATAACGAGAGCACAGAGCCAGTAGGCAGATCATAGTGTAGATAATAGGGGTACACCATAACCACCATAAATAAATCGGTAAAGCTGAACTGGCTGGAAAACATAGGGTTTTGCCGCTACTAATATGCAGCCTATCGATCACCTACATGCCAACTATATTCATCTGAAGGCGCACAACTATTACTATCAGTTTAATCTATCAAAGACCGCGTGGCTCCCACCATTTCCGGGGTTATTATGGCAGACCAACTCGAAGTGCGAAATCATTTAGTAGAACCGGCCCAATAGAGGTGTCGACTGCAGATGTCCCTGCTCCCCTTCTTGACAAGGAACATACTGTGCTTACTAAAGAAGAACAGAAGAGGAACATGTTAAAGAACAGAAGAGGAAGCATATTACGCATATGCGCATGCAAGTCGCGTGACTTTTTCATTTGGGTCAGTCGACCATTTCAGGCTATTGGATGAAGATCCTACGTCTCCTAACCCTTCTTCTTCCTCGTCTCTGATTCTTCCCATACAGAACACCGCACGGGCCGCCGGCCGAACCACCAGCCCCCACCGCATGTGTTCCTCCGCCACCCCCACCCCCACCCCCGCCCCCACCTGCGTCGAGTTTTCTTCATTCGGCAAGGCCCCACCACTGCCCCCTCAACCACCGTCCCCAGCCGAGCCCCTTCCTTCGCACCGGCGAACTGATAACCCACAAGTATAGGGGATCAATTTTAGCCTCTTTCGATAAGTAAGAGTGTCGAACCCAACAAGGAGCTAAAGGTAGAACAAATATTCCCTCAAGTTCTATCGACCAACGATACAACTCTACGCACGCTGAACGTTCGTTTTACCTAGAACAAGTATAAAACTAGAAGCACTTTGTAGGTGTTGTTGGATAGGTTTTCAAGAATATAAAGGGCACGTAAATTAAATCTAGGGGTTATTTAGATAAAGACACAATAAAGTTAGTATAGTGAGTGTGGAAAAGTGGTGGTAGGAGTTGCGAAATTGTCCCTGAGCAATTGACTACTTTACTAGATTGATAGCAAGTTTTATGTGGGAGAGGCCACTCCTAGTATGTCATCCCTGGCTTGGAATTCTATGCACTTATGATTGGAACTATTAGCAAGCGTCCGCAACTACTAACGTTCATTAAGGTAAAACCCAACCATAGCATTAAGATATATTGGTCCCCCTTCAATCCCGTATGCATCAATTTGTATGCTAGGTTGAAGCTTCATCACTCTTGCCCTCCAATACATAGTCCTATCAACATACAACTAACCCTATGGTGTGATCCACGCGCGCGCTCATATGATGGGCACCAATGGATAGCTACATAACCACAAGCAAATTAAACCAATCATAGCAATTCATCAATTACCGATAGGACAACGAAAATCTACTCAGACATCATAGGACGGCAACACATCATTGGATAATAATATGAAGTATAAAGCACCATGTTCAAGTAGAGGGTACATCGGGTTGCGATAGAGTGGACCACTGTAGATAGATGGGGGAAGGTGATGAAGATGTTGGTGAAGATGGCGGAGGTGTTGGTGAAGATGGCGGTGATGATGATGGCCCCGACGGTGTTCTAGTGTCACTGGAAGAGAGGGGGAGAGGGACCCCTTCTTCTTCTTCTTCTTCTTCTTCTTCTTCTTCTTCTTCTTCTTCTTCTTCTTCTTCTTCTTCTTCTTCTTCTTCTTCTTCTTCTTCTTCTTCTTCTTCTTCTTCTTCTTCTTCTTCTTCTTCTTCTTCTTCTTCTTCTTCTTCTTCTTCTTCTTCTTCTTCTTCTTCTTCTTCTTCTTCTTCTTCTTCTTCTTCTTCTTCTTCTTCTTCTTCTTCTTCTTCTTCTTCTTCTTCTTCTTCTTCTTCTTCTTCTTCTTCTTCTTCTTCTTCTTCTTCTTCTTCTTCTTCTTCTTCTTCTTCTTCTTCTTCTTCTTCTTCTTCTTCTTCTTCTTCTTCTTCTTCTTCTTCTTCTTCTTCTTCTTCTTCTTCTTCTTCTTCTTCTTCTTCTTCTTCTTCTTCTTCTTCTTCTTCTTCTTCTTCTTCTTCTTCTTCTTCTTCTTCTTCTTCTTCTTCTTCTTCTTCTTCTTCTTCTTCTTCTTCTTCTTCTTCTTCTTCTTCTTCTTCTTCTTCTTCTTCTTCTTCTTCTTCTTCTTCTTCTTCTTCTTCTTCTTCTTCTTCTTCTTCTTCTTCTTCTTCTTCTTCTTCTTCTTCTTCTTCTTCTTCTTCTTCTTCTTCTTCTTCTTCTTCTTCTTCTTCTTCTTCTTCTTCTTCTTCTTCTTCTTCTTCTTCTTCTTCTTCTTCTTCTTCTTCTTCTTCTTCTTCTTCTTCTTCTTATTCTTATTCTTATTCTTATTCTTATTCTTCTTCTTCTTCTTCTTCTTCTTCTTCTTCTTCTTCTTCTTCTTCTTCTTATTCTTATTCTTATTCTTATTCTTATTCTTCTTATTCTTATTCTTCCTTAACCTTCTCCCTAGATGGGAGAAGGGTTTCCCCACTGTTCCTTGGCTTCCATCGCATGGGAGGGGTGAGGGCCCCTCCGAGATTGGATATGTCTCTCTGTCTCTCTCTGTTTCTGCGTTCTGGGATTCTGCCCTTTCACCGTTTCTTATATATCCGGAGATCTGTAACTCCGATTGGATTGAAATCTTCGCCCAGATTTTTCTCCAAAAATTAGCTTTCTTGCGGCCAAAGAAGAGCAGCAACTGCCTTACGGGGGGCCGACGAGGGTCAGGGGCACGCCCCCTGCCTCGTGGCCCCCTCGGGCACCTTCTCGCGTTGATTCTTCTTCCCATATTTCACAAATATTCCAAAAATATTCTCAGTCCGTTTTTATCCTGTTTGGACTCCGTTTGATATGGGGTTTTTGCGGAAAAAAATATGCAACAAACACGAACTGGCACTGGGCACTGGATTAATATGTTAGTCCCAAAAATAGTATAAAAAGTTGCCAAAAGTATATGAAAGTTGTATAATATTGGTATGGAACAATAAAAAACTATAGATACGACGCAGACGTATCAGCATCCCCAAGCTTAATTCCTGCTCGTCCTCGAGTAGGTAAATGATAAAAAAGATAATTTTTGATGTGGAATGCTACCTAGCGTAATCTTGATCATGTAATCTAATCATGGCATGAATATTAAGACACGAGTGATTCAAAGCAATAGTCTATTATTTCACATTAAGACAATAATACTTCAAGCATACCAACCAAGCAATTATGTCTTATCAAAATAACATAGCCAAAGAAAGCTTATCCCTACAAAATCATATAGTTTGGCCATGCTTCATTTTCGTCACACAAAATGCTCCCATCATGCACAACCCCGATGACAAGCCGAGAAATTGGTTCATACTTTTTAACGCGCTTGAGCCTTTTTAACCATCACGCAATACATGAGCGCAAGCCATGGATATAGCACTATAGGTGGAATAGCATATGATGATGGAGACTGTGTGGAGAAGACAAAAAAGGAGAAAGTCTCACATCGACGCGGCTAATCAACGGGCTATGGAGATGCCCATCAATTTATGTCAATGTGAGGAGTAGGGATTGCCATGCAACGGATGCACTAGAGCTATAAGTATATGAAAGCTCAAACTGAAACTAAGTGGCTGTGCATCCAACTTGCTTGCTCATGAAGACCTAGGGCATTTGAGGAAACCCATCGTTGGAATATACAAGCCAAGTTCTATAATGAAAATTCCCACTAGTATATGAAAGTGATAACTCAAGAAACTCTCTATATGAAGAACATGGTGCTACTCTGAAGCACAAGTGTGGTAAAAGGATAGTAACATTGCCCCTTCCCTCTTTTTCTCTCGTTTTTTTATTTTTTTATTTTTTGGTGGGCTTCTTTGGCCTCTTTTTTTTTATTTGGGCTTCTTTGGCCTCTTTTATTTATTTTTAAAGCCCGGAGTCTCATCCCGACTTGTGGGGGAATCATAGTCTCTATCATCCTTTCGTCACTGGGGCAATGCTCTAATAATGATGATCATCACACTTTTATTTACTTACAACTCGATACTTGAACAAAGATATGACTATATATGAATGCCTCCGGCGGTGTACCGGGATGTGCAATGATCTAGCATAGCAATGACATCAAAAAACGGACAAGCCATGAAAACATCATGCTAGCTATATTACAATCATGCAAAGGAATATGACAATAAATGCTCAAGTCATGTATACGATGATGATGGAAGTTGCATGGCAATATATCTCGGAATGGCTATGGAAATGCCATGATAGGTAGGTATTGTGGCTGTTTTGAGGAAGATATGATGAGGCTTATCTGTGATAGAGCGTATGGTATCACGGGGTTTGGATGCACCGGCGAAGTTTGCACCAACTCTCGAGGTGAGAAAGGGCAATGCACGGTACCGAAGAGGCTAGCAATGATGGAAGGGTGAGAGTGCGTCTAATCCATGGACTCACATTAGTCATAAAGAACTCATATACTTATTGCAAAAGTTTATTAGCCCTCAAAGCAAAGTACTACTATGCATGCCCCTAGGGGGATAGATTGGTAGGAAAATACTATCGCTCGTCCCCGACCACCACTCATATGGAAAGCACTCAAAGAACACCCCATGCTTCAAATTTGTCACACAACGTTTACCATACGTGCATGCTACAGGACTTGCAAACCTCAACACAAGTATTTATCAATTTCACAATTACTCAACTAGCACGACTGTAATATCACCAACTTTATATCGCTCTAACAAGGAATCAAACATATCATATTTAGTGATCTACATGTTTTATGTAGGATTTTATGACTAACCATGTGAATGACCAATTCCTGTCAACTCTCTAAATAGATATAAGTGAAGCAAGAGAGTTTAATTATTTCTACAAAAGATATGCCCACGCTCTAACAAATATAAGTGAAGCAAAAGAGCATTTTACAAATGGCGGTTTTCTATGTGAAGAGAAACAGGCAATCCAAACTTCAAATGATATAAGTGAAGCACATGAAGCATTCTACAAAACCATTCTCAAAAAATTTAAGTGAAGTGCAAAGAGCATTCTATAAATCAACCAAGGACTATCTCATACCGTCATGGTGCATAAAATAAAAGTGAAAACTAAATGCAAAAGATGCTCCAAGATTTGCACATATCGCATGAACGAAACGAATCCGAAAACATACCGATACTTGTTGAAGAAAGATGGGATGCCTTCCGGGGCAACCCCAAGCTTAGACGCTTGAGTCTCCTTGAATATTTACTTGGGGTGCCTTGGGCATCCCCAAGTTTGAGCTCTTGCCTCTCCTCGTTATCCTCATATCGAGACATCCTCAGTCTTCGTACACTTCATCCACACAAAACTCAACAGAAAGTTCAGTAAGATCCGTTAGTATAATAAAGCAAATCACTACTCTAAGAACTGTTTCAAACCAATTCATATTTTATTTTTGCATTATAGCTACTGTAATATAACTTTTCCATGGCTTAATCCAACGACAGGAAACGATAGTTTCATCAAAAGAAGCAAACTATGCATCAAAAACAGAATCTGTCTAAAATAGAACTGTCTGTAACAATCGAAACATTCACCATACTTCTGGTACCCCAACAATTCTGCCAAAATTAGTAAAAATAAAAAATTTGTATAGAAAGACAGTGCAAAAAGTTTCAGAACTGTTTCACGTTCCAATAAAAAAAATGTAAAATCGTGCACTGCTGCCAAAGTTTCGGTCCTGCACCGCACAAACCAACAAGCATTGTAAACATCCTAAAGGCAAACCTTGGAAAATTATTTTTATATACAATGGAATTGTACAAGGGGATAATTACTTTTGTTGAAAAGTTTCTGTAATCAAGATTCACAAAGTTTCCGTGAGCATGAACAAAGTTCAAGGAGCTCCCCACTTCAACAATGCTTGTGTTTCTCACTTTCACTTTCCTTTTTGAAAAAGTTTTGGCTTCCCCTCTTTTTTTGTTTCCAAACTATATGAAAGCACTCAATAGAAATAAATGACTCTCTAAAACTTCCGGGTTGTCTCCCTGGCAGCGCTTTCTTTAAATCCATTAAGCTAGGCATATAGTGCTCAAGTAATAGATCCACCCGGATCCCAAGGTATATCAAAGCCAATATTTATTATCAATGATTTGGCATTTAGTAGTGAGCACAAAGCAACATATATCAAGCAATGACGAAGTCTAACTCTCTTCCTATGCATCGGCATGTCATAAAAGAACAATTCATGCACACATAGTAAAGGCCAATGCATAGTATAAACAGTTTCTTGCAATTTTATCATATTGGGAACATAGAGAGGTGGAGATATAGTTCCTCTCTCATGATAATTTCAAGTAGGAGAATCAAGCACATGAATATTATATCTATCAAAATCATCATGTGTAGCGGTAAAACGCAACCCATCAATATAATCCTTAATAAGGGCAAACTTCTCCGATATAGTGTAGTCGGGAGAATTCAAAAAGATAATAGGACTATAATCTGTGGGTGTAATAGCAACAATTTCATGTTTAAAATAAGGAACTATAGCAAGTTCATCTCCATAAGCATAATTCATATTGGCATCTTGGCCACAAGCATAGCAAGCATCATCAAAAAGGGATATTTCAAAAGAATCAACGGGATCATAACAATCATTATAGCATTCTTCGGTAAGCACGAAGGGAAATTAAACAATGTATGAGTTGAAGAGTTACTCTCATTAGAAGGTGCGCACGGGTGATCAATCCGCTCTTGCCCCTTTTGTTCTTCGCTCTCCTCCTCAACTTTTTCATCCAATGAGCTCACAATGTCATTAATTTCTTCTTCCATAGACTCCTGCAAAATATTAGTCCCTTCTTGGACAGCGGGGGAGTCCTCAATATAAGGTTTAACATAGGCATTAGAAGCATAATTATCATAACAATATTCAAGTATGGCAAAATTTTCAGATTTGTAAAGAGTAGCATCATACTTTTCAATCAAAGAAGCAATTTCATAAGCACCCTTAAAAGCAACACATTCTTCAATTTGTTTAACATCATGATAATTATAAATACCCTTAGCATATGAAGATACGATTCCATTATCACTAAACTCACATTGGTAGGGAAGGTGTTTCTTAGGGTTTTCAGAACAACAAGTAACATCATATATTTCACACAAATTCCAAGCATAGCATTGCAAACGATGAATTCGATCCAGTAAAAGTTTCCCTTTTTGAGATAAGCGGTGTCGCACATAACAAGCATGCTCATCTAAAGATTTTCCCTCAACTAAGCTAGTTGGGGTTTCAGCACGAGCACAAAGAGATCGAAGATGATCCAAGTAAAAGGCTTCAGGAATGTGATAGATTCTGAGTGGTTCTTCAACCATTGGTTCAGTAGGTACAACTAATTTTTTTGGTATTTTGTGTTTCCTATCCATAACTAAGGATAGAAAACATCTAAGAACAGCAAATAAAAATTACTTAGTGATAAAGCAAACAAGCACACACGAGAATATTCACCCCACGCTATAACTCCCCAGCTACGGCACCAGAAAAAGGTCTTGATAACCCAAAAGTAGAGGGGATCAATTGTAGCCTCTTTCGATAAGTAAGAGTGTCGAACCCAATGAAGAGATAAAGGTAGAACAAATATTCCCTCAAGTTCTATCGACCACCGATACAACTCTACGCACGCTTAACGTTCTCTTTACCTAGAACAAGTATTAAACTAGAAGCACTTTGTAGGTGTTGTTGGATAGGTTTGGAAGAATATAAAGAGCACGTAAATAAAATCTAGGGGCTGTTTAGATAAAGACACAATAAAGTTAGTATAGCAAGTGTGGAAAATTTGTGGTAGGATTTGCGAAATTGTCCCTAAGCAATTGACTACTTTACTAGACCGATAGCAAGTTTTATGTGGGAGAGGCCACTACTAGCATGTCATCCCTGGCTTGGAATTCTATGCACTTATGATTGGAACTATTAGCAAGCTGCGCAACTACTAACGCTCATTAAGGTAAAACCCAACCATAGCATTAAGATTATTGGTCCCCTTCAATCCTGTATGCATCAATTTCTATGCTAGGTTGAAGCTTACATCACTCTTGCCCTCCAATACATAGTCCTATCAACATACAACTAACCCTATGGTGTGATCCACGCGCGCGCTCATATGATGGGCGCCAAAGGACAGCAACATAACCACAAGCAAATTCAACCAATCATAGCAATTCATCAATTACCGATAGGACAACAAAAATATACTCAGACATCATAGGATGGCAACACATCATTGGATAATAATATGAAGCATAAAGCACCATGTTCAAGTAGAGGGTACAGTGGGTTGCGGGAGAGTGGACCGCTATAGATAGATGGGGGAAGGTGATGAAGATGTTGGTGAAGATGGCGGAGGTGTTGGTGAAGATGGCGGTGATGATGATGGCCCCGGCGGCGTTCCGACGCCACCGGAAGAGAGAGGGAGAGGGACCCCCTTCTTCTTCTTCCTTGACCTTCTCCCTATATGGAGAAGGGTTTCCCCTCTGGTCCTTGGCTTCCATGGCATGGGAGGGGCGAGAGCCCCACTGAGATTGGATCTGTCTCTCTGTCTCTCTCTGTTTCTGTGTTCTGGGATTCTGCCCTTTCACTGTTTCTTATATATCTGGAGATCCGTAACTCCGATTGGATTGAAACCTTCGCCCAGATTTTTCTCCAAAAATTAGCTTTCTCGCGGCCAAAGAAGAGCAGCAACCGCCTTATGGGGGGCCCACGAGGGTCAGGGGCGCGCCCAGGGGGCAGGCGCGCCCCCTACCTCGTCGACCCCTCAGACACCTTCTTGCGTTGATTCTTCTTCCCATATTTCACAAATATTCCAAAAATATTCTCCGTTCGTTTTTATCCCGTTTGGACTCCGTTTGATATGGGGTTTCTGCGAAACAAAAATATGCAACAAATAAGAACTGGCACTGGGCAGTGGATCAATATGTTAGTCCCAAAAATAGTATAAAAAGTTGCCAAAAGTATATGAAAGTTGTATAATATTGGCATGGAACAATAAAAAATTATAGATACGACGGAGACGTATCACGAACTCCGGCGAGCTCTCAAAAATCGACTGACCCAATTTTGATATTTAGTCTACTGTCATTTAACTAGTGTGGAATATAAAAGGGGAAAACCATAAGCATTGCGAGTATAGTGTTGAGTGTGCCATGGCGGATCTGAAGGTGCAAACCAGACAAAGGCAACTTTGCAACCATTGTTTGCTTTCAACTAGCAAGTAAGTGATGGACAAGAAATCAGAGTAAAGCAGTGGCAATCTATTTTCTTGTTGCGATAAATAAGTTGAGCAGATACGAAAGAGTACCCTCTGGTGCGGCGCCGTGTATGCGGCGCCGTGAATCTCTCACACACACCAGTTACGTGACACCTACTTAAGCAGACACGTATGTTACAATTTGGGCACCCGCGGGTACACGTGATGGTGCACATTTATTTAAGCCAAACGGCGAACCCAAACAGTAGTTGCATTCATTCCCCTCCCGCCACCTCTTCTCTGGTTGCCGTAGCCCGGTAGCCATGGCCTGGCCGAAGGTAACGACATACGCCATACTCCCGACGGAGTGGCGCTTTAATCTGGAAATTTTAGTGGTCGTGCATGCATTTTTTAGTCGTGCATGCATTTTTTGTGCTAGCACTCCTATATAAGGGTTGACCGATCGCTTCCCACGGACATGCGCGGGCGGTGGAAGAGGAAGGAGAAGGGAAGAGGGTTGTGGAGTAATGTTTTTTACCACAATTTCTTGCGAAACTGAGTGCAATAATTTAGTAGTTTTGCAAACTACCAGTACTACACCTAAAACGGTTCAAAACCAATACCACCACCACGCCCGCGTCTGACCGCCCTGGCCGACACAACCCCCCTCCCTTGTCGGCGCGCGCTTCCCGCATGAAACGGTCGGCGTCACCCCGGAACGTCAGTGCCGCATTAATGCCCGGCCAGAGCGGAGGCGACCTCTCATTAGCTCCGGCTTTGAAGCAGCGCGGTGGCCGAGAGAGCACCGCTTCCTGGTGCACGCGACTGCTCTGCGTCGAGGCTGGCCATAGTTTGGACGAGTCTCCATCATGGGGAGCCACACTAACTGCAATGATATGGACTCACGTTGCCGACAGTTATTGATCGTTCCATCTATGAAGAACACGTGGGACTGGAACTACGAGACGGACATGTACCCAGGAGTAGATGTACGAACCTGAGTAATGTAGCGCAGTAAGTGAAGTAGAAAGGCACAAATAGTATGAAAATGCGTGGCATATAGGCATTTGTCTCTTACTACCACTAAATGTTGTACGTGCAATGCCCGGTGATGTTATGGAGTACGTGCCTAAGTACTCTACTACTATCATATTAATTGGAGGCACATATTAGGTTTTATATTTGTTTATGTGTATGCCCCGAGTCCTTCCAACTAGACGTGTCTTTCTGTCCGGGTCGCACTTTGTATCGTTCATACCACTAGTACAGTAGTACTACTACGTGTGGTCAACGACCCATAAGTGGAGACACTCTACCATGTTGTTCCTGTACCACTCCTTTCGCTGACGTGTGGGACATCCAGCACGTGCCGTGTTTGGCACTCCTTCGTCATAAGAGTTGAGATGCTAGCATTCATGAAAAAAAATTTAAATCACAATTGATACTATACCACGCGGTTTCCCTGCTCCTCGATATCGGAAAGAATACTTCCGTGCGCGGCCATGTGGGACGTCGACCAACCTGGTCCACTTGCCATGCCCGCAAAACTCCATGGGAGAGTCACCCCGGTCGTCGCGCCGAGTAATTACTAATGAGCCGTCAAATCACAGGCCCAACCTTTCCCACTGTGAAGTTGCTCGGATGAAGGAACCATCTTGACTTCGTTGAATTCTGCTTCTTGAAGAAAACTACTGTACCAACAGTACTACTAGCTACAGTAGTTACTCCAGCAGAGGCCTCCTTTGGTTCATAGGATAGGAGTTTTATAGGAATATGAAAATCATTGGAAGTGAGATGACATGCATCTCAATTCATATAGAGAAATATATGCCATTTGATGCATAGGATACAAATTTTTTGCATTGAGTCTAGGCTAATGTACTGGTAATTTGCTCTAAAAACTATAGTAGTAACTAGTAGTACTGGTACATGCTCGTAATTAATTAAACAAACGTACGGGCGACACAGACGCACACACTAACTACTAGTACAACTACTTCTCACATGCTGGCCATATGCCATCGTTCTCCTTCCCGGCTTTGTCGGCGACACCCCACCGTGCTTGGATCTACATCGACCTCTCCGCAGCAGCCCGTGCATCCTCTTCTTTCTTGTGGCGGCGGGCCTCTCTTTTCTTGAGTGCTTTCTGACTTTTCTCCTCCCTCTGTGCGGCTTTGGCCGCCTCTTGCTCTACCTCCCATTCGGCCTTGGCAGCTTCAAATTCCACCCAGATAGGTGTGAGGTCGCGAGCGGTGATGAACACGGCACGGTGGGATGCCACCGCTTCCCTACCATACTGTGTGATGCCGTGGGGGCGAGGAACTCGGTGCGGCGGGATGCCATCGCTTGATTAACGGTTAGTGTGTGGCGCGGTGGCATGAACGACGCTTGGTGATAGCTCTGGGGTGGAGTAGCCGGACAACCGTAAAGTGCATTGGTTTGTCAAGAGCTCAAGGACAGAATACGAAGGAAATTTGGATTCCCCTTCAATCCCGGTCATTTATTACCGACTAAAATGCATTGGCGGTCATCGAACTTGTCTTGATAGCTCACTTTGATCAATGTATACGAGATATGGTGACTATACAGTCACTGGCTCAGCGTATAGCTCCGTATTTGTCTGGTTGACCAGTCAAACAGTCCACATGCACCTCATCAGTTCATGTTCTTTATCTATCTATCTATGCAGGCCTACCTGTCAGTGGAGAAAGAAATAAAAACCAAAATTATGCGTATGTGACATTACTGTTTAGACGTTTGCTGGAGGCCTCCGCAAGCACCGAGCATGTATTCACCTGGCTCAACACCAACGGTCATACTCATGACTCGACGCCTTGCTCATGTATATCGTCCATCACAACGACAATCTATAAAACATCCTCGCTAGAGAGGGTACTATGGTATGGAGTATGTACTATCGTGAGCAACTGATCATAGTGCCACTGCACACAAGTGTGTGTCTGATTGATTTGTCCATTATTCGTAAGTTATGCATGGTTGTGTAGTGTCTAATGGTGGTCGCCGAAGGCTAGCTGGCGACAAGAGCGGTTGCATGGACGCCTGGTTGTCAATACCTGCTGCATACGCTTCAAAGGCTCGTCATCCATGAGTTCACATTTTACCACCACGCCAACGTCTGACCGCCATGGCCTACCGAAACCCCTTCCATCGCTAGCAAGCGCTTCCTGCCTGGAACGGTCACCGTCTCTCCAGAATGTCAATGCCACATTCACCGGTCTTAACTGCAGGTGCAGTTGGTGTGTCACTGACATGCGGGCCAGATGCCCGTTTGGCCCACATGCCCGTTGGGCCCACATGTTAGTGATACAACGCACATGCGGTTAAGTCACTGAAGCAGCGTCCGCATTCACGCCCGACGCAAACTCTCACTGGAGCCGACATTGCAGCAGCGCGACGGCCGAGAGAGCGCCACCCGCGCGGCATCCTGGTGCAAGCGAATGTTCCGTGTTAACGACACCACGGCTATCCTTCCGTCCGCCGCCCACATTAATGACACGCAGCTGCCGACGAACCTACTCTAGCGCCATCCGTCCATCCGTCTGTCGCGGTTCATTGCCATTCGCCTGCTATATTAACTTGAGCCCCAGCTCCCAGCCATAGCCAAAGACCCACACTCATTCTCCTCCGGTCCCTTCCTTCTGTCGGCACCACTCCAACCATGGCGTCCTGGCGCTCCAAAGCTCTCTTGGATGTACTGTCGCAGGAGCAGACGAAGGACATCGGCGGCTCCGCTCCGGGCGCGCTCCAAAGCTTTCTTGGACGTACTGTCACAGGAGCAGACGAAGGAGATCGCTGGCTCCCTCCCCGGCCACCCTCTGCCGCCATGATCACGAAGAGGGCACGCGTGCGCGGGTGCAGCCGACAGTGAGGAAGAGTAGTACACGGTAGGTCGCCACCACTCTGGTCCCAGGAAGGCCACCTCTCCTCCACTCAGTCGACGCCAAGCTTGGTGGGATAAACATCGGCGGCTGATTAGCCGCTTGACGGCGATGTGGAGGCGGAAATCTTCAGAACCTTGTGCTCCGGAGGAGGAGGTTATCGAGGCGGATGAGGAGGAGGCAAAGGCAATGGCCGGCTTTCTCGGGTTTATGGCCGAACATGGTGGTCGGGCTCCAGCGATCGTTTAGATTAGGTTTATAGTAGGTTTTAGTATTGTTTGTGCGAAATATGTAATGAATTTCATCCAGTTTATAGGAAAAGTTTTCTAAATGTAATAAATTTCATCCGGTTAATTTGAAATTTGCTTTGTTTGCATGGATTTTGTCAAGTTAGTCCATATAGTTGTCGAAAGGTATGCGGGCAGCATTGGATGGCATCCATCAGTGTCCTCGGATAGATGCCGGTGTAAATTTGAGGGCCAACACTGGAGATGCCCTAACTATCATGCTATAATCGCTAACAGTGCTCCATTATTTCGCAGGGAACAGTTATCCCTTGATCAAAATCAGATCCGCCGTGTTTCGCACTCCTCCCACGTAAGAGTGTAGACTCTTGCTTACATAAAAATGGAGCAAGTGGACGGCACTGTAGCACGTCATATCACTCAAACTAGCCCGCTTAACGCGCGGGAAAGCACCGCCCTCGTCATTTTGTTCTGGATTTCTATGATCGATCACACGAAAATGTTACGCTTTGCAAGTTCAAAAGGAAAAGGCGGCACACTTAAGAATCGTACGCGTTGCACCCTTGACAGTCCGGCTCGCACGCCGCTCACCAGAGGGGACACATGTTGTCTCGCACTTTCACTGACATGTGGGACTACAATTGAATAAATTGTTGATAGCCGAAATCTAATCGCTCGGCGGGCGTCGGCTGAGAAGAGAGAGACGGGGGAGGGAGAAGAGATCGCCTGCTGCGCACAGACTCCAAGAAATATATATGGTGATAATGTGAGGTGGGCCATGCGGGAGTCCGGACCGCTTGCAAGCCCGCTTCTGACCGCCCTGGCCCACAAGAACCCCCCCCCACCCCACCACCTCCCCCCGCGCGCTCCCCCTTCATGGCATATGTAACGCAATATAGTGAGTTAAAAGAAACACAATGTATAGCTATGGCATGCAGCCTCTAAGGTGGAGCCCATATGTAACATAAAACATTTACTCTCTCCAACCATGTCAGGCCAAATCTGAACAAATATATGTGCTACAGGGATTGTAAGTAGGGCCAGGGAAATATTTTAGTGCAAAGAAATGGCTTAGAGGCAGCCTCTTGTGTTAGAGGCGACACTAGAGAATTTTCCCTAGAGGCTTGGTCCAGTAGTGTATAGAGACAACCACTAAGGGCTTAGAGGCAGGTCTAGAGGTAGCAGAATGATACATTGTGGTTGCTCTCAGATGCCAGCTGCCCACATTCATAGCAAGTAGTACCATGGTTGATAACTGTACCATGGTTGATAAGATAGTCTTATCATAAGTCTTGCATGTAATTTAGATATGAACAAAAAAACATGTGTACAATGGATCATCTCTTAGCCTTGTCTTCAATAACTAGTTATTCCTAAAAACATGGTGAAACATATTGTGCTAAGAGATCATCTCTTGTCTTCTCTTAAATAAGAGAAGACAAGCCTTTTCTTATGATTTCTCTTACCTCCACCTCACCAATCCTATGTGGCATCCCTAGAATAGAACCATTGTACATGCCCTAATCCCGCTTAGGCTAGTCATAGTGGGGAGTAACTTAGACTAGTAACATGCATATGTTACTAGTCTATGTTACTACATTCATAGTGGGGAGTAACATATGTATAGTATCATGCAAGCCATCATTTATAAAGACGTAGACTCATTTTGTCTTGGGACGCGTTATGTTACAGTAACATATTATGTTACTCCAAACACCTCTCTCCTCATTAACTATATGCCACATACACAAACTTTTCTTGAAGTGTGTTATGTTACTTGCTAAGTTACTCCCACTATGACCATCCTTATGTGGAGGAGAGAGAGGCATTGACAAAGTCAAGGAGTGGGACCTGCAGGAGCCCGTCTCTACACGTGCTCCTAGGTATAAAAAAACTAATTCTATAAAAAGAGGCATAAAAAACAACTGTGCCTACAAAAATAAAGATAAAAAACATTTGAGAGGAAATAGATAGAGAGAAAGTGAGAAAAAGTTGTAACCTTATAGCCAACCTTATAGTCAACCTTATAGTCAACACTATGGTAGTATTACATGAGGAAGGAGGGAGTGGTGCACATGCCAAGTTCACTGGGCTGCCGTGTTTCACACTCCTCCGTCTTAATAGTGGAGACAATAGCTTTCATCAAAAATAAACAATGAATACTCCTCGCTCGTCCACTA
Organism: Aegilops bicornis; assembly: GCA_021605145.1. NCBI lineage: Eukaryota > Viridiplantae > Streptophyta > Magnoliopsida > Poales > Poaceae > Aegilops > Aegilops bicornis. The sequence goes on from CM038674.1 coordinate 245,205,790, forward strand.
TATCGGAAAGAATACTTTCATTCGCCTACATGTGGGACGTCGACCATCCTGGTCCACCTGCCATGCACAAAATTATCCTGGTCCACCCCGGTCGTAGCGCAGGCCCAACCTTTCCCACTGTAAGTTGGTCAGACGAAGGAACCATCATGACTTCGTTGAATTCCGCTTCTTCAAGAAAACTTACTGTACCCGCAGTACTGCTACCACACGCGAAGACTAGACGGCACTGTACCACGTCATATCACTGAAACCCACTAGGCCAAACTAGCCCGCCTAGGATTTATACTCCCTCCGTTCCGGGCCTCCTTTGGTTCATAGGATAGACATTTTGTAGGAATAGAAAAAAATCATAGGAAGTGAGATGACATGAATCTCAATTCCTGTAGAGGAAGAGATGTCATTCGGTCCATAGAATAGGAATTTTTCCATTGAGTCTAAGCTAATGTTTTTCCCTCCAAAATGTGAAGGATTGATTCCTATCCTACATAGGAATAGGAATCCATTCCTACAAACCAAAGGGCTTCAACGGAATTTTTCCATTGCAAATCCTATCCTATAGAATTCCTATAAAATTCCTACAAACCAAAGGAGGCCGAAAGTATCCGTGTCGACAATTGTCTGATCGATCGCTAAGCCTACAATTTTAGGAGCTTGGGCTATTGGCCGATTGACGACGGATCAGTATAAGCGTACCACGAGCTCATCAGCCCCAACATTTCTCTTCGGTGAGTGTTTTGCAAGTACTATAGCTCGCACAGTAGCTAGCCTACTAACACCAAGAATCATCAAACAAGCCCTGCTGATATGATAAACAGTTCAAACTTACATCTTAGCATGCCATATATTACATCAAAAGCTGGTGAGTATCCATCTGTTTCCACAACTCGGAGAGGGTTCGCATGATTCACTATCAAACAAAAGTAGCAAGTACCGCCCACACAATACAGTGCACTAGCCCTAAGATGGTTTGATAACACGCATCGTTCTGGTAATTAAACACAATGCAAACTACCCTGAAGGATTAGCGCAACCAACTATTTCTTGTCATCGATCTCTCGGGCAGTGAGCACAGCACGAACAGCGGCATGGGAATCGATCTCTGGGGCGATGTCCACCGCGACATCGGAATCGATCTCTGGGGAGATGTCCACAGGATGGACAGCAGCATCTTAATCGATCTCCAGGGCGATGTCAACGGGATGGATCACAACATCGAAAACGATCTCTGGGCGTTGTCCACAGGACGGGCTGCGACATCGGAATCATCAAGGATGTCCACCGGCACCTACAAAACCCTAACATATTAGCAAGCACATTTCAAATAATAAAGAACCACAACTATGGTAAGCCATTATTTTTTACCTTGTGCAGCTCACCGGAGGATCCCATCCCTCCGGGGGCCATCTCCTCGTCCTCGATGGGGGACATCACCTTGCCAGGTGAATACTGCTTCTCAACGGCGACTATCTCCTCAAACTCGGCCTTGAGCCTCGCATAGGTGGCCATTAGAGTTTCTGGGGTAGGCACGGTGGGGCCCTTGCTGTTCTTCCAACTTTCTTTGAGGAGTTCGTCCGCCAACGTCGTCAACTCTTTGGCCAGTGCTTGTTTCTTGGATTTCTTCGTCTCCATGGGTTGGCCCACCAACATGGTCAACTCATTGGTCGGTGCTCGCTTCCTGGAGAGTTGCCCTAGTGCTCTAGGATCCATCAATGAACTGAGAAACAAAAAGCAATCAAAAGGAAACCACAATCGCAATGAAAGAGGGAAAAGAATAGGCTGTGAGAATCGGTCGGTGCTTCGTAAAAAGAAGATTCTTGGAATGAAAATATAGTAGCATCACTGATTCGTCCATCTTTCCTTCCTTGGTACAGAAGAAAAATGGTAGAAGTGAGTAGCCTGGAGTGAGGTTTTCTTCAAGAAAGGGGAGAAAGGGCTTCAACGAGTGTTCCAGTGAAATGATGGTTGCTTCGTCTAGTCCAACTTCGATGCCACTTCGAGGCCACTTTACCACTACTGGTAAAGGTGTGGGTTTTGTGATATGACGGGTCAATGACGGCCACATCGGGGTGATCGATGAGTCTCGATTGTAGCACCTCGCTGTGATTTGGTGGATGGCACGCGGGACCGGATGCTTTGTGGTATGCTTTGATGCTTTGATGTTTGGTAGGGTGTATGAAGGGTGCATAAGTCCACACTAGCTTAACAAAAATACACTAGGAGCATACATGAAGAGGGGTGCTGGGATGAGCATGCACGAAGAGGGAACAACTATGCTGAGATGAGAATGCAACCAGACACACTATGGCGAGCGTTCGCAACTGCCACATTCGGGTTGCGCTTGGCTCTTCGCCTCTTCGAGAAGACGAACAATGATGTTACTACTACTTCTACAGTATCGAATCCACTGTTGCATGTCCGTCCACAGCGTGAGAGGGATAGCTTGTTGTATACTCTATATTTGCTGCAACCTATAGCATTTACCCCACCACAAATTAAAATATATATTCCTGTCTTGACCAGATGAGCGTGCAAACTACAATCACCAGGATGACAGGTAGGGCCAGAAGATTATTTTAATAAAAAAAAAGCATGGAGCCGACCCCAACGATTTTAGAGCAAGTATAATAAGGTACAGTCAGCAGGCTGTAAGAAGTAAAATAGTATTTTCATGCTTAGTTGGAAGAGAGAATATAGGAGAGAGAATGTAAGCGGGCTCTCATGCACGAGCCAGCTACAACACAAGCTCCTAGGCAATATGTGAGAGTGTAAAGTGGGCCATGTATTAATAAAGTAGCACATACTTATAGCTAATTGTTATACATGTTGGCTATAAGGCTGGCTATAGATGACATGGCACTTTCTTATAGCCAGCATTTGGCTATACTATTAACCGTGCTCTTAAGCTTACAGACACGGTACACGCTATCCTAGACTACTCTACACATGAAACTGCCACACGAGTGTCCGGGCTGTGCTTGGCTCTTCGCCTCTTAGGGAAGTCGAACAATGATGGAGTACTAATGTAGTGGACGAGTACTACAGTATGCTTCTGGCCATCTGACACCGATTGAACTGCCACATGTCCACCGCGTGCGGGAGGGAGAGCGTGTAGCGAACGAAAGCTTCTCCTAGTCCTGCCAGCCACCACGCTCATGGGCGAGGGAGGACGCAGCTTCATTGACTTATTGCTCCTGCCTTTGCGTGTATGACAGGTGGGCCCAATAGGTGGGTGGCCCGCCTGTCATGCAGCCAAAGGCAGTGCTAAGCGAAGTAGAGGGCGTTGTAGTAATCAAACTTCTCGGTCTTGTATGAGTTGACGCGACACATCAAAGCACTGCACACGATATATTTCAATAATTGGTGTTTATCGATGCATTAGTTAGAACGCATGCATGCATGCTGTGACTCTCCTTTTGATACTTGCATGTGTTGATTTAATGCACCTTGCCAAATTTTGACTATAAATTTAATTAACCAAATGTTCATGCATGTCACAAAAAATTACATAATTGAAAACTATGTTCAAATACTAATCAAACGATATAATTTTTGTTAACATGCACTAACATTTCGTCAGTTAAATCTTTGGTCAAAATTTAGCACCAATTACAAGGCGGCTCAATAAATTTTATACTCTCGCATTTTGTTTTGAGGATACTCCCACATAGAAAATATAAATAATAGTGCATGTTGGGGCAGCCCACATTTCCGATAATTTTAGCCATGGGCTTGTTCACAAATTTTATGAGGGGGTGGTTGTTCATGCAATGGAGGGTCTTGTACCAGACTTGAACGATACAAAGTGCGATCTGGCACACCGTAAAACAACTTGGAATAAGCGGGTAGCTATCTCAAAAAACAATCAACGACTCAAAAAACGGCGACCTGGCACGTACACAATTTTAAACTATTGTTTTGATGGAGTGAAAAAGGAAAACTACCCCACTACGTATATATAGGTCGGAGCCTCCGCGCTTGCTTTCTAGGGTTGCTCTATTCACACACTCTCATCCTCTCCAGATCTAAACAAGATAGCAGTGGTAACACTGTCTTTCTCCCTTCAAAAAACATTGTCTTTCTATCCTCACCACTGGTTACAGATCCGGACGTATCCCCCTCCACCGTTGAAGGGGAGGAGGGGAAGCGTTTAGGCCGTCGTCGACAGCGAGGGAGGAGACCCACTACCGGCCGCACCGTTACCTCTGGCCGAGCGCCGGCGCGGGAGGTCCTCCGAACCCTTCGTTGTTTCCCTAGTGTGGTTGGATCCGGCCTCCCGACGACCTTCAGGTATATCTTCCTTCGAAACCTCCCTAGCTCTACTTCCCCAGCTTGCTACGTCACTGCATGTGCATCAATTTCTACCTCTCAGCCCCTCTCAATCGGATGGTCAAATGACACATTTTTTTCTTCTATTGTTAGAGGTAAAGCTACTTCATGGAATCGAATCTTGTACTTGGTTCAAACAAGAAATAAAGTGGGGTGGGGGAATGTAGTATGTGCATTGGACTTGGTACAAACAGGAAGGATAAGGGGTGAAAGTAGTACAGACTAGTTATCGAACCGGTCTCTTGGTCGAAAAGGGAAATATAGGGGAAACACTGTACACAGTGGTATGACCAGGACTAGATTTGCTATCCACACATAAGATGGCTGCATGCATCATTATGATGCAGAGGCCAGGGGCACGCCTCCATTTCTAAAAAAACATAGGAGTAGGTGGCTAGAGTGAACAAAAATGGGACCAACCCAGATATGGTTCTTGGATGTTTGTTTCTCAAGGCAACAAACTCTGAATCACCACTTTATGCCCCGGTTTAGGTACATGGTGCTGGACTGCTGGTGCACCCACTGTCTCATGCCCTTATACCAAATATTTAGCTGTTCTTAATCTAATGCCCCTGGTAAAATGAAGCCATGCCACTGTTATAAGCCATGACAAGTTTAGCCAAATGTTTTTGCCTGTAATTGTTTGAGACTCTGACTGTTTCCTATGTAGTTGTTTGTGCAAACAAGGATATCCATTTCACCTGGTTGCTGTTGTGACCTTATGGTGCACTACACAGAACACTTCTTAAAAGAAGTGACTTTTGTGCTGTTTAACTGGAATGTCAGAATGGAACACTTGGTTCATTTCGGTGGAACTGCACAAAGGGAGATATGTGTTCCAATCCTCATCATCCATATTGGCACCATAACCATCATTTAGGTAAGAATGATATTTAATGCATGTGTTCATCTCTATTTTATGCATTGCCATGAGAAAATAATGCTATTGTTTACTAGTACACTTGTACTCCCTCACTGACAAAACCAATTCTGAAATAGAAGGCCAATCATGTACTTGGTTTCACCAACTGGTGAGGAGAAAGATAAACAGAGCATGAAGAGGAAGAAGAAGAAGAAGAATAAACAGTGCCAAGGTGATATTGCTAAAGTCGAGGCCTCAGTAGAGGCCATTCAAGGGCTCCGACAACGTCTACCTTACATGTGAGACGATCCTCCAGGGAGCCCTTCCACTTCTGCGTATTGTCCATGATGAATTTGATGCTACTGTTAGAGTAATATGCTAATGTCTTTCTATCCTTTCTCACTAAGCTAATGAAGGTTTCACCTTGTTCCTACTTGTGCAAACAGGGATCATGTTGTGCCAATCATACATTTTAGTGGAACTACACAGGACAATACAATGAACTGTATCCCAGCCAGTGCTTTAACTCTTCTAGAAGTTCTTGATAACCTTTCATTATAATCTCAGCACTGGTAAACAAGAGTGATTTCAAGCATACATTTTAAGTGCACAAAAATATATACTATTGAGTGATTCCAGTGAATGCTTTATCATCTCTTCTGGGACTACATGAATAAGCTTTTTTCTCAGGTTGTGTCGGTGTACTAGAGTAGGGGTACCCTAGTATCCCGAACTTGTGCACGGGCAGTTGCAGCCCTCCGCGGCAAGGCTTACCGGGTGACCGCCAAGGTCCTCCGTGGTTCCTTTGGAGCCATTCAAGAACAAAGTATTCAAGCCAAGGAGACAAGGCCCGGCAAGAGGAGCTTGACGGAAGGCCACCCAAGGCACCTAGGAGACAAGGCCCGGCAAGAGGAGCTTGCCGGGAAGGTCGATGAGCGACAAGCTTCCGGACGCGACAAAGACAACAATCATGGCAAGGCGCTTGCATGCAGACCACCACTTTGTACTGCGCTCCGGCACATCCACTAACGTGTCGCCACAGGACCTTTCAGCGGCGTGGCAAGAGGTCTTGGCGGCCGGAGCTGTGGCAAGCGGTCTTGACAAGATTGCCATCGTGGCAAGCGGTGGCGCCCGACGGTCCCTTTACGCCTTTGTTAGGCGGCGTGACCGGGCATTTAATGCCTTTGTCCCTGCCGTCAGGGTTAGGTATGATACACTGTACAAGTAGCTGTACCAACCACTCCTTTTCTATTTTTACCCTTGTCTATGTTGCCACCTGTCGGAGACCCCTTTAGCATATAAAAGGAGGCCCATGCGCAACGTAGGCAGGGGGTTCGAAGGGGTTCGACAGGTTCGAAGCCAGAGAACACTCACGCTCGGTCTCGTTAGCAGCTTGTGTGTACGGTAGCACTCAGCGCTCCTGAGCAAGAACTCAACACACTCAGACATGCAGCAGTAGGAGTGTTATCTCTCCGGAGAGCTCCGAAGCTAGGTAAACTGCTCGTGTGCTTCTCCTCGATCTGCTCTTCGTGCGACCTCCGCCCCCCGCCGAACGGAAAGGGGCTCGGTCCGCCGGTCCCATAGGTGTTCGTGGGCGAGATCAGCCTCCCGACATCTTTGGCGCGCCGGTGAAGGGCGTCGAGATTGAGTGAACCTGATCCGGCGTCCACACGAGCTAGATCTTCATCATCTTCATCGACATGCCACCGAAGAAGAAGGATTCGGCGGCAGATGTTCCGTCCGCGTCGAACCCACCACCACCGGAGCAAACGGGTGGTGGGGTAGACGCCGGCGGAAGAATGGACGTCGACGGGGGAGCCCACGGTGCTGCCAAGTCCAAGGACAAGGCTGCGCAGACCTCGGCGTTCGTACATGCACCGCGCCCGTCTCAGGAGGCGCGGGACCGACAGCGTCATGGTATTCACAACGCCATACGCTCGTTGGACCAAGATCGAGCTGGTGGATCTCGGGATGCTCAAGACCAGCATGCACGCCAACATGCTTTGGCGCGGCGAAACGATCGCTGGGCGGGATATCGCTCCTTCTAACATAGTTAGAAGTCCGAGCATATCCCGCTCCTCGCGCCGTTCGCCACTGCCAGCCACCACTGCCGCAGAAGCTGTGGCGAGAGCTCATCTGCGCCTGGATTACCCTCCCCCCGCCGACAAGGTCGATGAAGGGAGGGCCACCCTTCGGAGTCTCCCCGGCTTTGACAACGGCGACGCCCGCGGCAGCCGAGTGCATTGCCGCGGCAGGACTACCAAACACGAGCGATGGCGGCAGAAACCGGTGGGGGTGCAACCACCATGCACTCTCCGCCCCGAAGGCCAAGATCGCCGACTCGCCGGATCCACCTCGACAGCGACTCCACCGCATCATCGGATCCACAAGCTCGTCGCGATCAGCGCCAAGTTCTTCACGAACGACAGCAAGAAGATGCTCGAACTCGCATCGAGCGCCCAAGAGAAGCGCGGCGTCAATCCGACCAGCGCGCTGGGCCCTCTATCGACATGCATGCGCCAGGGGAACCAGACGACTTGTCAGACGCGCGGTAGGTTGCCCTGCGTTCACTTTCGTGAGCTGCGGCAAGTCCAAAGGGCCCAAAGAAGAAGAATTTCAAGCCGACGTGCAGAGAAATACGACGGCGAGACGCATCCGTCGGAGTTCCTCAGCATCTACACCATCACGGTGCAAGCTGCCGGGGGGCGAGACGACAAGATCCTGGCCAACTACTTCCCGTTGGTGCTCAAGCCCAATGTCAGATCCTGGCTCATGCACTTGCCGGACAACTCCATATCCTCTTGGGCAGATCTATGCCATCAGTTTGTCGGCGCCTTTACAGGCGGCCACAAGCCCCATGGCCAAGTGACTATTTTCTGGCAGAGCTTCCCGAAGTCGCCGTCAAGAAGGTCCTCAAGATCAACACCAAGCGTGCTGAGGAGCAGTCTGCTCCGGCAAGCCCTAGGGTTTGTTCCATTGAAGCAGACGCTCCCGACAAGTTTTGCTCCGGCAAGCTTGCCGGGGAACGTTAGGCTCTGGCTGAGCCGCAGGTTCTCGCCGTGGAAGCAGATGTTCCCGCAGCAGCAGATGTGCCTTTAGTCCTTGTTGTCGAGCCGCAAGCTCCAGCATGGGCACAACAGATTGTCCGCTTTCCTTGAGACGGAGAACTTCCGAAGAGCAAGAAGAAGCGGAAAGAGTAGCCCGGCAGTCAAGTATGTACCAGTTTGTCGACAACACACTGCATGTAAGAAGACTCAACGGTGTGAAATTGAAGTGTATTCACCGGGAAGACGGACAAAAGTTGTTGGCGAGATACATGGAGGCATATGTGGTCACCACATTGGCGCCAGAGCACTTGCCGCAAAAGCGTTCAAGCAAGGTTTCTTTTGGCCGACAGCCCTCCGTGATGCAATCGCACAAGTAACCAAGTGTGAAGCGTGCGGTTCCATTCCAAGCAAATACACCAGCCAGCTCAAGCTCTCCAGACGATCCCTTTATCCTGGCCATTTTCGGTGCGGGGCTCGACATCCTCAGCCCCTTTCCCCGAGCTGTCGGGGCTTTGAGTACTTATGCGTTGCAATCGACAAGTTCACAAAGTGGTGGAAGTGGAAGCGATGAGGAAGGTGACAACGATCGGCGGTCAAGTTCTTTAGGTCGATTGTTTGCCGTTTGGAATCCCTAACAGGATCATAGCGACAACGGCACGCAATTCACGAGCCGCACCTTCATGCAAGACGTCCAAGATCTTGGCGCCAAGTGCGCTTTCGCATTGCTCATCCGAGAAGTAACGGTCAAGCGGAGAGGGCGAATCTTTGAAGTGCTGCGGGCTCAAGACCGAGAACTTTCGGCTGTGCTGCACAAGTGCGGAAAGAACTGGATTGAGGAGCTGCCGGTGGTTCTTTGGTTGATCAGGACGACGCCAAATCGAGCCACTGGCCAGACACCTTTCACTCTAGTCTATGGAGCAGAGGCAGTTCTCCCCACGGAACTCGTATACGGATCACCTCGAGTGCTCGCTTATGATGAGCTTGAGCAAGAGCAGTTGCGACAAGATGACGCGCTGCTCCTTGAGGAGGATCGTCTTCAGGCTGCTGTACGAGCTGCTCGATACCAGCAAGCTTTGCGCCGCTACCATAGCCGAAGTGGGAAGGCCCTTACCGGGTGTAACGAGTCACTAGGCCTGGCGCTGTCCGCCTTGTGACCGAAGATGGCATTCCGGTGAGCAACTCCTGGAACATTGAGCATCTTCGTAAGTTTTACTCAGATGCTGCTGTTTTAACCTGTTCCGGCAACCACCTTTTGTACAAGTCTTGCCGATGTTGCATGTAATCCTTTGTACAAAGCCAGGCGCAGACCCCGTGCATAAGTAAAGGTAACGTGCTTCGCACATCTTGTCAATTTCATGCTTTCTACTTCTATTTTTGCATGCGTTATCTGACACTTTGTGCAGCACCTACCCCCGGTAAGCAATAACGAGCCATAAGGCTCCATATCTTTATTTTCTCTTCTTTCTCTTTCTCAAAGAAAGGAAGGTTCCCTCGCCCACAAGTTTGCGGGGAAAGGAGAAGATAATGGTGTGGACCAAGCGTCGCTCAAGGAAGTCTAGCCTTCTGGAAGCAAGCGACAGAAAAGCTAAGTTGCTAAAGTTTGAGCAATCAGTTTTAAAATTTTTAAGTTATCTTCCTCGAACGACCGTACTTTGTATGGAAAACCTGTGTGCGGAGGAACCAACTCGTAGCTAGTTGTGCCCTTACTTTGTTTCGAGTCCGCTCAACAACTTAAGTGAGCTGCGACTAGTTGCGACAAGGTTTCTTGTCGGTAGCAGCACCGCGGAGGAACCAACTCGTAGCTAGTTGCGCCCTTACTTTGTTTCGAGTCCGCTCAACAACTTAAGTGAGCTGCGACTAGTTGCGACAAGGTTTCTTGTCGGTAGCAGCACCGCCAGCAGGCTGCTGACGTCACTTTTCGGCCATGTCTTGGTGCACGACAAGTTCCCTAAAAGCGTAGGGCAAAAACATACAAAGGAAGGAACCAAGTAAAGGAAATAACATAGCAATTGCTACCCGAAATAGAGTTATATTACAAGATAGCTTGTTGCAGCTCTAATAGATTGTTCCCCGACAATGACCAGCAACGGCAAGAAAAAGAGAAAGCGGGCGGCCTAATCTACGCGATCGCCCTCAACCCTCTTGATCCCGCTCACCCTGTCCACGATGGGTGCGACAAGGGTCTTGAGCGCTTCCACATCAGCATCCGACGGCAAGGACTTGAGGACGTTGGTGAGGTTGAGGCCTGGATTGCGGAAGGCCACCTTCATCAGCACCTTTTGAAGAGCTCCCACGCAGATCTGGCGCGACTCCTCGGCCAGCTGCTTTGGGATTTCTTCCCGGAGTCGCTGGAGGGCCGTCACCACGCCCTTGAAGAACAAGCTGAGGTTGGCGCTAGGTCGGAGGTGCTCATCGGAGGAATATCCAAGATCCTCCATCCCAAGGCCAGCCTCTGTGCAGCGTGCCCGTGCCTGTTTTGGGCACAGCCCAAGCCTTCGGCACCGTGTGTGGCCCAGCCGGGGCTCCTGTCGGTGTACTAGAGTAGGGGTACCCTAGTATCCCGAACTTGTGCACGGGCAATTGCAGCCCTCCGCGGCAAGGCTTACCGGGTGACCGCCAAGGTCCTCCGTGGTTCCTTTGGAGCCATTCAAGAACAAAGTATTCAAGCCAAGGAGACGAGGCCCCGGCAAGAGGAGCTTGCCAGGAAGGCCACTCAAGGCACCTGGGAGACAAGGCCCCGGCACGAGGAGCTTGCGGGAAGGCCCGTGAGCGACAAGCTTCCGGACGCGACAAGACAACAATCGCGGCAAGGCGCTTGCGCGCGGACCACCACTCAGACCTGCGCTCCAAAGACATCCACTAACGTGTCGCCTGACCTTTCCAGCGCTAGCGTGGCAAGAGGCCGGCGGCCAGCGGAGCTGTGGCAAGCGGTCTTGACAAGATTGCCATCGTGGCAAGCGGTGGCGCCCGACGGTCCCTTTACGCCGTTAGGGCGGCGTGACGGGCATTTAATGCCTTTGTCCCCGCCGTCGGGGTTAGGTATGATAGTACAAGTAGCTGTACCAACCACTCCTTTCCATTTTTACCCTTGTCTACGTTGCTACCTGTCGGAGACCCCTTTAGCATATAAAAGGAGGCCCATGCGCAACGTAGGCAGGGGGTTCGAAGGGGTTCGACAGGTTCGAAGCCAGAGAACACTCACGCTCGGTCTCGTTAGCAGCTTGTGTGTACGGTAGCACTCAGCGCTCCTGAGCAAGAACTCAATACACTCGGACATGCAACAAGAGGAGTGTTATCTCTCCGGAGAGCTCCGAAGCTGGGTAAACTGCTCGTCTGCTTCGCCTCGATCTGCTCTTCGTGCGACCTCCGCCCCCTGCCGAACCGAAAGGGGCTCGGTCCGCCGGTCCCATAGGTGTTCGTGGGACAGATCAGCCTCCCCGACAGGTTGGTACCGGCCTAAGGCCTTCATCCATATTAGTTTGTTGTCATCTCTATTTCTATCGTGCTACAGTCATGAGAAACTCCTTTATCTTTGCACATTAAAGTTTTGCAACCTATGATACATGGCAATGCTTTGAGTGTTGAGCTAATTGGCACTGATTAAATAAACTAATACCTATCTTTAAGCAAGACTACTATGTTGCTAACTTTACCCATTAAGGTAATCGTGGTGCTTATATACATTAGTGTATGTTTCATCAACTAGTCCCACTATTACAGTAATCTCACTCTCTCAATATATGTGCCAACAGGGATGCTCGATTTTGGTGGAACTCCACAAAAACTTTGGGTGCTTCATTGCCTCGACAGCTTCGTTCCTTTCCTGTCAGTCGCTAATCTCGCCTTGCTTCCTTCCTTTGGTGTCAGCCGCTTGGCTTATCTCGGCTTCGAGTCAATGGAAATAGTAATTGATATGCTACCTCACACAGGTTGGTACTGGTCTTTATCCTGATTATTGTGCTTGTCATATGTATTGGTAATTTGGTATTGTGCGACTGTTTGCCGATTTCATAAAGGTGTAACTTGGAGCCTGAACTTGCATGCAAATCATTACATTGGGTGATTTCAGTAGAACTGCACAAAAAGATCAGATGGACAAGTACTTATGCTGCTGCTATGTACTCCAAAGTTCACTCAGACAAGCATCGATGTTGACAAGAATAAGTGCCTATATTCATTCAAGTATCAACCGGCGTCAACCAGTTGTCAAACTCCAAGTATTAGGAGAGTGAACGCCAAAAATATTGCTTGGCGCATAGCCCAGAAAAATGCAGTTCAATCTTTGGTCCCAACTTGTGCCTTTTAGTTATCGGCACATATGGTAGCGAACTGTATGGCATGGAGTCTAAAGAATCCAGACAAGTTGGTTGACGCGTATATTCATCTCGCACTTAATTAGTCTGCACGCCAGGGATGCTCCATTTCAGTTGAACTGCACAAAAAATTTGGGTGGTACATTTTCTCAACCGCCTCCTTTCTTGTCTACAATGTAGAATTTTGGCGAGCTACAGGACAAAGATCAGCCAGTAAACTAGTTGGATGAAAGTAGTAGCCAAGTTGCTCAAACCTCCCTAGGCACGAGGCCATTATTTGAGGATAAACCTACAAGCACAGTTCAGATTATGCATGTCTGCCTCTTATGTACTCGAAAGTTTACTCGTACAAGCATTAATTTTAGCAAGAAGTACCTCCGACTGAACACCATTTACCAGTTTGTACCCTAGGTAATTAAAGTTCGTCCATGGATGATATTGGTTGTGATCTCAATCATTTGGTTGCATAAACGTACTGAACATGTGTATATCTGAATCTTTCTGTGAATTATCTATAAATATTTTCGTGTGATCTATCAATCATTTGGATGCATAGACATGCTGAACTTTTGTATATATGAATCTTTTGAGTTGTTGATTGTGAATGTTGGCTATGAATATGAACGTGTCCTGTGAACCTGAGTTTGATACGAATGTTTACCTGTTCTATTGTACTTGTGTGTGAACTTGTTAGTATGTCTACTGTGGGATTTGTGACGTGTGGGTGTCAACAACACACCTTCTTCCCGAGAAGAATTGCACCTGATTTGTTAGGGTAGCAACGGCGCATCACCTCTTCTTAATATTTTTGCTCTGTCTTCCCCACTCCCCCGCTCAACCCCTGTCATAATGTTTTCGGCCTCAAAACAAGCATAATGGGCTGCGTTGTTTTTGGGGCTTGATGAAAAATTGAGTGCTGGTTATTGTAGGTTGGCCCGCCCAGCAAATGGGCTCCTGGTCCACCACGGACTGGGAGGCTAAAAATACACGTTGTATTGTGTAGAGGCAAGTAAAAAATGCCATCAAGAGCCATCCACTGAAGAAAAAGAATTGCGTCTGATGTGCTTCTTCAGTCGAGCCGTCGGCCCCCTCTTTAATCCAGTTCGCTCGGGGATCTAGCTGGTACTATCATTTTTTTCCAGAGGGCGAACAAGTATCACCTAGGCCTAGGTATGCGTAGCCCACGACATACGGAAACAGTGGTTTCAACTTATTTTTTGAGGTACATACCGGCCTATGGGCCTCCCAGCATAGGTTTTACTTTTTCTTAAAGATCGGCAGCCCAATGTATTTTCTTAGTAAAATGCAGATCTCTATTCTATTTATCTATATATAAGAATAGCATTGTTGTGTCCAATTTATGTTTTCCCTTCTAACCACATTATATATATTTATATTATTACTATTATTGTATATTTTATAGAGACTTATATATACATTATAAAATCATCCCACGTGTTATTAACTTATAAAAGTAAATGTTTAACAGAAGTTGGCAAGGAAAATCCTGGTTGTTTTTGACTCACACGTAGTAAAATCCTGGTGATTGCGTACAAAATCTTGCGAAGATTTTAAGGACCAATGTAATAATACCGCGCTCATTTTTATTTTGAGCAATAACTCGCTAATTTGTTAATTTTATGTATAAAAAATGTGTCCACCGGTTTATTTTTATATTAATTACTCCTTCTAACCTAACATTATATATAGAACGAGCACAACTAATTCGTGTATTTAAAGAAAGTGCAAATGGGCTAGGATTTCTTAGAAAATATTAAATGGGCTGCATTGACGTGAAATTATTTGTTCACCCAGCCCAGCAAATGGATTGTACATTCTAGAAAACATGGGTTAAATATATACCACATTTTTGGAGGCTGACATGTGGGACAATAGGTCGAAGCCTACGCAGGGAGTTGTTAACTTGGTCAACAAATGATTATAACATCCACAGCCATTGGATTTATATCCAACGGCCGACATGCACCTTCAATCTCTCGTCTTCTTCCTCCAGCGTCGCCAGGACCGTCTGGTCCGACCTCCAGCGGCTAGCGGCTCTGCTTACAACATATCGCTGCAAAGCGCTACCCCACCGCCGGCCAGGCTATCCCTCCACCCCTCCACACCTCTTGTTATTCTCCACCGACTACATCCCCACGCCGCACTAGAACCAGTTATAACCCTTGTACTCCTCTCAATATGCGACTCCAGTGTCGCATCTTCCCATCTTCGGGTCGTTCCCGTCCATGGCCTCACCGTCGTCCATCGCCTCGCTGCGCTTGGCGCGACGTGGTCAACAAACGAGAGTCATCGGAAGAGGACTAGAGAGCCTGACGGCTGGGACCCACGAGGTCCATGGTCGCACGCAAGGAAAGTTCCTCCTTATTAAGCTGGAAAAAATGTTTCCTCCTCGACAATTTGGGACCCACCATTGTATCTTTGCACGGAAGGAAGTGCCTCCTTGTTATGCGAAAAAACTATTCCTCCCGTTGACAGCTGGGTCCCATGAGATTTGGTGGCTGACTTGTGGGCCTACTAAGCGGACGTGTACGCAGGGCTTTGTCAACTTAATCAACAAATGATTCTAGCAGCTAGACCGTTGGATGTTAATCCAACAGCCGTGCTCCTTCTTCAACCTCCACTGCCGCGTCTTCCCCATCTCCAGGTCGTCCCAGTCTGGGGCCTCGCCGTCGTCCACCGGCCTTGCTGCACTCGGCACAGTTTGGTCAACGTGTTCAATAAACGAGAGTCATTGGAAGATGACTGTACGTGAGAGGCTGACAGTGGGAACGCACCACGCCCATGGACGCATGCATGTAACTGCATCCTTTTTACCCTAAAAATAATTTTATCCCCCTGACTACTGGGACCTACTAGCTACATATTCGCACGCAAGGAAGTGCATCCTTATTACGCCAAAAAGAATGAATACTACCGCTGACAGCTTGGACCCACCAGCTATATCTTCGCACGCAAGGAAGTGCCTCCTTACTACGCACAAAAAAATGAATACTCCCCCTGCTAGCTGGGACCCACCATAGTGGGAGGCTGACTTGTGGGCCTACTAAGTTGACGCAGATGGAGGGCTTTGTCAACTTAGTCAATATGAACGATTCTAGCTCCAGTAACCATACAATGTCCATCCAACGGCCGTAGTACTTCTTCAACTTCTGTTCTTCTTGCTCTAGCCGCCCAAACAAGCGCCGGTCGTGCTGCCTTCTCCTGCCTCCCATGTCCGGCTGTGCTGCCACCGCTAGCCATGCTATCCCTCTATACTCACCCACACCTCCTGTTATTCTCCGGCGACGGCAGCCTCACACCGCAGCCGAAGCAGTCAACCCACGTAGTCCCCTCCGCGTGGGCATCCATTGCCGCATCTTCCTCGGCTCCGCATCGTCCCCTTCCTAGGCCTCGCCGTCGTCCACCGCCCTGGTGCTTTCGGCGCGGCGTGGTCAATGTGGTCAACGAACGACTTCCGTCGGAAGAGTACTGTACGTGGAGAGGCTGATAGCTAGGTCCACAGCCGCAGCAAGGGAGTGCCTCCTTATTACGCACAAAATAATTATTCCTCCACCTGACAGCAGGGACCCACCAGACGGGCCACCGTATTTCACAAAAAAAAAGTTTCCCCTGACTGCTGGGACCCACCAGCTACATCTTCGCATGCAAGGAAGTGCATGACAGTCGGGACCTACCTGGTCGAAGCGTACGTAGCATTGTCATTCTGGTGGCTAACGTGTGCGTACATACTGGTCGATCAGTCTGTCTGCAGGCTGCAGCGATGAACCATGGCCGAGTAAGGAAGGGCACGTGTCGTAGTAGAGGCGCGCACATAGCATGTACACGTACGTACAACGGCCAGGATGCAAGAAAGAAAATATGGCCACGAACATACATACAGGCGGGGTCTCGAACGCCTAATCGTGCATACGTACGACCAAGGCTCGTGTACATGGCTGGCTCGGAACGGAGAAGCTGCGTCGTCATCGTGATCATGGGGAGGCAACCGGCTGGATCGGAACAGAATGCGTCGTCATGTTCATCGGGAGCCAACCGGCTTGGACGGAACACGAAGACGGAAACGAGGCCTGGCGTACCGCAAAACGGAGGAAACGGCCTTGTGTTCGACCGGCCACGGTCGAAACGGGATCTTGTTCATCAGGAGGGGTCTGGCGTACCGCAAAACGGAGGAAACGGACCTCCTACGGTCGAAACAGGATCCTATTGATCATTGGGAGGGGTGTGGCATACCGCAAAACGGGACTCCACGGGATACTGTTCATCTCCATCGTCAACTCCTCCAGCCTCCACGGGCTCCTGTTCATCCGCCGTCGACCTCCTCCAGCCTCCACCTGCGACTGTTCATCCACCGGCTACTGTTCAACCAGCCCTCTCCACGGGGTCCTGTTCAACCACCCCTCCATGGGCTACTGTTCATCCAGCCCTCCACCGGCTACTGTTCAACCAGCCCTCCACTGGCTACTGTTCATCCAGCCCTCCACGGGGTCCTATTCAACCAGCCCTCCACGGGGTCCTGTTCATCCACCGGCTCGATCGATTGGGGTACTGTTCATCCAGCGGCAACGACCTCTACTACCACGGGGTCCAATTCATGCAAGCCCCTACCGGGAACTGTTCATCCAAACCCCCCAACAACACTCACTATTCATCAAGGGAAGGAGGCGGCAGAGCTCGATCGGCTTCAGTTAGCATCAGTAGTGAAGGAATCACTCGGGTTTAGTTAATAGCAAGGGATCGATTGATCGCTCGGGTTCAGTAACGTGTAGCCTACAGTGCAATCGCTCGGGTTCAGTTAGACCCCAACGCCTCACTCGGGTTCAGTTAAAGCCCAACGTCTCACACACACACGCGTACGTATGAGATAAACGTGCATCGCTCGGCCCCCGACCACCCACCGTAACCGGGAACTCCCTGATATTTTACTCGCCCTCGCTTCTACCACGGTTTTTTCCGTCATGGACGGCCCAAAGAATGTCATGCGGCTGCGTCTCCGGCCTGCCCAGGACAAAAAGCCCATTTTCTGTCATGATTTTTTGTCAATGAAGTAGGACCCCACCACATCTATGATGATACCGGGTTTTGTCACAATTATCATCATAGAAGTGTCATAAGTATGACAGAAAAAATCGTTCGACCCAAAATGTCACGGATGAGTCTTTTTTTTGTAGTGCTAGTATCCACTATGTTCTGAGATTGATGTTGCTATAACTTTTCTATGCTTAATACTTGTCACTAGGGCCCAAGTGCAATGATTTTAGATCTGAACCTATTATGTTGTCATGAATATATGTGAGTTCTTGATGTTATCTAGCAAGTTGTAGACACCTATTACGAGTTATGATCCGCATACCCCAAGGTGACAATAATTGGGATTCTTTCCGGTGATTACCATAGTTTGAGGTGTTCATGTATTCACTAAGTGCTTATGCTTTGGTCCGGTTCTCTATTAAAAGGAGGACTTAATATCCCTTAGTTTCCACTAGGACTCCGCTACCACGGGAGGGTAAGACAAAAGATGTCATGCAATTCCTTTTTCATAAGCACATATGACTATATACATAATACATGCCTACACTACTGCAGGATGCTGCTAAAGCGACACTATGATCAGAGACCCTTCGATGAAAATGTGTGTGATGCAATAATCGTAAACGGTGGTGTAAAAAACTGTCAAAAAAAGGTGCAAATCGTTTGCGATGGAGGATGCATCAAACACGGTTCAGTTTTTAGTTGCGTCTGCGATGCGGGGCATACGGTTCAGTTCAATTAACTGTTTGCGATGAGGAGGAACAAATGTAACGGGAAGCCAGATGAAGGTGTGTGCTATGTACAACATACGGTTCACTCGGATGAACTGTTTGTGATTAGGCAACACAAAAGAAACGGTCAGCCAGATCAAGGTGTGTGCGATATACGACATGCGGTTCACTCGGATGAACTGTTTGCGTTGAGACAAGAGAACAGAAACGGTTCAACTTAACAAGATGTGTGTGATACGCAGCAAACAGGTCTGTAATCGAAAACGTGTGCAAAGAACGATAACAACATAGATGATTGCTGCTAACAAGCTGTGTGTGTTGTGAGCAAACGATTGTTGGTATACAACTGTGAGTGATTGATGAAAACATCACCGATGGGTTCCATTGTTTAGTCCGTGGTAATGTGATTTTCCTTGTCGGCACAACATCTACGCTCTGTCTATAGAGCATCAACATATATACTTAAAAAGACAGCATTGCATAACCAAATTAAGCATAAAATTACACAAGTGACTACACACATAACATTTCCACACACCAAAGTAAGCAATTACATGCATGCTAAACTAGGCGAAATGAGGATATAATCATCTACTTATTGTTGTGACGACGCTTGCCATTGCTCTGCTTCCGGCCGGATCCCTGCCCGTTTTGGGGAAGGAGGCACTTCCTCATGTCAACGATCCTCCTGTACATGCGGTAGCTCGTGTACGCCTTCTTGGCCGCGTACACGATGTGAACTTTGTCGAGTTTCTCCATCTAGGCCGAGTGCCAGGCACGCTTGTCCTTGTTGCACAAATCCTTCATGTCTCTGTAGTAGGGGTCGATGATGGCCTCGGGGAGGCGAACCAGTGAGTACTTCTCATGCTCCTTGCTGCCCCAGATCTTGTAATGGCCCTGTATGTCGACAAGATTCTGGCAGGCGATGCCTGAATACTCGAGCGCCTTTACATCGTTGGTGATGTCCACCGTAGCGAACATGTAGTGGGGGATGTTGAAAAACTTGGCGAAACGCTCGCATGGCCTTGTGGCCAGGCAATAGTTGTTGGGGATATGACTATCAGATATGATCCGCCCAGGAGGGGCCGGGTCATCCTTATGGCGGTTCATCTAAATGAAGCCTAAGAGTATATTAAAGATGGAGGTTCATAGACTGGCTTGTTAAAGGGACAAACCTGAAGGCGGCTTAAGGCACATAAGTGTAATACGCCATGTATGCGTAGACTTGTAATGTAAGGCATGTAAGATAAGTCACCGAGCCGGACACATTGTATGAGCCGGCCGAGACTCTGTAGGCCACAGGGCATTAACCCATGTATATAAGGGGATGACCCGGCAGTGGCTTAGGGCAAGAAACAACAAATCGAGAGCCAGGCAAAGCGTATTTGCTCCCTGGTCAGCGAAACCCTAGCAATACCACCTCAAACTGGATTAGGCCTTTACCTTCACCACAAGGGGCCGAACCAGTATAAACTCCTCGTGTGCTTTGTCCTGTTTAATCCCTTTAAGCTAACCTTGTCGCAATGGCTCCACAACTAAGTCCTTCCATGAGGACATCTGCCGTGACACTTCCACGATAGTTGGCGCCCACCGTGGGGCTCGCACACGGTGGTTTTGAGTTCTTGAAGGGCAACTTCGAAGGGATCAAGGGATACGCTGTTAGCCGGATGACCAAGAGTCGTCGCACCAAGCTCTACATCAACGATGCAGGCTGGGGACCCGAGGCCGGATCAATTGAGTACGGGTACCGGGTCCCCTTCAGTGGAATTCATGTCTTCATCGGCAAGATCGGCGAACCGGGCCCTGAGCCGGACACCTGCACCGACATCATTGAGAAGGCTCAGCTTGCACGACACGTCCGAATTAAGCCCGCCGTGAAGCGTGCCTTTGTTGGATGTATCCATGGGGCTGAATTGGAAGGTTCTGTGTCTAGCGGTGATACGGCCATCTACTCGGATGATGAGTCGTCCACAGGCGAGACCAACTCAATGTATCAACTACAAGACGGACGGATTGGGGGTTGTTCCGATGGAGATAGTATTCCGCACCCCCTTGAGCCACCGAACAGGGTGGCGATCTTCATGGCTGGCACTGGCCGGTTCTTGGTTCGACAGCCGCCGCGGCCATGACTTCCAGTGCAGTGGCAGTGATAGCAGCGGGTGCTGGCGGTTCAACACGCCCGCCGGCTCAAGTTTTGGCAGATCTACTAGACACTCGGGTGACTCTGATGGAGGTTGATGTAACCCCAGACAACCAGGAACAACATAAAGTAGAAGTGGCTAAATTGTGTGATGAGATTGCGTAGGCTAAGGCGGATTTGGCAGCGGAAAACGCCAGGATGGCTTTGGAACGGGCGGTTTCGAATGCCCAAGCGCAGCGGATTCAAGCAGATTCATACCGACTTATGGTGGATCAGAATGCTTCAAACAAAGTCTTGAGGAGGAAACACCGGAGTCGTCTGTCCTCAGTTTATGAGTCGAGGGACCTCTTCAACACACCCGGAGCGGGGGCTAGTAATCCGCCGGTGGTAAACCAGACGGTTGAGGCGCCATGAGGTGGAGTGCCGGGTCAGCCGCGCGTGGCCGGTTCTCCGCATATGGATAACACCCTGCCTCAGCGCGTAGTGACGCCGCCGGGTCATTACTCCCCCCCTCTAGACAACATGATTGCTGCAGCTACGCAATTGGCGGCTCTACCGATCGAGGGCGTGACCCCGACGGTGATTCAAACCAGAAGGGCCAGGGAGCTTCTTCAAACGGCTTTGGTACAGTAGCAGGCTTACTCCTATAGTCGCGACCGGATTCATTCAACCCCTCGTCCGAGCCGGAGCTACAGTAGGCATATTGACTCGCCAGTAGTTTCGAGTATTGAGCAACGTCGTAACCAACCTCATGGTCATGACCCGAAGCGCAATGGTGTCGATGCATAGGATTTGGTGGACAAGGGCAAAGCGCGTCGGGAGGCTGAGCTGGCGGCTCATCAGCATGCGCCGGTTTACCCGACGGCTTCAGTTAAGGCGGGTGTAACTTCTAGAGATTTCGGTGTGCCGTGTCTAACGGTGACTCTACGGAACGAGCGCTTGCCCAAGGATTTCAAATGCCCTCGTAAGGTGCCCAATTACAAAGTAGATCAGCCCCCTGAGGCCTGGGTTGAGAGTTATGAGATGGCTATGGAGATGCTGGATGTTAGTGAGGCTGCGTACGCCAAGTACTTCACCATGATGCTGGAGGGGATGGCTCGTACCTAGTTGAAGTGGTTGCCGGCTAATTCCATCGGGTCATGGGCGGAGTTGAAGGCCCGGTTCATCCAGAATTTCAAAGATACATGCAAGCAGCCCATGTCAATTGTGGATTTGGTTTCTTGTGTTCAAGCTGAGGGCGAGTCAACAACCAGCTGGGTACGCCGGGTCTCAACTATCATACATTCTCCAGAAAACATAAACGTCGGTTCAGCGATTTTGATGTTGGAGAAAAATTGCCATTTTACTCCACTCAAGCAGAAGCTTGGACGGCTCAAGCGTCATTGCAACGACATGGGTACTCTAGTGGCAGCTCTTAGTAATTATGCCGACTCTGATGGTACCAAGGACCCCGACTCCAAGGATGAAAGATCGGGACAGGGAAAGAAGAGTAGCGGCATGAAGGGACAGCAGGACAATCCTACCAATCAGGGCGGCAACGGTAAGCGCAAGGCTGATAATTTTATGGCTAACACCGGTGCGCACAATTATAACCAGCGTCGTTAGGGACCGCCGGTTCAAAGGACAGGATTCGACCTTGATGCAATGTTAAATCAGCCGTGTCCAAAACACGGAACGGATCAGAAGCTGGCTACTCATTCGTGGAAAGATTGCAGCATAATGAGAAGCTTCAGGGAGTCCATCCAGCACCACCGTGGCCCGAATGGCGGATCAGAGTCCGGTTCTCATGGTCCGAGTCACGGAGGTGGCGGTTCAAGTTCCGGGTTTCAAGGCCACGGTAACCAAGGTGGTTAGAATTAGCAGAGTAATCAGGGGAATCAACAGCAGCAACAGTCTGGTTATCAGAGCAATCCGAAGCAATTGAATAGTGGGCAGTACCACGTTTTCACCACCAGTTTGTGTAAGCGGGATCAGAAGCTTCACAAGAGAGCTTTGAACGCTATTGAGTCGGCGGTGCCACGTTATCTACGGTGGTCAGAGCAGCCTATTGTATGGAGTCGTGAGGATCATCCACCCCGGGTTGATAATCCAGGTCACCTGGCTCTGATAGTGGTGCCTCAGGTTGGGGGCTATAAATTTACCAAGGTACTCATGGATGGAGGTAACAACATCAACATACTTTATTATGAGACATTCTGTCGCACACTGTCTGACAAAAATCTTAAGCCGTCGAACACTGTCTTCCATGGTGTCGTGCCGGGTAAGTCAGCCTATCCGGTGGGTAAGATATCTCTAGAAGTTGCCTTTGGAGATGAGCATGATTCCAGGTCTGAGACTTTAACCTTCGAAGTGGTCAAGATCAAGAGCCCTTATCATGCTCTGTTTGGGCGGCCGACTTATGCTAAGTTCATGGCGAGGCCCTGTTATGTTTACTTGCAGCTTAAGATGCCGGGTTACAAGGGTACCATCACAGTGCATTGGAGTCGCAAGGTGGCCCTGGAGTGTGAAGAAGCTGAATCGGTTTGTGCAACGGAGGAGCTGAAATTTTACAAGGATAATGATGACCCGGCAGACATGACGTCCTTGAAAAAGCCAACCACAGAGCATGACCCTTCGTTAAAGTTGAAGTCGGCAGATGATACTAAATTGGTTGACTTCGTCCCTGGCGACTCATCTAAGCAGTTCAACATCAGCGCTAATCTGGATCCGAAATAGGAAAGCGCGCTCATCGAGTTCATCCGTGAGAACCGGGACATCTTTGCATGGAAGCCTTCAGACATGCCGTGTGTACCAAGGGAACTCGCTAATCACACTCTTAATATTGATCCGAAGTTTAAGCCGGTCAAGCAATTTCTTCGCTGATTTAACGAGGAGAGGCGGAAGGCCATTGGTGAGGAGGAGAGGCGGAAGGCCATTGGTTTATCGTTGAAGTTTTCCATCATGAGTGGTTGGCTAACCCGGTGCTGGTGCTTAAGAAGAACGACACTTGGCGAATGTGTGTGGATTACACAGACTTAAACTAGGCTTGTCCGGCTGATGCATTTGCTCTCACTTGTATTGATCAAATCATTGATGCTATGGCGGGTTGTGAGCGTTTGAGTTTTTTAGATGCTTATTCTGGTTATCATCAGATCAAAATGGCAGTTAAGGACCAGGAGAAAACAACTTTCATTATTCTGTTTGGAGCCTTCTGTTATGTATCTATGCCTTTTGGGCTCAAGAGTGCCCAGGCGACTTACCGGCGGTGTGTGCAGAATTGCCTTCACAATCAGATCGGGCGTAATGTTCATGTTTATGTAGACGACATTGTGGTGAAATCCAGGAAGAAGGAGACCCTGATAGACGAGTTGATGGAGACGTTTGACAATCTCCGAGTCTACAAGATGATGCTTAACCCGGCCAAGTGTGTCTTTGGTGTACCAGCAGGCAAACTCTTGGGATTTCTGGTTTCTAACCGAGGCATTGAAGCTAACCCAGAGAAGATCAAAGCCATTACTTCATTGGCTAAGCCGGCGTGTGTCAATGATGTTCAACGCCTGGCGGGTCGTATTGCAGCTCTATGCCGGCTCATAAGCCGGTTAGGTGAGAAGGCTATTCCTCTTTATCAGATGATGAAGAAGACAAATCATTTTGTTTGGAGTAACGCTGCTAATCAAGCATTTGAGGATCTGAAGAAACAGTTGGCTGATCCGCCAGTGCTTGCTGCCCCTATTCATAAGGAGCCTCTGTTGTTATATGTGGCTGCTAATAGCCGGGCTGTCAGTGTAGCTATTGTGGTGGAAAGGAAAGAGGCAGGCAAGGTGTACCCGGTTCAACGGCCGGTTTACTACACCAGTGAGGTGCTTATTGAATCCAAACAGAGATATCCACACTGGCAGAAGCTTCTGTATGGGGTTTTCATGGCAAGCCAGAAGCTCAAGCAATATTTTCAGGGTCATCCCATTACTGTGGTTAGCTCTGCTCCTTTAGGAGACATCATCCAAAACAGGGAAGCCACATGCCGGGTTGCTAAATGGGCTATTGAGCTTGGACCTCACGGTTTAAAGTATGTACCTCGTACGACCATCAAGTCCCAAGCACTTGTGGATTTCATAAATGATTGGACAGAGTTACATGCACCTGAGGAAAAGCCGGATAACATGTATTGGACTATTCACTTTGATGGATCCAGGCAATTGGAGGGCTTGGGGCTGGAGTTGTCCTGACTTCCCCACGAGGTGACAACTTTTCTTATGTTCTCCGGTTAATGTTCCCTTACTAACAATGCAGATGAGTATGAGGCCTTGCTCCATGGCCTTCGGATCGCTAAAGAGATGAATTTAAGCCGGGTGAGGTGCTTTGGCGATTTAGATATAGTGGCTCAGCAAGTTTCTGGTACTTGGGATTCTAAGGATCTGCTCATGGCGGCCTATGCCAAGAGGTTGATGCTATTGCGGGTCATTTCAAGGGTTGTCAAGTTGAGCATATTGATCACAGGAAGAACGAGGCGGCTAATATGTTAAGTCGGCTAGGGTCTCAGTGTAAGCCGGTGCCACCTAACACGTTCCTGGATGTTTTGCTTAACCCTTCTGTCAAATTGCCTACAGAGGAGGATCTTGTTGTCCCTGACCCAGAAGCACAATTGGTGGCAGCTCTTCATGCTATTCCTGATTGGACAGTTCCTTATTTGTCTTACATGACCTGGGGTGAGTTGCGAGAAGATCAAATCTTGGCCAGAGAGATAACCCAGCGGTCTAAGTCAATGTCAATTGTCAATGGGGAGTTGCACCATCGCAGTGTCACGGGGGCGTTTCAGCATTGTTCTCTCCTGAAGAAGGCTATGAGATTCTACGAGAGATCCACGAAGGATATTGTGGTCATCATGCCGGCTCTAAATCTCTCGTAGCTAAGGCTTTTTTTCATGGGTTCTATTGGTTGACAGCTCATGCTGATGCTGATGATCTGGTAAGCAGATGTGACGGTTGTCACAAATTTTCACGACGAGCTCATGTGCCGGCTCAAGAATATAGGATGATTCCAATTACTTGGCCGTTTGCGACTTGGGGGCTTGATATGGTTGGGTCTTTTAAGAGGTCCAAGGATAAGAAGACCCACCTTTTGGTGGCGGTTGATAAATTCACTAAGTGGGTGGAGGCAGAGCCGGTCAGTAAGTGTGATGCAGCCATGGTGGTTCAATTCATGAAAAAGGTGATCTTCCGTCTTGGCTACGCACACAGCATTATAACAGACAACGACACTAATCTCTCTAAAGTTGCTATGAAAAAATTTTGTCAACGGGAGCATATCCGGCTTGACGTTTCCTCTGTGGCTCACGCTCAGTCCAATGGTCAGGCAGAATGAGCAAATCAAGAGATTTTGCGAGGTATCAAGCCCCGGCTTATGGTTCCTTTGCGGAGAACGCCGGGTTGTTGGGTAGAGGAGTTACCCTCAGTATTATGGAGCATCAATATGACCCCCAATAGATCTATGGGTTTGACACCTTTTTTCATGGTTTATGGGGCAGTGGCGGTTCTCCCTAGTGACATCCGTCACAATTCACCCCTGGCGGCGGCTTACGTTGAAGCTGATAATAAAAAAGGCACGCCAAGATGCACTTGACCGATTGGATGAGGAGCATGATCTTGTGGCGGCTCGTTCGGCGATTTATCAGCAAGACCAACATCGTTATCACAGCCGCCGGGTCAAAACCAGAACCTTACAAGAAGATGACTTAGTGCTCCGACTCACCAAAGACCAAAAGGACATGCATAAGCTATCACCACCTTGGGAAAGATGTTTTGTGGTCAGCAAGAATCTCCATAATGGGTCATACTATCTTATTGACGTTCAAGACCACAAGGACTCACGTAAGTTGGAGGAGGAGACCCGTTGGCCGTGGAATATAGCTCATCTTTGGCCCTACTATACTTGAGCCACCGGCTCTCATGATGTACATAGCTACTTGATGTATCTATTATAAGTAGTATAATAAAGCCGACATCCCTGACTATTCAGGGCCTATATCGTTTCACTTCCTCAAAGCTAAGTCTTTATCATCATATTCGTTTAAGAGGCTCGACGCCTAAACTTCAGGGACCAAAGAGAGTTGGATGCGCATCATGGCTCAAACATAGGTCCCTGACGAGTACGAGTTGTGAGTGTCTCACTTGGGGGCTTCCTGTTCAAACATAGGCATATTCGACCAAAGAGAACATAGCGTTACTACCCTCTTGACTAGGTTCTGTCCAAACATAGGCGTATTCGACCAAAGAGGACACAACCTTTCCGGGTCATCCTACCTGTAGCCAGCTGCTTCAACTCCATCGAGTAATCCCGATTGACCCGTTGAACTCTTAACAATCAATCTTTATGGCGTATTCGACCAAGATCTGAGCTTGTTAAGTTTCAAATGGCGGCTTGTCATGCGAGAGCACGGTTTACACATAGTCAGGATTGATCCAGGCTTTATAAGCCACCTTCCTTGAAACTTGGATAAATCGGCCCGTGATATATGATGTTACTCTGACCCCGCATACTCCTGATAAGTCTTTGAGCAAGACCAGAATTTATCTAGGGTTCAAATGTCGATTGGGTACTATGAGTTAGGCTCACATAATGCACGAACAATCCAGTGGCTTAGGCTAGTTTCATTGAAGAAGACACTTTGGCTTGGCAGCCTACAAAAGCCTCGAATTTCTTTTAATTTCTCATTTACATTCTATGATTTCTTCTTTGACTTCTGGTTTTTTACAAGTCTGGCCCAGCTGCCCTACTTATGGCTCATATTTGAAGCATCTTCTGGGTCTCTATAACCCGCCAGGATGGCAGACTCTGAGTCGCCAGAGTATCATACTCTTATGTTTACAGTTACAGCTCTGGCATTTTTTAACTGTACGAAGCTGATAAGCCGGCAGTCTAAGCATATACTACAGGTATGACATTTTATTTCACAATTGTCAGACCGGCTCTGGTTATGGACTGTTCGTCCCCAGCAGCCTCAATTGGGTATCATGACCTGCCCGGCGGTAAGCCGCCAGGGCACTTGTACTTTCTTTGTGTGCAGGATGATAATCATTCAGATCTGCTTAAGTCAAAGGCTATCATACCTATAATGGTTTTTTAAACCGGCGGATCAGCAGTATTAAGCAAAAAGCAGAAACTTTCACGATGGCACGGCAGATTCAAGTTTTTACTACCCTATAACATGGCTCCATGAGCCGAATGAGATCAAGTGTTTTTTCAAAGATCAAGTATCTAAAACGCCCGGCGGTTCAATCTTCTTGGCCTTGCTGACTGGAGGCTTTTACGTCATCCCTTGCCGGTTCTTCGTCCTCCTCCGCCGTCTGAAAATTTGGTGATGACCAATCGATGCCAGATAAAGCTTGAAATTCAACCTCATCATCTATAAGATCAGACGGCCCAACTTGAGGGGCAAAAGTGTGCTTACGGATTGGGGGACCCGGAAAGTGTGCTCTGGCACCCATGCCTTGGCTCGGCTCAAAGCCGTTATAGTGCTGGCTCTTGCAGACGACCGCTTCAAAAGTGTGCTCTGGCACCCATGCCTTGGCTCGGCTCAAAGCCGTTACAGCGCTGGCTCTTGCAGACGACCACTTCATCTCATATATTCTGGCAGGTAGCACAGAAAGTCTTTTCAAAACATCTATCAGCAGAGTTGGTGCTTGATTAGTCAGAGAGATGGCAGCCAGCGCACGTTGAGCTCCGGTGTACAACTGTTTGACAAGTGTATAAACAACTTTGAGCTTCACAAGCATGTCTTGATCAAGGTTGCTGCTCCTGGGACCTGGATATATTACAGATTGGTTAATGGCGGGTTATATTATCACAACAAGGATTCACTTTTGATGACTAGCAAGGCGACGCACCAAAGATAGCAGAAACCATCTGAGATACACGGTGTTTTAAACCGGTGAGCTCAGTGGTCACCTCTTGAAGAGTTGCCTCTGCTTTCTCCCCTCGCTGCGTTAAAGCAGCCTTTTCTTCAGCCCAAGTCTTTTTCTCCGCCTCAAAACTGGTCTTCAGCTTTTCTGACTCAGCCACGCTAAACTGGAACTTTGACTCAGCTTTCCCGGTCTCGGTTTCCTGATTCGCTAGCCGGGTCTTTGCATCATTTAATTGAGACTCCAGTTCAGCAGTAGCAGCCTATATGAAGTATAGAGTTATCAACACATTTATATCAGGGTTACAACAATATAAGTCCCAAGACTTCTGCAAGCAACAACACTTGGCACTTGGGGGCTAATGTCTGTCAAAGAAATTTTTCAAGGAAACGGCTCTTATGAATAAGTCCCAAGCACTTTGCAAGAAAGACTACTTGGCACTTGGGGGCTAATGCATATTGCTTGTATCTTATTAATGATGAGCCGGATGTGTTGTAAACAGTCCCAACCGACTCATGGGGGCTATGCAGTTAAGCTCTCCTTTCCTACACAATGATAAATAGGACCGGCTCATTCATGCTGATAAAACCGGCCGTTGGGGACTACGGATGCAAAGCTAAACTGCTTCAACATCCGGTTTAAATTTAAACCGGACTCGGAGGGATTCTATGATAGAAACTTATGGATTCTTCTAAGTCTACAGCCTATTCCATCTTATCATAACCAGCAGACTTGGGGGCTGGCAGGATGTACATAACTTATTTAAAAGCCGGAAGTCATACCTCGTATTTCTGGTGCATCTGTTTCACCATATCAATCTCAAGGTCGCGACTGGAATGAACTTGGTTAATATAACCATAGAATACTTCATTGACAGTCAGTTGAGAGTAATCAGCAATGTTAAATTTCATTCTTCGCCTCTCAATGAACTCGTCTTTAGTGGAGTGCTTGGCCAAGATAGTTGGACGTCCTGGTTCTCTGAAGCTGGTGCCAGTAATCATAACATCTTCACCATGTTCTTCTGGCGGCTTAAGTGGATTGGATGACTCAATGAGCACAGGATTGGCATCCGTATGATCACGGGAGAGGTCAGGAATCTCAGGTGGAGTATCAGTGGCAGGTTCTTCGGCTGTTTGTCAGAAGCTTCAGCTATAGGGACTTGTTGCTCCGGCTCGGCAACTTCAGGTGCCTTAGTTGGTTTGGTGACCTTCGCCTTCTTGTTAGGCTTTGCTTGACAACTGCATGGGTCATGATAAGTCAGTATAAATATAAGAGTATAAAGAGTTACATAGTAAAATTAATTGACATTACCCAGGGGCAGTTTTAAAAGTCGGCAACTCGGTTTGTGATGAGTCGCCAGAGGAAGAACGAGCAAGTTCCTGGTCAATGGTCATCAATAGAATTAAGTGATAGACAAATAAGACCCGCCAGCAGGTCAAAGGAGTAAGTTAAAAAGAACCTCATGTCGCCGTTTTCGAGGAGCGGGAGTGTTTGGCAAGCTGGAGGGCAACTCTTCACCACCGCTTGTCCGGGTCTGACGTCGATTCTCATGTTGCTGTTGCTTCAAAAGAAAGTGAGGCTCTAAATAAGCCAAGGGGTGTGAAAACCTTACTTTCCGGGTCACTTATCGAAGTTTCTGTCTTGGCAAAGGTTCTGAGCCGGAGTAAATAATAGTTACCTCTTCTTCAGCTGCTTAGCTGGCTCCCGTGTCAGCCTGATAATAGTCAGTGTCAATAAGATGATTGAAAAATGAGCGAAGAGAGTCAAGGGCTACCTCCGACTCAGAGGTATCATCCAGTTTAAGCAGATCAGAGGCGCTTGGTTTCTTTTTTCTCTTGGTGATCTTCTTGGCGGCTTTCTTGACAGCCCAGACATTCTTGGCAGCTTCATGATCATACTTCTTTTTCCAAAAGTCATACTTAGCCTATAAAGATCAATAAAGGGTGAGTTAATAAAGTATTTGGGTAATGAAGTAAAGATAAGTAAGATCAGAAACTCACATCCGGTGGCGGGTTAAGCTTGTAGAAAGGGGCCAGACCCACTTTAACGCAATCTTCTGGATCTTCATTCAGAAGGGACTTAACCATTTCGTCTACTGCCGCGCCAGTTAATGGTGCGGAGTTGTGGCGTAGTGGATCCTTTACACCACCAATGTAAGTGCACATTAAGCCGGTGTGGCGATTCAAGGGTATGATCCGCCAAGAAACCCAACACCTGACCAAATCAATGTCGGTTAAACCATTTCCTAGCAGGGCCTTCATCTTTGCAATGGTAGGAGCAATTTTTGCCCGTTCAGCAGTGGTAAGTTTCTCGGGAAGATTGTGCTTTGGGTCCAGGTGCTCGGCACGGTAACCCGACAGTGGATTCTCGTCAGCCGGAGAGGTATCTTTGCAATAAAACCACGTCTGGTTCCAATCCTTGGGGTGACTCGGCAGACATGCATAAGGGAAGATGGCATCTCCTCTACATGGAATCGATATTCCGTGAAGTTCCAAGATGGGGCCGTTCATGAATTCAGTCTGGCGGTTCAAATAAAAATATTCCCTAAAGAGGTCGATGCTGGGCTCCTCTTGAAGGTATACTTCGCAGAAAACTTGGAAGTTACATATATTTGACACGGAGTTGGGTCCGATGTCTTGAGGATAGAGTTGGAAGAAATGCAGAACGTCTCAGAAAAACTTAGAGCCGGGTGGTGAGAACCCCGGTTCATATGATCAGTGAAGACAATGGTTTTGCCCTCCTTTGGCTAAGGTCTATCTTCGCCCGGGTCAGGAGCACGGTAATGCATCACACTCTTTGCGGGCAAATACCCGACTTTGACAAAGTCCTTAAATATACCCTCGATGACGATGGAGGGGACCCAGTTGCATGTATAGACTGTTTTTGGTGCCATGGTGAAGAGAGAAAGCCTAATAGAAAGGAAAATTTTGTCGGTTCAAGTCAGTTGGTGAAAACACAAGTTAAACAGCTACAGTATATATTGAGCATGGCGGCTTAAGTGAGGACTAATGATATGTCAGTGATTATAAGCCGGTGAGGTAAGCCTCCATGACCAGCATGGATAGTCAAGATCTAACAGGAGCAAATTATATTAAGTATTGGGAAAAACAGGTTTCACAGCTTGAAGCTATTGGATCTGCAGCTGTTCAGAAAAATGAAATAAATTCTAAGTTGAAAATAGTAGTGGCCGAAAAAGGGGAACGTCTAGATGAGATCTATTTGCAGTGGGGATATATTCTGATATCAAAGAACAAGTGTTAAAACTGCTACCGCATAAGATTTATGTTGTTTTTCAGATCTAAGCCATGAATCTAAGCAAGAAGAAAGAAGGGCGGCGATGAACACCGATGAACACTGAAACCCTAGTGGCAGATCTCTGGCGAGGAAAGGGAGGACTTACTGATGCTGATGAGACAACGGAGAGGCGCTGCGGTGCTCTGGTCCGTTCAGGGTGATGCAGCGGCCGGAGTCGACGTCGGAGACGAAGGTTGACGGCGGCGGAGCTCGGGCGCACTGCAGCGTCGCGGGGAGGAAGAAGAAGGCGAGAAGGAAAAGGGGGAGGCATAAAGGGGAACTTGTGGCTCTATTAATAAGGGGAGAATGAAAGGGGAACCCGTGTCATTGGTAAAGATCCGCGCTATGACCCTTTCTGCGTATGGGGCAATGAGATATCGACGAACCAGCATCAAGTGAGGAAGCTGATAAAGATTGTTAGTAAGATGGGTCAAAAGATGGCAATTAAACTATTTGTTTACACTTTATCCAAGACAACATCGAACTGCAGGATGGTAAGTAAGAACTTTGCAGCCTTCTTTTCACTGCCCATAATGAGTTGTGTTAGATGACAATGTCTGTATTTTTATCCTTTGTAGTGGTTGCCAAAGCAGTTTACTCAAGATTACCTCACAAACTACATGATTTGTGGGCATGCCAAGGTTAAAGTATTTCTACCAGAACACGATGATTATCTAGATGTTTTCATGAAGATCGTGAAGGATGGGCAGTCGGCCATCACAAGGGGTTGGACTAGAGTCGTGCATGCCTTCTGCATGGAGGATGGCACAATATGGGCATTCCGCTTCACCTTGTTTAGCAACCATAATGTATTTCACCTCTTTCTTTACCGTCTTTAATAGTACAAGTATACAATTGTGGTTCATCATTCTTTATTTGGTTCTTATGTAATTCTTGAACATATGTACCTATGAATCGAATAATCCAATTGTTGTTTGAACCTGATGGATATGAATAAAGATGTAGCATACATTCAAGTTCAAATTCAAATTCAAATCCGGTACAATTTGAAATAACAACAATTATATTACGGTGGAATTACGCTCTCCAGGTCGTTACGGCACACACCTTTGGTAAAACACAAACTTTTGCGATATACACCATAATCCGAGATAGTTCACAGAGAGGAAACGTGTGCAAGCATGCACACAGTTGCCGTTTGCAAAGCATGTGCGATGTCAGATATATCACAAACGGTGCATGCAAACTAAATCTTTGTGTTAGTTGCCTTATCGTACACGATTCACAACCATGTACCTTTTCTGATGAAGTATGCATCGCAAATGTTCCACCACAGAATAGCGTTTGCGATAGTTGTCGTGTACGACAATGTTATGACGGGTCCGACGTTTCTTAATCCTGTCCGACACTCATACGACGATTAGCTAATCTTCTAAATTAGTTATCGCATACGGTTTGGGAAAAGCGAATGTGTGTGATTGTATGCTTATCATACACGTTCTATAATAGTAAACCGTTTGTGATGGGCCGCGGATCGTAAACGTAGCACCACAGAATACCGACTGCGATGGCAATGCAAGCATAAACGAGTAGGGGTACTATAGAGTCCCTATCCCCGACGGTGTCTGGGTCGTGTGGGAAGGACCCCCATATCGCCGTCACTCACTAGGCGACGGTTCCAAATGCTGTCGCGGAAAGGGGTTAAAAACCATTTGTATAGCACCGACGCGTACCAGTGCTACATTATATCGATAAATTGAGCTAGTTCTATGTCACCCTAGGTTATGACTGATACACGATGAATATTATTCAACACAATTATCATTGTTGATCCAATGCCTAGAGCTCTTCACATATTGATCTTTGCTAAGTTACTTTCGTTGTTATTGTTGTTACAATCACTACAAAACTACTACTGTACCTTTGCCACTCTTATCGTTACTTCCATACTACTTTGCCACTAAATTCTTTGCTACAGATATTAAGTCTTTCAGGTGTGGTTGAATTGACAACTCAGCTGCTAATACTCATGAATATTCTTTGGCTCCCCTTGTGTCGAATCAATAAATTTGGATTGAATACTCTACCCTCGAAAATTGTTGCGATCCCCTATACTTGTGGGTTATCAAGACATTTTTCTAGTGCCGTTGTTGGGGAGCATAGCTACATTTGCTGAGTCACTTGGGATTTATATCTGTTGATCACTATGAGGAATCGTAAAGATACCAAAACCAAGATTTTTCCCTCTACCACGAGGGGATGTAAGGAACCTCCATCCTCTGCACTTGATTCACCTTCTGTTTTGAGTAAGCTTGCGACAGCTAGACCTACACTGGTACATCGACGTACTAAATAAATGGTTTTTAACCCCTTTCCGCGACGGCATTTGGAATCGTCTCCAAGTGAGTGTGTGCAATAGGGTGTCCTTCCCACACGACCCAGAAATCGTCGAAGATAGGCCCTCCTGGGAGCCAGGCTGGGGCCGTGTGCGATCGGGCGAGGCATCGAAACCCAATCATTTCAATAGGTATGTACATCCCACACGGTAATCCGAGAAAATCATTTCCGTAGGTATGTACATCCCACATGGTGAATCCCAGAAAATCATTTCCGTAGGTATGTACATCCCACACGGTGAATCCCAGAAAATCATTTCCGTAAGTATGTACATCCCACCTGGGGAATCCTAGAATAACATTTCCGTAGGTATGTATATCACACACAGTTCTTTGTGTGCAAAGGTTTGTGCAAGGTGGCATAACGCAAACAGTTCATTGCCGGAAGCCGTGTGTGATTGTTAGTTGATCGAACACACCTACTTTCTAGAAACCCTGCGGGTTCTTTGAGTTCATCGCCTACTGTGTTGTCTGAGTAACCGTTTGCAATAGAAAACCCCAATAAGAAGGGTAATTAGCCTATTATTGATAATCCATGTACTAATCAAACTGATTTTTCTTATAAAACACGCCAGATATTTCATATCCGTATAAAAGCAACCAGGATTTCATAATGAAATTACATCAGATAGCTTCGGCACTTAGTTACGCCATTACACAACAGCACCAAGTTTCACATGCAGCATCAAAAACCTTTGGAAAGTAGCATCATACACTGTAAATAGACAGATGAATCTCATATGGGAAACTGCAGAAGCGGAAGGCAAATATTGAGCCTTTAGTGATGTTGAATGTCCTTGCAACTTTAGGCCAGTGGCTATGGATAATTGCCCGCCCAACCTTCGTCCTCTTCAGCAAGACTTCAATATTGTACCGTGGGTGTTGAATGAATATCTTCCTCGCCTCTTGACCATGCAGGTGGTTTGAGAGGTAATCATCAGTGAACTGCTTTGAAAAGTACTGAAAACAAAGCTATGCATAAATCACTATTGTAAATTTTGAAATGGCGCAAGGGGTAAAAACAAGGTAAAAGAGTTGGTACCATCCTATAGTTGACTGATGTCTTCTTCATTGTGCAAACAAAGATCTTGCTGTTATTCATCGCAAGTTTCTTCATCCTAACAATCTTTCTGAGTTTCTTGACTTGACTGATATTCATAGACATCTCATTTCCCCAGATGCAAAATGGGTCGAACAGTGGGTCTAAACCTCTGACAGCAGGACGTACATGTGCAAGACGAAATTGTAAGAAACATAAATATTAGAATGATTCCTGCAACTGCACAATAATGTGCTATTAGCCAAAGGACCCTGCTTGAACAAACCACGATGGTAAACCGTAGTGTCTCCCATTGTTTCCCTGCAACACACATAAGGAAGATCTTGATCAGGTCAATTGAGAGTTGCCATACTATCAGTAGAATATGTATTGAGTACAGCCAAATTCGATTGGTGTCACACGCATAACAATACAAAATTTTACCCACAACAAATGAAAATCAAATTGCAGAACTAAACCAAACAGTTAAATGGACAGCAGACCAAATGAACCAAAATAGTTAACTGAGCACGACATTGCAGAATAGAAACATGTACTAGAAGATAAGACAGTTAACAAAACAAAGAATGCTTGAGAACAGTACTACGAAATGTAGCAATTGTTGGACCAAAGTATTAACTGAACATTACATTTCAGAGGACCAAACTGTTAACTGAACATTAGATTGCATATTAACATTACAGAGGACAAATCACTAGAAGGCACTAGCGGTGGCCTCGAGAAAAGATCACGAACTGTATTTTAAAGTAGACAACCGCGCGGTGGTGTCGACGGTGGCCTCGTAGACGAGGTGCTCCTCCAAGATCTAGTGGTCGACATGCATGGCAGCCATAACGACCTCGTTCGCGCGTGCGGCCACATGCTACTCATCTCCAAGTTATATTGCGTGTAAAATGGTTGTGGGCGGCGCTTAATTGGAGGAGGGGGCAGTGATTTCGGTGGAAGGTGCCCTCCGTCAATCGGGGCATGTGGGACGGAAAAGGAGGAGGATGGTGTGGGTGGGTGTGGATTACCTGACCATATCGACGAGGCCGCATAGCAAGAAGAAGGGTCGGCGGCGAGGAGGCTGCGCAACAAGAAGAAGGTTCGCCGGCAAGCAGGCGGTGCTGCAAGAAGAAGGGTCGCTGACGAGGAGGCGGCACTGCAAGAAGAAGGGTCACCGGCGAGGAGGCGGCGCTGCAAGAAGAAGGGTCACCGGCGAGGAGGCTGAGCTGCCAGTAAGCAGAAGTGAAGGGTCACCGGTGGACTGTAGACGACGAAGCTTCCTGCGTAAGCCAGACAAGACGGTGCGCCAAGATATTTTATCGCATCCCACACGATTCTTTCTAGTAAACTGTTTGTGGTATACCTGATTTTTTCATTATATTTTGAAAGACATAATGGTGCTACGGAGGGAAAGGATGGTGTTTGAATTGCTAGAACATTTACGTACAATGAACATCCAACTAGTACATGAGTGTCATGTTTAAATTTGGAATTATTCCGGCTTCGTTTGGCATTTTTATGCATGAATTGAGTTCCTGGGCATTTAATGTGCATAACTCGAATTTGAACTACAAGCACATGCTCCAATGCACCAAAGTTTGCTGAAAAATCACATGTGTGTCTTTGGGTGAATTTATAGGTCCCATGCAAGAAATGGGAATCAAATTCAAACATCTGGGTGTCGTGGCTCGGCTGGAATGATTGAGGAACTTGGTTTTTTAATTCCTGTAATTCCAAAATACGGCTGAAAAATCATGAAACTTGGCATGGTGTCATGACATGGCACCAACATGCTGCCAAATTGGGACAAGCTTTGGTGTAAGCTTCTTGCAAACCGGAGCTTCCCTCAAGAAGGCTCCTGGTTCCGAGAGAGAACTTGTCAGCTCCGTGTGCGAAACAACATACATACACTGCCTTCTCCCGCCTTAATTTTTGTACACTGGCAGATTAGACAAAATAGAAGTATCGTGCTAAATTTTGGAAATATTCCTTGTTTGTTTGGCCTTTTTTATACATTAATTGAGTTTCTTGGCATTTAATGTGCATAATTCAAATTTGAACTGCAAGCACATGCTCCAGTAGACGAAAGTTGTTTGAAAAATCACATGTGTGTCCTTGGGCGAATTTCTAGGTCCCATGCAAGAGATGGGAGTGAAATTCAAACATCTAGGCGTCGTGGCTCGGCCGGAAAGATTGAGAAAGTTGGTTTTTTAATTCCTGTAAATCCAAAACACGCTTGAAAATCATGAAACTTGGCATGGTGTCATGACATGGCACCAACATGCTGCGGTAATTTCTTTGGCCGAATTGGGACAAGCTTTAGTGTAGGCTTATTGCAAACCGGAGCTTCCCTCAAGGAGGCTCCTGGTTCCGATAGGGAACGTGTCACCCCTGTGTCCGAAACAACATATGTACACTGCCTTCTCCTGCCTTAATTTTTTTATACAAGCATATTAGACCAAATAGAAGTATCGTGCTAAATTTTGGAATTATTATGTGTTCGTTTGGTCTTTTTTATACATTAATTGAGTTTATGCGCATTTAATATGTATAATTCAAATTTGAAGTACAAGCACGTGCTCCAGTGCACCAAAGTTGTTTGAAAAATCACATGTGTGTCCTTGGGTGAATTTCTAGGTCCCATGCAAGAGATGGGAGTGAAATTCAAACATCTGGGCGTCGTGGCTCGGTCGAAAAGATTGAGAAAATTGGTTTTTTAATTCCTGTAATTCCAAAACACGCCGGAAAATCATGAAACTTGGCATGGTCTCATGACATGGCACCAACCTGCTTCAGTATATTTTTTGGCCGAATTGGGACAAGCTTTGGTGTAAGCTTCTTGCAAACCAGAGCTTCCCTCAAGAAGGCTCGTGGTTCCGAGAGGGAACGTGTCACCTCCGTGTTCGAAATGACATACGTACACTGCCTTCTCCCGCCTTAATTTTTTTACACAACCAGATTAGACCAGATTGAAGTACCGTGCTAAATTTTGGAATTATTTTGGGTTCGTTTGGCATTTTTATACATTAATTGAGTTTATGGGAATTTAATGTGCATAATTCAAATTTGAACTACAAGCACAGGCTCCAGTGCACCAAAGTTGTTTGAGAAATCACATGTGTGTCCTTGGGTGAATTTGTAGGTCTTGACTTGTGCGTAGACTCCCCGGCAACGGTGCCAGAAATTGCACGTTGGCGGGAGTCAAATCTTTACTTTACTTGGTGTAAGCCTCCCCGGCAACGGCGCCAGAAATCCTTCTTGCTACCTCTTGAGCATGCGTTTATTTTTCCCTTGAAGAGGAAAGGGTGATGCAGCAAAGTAGCGTAAGTATTTCCCTCAGTTTTTGAGAACGAAGGTATCAATCCAATAGGAGGCCACATGCAAGTCCCTCGTACCTACACAAACAAATAAGAACCTCGCAACCAACGCGATAAAGGGGTTGTCAATCCCTTCTCGGCCACTTGCAAAAGTGAGATCTGATAGAGATGATAAGATAATATTTGGTATTTTTATGATAATGATTAAAAGTAAAGATTGCAGAGTAAAATAGATTGGAAACTTATATGATGGAAGATAGACCCGGGGGCCATAGGTTTCACTAGTGGCTTCTCTCAAGATAGCATAAGTATTACGGTGGGCGAACAAATTACTTGAGCAATAGATAGAAACGTGCATAATTATGAGAATATCTAGGCATGATCATATATATAGGCATCATGTCCGCAACAAGTAGACCGACTCCTGCCTGCATCTACTACTATTACTCCACACATCGACCGCTATCCAGCATGCATCTAGAGTATTAAGTTCATAAGAGATGAGTAACGCATTAGGTAGGATGACATGATGTAGAGGGATAAACTCAAGCAATATGATATAAGCCCCATCTTTTTATCCTTGATGGAAACAATACAATACGTGTCGTTTCCCCTACTGTCACTGGGATCGAGCACCGCATGATTGAACCCAAAGCTAAGCACTTCTCCCATTGCAAGAAATATCAATCTAGTAGGCCAAACCAAACTGATAATTCGAAGAGACTTGCAAAGATAACCAATCATACATAAAAGAATTCAGAGAAGATTCAAATATTTTCATAGATAATCTTGATCATAAACCCACAATTCATCGGATCTCGATAAACACACCGCAAAAAGAGTTACATCAAATAGATCTCCAAGAAGATCGAGGAGAACTTTGTATTGAGATCCAAAGAGAGAGAAGAAGCCATCTAGCTAATAACTATGGACCCGAAGGTCTGTGGTAAACTACTCACACATCATCGGAGAGGCTATGGTGTTGATGTAGAAGCCCTCCATGATCAATTCCCCCTCCGGCAGAGCGTCGGAAAAGGACCCAATATGGGATCCCACGGGTACAGAAGGTTGCGGCGGTGAAAACAGGGTTTCGTGGTGCTCCTTGATGGTTTCGGGGTACATAGGTATATATAGGAGGAAAAAGTAGGTCGGTGGAGCCACTAGGGGCCCACGAGGGTGGAGGGCGCGCCCAGGGGGTAGGCGCGCCCCCTGCCTCATGGCCTCCTCGGTTGTTTCTTGACATCCATTCCAAGTCCTCTGGATCACGTTTGTTCCAAAAATCACGCTCCTGAAGGTTTCATTCCGTTTGGACTCCGTTTGATATTCCTTTTCTGTGAAACACTGAAATAGGCAAAAAAACATCAATTTTCACTGGGCCTTGGGTTAATAGGTTAGTCCCAAAAATAATATATAAGTGTATAAATAAGCCCATTAAACATCCAAATAGAATATATAATAGCATGGAGCAATAAAAAATTATAGATACGTTGGAGACGTATCAGACGCAAGCGTGCAGCAACCACCCCACGCACGACCCCCACGTCACGCACTCAATGCACATCGTGGGGAAGTGCAACTGGCGAAGGGATTACCATAGTCAAGACTCTGCCACGCGTGCCCACGCACTGTTCTGGGCCTGGCCCAACAGCGCTATGTGCTTATGTGTGGCCCAAGCCCCGGGGCTCCTGTCGGTGTACAACAGTAGGGGCCTTCTGTACCCCTTTACTTGTGCACGGGTGATACGTCCATTTTGCATCATGCTTTTGTATCGATATTTGTTGCATTATGGGCTGTTATTACACGTTATGGCACAATACTTATGCCTATTCTCTCTTATTTTACAAGGTTTACATAAGGAGGGAGAATGCGGCATTTGGAATTCGGGTGGAAAAGGAGCAAATATTATAGACCTATTACGCACAACTCCAAAAGTCCTGAAACTCCACGAAAGTCATTTTTGAAATAATAAAAATATTGAGCGGAAGAAGTTCACCAGAGGGGACCCACCTGGCCACGAGGGTGGGGCGCGCCTACCCCAGGCGCGCCCCTACCTCGTGGGCCCCCTGCCGGCTCTCCGATGGCCATCTTCTGCTATATGAGGTCTTTCGTCGAGGAAAAAAATCATAAGCAACCTTTCGGGACGAAACTCCGCAGCCACGAGGTGGAACCAATCTAGGGCTCCGGCAGAGCTGTTCTGTCGGGGACACTTCCCTCCGGGAGGGGGAAATCATCACCATCGTCATCACCAATGCTCCTCTCATCGGGAGAGGGAAATCTCCATCAACATCTTCAACAGCACCATCTCATCTCAAAACCCTAGTTCATCTCTTGTCTCCAAGTCCGGGATTGGTACTAGTAGGTTGCTAGTAGTGTTGATTACTCCTTGTAGTTGATGCTTGTTGGTTTATTTGTTGGAAGATCATATGTTCAGATCCTTTATGCATATTAATACCCCTCTGATTATGAACATGAATATGCTTTGTGAGTAGTTACGTTTGTTCCTGAGGACATGGGAGAAGTCTTGCTATTAGTAGTCATGTGAATTTGGTATTCGTTCGATATTTTGATGAGATGTATGTTGTCTAGCCTCTAGTGGTGTTATGTGAACGTCGACTACATAACACTTCACCGTTATTTGGGCCTAGAGGAAGGCAATGGGAAGCAATAAGTAGATGATGGGTTGCTAGAGTGACAGAAGCTTAAACCCTAGTTTATGCGTTGCTTCGTAAGGGGCTGATTTGGATCCATATGTTTCATGCTATGGTTAGGTTTACCTTAAAACTTTTGTTGTAGTTGCGGATGCTTGCAATAGAGGTTAATCATAACTGGGATGCTTGTTCAAGTAAGAACAGCACCCAAGCACCGATCCACCCACATATCAAATTATCAAAGTACGGAACACGAATCATATGAACGTGATGAAAACTAGCTTGACGATATTCCCATGTGTCCTCGGGAGTGCTTTTCCTATTATAAGAGTTTGTCCAGGCTTGTCCTTTGCTACAAAAAGGATTGGGCCACCTTGCTGCACTTTATTTACTTGTTTTACTTGTTGCTCGTTACAAATTATTCTATCACAAAACTATCTGTTACCACTTATTTCAGTACTTGCAGAGAATACCTTGCTGAAAACCGCTTATCATTTCATACGCTCCTCATTGGGTTCGACACTCTTACTTATCGAAAGGACTACGATAGATCCCCTACACTTGTGGGTCATCAAGACTCTTTTCTGGCGCCGTTGCCGGGGAGTGAAGCGCCTTTGGTAAGGAAAAATTTATATAGTGTGCTGAAATTTATTGTCATTTGATACTATGGAAAGTAATCCTCTGAGGGGCTTGTTCGGGGTATCTTCACCCCGACCAGGGAGCAAAGAGTTGTTCCTCAGCCTACTGAACCTACTGAAAATGAAATTATTCCCTTTGAAGTTCCTTCAGGTATGTTAGAGAAACTGCTTGATAATCCTTTTACAGGAGATGGAACAAAGCATCCTGATGAACATCTACTCTATGTGGATGAAGTTTGTGGATTATTTAAGCTTGCAGGTATACCCGATGATGTTGTTAAGAAGAAGGTCTTCCCTTTATCTTTGAAGGGAGATGGATCGACATGGTATAGGCTATGTGATGATACGGGATCATGGAACTATAAACGAATGAAGTTGGAATTTCATCAAAAATATTATCCTATGCATCTTGTTCATCGTGATCGCAATTATATATATAATTTTTGGCCTCATGAAGGAGAAAGCATCACTCAAGCTTGGGGAGGATTAAATCAATGTTATATTCATGCCCCAATCATGAGCTCTCAAGAGAAATAATTCTTCAAAAAATTTATGCTCGGCTTTCTGAAAACAATCGCATCATGCTCGATACTTCTTGTGCTGGCTCTTTTATGATGAAGACTATTAAATTCAAAGGGAATTTATTGGGTAGAATTAAACGCAATTCTGAAGATTGGGATCTCGACGAAGGTAAGGAGTTAGGTATGACACCTAAGTTTGATTGTGTTAAATCTTTTGTGGATACCGATGTTTTCCGTAAATTTAGCACTAAATATGGACTTGACTCTGAGATAGTAGCATCTTTCTGTGAATCTTTTGCTACTTATGTTGATCTCCCCAAGGAGAAGTGGTTTAAATATCATCCTCCCATAGAAGTAAAAATAACTGCACCTACTAAAGTTGAAGAAAAGACTGTCACTTATAATGATCCTGCTGTTCCGACTTCTTATGTTGAGAAACCTCCTTTCCCTGTTAGAATAAAGGATCATGCTAAAACTTCAACTGTGGTTCGTAAAAGCAATATTAGACTTATACACCCCTTGAGCAAGTTAAAGTTGAACCTAATATTGCTATTGTTAAAGATATCTTGTCTGATAATATTGATGGGCATGTTATTCATTTCTGCGGTGAAACCGCTAGAATTGCCAAACCTGGTGCTAAAGAAAAACATAGACATGTGGTAGGCATGCCTGTTATTTCTGTTAAAATAGGAGATCATTGTTATCATGGCTTATGTGATATGGGTGCTAGTGCTAGTGTTATACCTCATACTTTATACGAAGAAATTAAGCATGAAATTGCACCTGCTTTGAGTTAGAAGGTATTGATGTTACAATTAAACTTGCCAATAGAGATACTATATCAGCAATGGGAATTGTTAGAGATGTTGAAGTCTTGTGTGGGAAAACTAAATATCCTGCTGATTTTCTTGTTCTTGGTTCCCCACAAGATAGCTTTTGTCCCATTATTTTTGGGAGACCCTTCTTGAACACCATTAATGCTAAGATAGAATGTGAAAAGAATGTTGTTACTATTGGTTTGGATGATATGTCTCATGAGTTTAATTTCTCTAAATTTAGTAGACAACACTGTGAAGAAGAATTGCCCAGTAAGGATGAAATTATTGGTCTTGCTTCGATTGCCATACCTCCTAGCGATCCTTTAGAACAATATTTGCTAGACCATGAAAATGATATGTTTCTGAATGAAAGAAGGGAAATAGATGAGGTATTCTTTAAATAGGAACCTATTCTGAAACACAATTTGCCTGTTGAAATCCTAGGGGATCCTCCTCCACCCAAGGGTGATCCCGTGTTTGAGCTTAAACCGTTGCCTGATAATCTTAAATATGCTTATCTTGATGAAAAGAAGATATATCCTGTTATTATTAGTACTAACCTTTCAGAGCATGAAGAACAGAGATTATTGAAAACTCTGAAGAAGCATCGTGCTGCTATTGGATATACTCTTGATGATCTTAAGGGCATTAGTCCC
Source organism: Aegilops bicornis (assembly GCA_021605145.1). Taxonomy (NCBI): domain Eukaryota; kingdom Viridiplantae; phylum Streptophyta; class Magnoliopsida; order Poales; family Poaceae; genus Aegilops; species Aegilops bicornis. The sequence goes on from CM038674.1 coordinate 245,249,429, forward strand.
ACTCTATGTCAACATAAAATAAATTTAGAAGAAGATGCCAAACCAGTCCGTGATCATCAACGAAGGCTTAATCCTAAGATGAAAGAAGTGGTAAGAAAGGAAATACTAAAGCTTCTGGAGGCAGGTATAATTTATCCCGTCGCTGATAGTCAGTGGGTAAGCCCTGTCCATTGTGTCCCTTAGAAGGGAGGTATTACTATTGTTCCTAATAATAAAGATGAATTGATTCCGCAAAGAATTATTACAGGTTATAGGATGGTAATTGATTTCCGTAAACTAAATAAGGCTACAAAAAAGGATCATTACCCTTTACCTTTTATCGATCAAATGCTAGAAAGATTATGCAAACATACACATTATTGCTTTCTAGATGGTTATTTTGGTTTCTCTCAAATACCTGTGTCGGCTAAAGATCAATCAAAGACTACTTTTACCTGCCCTTTTGGTACTTTTGCTTATAGATGTATGCCTTTTGGTTTATGTAATGCACCTGCTACCTTTCAAATATGCATGATGGCTACATTCTCTGACTTTTGTGATTTGTGAGGCTTTCATGGACGACTTTTCCGTCTATGGATCCTCTTTTGATGATTGCTTGAGCAACCTTGATCGAGTTTTGCAGAGATGTGAAGAAACTAATCTTGTCTTGAATTGGGAAAAGTGCCACTTTATGGTTAATGAAGGTATTGTCTTGGGGCATAAAGTTTACGAAAGAGGTATTGAAGTTGATAAAGCCAAGGTTGATGCTATTGAAAGATGCCATGTCCAAAGGACATCAAAGGTATAAGAAGTTTCCTTGGTCACGGCGGATTTTATAGGAGGTTCATTAAGGACTTCTCAAAATTTCTCGACCTCGACTAATTTATTACAAAAGATATACCATTTGTCTTTGATGATGATTGTGTAGAAGCATTTGAAATACTTAAGAAAGCATTGATCTCTGCACCTATTGTTCAGCCACCTGATTGGAATTTACCCTTCGAAATTATGTGTGATGCTAGTGATTATGCTATAGGTGTTGTTCTAGGGCAAAGAGTTGATAAGAAATTAAATGTTATCCATTATGCTAGTAAGACTCTAGACAATGCGCAAAGAAATTTTTCTACTACTGAAAAAGAATTATTAGCAGTTGTATTTGCCTGTGATAACTTCAGACCTTATATTGTTGATTCTAAAGTAACTATTCACACTGATCATGCTGCTATTAAATATCTTATGGAAAAGAAAGATGCTAAATCTAGACTTATTAGATGGGTTCTCTTGCTACAAGAATTTGATTTACATATCGTTGATGGAAAGGAGTTGAGAACCCGTTCTGAGACAACTTGTCTAGGTTAGAAAATGTTCTTGATGACCCACTACCTATTGATGATAGCTTTCCTGATGAACAATTAAATTTCATAAATACTTCTCGTAGTACTCCATGGTATGTTGATTATGCTAATTATATTGTTGCTAAATTTATACCACCTAGTTTCACATACCAGCAAAAGAAAAAGTATTTCTATGATTTGAGACATTACTTTTGGGATGACCCACATCTTTATAAAGAAGGAGTAGATGGTGTTATTAGACGTTGTGTACCTGAGCATGAACAGGAACAGATCCTACACAAGTGTCACTCCGAAGCTTATGGAGGACACCACGCTGGAGATAGAACTGCACATAAGGTATTGCAATCTGGTTTTTATTGGCCTACTCTCTTCAAGGATACCCGTAAGTTTGTCTTATCTTGTGATGAATGTCAAAGAATTGGTAATATTAGTAGACGTTAAGAAATGCCTATGAATTATTCACTTGTTATTGAACCATTTGATATTTGGGGCTTTGATTATATGGGACCTTTTCCTGCCTCTAATGGATATACACATATTTTAGTTGCTGTTGATTACGTTACTAAGTGGGTAGAAGATATTCCAACTAGTAGTGTTGATCATAACACTTCTATTAAGATGCTTAGGGAAGTTATTTTTCCAAGGTTTGGAGTCCCTAGATATTTAATGACTGATGGTGGTTCACATTTTATTCATGGTACTTTCCGTAAAATGCTTGCTAAGTATGATGTTAATCATAAAATTGCATCTCATTATCACCCACAGTCTAGTGGTCAAGTAGAATTGAGTAATAGAGAGCTCAAATTAATTTTGCAAAAGACTGTCAATAGGTCTAGAAAGAATTGGTCCAAGAAACTTGATGATGCATTATGGGCCTATAGAACTGCATATAAAAATCCTATGGGTATGTCTACATATAAAATGGTTTATGGAAAAGCATGTCACTTACCTCTCGAGCTAGAACATGAGGCATATTGGGCTATTAAAGAGCTCAATTATGATTTCAAACTTGCCGATGAGAAGAGGTTATTTGATATTAGCTCACTCGATGAATGGAGAACCCAAGCTTATGAAAATGCCAAGTTGTTTAAAGAAAAATTTAAAAGATGGCATGACAAAAGGATAGAAAAGCATGAGTTTAATGTAGGTGATTATGTATTTCTATACAACTCTCGTTTAAGATTCTTTGCAGGAAAACTTCTCTCTAAATGGGAAGGCCCCTACGTTATCGAGGAGGCCTATCGTTCCGGTGCCGTAAAAATCAACAACTTTGAAGGCACAAATCCGAAGGTGGTGAACGGTCAAAGAATTAAACATTATATCATAGGTAATCCCATAAATGTTGAAACCAATGTTATTGAAACTGTAACCCCGGAGGAGTACATAAGGGACACTTTCAAGAATGTTTCAGACTCCGAAAAGGAATAGGTATGTGGTACGGTAAGTAAACCGACTCCAAAACAGTTTTTAAGGCAATATTTCTCCGTTTTGGAATATTTTGAAAAATAGAAAAATAAGTAGCAGTCCGGGAAGGACACGAGGGCCCAACGAGGGTGGAGGGCGTGCCCTACCCCCATGGGCGCGCCCCCCTACCTCGTGGGCACCTCGTGTGCCTTCTGGACTCCGTTTTCTTGCACGATACGTATTTTGGTCGGTAAAAATTCATTATATATTCTCCCGAAGGTTTTGACTCCTGTATCATGCAATTATCCTCTGTTCTTGTCTCGAGCTGATTTCTGTCAGGGTTGTCAAGGCCAGGCATCATGTCGTCCCCCTCCTCCAACAATGGTGACAACGATGCTTGGCTAATGAAGATAGATCTGAAGAGGGAAGAACCCATGAAGATCAACAAGGATGATAGGATCAAGAAGGCCACGGAGGATCAAGCTCCGGCAGCAGAAGACATCCTTCCACTTGACCATAATTTTCTTACCCCAACTGAGATCGAAGCTTTCAAGATGATTGAGTTAGCTCGTATACAGAACAAGTATCTCACAAGTGAAAATATTTTGTTGAAGTAGCATATTGTTGCACTCAAGGGCATTATCCGCAACTGGAGGACCTCTTACGCTCAATGTGTGATTATCCATCATCACCACCATCCTCTTCACCAGCAAAGGAGATATTATCACATGGGTATGGGCACTCCCCTTGGCAACTGCCAAGCTTGGGGGAGGTGCCCCGGTATCGTATCACCATCACACACTCCTATCTTTACCGTTTTTCTTAGTTCGATCCTATTAGTAGTATCTTGATCTAGTAGAATAAAATTTATGGCATGATCTAGTTTTGAGTTTTGCTTTATGTTTTCTCTTTGTAATCAAGTTCGTGAGCTATATAATAAAGATTAGTGTTGAGTCAAGGGCTTGATTATTTTGCCATGATCTTGAGTGAATAAAAGAAAAGAGAAAAAGAATAAAAAGCAACAAAGAGTTCATATTGATCTTATTGAGAGTAATGACTTCACATAGAAAGAGTGTGATGATTAAAAGTTGTTGGGAGTTGACAGACATAGCTTTGGTCATCGTTGCAATTAATAGGAAGTAATAAGGAAAGAGAGGTTTCACATATAAATATATTATCATGGACATCTTTTATGATTGGGAGCACTCATTAAAATATGACATGCTAAAGAGTTGATGTTGGACAAGGAAGACAATGTAATGGGTTATGTTTTCTTATATCTGAGATAAAGTATATTGTCATGGATCATCCAACATGTTGATCTTGCCTTTCCCCCTTATGCTAGCCAAATTCTCAGCACCAAGTAGAGATACTACTTGTGCTGCCAAATATCATTAAACCCAGTTTTGCCATGAGAGTCCACCATACCTACCTATGGATTGAGTAAGATCCTTCAAGTAAGTTTTGATCGGTGCAAAGCAATAAAAATTGCTCTCTAAATATGTATGATTGATTGGTGTGGGAGAAATAAGCTTTATACGATCTTGTGATGTGTTAGAAATAAAAGCGACGGAATGCATAATAAAGGTTCATATCACAAGGGGTAATATAAAGTGAAGTTCTTTCGCATTAAGATTTTGTGCATCCAACCCTAAAAGTGCATGGCAACCTCTGCTTCCCTCTGCCAAGGGCCTATCTGTTACTATTATCTTCTACCTTATGCAAGAGTCACGGTGATCTTCACCTTTCCTTTTTCATTTTATCCTTTGGCAAGCACAGTATGTTGGAAAGATCCTGATAGATATATCTAATTGGATGTATGGGAGCATGAGTTATTATTGTTGACATTAACCTTGAGGTAAAAGGTTGGGAGGCGAAACTATAAGCCCCTATCTTTCTCTGTGTCCGATTAAAACTCCGTAACCACAAGTATCGTGTGAGTGTTAGCAATTATGAAAGACTAAATGATAGTTGAGTATGTGGACTTGCTATTAAGCTCTGACATAGACTCTTTCTGATGTTATGATAAATTGCAATTGCTTCAATGACTAAGATTATAGTTTGTTGGTTCTCAATAAAGTTTATGATTCATACTTTTGCATTGTGTATGAATTATTACTTGAGTATAAGAAATCATATGACATTATCTATTTATGTTGTTGTTATGAGAATAATCATGATGCCTTCATGTCTGTATTTTATTTTTATCGAAACCTCTACCTCTAAACATGGGGACATATTTATCGTTATCGGCTTTCGCTTGAGGACAAGCGAGGTCTAAGCTTGGGGGAGTTGATACGTCCATTTTGCATCATGCTTTTATATCGATATTTGTTGCATTATGGGCTGTTATTACACGTTATGTCACAATACTTATGCATATTCTCTCTTATTTTACAAGGTTTAGATAAGGAGGGAGAATGCCGGCAGCTGGAATTCTGGGCTAGAAAAGGAGCAAATATTAGAGACCTATTCTGCACAACTCCAAAAGTCCTGAAACTCCAAGAAAGTCATTTTGGAAATAATAAAAATATTGAGCGGAAGAAGTTCACGGAGAGGGGACCCACACAGCCACGAGGGTGGGGCGCGCCTACCCCAGGGAGCGTCCCTACCTCGTGGGCCCCCCCGTTGGCTCTCCGATGGCCATCTTCTGCTATATGAGGTCTTTCGTCGAGGAAAAATCATAAGCAACCTTTCGGGACGAAACTCCGCTGCCACGAGGTGGAACCTTGGCGGAACCAATCTAGGGCTCCGGCAGAGCTGTGCTGCTGGGGACACTTCCCTCCGGGAGGGGGAAATCATCACCATCGTCATCACCAACGCTCCTCTCATCGGGAAAGGGAAATCTCCATCAACATCTTCACCAGCACCATCTCATCTCAAAACCCTAGTTCATCTCTTGTACCCAATTCTTGTCTCCAAGTCCGGGATTGGTACTAGTAGGTTGCTAATAGTGTTGATTACTCCTTGTAGTTGATGCTAGTTGGTTTATTTGGTGGAAGATCATATGTTTAGATCCTTTATGCATATTAATACCCCTCTGATTATGAACATGAATATGCTTTGCGAGTAGTTACGTTTGTTCACGAGGACATGGGAGAAGTCTTGCTATTAGTAGTCATGTGAATTTGGTATTAGATTCGATATTTTGATGAGATGTATGTTGTCTAGCCTCTAGTGGTGTTATGTGAACGTCGACTACATAACACTTCACCATTATTTGGGACTAGAGGAAGGCATTGGAAAGTAATAAGTAGATGATGGGTTGCTAGAGTGACAGAAGCTTAAACCCTAGTTTATGCGTTGCTTCATAAGGGGCTGATTTGGATCGATAAGTTTCATGCTATGGTTAGGTTTACCTTAATACTTTTGTTGTAGTTGCGGATGCTTGCAATAGAGGTTAATCATAAGTGGGATGCTTGTTCAAGTAAGAACAACACCCAAGCACCGTTCCACCCACATATCAAATTATCAAAGTACCGAATGCGAATCATATGAACGTGATGAAAACTAGCTTGACGATATTCCCATGTGTCCTCGGGAGCGCTTTTCCTATAATAATAGTTTGTCCAGGCTTGTCCTTTGCTACAAAAAGGATTGGGCCACCTTGCTGCACTTTATTTACTTTTGTTACTTGTTGCTCGTTACAAATTATTCTATCACAAAACTATCTGTTACCACTTATTTCAGTACTTGCAGAGAATACCTTGCTGAAAACCGCTTATCATTTCCTTCTGCTGCTTGTTGGGTTCGACACTCTTACTTATCGAAAGGACTACGATAGATCCCCTACACTTGTGGGTCATCAACGGGCAGTTGTAGCCACACCTGCGGCCATGCTTGGCGGGGCAGAGGAAGCAAGATACAAGACTACCAGAGCAGTGCTGAAGCCAGAGGCGCGAAGAGCAAAGGGACAAGGTGGGCTCGCGCCGGCAAGAGCCTTGCCGGGGTGGCCCACGTGGCCCCAACAAGGGCCTTGCCAGAGCAAATTATCCAACACCATCAAGGCCGCCACCCTTGAGCCTGAGAGTTCTGACACCATCGACAACATTGAAACCAAGGCTCGGGAGGCGCCTGCATGGTGGCATGCAGATCTTTGTGAAGACTAAAGGCCTGCAAGATTAGATGAGAATGAGAAGACGAAGGCCCCCAGCAAGTCCTTTGTCGGGGACGCCCACAAGACCCCGGCAAGACCCTTGCCGGGGACATCTGCGGGGCCACAACCAGGCCCGCACTTACCAAGGTTTCGCTGCCCTATGGCCGTTCCGACGCAGCAGCCAACCTGCCAACTAGGCACGCATCTACGTGGTAGCATGCAGCTTCTAGGCCAACCAGGCAAGTACCTGCGTGGTGGCATGCAGATCTTCGTCAAGACCCTGCCACCGCACCAGTGCAGCAGCCAGCCAGCATGGCGATGCATGCCTCATCAGCTTGGACGCGCGTCGAAGCAAGCCGAGGCGGCGACAGACGAGACGAGCTTCCTTGCCATCCCTGATAAAGCAAGAGGACACATAGGCGGCGCATTAAATGCGTTTGTCCTATGATTTCAGAAGATAAACTTGCACACTGTACATACTTTCCACCTCCTGTGTTCCACTGTGGCGACCCCTTTGACGTATAAAAGGAGGCCTGAGGCGTACAGAGGAGGGATTCAGACTTTTTGGGCTAGGCATGCACCACAGCTAGTTCAAGAGCTCGAGAATACCCAAATATACACCAAAGCAGTACTAGGGTATTACGCATCCCTTGCGGCCCGAACCTGGATACAATTCCCCCGCGTTGATCTTCTAAACCCGCTCTTTTCACAACCCCGCGGCCCGCCAACCGTAGTAGGGATTCCCTGTGATCCCATAGGTGTCGTTCTTGAACCCCGACACAAAAAATAAAAGATATGATAAAAGAGATTTCATTGCTAGGAAACATGGGAAAGAAAGAGAACCATGGGTTCAGAAACCCTTGCCCTTTCCCCCTAAACAATCCAAGAAAAAGGATGATGAAGATTTTGAGCGCTTTGTTGAAATTCTTAGACCTGTATTTTTGCGTATGCGTTTGACTGTTATTCTGAAAATGTCTCCTTATGCTAACTATATGAAAGATATTGTTACTAATAAAAGGAAGATACCGGAAGCTGGAATTTCCACCATGCTTGCTAATTATACATTTAAAGGTGGAATACCAAAGAAACTAGGAGATCCAAGAATACTAACTATACCATGCTCCATTAAAAGAAACTATGTTAAAACTGCTTTATGTGATTTGGGGGCGGTGTTCGTGTTATGCCTTTCTCTTTATATCATAGAATTGATTTGAATAAGTTTACACCTAATGAAATGTCTTTGCAAATGGATGATAAATCTATTTGTGAGGATGCGCCTGTCGTAGTTGCGAATGTTACTATCTTAACATACTTTGTTATTCTTGATATACCCGAGGACGACAGTATGTCCATCATCCTTGGTAGGCCCTTTTTTAATACTGCAGGGGCTGTTATTGATTGCAATAAAGGCAATGTCACTTTTCATGTTAATGGTAATGAGCATACAGTAAACTTTCCAAAGAAACAACCTCGGGTGAATAGTATCAATTCTATTGGAAAATTTTCAACAATTACTATTGGAGGTTTTGAATTCCCAATCTCTACTATCAAAAAGAAATATGATATTCTTATTTGGGGGACATGCATATCCCCGTTGAGGTAACCTAGTGTTATACGAGGATTCTTCGGTTTCATGTCATTTGGAAGAAGTTTGTTAATAAGACTTGATCAACCTTGTTAATGGATTCCTTTTGACGGGCATGAGATGGATGAATTCAGTAAACACAACCTTCTATACCCACTTTTTACTTTTTGTTATTTAGATTTATAAAGTAAAAATGCTATTATTTTTCTGTTTTCAGAATTATCCGTGCAGTAAAAAAATGACCAGAAAATAAAAGTTCTCCAAATGCCCTGAAAATTTAGTATGATTTTTTCTGTAATATTTAAGAATTTTTGGCACTGAAAACACCTAGGGGGGTGCACCAGTGGGCCACAAGCCCCCAGGGCGCGCCTACAGTGCTTGTGGGTCCCACTTGTGTCCCCCTCACTTATGCCAGCACCAATCCACTTCGTCTTCCTCCAGAAAAGATCCCACCATTGCTCAAACCCTTATTCTTTCTCATTTTGCTGCCATTTTTTATCTCCTTGCTCGGAACTCCGTTTTTGAAACTATTTCAGGGGATTGTTCATCGGTATGTGACTCCTCCGTTGGTCCAATTAGTTTTGCTATAGTGCTTTATATATTGCAAATTTTTTCCGCGGTGGTGACCTTGTTCTTGAGCTTGCATGTCAAATTTATATGGTTCAAAGTAGTTTTGTTGCATGATATAGCCTCTAGACACTTGTAGGAGTAGTTGCTATCAATCTTGTTGAGTTTGGTTCACTTTTAGTTTGAGTCATTAAAAATTTCAGAAATTTTTTAGAGGAATAAAATGTTTAGGAAAATATTCCTAGGAGGTTCCTCGGAGAAGAAAGCTGCAAGGCCCGCTATCCGGGAGCCGGACCTTGAACCACCGCGGGAGGCTCAAGTGCAACCTTGTGAATTGTGTTGGATCATTTCATGACTTGTGCTGGTTTTAAGGAAGAATTTATACGTGCACGCATAATGCCGAGATGACGGACTTCGTGTCAGATAAGTGCCCTCAGTACTACAATCTTACTGATTCCTTTGTGCGAAGATTGAAGTATTATGTCCAGCACAATACACATTCTATTTTATTTGATCTATATGATAAATCATTTAGCATGGGCCTTGAAGAATTTAATGATGCATGCAAAATTCTGCAGTGGGGCAGTTATACTGAACCTCGTAAATCCAATTATTCTGAGTTCCTTGCTAGCATTACTGTAGGTGAAACCAGAACCATAACACAAGCTACTATAGGGATCATTCACTTTCCTACTTTACATTACTTTTCTCTCTTTATAGGTAGATGCATTAACGGTAAACATGATCATAGCCACATTTGCGCTTCCGGTCTCATTGTTCTCAAGATCGCAGTAATGAATGATAAACGATTTAATTTGGGGGCTATCATTGCATGTCGACTGCATAATAATGCTAAAGATGGAGACTCTTTGGTGGAATATATGCCAGTCATTTAGCCCATTATCTTGGGGTCCCAATAAAAGAAAATTATTCTCATTTGCCACCTGCTTACCTTGATTATGATGCTATGGAACGTTACCCGTTTCTTGAGAGAGGCAAGTTGCCTTTTCAGTACAGACTAATCTTTGACAGGCAGTGCGCTATCCATATTACGCTTCCTGCTCCTACTTTTTTGACTTTAGATAAATAAAAGATATTTCATACTTAGAGAGGAGGCAGCCAAGTACGAAAGGGCGAGGGAGACCGCTCGCCTCCATGAGGCAACTCACCAGGCGGTGGCAGCTGCAATCGAGTACAATCCCAACTACAACCTTGGATTTTACCCTGGCCAGCCGGGGCCATAGACCAACTTAGGCCAAAGCCTAAGCTTGGGGGAGTACGTATTTCTCACCGACATTACATTCATGTTCACACATTCATTCCAGTTGTCAGTGTTCATACTTTTCAATTGTATTATCCATGTTAGTTTATTTCTCTTTCTTTCTTCTTGTGTGTTTGAAAAACTTTGAGAAAATTCAAAAAAATTAGTGCTCGCTTCTTTTTAGTTTTCTTTCTAGTTTAATTAGTAGTAGTATTAAAAGAAAACCAAAATAGATTTATCATTCTTCTTTTACTTGTTGGGAACTTTCCCGTGTAAATAGTTTTTCTCGTTTTCGTTTTTACTTGCTTCAGATAAACAAAAACTCCAAAAATATTTTAACGTGTTTATTTGAAATTCTTTTCCTTTTCTTTGGGTCATAAGGAGAAGACCACGAGGAAAATGTTGAGTGACTCTCATATGCATTATTGTTGATCTAACAAAGAGCCCATATTACCTTGTCTTCTCCTTTGAATAAATGTTTGTAGATTCCAACTTAGTCCAATGCATGTGCACTCTTACTATTATTCACATCGTTCGGTCGTGCAAGTGGAAGTCAATAACGATGATATAAGACAAAATGAATGATATGAGGAAAAGCTGTTATGAACTCGACCTATTTTGTTTTTGTAAATACGATTAGCTCATCGTTCCTGATTCAGCTCATTATGAATGAAGCATGTTTGCAATGACAATTAGAGATTATAGTTACTCATGCCATGCTTAATTAGCTAGGAGTTGATAATGATTTGTCTTGTGTGCCTACATGCATTTAAAATGGTTGTGATGTAGTATGATAGGATGGTATCCCACTTTGAATGATTTAAGTGGCTTGACTTGGCACATGTTCATGCATGTAGTTGAATCAAAATCAACATAGCCTCCGCGATATTTATGTTCATGGTGATTTATATCCTACTCATGCTTGCATTCAATGTTGATTAATCACAATGCATGCTTATGACCATTGTCGCTCTCTAATTGGTTGCTCCTCAATCTTTTGCTAGCCTTCACTTGTAGTAAGCGGGAATACTGCTTGTGCATCCACTTCCTTAAACCCAAAGTAGTTCCATATGAGTCCACCATACCTACCCATATGCGGTATTTACCTGCCATTCCAAGTAAATTTGCGTGTGCCAAACTCTAAACCTTCAAATAATAATCTGTTTTGTACACTACGGCAGGATGCTGCTAACGCTACACTACGATCAGAGACCCTTTGACGAAACTATGTGCGATGCATTAATCGCAACAGGTGATGTCAAAAACCGTCAAAAATATGCAAAATGTTTGCAATGAAGGATACATCAAACATGGTTCAGATTTTAGTTCTGTATGTGATGCGGGGCATATGGTTGATCCATAAGAACTGTTTGCGATGAGACAGAACAACAGAAACGGGCAGCCAGATCAAGGTGTGTGTGATATATGGCATATAGTTCACCCCAATGAACTGTTTGTGATGAGGCGGAACAACAAAAATAGGCAGCTGGATGAAGGTGTGTGCGATTGAGGGCATACACTTCACACGGATGAACTGTTTGCGATTAGCCACAACAAACAGAAATAGTTAGACAGATCAACATGTGTGTGCTAGATGGGCACACATTCTAATTAAAAGAAGCATGCACGATGGTAATAACAAGCGTGCGCGGTTGATGGAACAAGACGTGTGCTAACTTCGCCTATTGCGGTGCACCCTATGGTGCAAACGCCACGTACACGACCGAGAACGCGTGCCCACCTTAGGGCGTCCGAGAATAGTGCCGCACTTAGAACTTACAAAACCGTCAATAAATTTTGATCATGTGTCCCGTCACATTCCAAATTACTACCATGCTATATTTCATTGCAAACCTGTTCACACCGATCAAAACCTAAACTGTTTCCCACTTAGGAGTGTATTAGTACTCGGCTATAAATACTACCTACTCCAAGATGACTGCACATTTCTCCTCAACTCCTCATCCACAAAAACAAAACAAGTCATTCATCGTCGCTCCCTTGCGTCTGCCATGGCCCGCATGAGTTCTGGGTCGAGAGAATACTACCAAGGAGAGGTGAGCATGGAAGCGGAAGCACGAGAGATGTCCCGCCTTGCCACGAAAGCAACTGACATGTCCCGCCGCGCCGCCGTAGCAGCACAGAGGTCCCGCTGCACCGTCGATGCAGCAGACTAGTCCGACTGCGCAGCGGAAGCAGCAGAGATGTCCTGTCGCGCCGCGAATGTAGCAGAGATTTCCTCCCGCGCCACGGCGGCCTGGGAAAATGTCTCGCGGGCAGGCGTGGACTCTTACTGGCGCATGCGCGCTATGCTCGATGACCTGATGGTTGAATATCCGACTAGATGAAGCTGTAGGACGAGATGAATGCCTCGTTTGAAAATGCTACCAGCGTCATCCGGGGACCAGGGGACGACAAGGTGAAGCTCTGCACCGAGCGCGACCTGCTGAGGGCGAAGATCGCCGGAACGATGAAGTAGCATGAGGAGACCATTGCCTTGTTGAAGAGGACCGGCGTCATCGTCAAGAAACTTACAGACGAGAATGCCATGCTCTGCATCGAGTGCCAAAGGCTGGTGGAGGAATATGTGGATGCTCTCAAGCAGCGTCTTGAGGACACGAAAGAGCTAATCACCGCTCGCTGTGGGAACTAGTCTCCATGGCCTACAGCAACGCATCAAGAAAGTAGAGATCAGCGGGCCAGATTGTTGTCTGTGTTTTCCTTCTTCTTTTGCTATTTGTGTATTTCAAGCATTGTCACATGTGGCTTTTTTAATTATATTCCTAAATATGCAAGACAATTATTATCCACTCGTCGTCCTTATATTCATCAGTCTTGCTATAAGTCGCACTCGATGCTATATAGTTCCGTCGGATCTTACATCAAAATCCGCACAAAACTTTCTTTTCAAAATTTCTTTTTTCTCTCTTAAATCTCAGTCAAGTGAGAAATAGCCACGCCATTAAACAGGGGCTCGGGCGCCATTAATTGAGACGTTGGGAGAGAGGTGGGCAGCAGATAGAGGTCAAATGGCTCTCCTCCAGATGAGCACGCGTAGGGGTCTAATCGCACGCCTCCTGTACTCAAATAGCTACCCCGCACGGCAGCTCCTAGCCAATAAAAAAGCGGACGCGTGGCGGCACATAAATGGTAAATAGACATCATATTTGTGGCAAAGCCACCATGCATATTATTTCATGCATGTCACTCTTGATTCATTGCCCATCCCGGTACACCGCCGGAGGCATTCATATAGAGTCATATTTTGTTCTAGTATCCAGTTGTAATCATCGAGTTGTAAATAAATAGAAGTGTGATGATCATCATTAATAGAGCATTGTCTCAAATAAAAAAAGAGAGAAAGGCCAAAAAAGGAGAGGCCCAAAAAAAAGGGAAAAAGAAGAGAAATAAAAAGGGACAATGCTACTATCCTTTTTCCACACTTGTGCTTCAAAGTAGCACCATGATCTTTATGATAGAGAGTCTCTTGTTTTGTCACTTTCATATACTAGTGGGAATTTTTCATTATAAAACTTGGCTTGTATATTCCAACAATGGGCTTCCTCAAATGCCCTAGGTCTTCATGAGCAAGCAAGTTGGATGCACACCCACTTAGTTTTTTTTGTTGAGCTTTCATACGTTTATAGCTCTAGTGCATCCGTTGCATGGTAATCCCTACTCCTTGCAATGACATAAATTGATGGGCATCTCCCTAGCCCATTGCTAGCCGCGTCAATGTGAGACTTTCTCCTTTTTTGTCTTCTCCACACAACCCCCATCATTATATTCTATTCCACCCATAGTGATATATCCATGGATCATGCTCATGTATTGCGTGAAAGTTGAAAAAAGTTTGAGATTACTAAAGTATAAAACAATTGCTTGGCTTGTCATCGGGGTTGTGCAAGATGAGAGCATCTTGTGTGACGAAAATGGAGCATGAACAAACTATATGATTTTGTAGGGACGAACTTTCTTTGGCCATGTTATTTTGAGAAGACATGATTGCTTAGTTAGTATGCTTGAAGTATTATTATTTTTATGTCAATATTAAACTTTTATCTTGAATCTTTCAGATCTGAACATTCATGCCACAATAAAGAAAATTACATTGAAGAATATGCTAAGTACCATTCCACATCAAAAATTCTGTTTTTATCATTTACCTACTCGAGGACGAGCAGGAATTAAGCTTGGGGATGCTTGATACGTCTCCAACGTATCTATAATTTTTTATTGCTCCATGCTATTATATATTCAGTTTTGGATGTTTAATGGGCTTTATTATACAATTTTATATTATTTTTGGGACTAACCTATTAACCCAAGGCCCAGTGCAAATTGCTGTTTTTGTTTGCCTATTTCGGTGTTCCAAAGAAAGGAATATCAAACAGAGTCCAAACGGAATGAGCCCTTCGGGAGCGTAATTTTTGGAACAAACGTGAACCAGAGGACTTGGAGTGGACGTCAAGAAAACAACGAGGAGGCCACGAGGCAGGGAGGCGCGCCTGCCCCCACTGGGCGTGCCCCCACCCTCGTGGGCCCCACGTGGGTCCACCAACCTACTTCTTCCTCCTATATATACCCATGTACCCTGAAACCATCGGGGAGCACCACGAAACCCTATTTCCATCACCGCAACCTTCTGTACCCGTGAGATCCCATCTTGGGGCCTTTTTCGGCGCTCCGCCGGAGGGGGAATCGATCATGGAGGGCTTCTACATCAACACCATAGCCTCTCCGATGATGTGTGAGTAGTTTACCACAGACCTTCAGGTCCATAGTTATTAGCTAGATGGCTTCTTCTCTCTCTTTGGATCTCCATACAAAGTTCTCCTCAATCTTCTTGGAGATCTATTTGATGTAACTCTTTTTGCGGTGTGTTTGTCGAGATCCGATGAATTGTGGGTTTATGATCAAGATTATCTATGAACAATATTTGAATCTTCTCTGAATTCTTTTATGTATGATTGGTTATCTTTGCAAGTCTCTTCAAATTATCAGTTTGGTTTGGCCTACTAGATTGATCTTTCTTGCAATGTGAGAAGTGCTTAGCTTTGGGTTCAATCTTGTGGTGCTCGGTCCCAGTGACAGCAGGGGAAACGACACGTATTATATTGTTGCCATCGAGGATGAAAAGCTGGGGTTTATATCATATTGCTTGAGTTTATCCCTCTACATCATGTCATCTTGCCTAATGTGTTACTCTGTTCTTATGAACTTAATACTCTAGATGCATGCTGGATAGCGGTCGACGTGTGGAGTAATAGTAGTAGATGCAGGCAGGAGTCGATCTACTTGTTGCGGGCGTGATGCCTATACACATGATCATGCCTAGATACTCTCATAATTATGCACTTTTCTATCAATTGCTCGACAGTAATTTGTTCACCCACCGTAATACTTATGCTATCTTGAGAGAAGCCACTAGTGAAACCTATGGCCCCCGGGTCTATTTTCCATCATATAAGTTTCCAATCTATTTTTACTTTGCAATCTTTACTTTCAATCTTCATAATAAAAATACCAAAACTATTATCTTATCATCTCTATCAAATATCACTTTTGCAAGTGGTCGTGAAGGGATTGACAACCCCTTTATCGCGTTGGTTGCAAGGTTCTTATTTGTTTGTCTAGGTACGAGGGACTTGCGTGTGGCCTCCTACTGGATTGATACCTTGGTTCTCAAAAATTGAGGGAAACACTTACGCTACTTTGCTGCATCACCATTTCCTCTTCAAGGGAAAACCAACGCGTGCTCAAGAGGTAGCACTGCTCCACTCGCTTCTCCTCCATCGCTCCATCGCCTGCAGCGACACCCATGGCACCTTCGAAAAGGTTCTCGGCCGCGGAGAAGGGGAAGGTCTGCCAGGAGGGGCCCAGCTCGCCGCCGCCCAAGAGGGGGCGGGCCGCCCGCATAAGCATGCCCCGACGGCGCCTCCTCACGTGGTGGGAGTCGTCCCGGACGTGGCAGCCCCGTCGATGAAGTGAGGCGCGCCATGGTTGCGCGGCCTCCCGGCCGCGCTTCCACTCGTCGGAGGTGCTTCTGGAGTTCGTTGTGTGGTCGGAGAACACGACCGGCACCTGGCTTCAGCTCCCGCGCTTCTTCGCCAGCGAGCTGCCGGCCACGTGTCCAGGCAGTCTCTGGCTGCAGGCTGACGGCTACAGCAGCAAGGCTTCGTGGGTCGCGGCGGAGGTCTCCGCCGTGGGCAACGCAGCACAGGCCCGCGGCTCGCAGACGTTTGCCCGCGCGCGTGCCCTGGGCAGGTGGTGCACCCTCCACTTCAAGTAGGATGGCAACGCGACCCTCTACGTGAGGATGTTCGGCGAAGATGGTCACCGCGTCGGGTGCTGCCCTGAGGACAACGACGGCGGCGAGGTGCTCAGCTTTGGCGACGGTCACGACGAGGGTGAAGGCGGGCTTGTCCTCGGCGCCGGCCGCGGCTCGTCCAGCTACGGCGACTCTTCTTCCGGCGACAGCTCCAGCAGCGGCGGCTATGACCAGCCGCCACGCCGCCGTGCCCGCTTCGAGGGCGGCAGCGGGTCGTCTCGTCGCCGCGCCCCAGTGAAGCGCGAGGAGGGGTCTGGCTGAGCCCAGGAGAGTGCCATGAGCCCATCCTCGTGAACCGCTGCGGGGGCGTGCGCCACTTTTGTTTTGTTATTTCCTTTCTTCCTGCATTAAGAAAGAGACAATTATGGGGCCCTGCAGGGGCGTGCAACGAACCGTGATTTCCAAGTTGCTATGTTATGTTTATCGTTCTTGTGTCGTGTTGCAACATCAGTGAGGGAGTCCTGGATTAGGGGGTCTCCGGACAGCCGGATTATATCCTTTAGCCGGACTGTTGGACTATGAAGAAACAAGATTGAAGACTTCGTCCCGTGTCCGGATGGGACTCTCCTTGGCGTGGAAGGCAAGCTTGGCATACGGATATGTAGATCTCCTCCCTTGTAACCGACTCTGTGTAACCCTAGCCCCCTCCGATGTCTATATAAACCGGAGGGTTTAGTCCGTAGGGCAACAACAATCATACCATAGGCTAGCTTCTAGGGTTTAGCCTCTACGATCTCATGGTAGATCAACTCTTGTAATACTCATATCATCAAGATCAATCAAGCAGGAAGTAGGGTATTACCTCCATCGAGAGGGCCCGAACCTGGGTAAACATCGTGTCCCCCGCCTCCTGTTACCATCCACCTTAGACGCGCAGTTCGGGACCCCCTACCCGAGATCCGCCGGTTTTGACACCGACATTGGTGCTTTCATTGAGAGTTCCACTGTGTCGTCACCATAAGGCCTGATGGCTCCTTCGATCATCGGTAACGATGCGGTCCAGGGTGAGGTTTTCCTCCCCGGACAGATCTTCGTATTCAGCGGCTTCGCTCTGCGGGCTAACTCGCTTGGCCATCTGGAGCATATCGAGAGCTACGCCCCTGGCCACCAGGTCAGGTTCGGGAACTTGAATTACACTGCTGACATCCGCGGAGACTTGATCTTCGACAGATTCGAGCCCTTGCCAGGTGCGCTGCACCATCACGACGAGCATGATATAGCTCTGCCATCGGACAGTGTTCAAGAGATCACACCGGCAACTACTCCGGCCTTCAATCCGAAGCAAATTGCGACCCCGCCATGGAGGCCGTACTCTCAGCGGCGATAGAGCCGGATACTGACCTTACCCCTCACGAGAGCCGTGATGCCGAACCACTGGATTCATCTCCGGCCACGGACTCCGAGCCGCCTGCGCCCGTGCCTATCGAATCCGATTGGGCGCCGATCATGGAGTTTACCTCCGCGGATATCTTTCAGCACTCGCCCTTCGGCGACGTGCTAAATTCGTTAAGGTCTCTCTCCTTGTCAGGAGAACCTTGGTTGAACTATGTCCGGCTAGACTGGGATGCGGACGATGAAGAAATTCGCTGCCCACCCACCACCCACTTAGTAGCCACTGTCGACGATCTAACCGACATGCTCGACTTCGACTCCGAAGACATCAAAGGTATGGACGACGATGCAGAGAGCGAACAGGAACCACCGCCTTGCTGTATTTGGACCGCTACCTCATCATACGATATATATATATATATATATATATATATATATATATATATATATATATATATATATATATATGGTGGATACCCCAAAAAGGCAATGGCGACAAGACAACGGAGGATGACCCTCCAAGAAGCAACCCAGGCACCGGCGTCGGTGGCGCCAAGATAGAAGTCCCGCCATAGCAAAAGCAATGATACCGGCACAAGAGACAATAACACTCCGGATAGTGCGAAGGCGGCGACAATCCCTCCGGCCAGATTTAGAGCGGGAGGATGAACAAGCTAGCCCTCGAGCAGGCGGCGGATGGAGAAACGGAGGATGACAATTACATGCCCCTCTCCGAAGACGAGGTGAGCCTCGGCGACGAAGAATTTATCGTGCCTGAGGATCCCATCGAGCAGGAGCGCTTCAAGCGCCGGCTTATTGCCACGGCAAATAGCCTGAAGAAAAAGCAACAACAGCTTCGAGCTGATCAAGATTTGCTAGCAGACAGATGGACCGAAGTCCTTGCGGCCGAGGAATACAAACTCGAACGCCCCTCCAAGAGTTACCCAAGACGCAGGTCGCTACTCGAGGAGGAAGCAGTGAAACCTACTTCACCAGTGTACGATGCGGCTGACCAGCACCGCGTGGCCGAGATAGAGAGGCGTTTCAGCCTGAAGTTCAGCCTGCACCCCGCCGCCACTCAAACAAAAATACCAAGGCCCGGAGCAACATGCGGGACCTGCGAGATGAATTGGAAAGCAGGGCAAAACATGCAAGATAGATATACGGGTCACGAGGGCGCGCACCAATGTGGGACAATGATCGTCACGTCGGATACACTAAAAGTAAATCCGGCTGAGCCGGATACAGCAGACAAGACTCATATGAACTGCGTCGTGATATAGCCCGGCACAGAGGCGCCGCACACCCCCTATGCTTCACTGATGAAGTTATGGATCACGAATTCCCGGAGGGTTTTAAGCCCGTAAATATCGAATCATACGATGGCACAACAGATCCCGCAGTATGGATTGAGGATTTCCTCCTCCATATCCACATGGATCGCGGTGATGATCTACATGCCATCAAGTACCTCCCACTAAAACTCAAAGGACCAGCTCGGCATTGGCTGAATAGCTTGCCAGCAGACTCCGTCGGCAGTTGGGAGGATTCGGAAGATGCGTTCTTTGACAACTTCCAGGGCACTTATGTGCGACCACCGGATGCTGACGACTTGAGCCATATAACTCAACGGCTAGGGGAATCGGCCAGGCAATTCTGGACGTGGTTCCTAACTAAGAAGAACCAAATTGTCAACTGTCCGGATGCTGAGGCCTTAGCGGCATTTAAGCATAACATCTGTGATGAGTGGCTTGCTCGGCACCTCGGCCAGGAGAAGCCGAAATCTATGGCAGCCCTCATGACACTCATGACCCGCTTTTGCGCGGACGAGGATAGCTGGCCGGCTCGCAGCAACAACACATCAAGGAATCCGGACTTCAGATACTAAAGATGCTAACGGCAGACCACGTCGTAACAGACACAAGCGCCGCAACAACGGTGATAACGCCAAAGATACGGTAGTCAATGCCGGATTCAGAGGCCCTAGACCCGGTCAGCAGAAAAAGCCATTCAAAAGAAGTACTCCGGGCCCGTCCAGTTTGGACTGCATACTCGATCGCTCATGTCAAATTCACGGCACCCCCGATAAGCCAGCCAATCACACCAACAGAGAATGATGGGTGTTCAAGTAGGCCGACAAGTTGAATGCTGAAAACAAGGACAACGGGGCTGCATAGCGATGAGGAGGAGCCTCACCACACCCATATGAGATTCCGTATTACACACTCATGCAGCAGGCAAGAATTGATGAAATGAATGCGCAAGAAGCTCTGAATGCAGTGGCCTGGAATGCTCCGGAACCCGAACATGAACAACTTCAGGAGAATGGCGCATGTGGCCTGTGGTTCCTCCACCTTACACTGGTTTCAGTTTCAGAAACTTCTTTCGATACGATGGGCCATCGCTGATGGATGGTGTTGACCCAGAGAACAATGTTCAAGATAACCTGTCAGATGTTTGGTCTTCTGATTCTGAATTTCAGGCGGTGGAAGCATTGGAAGATGGTTTCATCCTTGGGAACCCTACAGCTCGTCTTGCTTTCGTCAGAGCAGGTGGCGATTCTTTTAACTTCTTTGTGGCTGTCGATCATGAGTTACTACTTTGGATTGGGGGGATGCTTAAATGGATTTACACTCCTGCAATCACCTTTGGGCAATCGTCCTCTGTTATGCTGCCTCTGAATCCTTTTAAGGTCATCCAGCATCAATTGAATGTGCTTGCTGCAGCTTGTCTTGGCTGGGTGGCTCCAGAGCTCGATGTGCTGTCAGATATCTTCTGTTCGACATTTCAGTTGGGTGCTGCTGTTGTCCCGAGAGTTATGCTGCAGGAATCCTATGATGGCAGATCCGTTTCGCTTGATGTTGATTGGGAGATGGATGCCAGCTCTCCGGCCTTAAAGCCATCCTCAACCGGGTCTCTCGAGGGGCTGAATTTCAAACAACCTCGTTGCTAGCTCAGGGCACTGCTCTTCAGGTGATTGCCTCCTCCTCTCAATACGCTGCACCGTAGTCCCGTAATGCCCTGGTGCCCCTTGACACCACGGCTGTCAGGAGGAGCACAAGATCAAACAAATATGATGGCTTTAAGGTCAATCAGGTCACTGACAGCAAACGCACCAAGTCAAGGGTGAAACCTCGTGGAACTCCATTTATATCTGCAGTTTCTTTGGCTGCTGCTCCTGTGCAGGTTGCCGTTGATGCATGCCCACCGCCTACTTCGGTTGAAGAACTCCAGCAGATGGGCAGCCGCTGTGGGATTGCGCAGGATGCTCTGTCTCCTGAGAAGCTGCTGGATCGCCAGTACTCACCCTCTGAAGCCAGCGACTAGTCCCTCCACTACTGGCAATGAATAAATCATGGAATATCCTGTCGTGGAATATCAGAGGCATCAACTCTGATAAAAAACTTTTGGCTCTTAGGAATGCGATTGATACTAGTGGCTGTTCTGTGACATGTATCCAGGAAACTAAGCGTGGAACTTTTGATCTAGCATTTCTTAAAACTTTCTGTCCTAAGCGCTTTGATAAATTTGTGTTTACGCCTTCAGTTGGTGCGTCCGGCGGAATTATTACTATCTGGAATAGTGATGTGTTTGTGAGCACGCCTTGGTTTGTTGATTCTTTTGTGGTTGGTGTTTCTTTTGTTGCCACCCAATCCAGTGAATCATGGAAGCTAATCAATGTCTATGGGCCATGCACGGGTCAACGCAGGGTGGACTTCACCAATTGGTTGTTTGATCTAAATATCCCTAATGATGAGAACTGGCTGATCCTAGGGGACTTTAACTTCATTCGTTCTACCAGTAATCGAAATAAACCTGGTGGCGAGGCTGCGGATATGTTGCTTTTTAATGAAATCATTCGGGCACAGTCTTTAATGGAACTCCCGGTCAAGGGGAGAACATACACTTGGAGCAATATGCAGGATGATCCCCTTCTCGAACAGTTAGACTGGTTCTTCTCCTCCACTAGTTGGACTACCTCCTTTCCACACACGATGATCCTACCATTGGGGAAACCTGTTTCTGATCATATCCCATGTGTGGTAACAATTGAATCCAAAATCCCCAAACCGAAGCTTTTTCGTTTTGAGAACTTCTGGATTAACCATGAGGGTTTCTCTGATGTGGTTGCAGCTTCCTGGTCCAAACCTCGTCACGCTCAAAACTCTGCTGCTAGGATGTGCAAAAAACTAAAAACCTTGAGATATGATCTCAAGAAATGGAGCAGAGGTATTTCAAAACTGAAAATTATGATCCAGAATAGCAATGAGGCACTTGCCATGATGGACACCCTTGAGGACAAACGGCCTTTATTTGTTCAGGAGTCAAATTTCAGGCATATTTTAAAGCTCCATTTGCAGAGGCTGCTCAAATACTAGAATGAGTATTGGAGGAAAAGATGTACTGTTAGGTTCTTTAGGTTTGTAGATGAGAACACCAAGCTCTTCCAGTCTCTAGCCACTGAGAGATACAGGCATAATTCTATTGCTTCGCTTCGCCAGGATAATATGGAAATTACAGACCATGCTGGCAAAGAGGGCGTGCTATATAACACATACAAGGAACGGTTAGGTTCTTCTAAACCCACTAATATGCGCTTTGACCTTTCCAGAATCATCCGGAGGGTTGAGGGACTGGATCAATTATTGGCACCTTTCAGTAATGATGAGATTGACGCTGTTATTAAGGAAATGCCTAGTGACAGGGCCCCTGGCCCTGATGGATTTAATGGATGCTTTCTTAAGAGTTGCTGGCAGATCATCAAAGAGGATTTCTATAAAATGTGCCATGATTTCCATACGGGAACTCTTGACATCACCAAAGATCGATGAGGGCTATATTACTCTGATCCCCAAAATCTCCTCCCCCGAAACTGCGAATGACTACCGACAAATCACTTTGCTTAACTGCTGCCTGAAAATCATCACGAAAATCCTGGCTAATCGGCTACAGAAAGTCATTCTTAAGATCATCCACAGGAACCAGTACGGTTTCATTAAGGGGAGGACGATCAAGGATTGTTTGGCGTGGAGTTTTGAATATATCCACCAATGTCAGGCCTCCGGAAGGGAGATAATCCTCCTCAAGCTTGACTTTGCCAAGGCCTTTGACACGATTGAACATGCTCCCATGCTCGAGATTATGAAGCATATGGGCTTCGATGATAAATGGCTACGTTGGATGGAATCGATCTTTGGGTCTGGGGTCTCGTCGGTTCTCCTTAATGGAGTCCCTGGTCGGAAATTTCAATGCAAATGTGGTGTGCGATAGGGTGACCCTCTCTCACCGCTCATTTTTGTTCTTGCCGCTGACCTCCTTCAAGCTGCAATTAATGATGCGTTCGCTCGTGGACTTATTGAGCTTCCCCTCTCCCGGGACAATGTTGATTTCCCGGTTGTGCAATATGCCGACGACACAATTTTGGTGATGCGGCGATGTCTTGACCAAGCGACCCGTATGAAAGGCATTCTGGAGGATTATGCTACGTCCGTGGGATTGAAAATAAACTTTCATAAATCTACTCTTATCCCCGTTAACATTGACCATCAGCGTGCTAGCGGATTGGCTGGTGTTTTTGGTTGTACTGTTGGATCCCTACCATTCACCTACCTTGGCCTCCCCATGGGGACGATGAGGCCAAGTGTTTTGGATCTCATGCCGATGGTGCACGCTGTTGAGAGGAAAACATCCACTGCACTCTCTCTGATGTCGTCAGGAGCAAAACTGACCTTGGTAAATTCGATAGTGACGTCGATGCTGATCTATGCCATGAGCACAATAAAATTGCACCCGAAAGTGGTTGAACATTTGGATAAACTTCGCCGTTACTGTCTCTGGGCGAAAAACTCCGATGATGGGATCAAAAACAACTCCCGTGCTGCCTGGGAGCTCATCTGCCGTCCGAAATGGTGTGGTGGCCTTGGTGTTATTGACATCAAGACACAGAATGTAGCCCTGCTACTAAAACACCTATTCAAGTTCTATAATCATGCGGATGTACCCTGGGTGGAGCTGGTTTGGAACACATATTATTCTAACAAAATCCCTCACGCTGTTGACACCGTGGGATCTTTCTAGTGGAAAGATATAATGCAGCTCAATGGGACTTTTCGTGGTATCACCAAGGTCGTACCAGGTGATGGGTCTAGTTCTCTGTTTTGGAAAGATGTCTGGCTGGAAGGCGACGATGATGAGACAATCATGGAGATGTACCCGCGGGCTTTTTCCTACTGCCTAAATGAGGATGACTCTATTGCTAATGTCCTCACTGCCATTGATCCAGCCTCGATCTTCAGTCTGCCCCTCTCAATCCAGGCGAGAGAGGAGGTCAGACAAATTCAGCTTGCTTCGATGCATGTGGGTGTGGTCGTCGGCAGCCACGACACCTGGGACTGCACGCTCGGGCGTTATTCTTCGAAGAAGTTCTATGAGCATTGTTTCAAGGAGATCGTGGTTGACGAGGCTTTCGGCTGGCTTTGGAAAGCCAAGAGCCCAATTAAATTCAAAATGTTTGGGTGGTTGCTTCTGGTGGATCGTCTGAACACCAGGAATATGCTTAAACGCAGGCACTTCGGTCACGGAAACACCTATGCTGCATGTTACATCAAGACCCCGAAGAAACCGTTGAACACTTGTTCTTCTTATGCCCCTTTAGTCAACGGTGCTGGAGCAAAGTTGGGGTGTCCTGGCCAGTCGATGGCAATATACTGGACCTCCTGCGCGGGGGGAGGGAGGCTTGGAGACATCCCCTCTTCATGGACATCTTCCTCATGGCTGCTTGGAGCCTGTGGATGGAGCGAAACAATCAACACTTCAGAGGGGTCCAACACTCCTTCGAGGCTTGGTTGGCCAGGTTCAAGTACCTCCTAGAGTTGCTAGTCCATAACTGCAAAGAGGAACTTCGTCCTTTCCTTTCCAACTACATTGTAAATTTGGGACACTAGTGCTGTTAGATACAAAATAGCTCATACGGCTGGGGGGCCGTTCTAATACCCCCCCTGTAACAACTATGTAACCGTCTCTTTGTGAGTAATACAAAAGTCAGTGGGAGCCTCTCCCACTGTCGTTCACCTTTCAAAAAAAAGACGAGGAGGAGCCCCGGCTGCCGAACACGGGAGGACAGAAGAGATTCCCGCCACAAGTGAAGATGGTGAATATGATATACGCAACCCACATTCCCAAGAGGGAACAAAAGCGTGCACTAAGGGATGTCTATGCGATGGAGCCTGTCGCCCCAAATTTCAACCCGTGGTCCTCTTGCCCGATCACCTTCGATCGCAGGGACCATCCCACTACTATCCGTCATGGAGGATCTGCCGCATTGGTCCTCGACCCCATCATTGACGGATTCCACCTCACTCGAGTCCTCATGGATGGCGGCAGCAGCCTGAACCTGCTCTATCAGGATACAGTGCGCAAAATGGGTATAGATCCCTCGAGGATCAAACCCACCAAAACCACCTTTAAGGGTGTCATCCCAGGTGTAGAGGCCCATTGTGCGGGCTCAATCGCACTGGAAGTAATCTTCGGATACCCGGACAACTTCCGGAGCAAGGAGTTAATCTTCGATATCATCCCGTTCCGCAGTGGCTATCACGCACAGCTCGGGCGAACCGCATTTGCAAAATTCAATGCGGTACCACATTACACATACCTCAAGCTCAAGATGCCAGGACCTAGGGGGTCATAACAGTCAACGGCAACACACAGCGCTCGCTCCCACAGAGGAGCACACTGCGGCCCTCGCAACAGAAGCACAAAACAGCCTTTTAAGGCAAACCGCCAATTTGGCGATACAGCCCACGGATACCGTCAAGCGAGTCCGGAGTAACCTGCAGCTGGATCGCCTGGCATGTTCAGAGCTCGCCTAGCAATTCGGCCCCCGTCCTAGTCCCAG
The DNA here is from genome assembly GCA_021605145.1 of Aegilops bicornis. Lineage (NCBI taxonomy): Eukaryota > Viridiplantae > Streptophyta > Magnoliopsida > Poales > Poaceae > Aegilops > Aegilops bicornis. The sequence goes on from CM038674.1 coordinate 245,275,236, forward strand.
ACAAGCGACAAAATCCGTGCTGCGCGTACATAATTACGCACTGAAAATACCATGGGCATAGGCGGGGGCACGATCAGGGCACGCCCCACAATGCGGCTCAACCGCCCTAGGGGCTGCCTACCTTCATTATTTTTTCTCTTTCAGGACCTTACTCTCTAGAAGCCCTATCCGGCAGTGCGATTGCCGGACACATAATACAACAACCAAGGAGGCAGGAAGCTACGTCGTACAATGGAATCCCCAGGTGGTCTCTGATAACGAGCAAAATACCTGCTTTACATACCAGTCCGTAGCTTGCCCTTGGATAGGACATGTCAAATAGTCCTATTTTTTGCTTATTGCACTACTTGTATCAGTACGCTTTGACGTATTCCCTAAATAACAATGCACAACATTAGTCTATTATTGCACTATCTATCCTTTTTTATATGTTTATTTACGACAACCAGCACCCGTACATTCTAGTACGGACAGTATGCCAGGGGCTTCGTATACCCCATAATACGGCGTGAGAAGTCCGAACACTTTCGACAGTGCGGCACCCCGAACTTATAGCATTATATGCATCAGCTCCAAATCATGTCTTGGGTCAATAGTTGGGTTTGCCCAGCTCCCATGTTTTGGTACCTTACGTTCCGCAATATCGGCTAAGGTAGCACTGGGTTAACTACTGCGATTGTGTCCCGGTTCTTTCGGACGAGCACCTCAGTAGAGAAAGCCAAAACTGACTGTCATGATAAGGCAAGAGCTGGTCGCTGTTCGAGAGGTCTCAAGTCCTTAAAGAATTTTTCCGCTTTGGGCGAGGAGTCGGCCTTGTCCGACTTAGGCATATATAGCGCACCAAATTCGGCCTTCTGAATACTAGGGGCTTCACCAAAATTTAAAATTGTAGACTTCTATGGCTAAGTGAGAGTGATAAAGCGTTATAGTCCGATTGCCTGGTTTATTGTGCTGAGCACCTCCCCCGGAGACCCAAAAATGGGAAAAAGAGTGCTCAAATTTATCCCGAACACCCCAGTACTAGCTGCATGGGGGCAGAAGCCGACGACTGGCCAACTCTCAGATTTGATAAACGGCCGCACAAAAGGTAATATTTTAAATACAAAAAGCGTTGCATAGCGCAAATGAACTAGTTTTCACATTACAGGATCACATGAGCACGTTCATTCAAAAATTACATCTTTGGTACACTCCTCCGCCACAAGGCGGGCACCTTCAGGACACTGTCATAATACATTTCGGGGTGGCGATGCTCCTTGCCCTGCAGTGGCCCCTCCTTCACCAACTTCTCGGCATCCATCTTCGCCCAGTGCACTTTCGCACAGGCAAAAGCCCTGCATGCACCTTCGATGCAGACGGACCGCTTGATGACTTCAAACTGGGGGCAGGCATTCACAAGCCGCCTCACCGGAACGAAGTAGCTGTTAGGCAAGGGATCGCCAGGCCACATCCGGACTATAAGGCCCTTCATGGCCTGTTCGGCCGCCTTGTGGAGCTCGACCAGTTGCTTTAGCTGGTCGCTCAAGGGCATTGGGTGTTCGGTCCCAGTATACTGACACCAGAATAACTTCTCCGTCGAGCTCCCCTCCTCGGCCCGGTAGAACTCCACAGCATCCGACACATTGCGGGGCAGATCTGCGAGCGCTCCTGGAGAGCTCCGAACTCGGGTAAGTAAAAAGAAATTTTCTTTCACGTGATTGCTTTCCATAATGAATGCCTTACCCGCCGCTATCTTCTTAACTGCCTCAATTTCCTGGAGGGCCTTTTGGGCTTCGGCCTTGGCATGTTTCGCGCTGTCGAGCGCCTTTTCAAGCTCGGACTCTCGCATCTTAGAGTCAAGCTCAAAGGCCTCGTGCTTCTTGACGAGAGCCTGGAGCTCTTGCTGCACCTCGCCTACTTGGGCCTCCTATTTTTCTCGCTCGATGCGCTCCCGGGCCACTTTGTTTTCAGCCTCGGACAACGCCTTCTTCAGGTTCGCCACTTCGGTCGTGGCTCCTGGCACATTCATGATGATCCTATTATTCTGTAACCAAATCTCTTTTTCATTAAGACAAGGTATTGCCTACCTTTGCTCTCCTTGAGCTGCCTCTTGGCAAGGCCGAGCTCTTCCTCGGACCGCTCAAGGTCCTGCTTGATCTGGCGACCTCCGCGAAGACGTGCGGCCGGCCCAGTGATGAAGCCTGCATATTCACATAGACATATTATGATTAGACTCCTGTGATTTTTATTTGATCCTCTATTCGGCTTTTCTTCACGAACGCAAAACAGAGCATCAGGGGCTACTGTCTATACGGTAATATTTTCCCATATTTCGGTTACGTACATGAAAGCCTGTTAGGAGGCTGGCACAAGCTTCATTCAGTCCGTTTTTGACGGACTGAACCTTCTCGATCACCGCAATCATGATAGTCCGGTGCTCTTCGTTGATGGAAGCGCTGCGAAGCGCTTCCAGCAAGTTGTCCGGTGCCTCTGGATGGACAGAGGTCACCGGCACGGGCGGCTTGCCCCTCTTATAGGGGGTCGCCTGCCGGAGTCCGGAACCACAGGAGGTTCCAGCGCAGTGTTCGGCTGAGGGCCGAACTTGGAGCCCATGGGAGTTTTGCTCCCTTTGCGCCCGGGGCCTGGAAGGTTGCCTCGAGGTGCCTCGAGGACTACCTCCCCTCGGCTTGGTGCCTTCTAAGACAACACCTCGGCGTTGTCCGTATGGCAAGGGCTGGAGGCGGTCGGAAGTGAATCGCTACTCATATCCGACGGGTCCAAAGAACCGTCCAACAAAGATATGTCGATGCGGGCTCAGGACGGACTGCATAATCATATTCGGCGTAAGGAGAAGCAGTGCAATAAAAGCATACCATGAATTACTATGGTATCCGGATACTTAGACTTCGCCAAGGGCTTGTCCCTGGGCAACCACTCGTCTTCACTATAGGCGGCGGTCGTGGAACAGTCCGGAAGGAGGGTCCTTCCCTTCTTGGACCCTTCGGCCTCCCCGGTTGGGGCGACCTTCCTTTTCTGAACTTTCCTCCTCCTCGTTTTCATGAGAGGAGTGCGCCTCGGAGTTATCAGACGATGACTCCGATATCACCTGACGCCGGAGACCCTTTCGGGTCCCCGTGGTCTTCTTCTTGGTCTTCTTCTCCAGCACCTCATAAGGTGCCGGAGCCAGCATCTCCATTAGGAGAGCATCTACTGGATCTTCGGGTAGGGGGGCTGGACGGTCAATCTGCTCCGCTGTCTCCACCCAGTCCTATTAAAGGCATGGAAGCTTAGATCCCGCACATGATTAAACTGGGGAAAATAAATACCCTATGAGGTATAAAGAACTTACCGAACTGGCATGGCTGCAGGCGCCGAGTCCATGATCCTCGGTAAGGGAAGGAGGCACATCGGCGCCCTTGAACAGAACCCTCCAGACGTCCTTGTGCATCGTGTCAAAGAGCTCGTGCAGAGTCTGGTGCTTGGCCGGGTTGAATTCCCACAAATTGAATGCCCATTGTTGACTCGGGAGGATCCAGCGGAAGAGCATGACCTGGACCACGTTGACGAGCTTGATTTTCTTGTTCATCATGTTCTTGATGCAGGTCTGGAGTCCGGTCTGCTCTACCGTGGAACCCCAGGACAGGCCTTCTCTTTCTTGGAGGTGAGCCGCATGGGGATTCCGGATCGAAACTCGGGGGCCGCCACCCAGTTGGTGTCGCGCGGCTCGGTGATGTCGAACCACCCCGATTTCCACCCCTTTATGGTCTCCACATAGGAGCCCTCGAGCCATGTGACGTTGGGCATTTTGCCCACCATGGAGCCTCCGCATTCCGCTTGCTGGCCGCCTACTACCTTCGGTTTAACATTGAAGGTCTTCAGCCACAGGCCGAAGTGGGGCCGGATGCGGAGGAAGGCCTCACACACGACGATAAATGCCGAGATGTCGAGGATAAAGTTTGGGGCCAGATCATGGAAATCCAGCCCGTAGTAGAACATGAGGCCGCGGACGAACGTGTGGAGGCGAAATCCCAGTCCGCGGACGAAGTGGGTGAGGAAAACTACCCTCTCATGAGATTCCGGGGTAGGGACAATCTGCTCCGCATTGGGCAGCCGATGCGCGATATCCGCGGCCAAGTATCCGGCTCCCGCCAGCTTTTTGATGTCCTCCTCAGTGACGGAGGATTTCATCCACTTGCCTCCCGCTCCGGACATACTTGGAACGGTTTGAGGAGAAAGATGCAAACTTGGGTGTTGGAGCTCAAGTGCGCGAGAATGGATGAGCAAGGAGGAAGAAGGCGTGGGTGAAAAGGGTGAACCCTTATCCCTTTATAAGGGCGGACGAAACTGTACGCCCCCACCTGCCTAGTAAACTCGCTCATTCCCCAAGCGCCGCAATTGATGGCGCGGTTGGGTTGCCCACGTCCGTATTAATGAGAATCCCGTGATAAGGGGACACGATCTCTGCTTTGACAAGACGTGCCAAGGAAACCACCTCGCAATATGCGCCGAGGCTGGTTGAGAGAAACGGTTCGAATAATGACCGGGCTGTGGTGTGATGTCATGCTACCGAGTGTGTCAGCAGATTAGATTTGTGGAAGTATTATTCTCTCTACGGTGGTACGTGGAATTTGTTTTGGAGAGCCGGACACTATCCTTGTGTTCAAAATCTTCTATGGAGTATTTGGAGGAGGAACCCGCCTTGCAATGCCGAAGACAGTCTGCGCGCCGGACTCATCGTCATTGAAGCCTGGTTCGGGGGCTACTGAGGGAGTCCTGGATTAGGGGGTCTCCGGACAGTCGGATTATATCCTTTAGCCGGACTGTTGGACTATGAAGATACAAGATTGAAGACTTCGTCCCGTGTCCGGATGGGACTCTCCTTGGCATGGAAGGCATGCTTGGCAATACGGATATGTAGATCTCCTCCCTTGTAACCGACTCTGTGTAACCCTAGCCCCCTCCAGTGTCTATATAAACCGGAGGGTTTAGTCCGTAGGACAACAACAATCATACCATAGGCTAGCTTCTAGGGTTTAGCCTCTACGATCTCGTGGTAGATCAACTCTTGTAATACTCATATCATCAAGATCAATCAAGCAGGAAGTCGGTTATTACCTCCATCAAGAGGGCCCGAACTTGGGTAAACATCGTGTCCCCCGCCTCCTGTTACCATCTGCCTTAGACGCATAGTTCGGGACCGCCTACCCGAGATCCGCCGGTTTTGACACCGACAATCAGCGTTTTATGTAGGCGCGTAGAGATAACTTAGCTTGACGTGTTCGAAGTAGTTTCCGCCTCGTGAGGCGCACCTCTCCCAGCACTAGGTGAGAACTCCTTGCCATTGGCTTGGGGGCCGTTGAGGAACTGCAATTTTTTTTAAGAAACTCTTATTGTTCCATGCTCAAGTCGTAGGCGCGGTCGGCCATGACCCAGAGCTCCTCATCGTGGTGCCCGAGGGGCACGGGTTAAGGGAGGAGCGCTAGCTTGCGAGCTCGAGCGAGTGTGCCTCGCGAAGAACAGGAAAAAATGCTCAAGAGTGCACCTGTCCAGCCCCCTCGCGAGGCATGTGAGGGAGAGTACGGGCCAAAACCGAGGGAAGATCAGAGGAAAAGGCGATCGAACCAACACGACAGGAAACACCAGAATGTGAACTTCCATTAAAAAGGGGCAAGCCAACTACGGAAAGCAAATGAAAATCCGCATCCGACATCTAGTCTAGTCTTCTCACCAGTGCGGAGCTAAGTGCTGCCATGATACGTCTCCAACGTATCTATTATTTTTTATTGCTCCATGCTACTTTATCTACTGTTTTGGACTATATTGGGCTTTATTTTTCACTTTTATATTATTTTTGGGACTAACCTATTAACCGGAGGCCCAGCCTGTAATTGTCGCTTTTTTGCCTATTTCAAGATTTCAAGAAAGAGATTATCAAACTGAGTCCAAACTGATTGAAACCTTCGTGATCGTGATTTTCAAACCGATCGTGATCCAGGAGACTTGGACACTACTCCAAGAAGCTTCCGAGGAGGTCACGAGGGTGGAGGGCGCGCCCCCTGCCTCGTGGGCCCCTCGGAGCTCCACCGACGTACTCCTTCCTCCTATATATACCTACGTACCCCCAATAGACCAGATACGGAGCCAAAAACCTAATACCACTGCCGTAACTTCCTGTATCCACGAGATCCCATCTTGGGGCCTGTTCCGGAGCTCCGCCGGAGAGGGCATCTACCACGGAGGGCTTCTACATCAACACCATAGCCCCTCCGATGAAGTGTGAGTAGTTTACTTCAGACCTTGGGTCCATAGCTAGTAGCTAGATGTCTTCTTCTCTCTTTTTGGATCTCAATACAATGTTCTCCCCTCTCTTGTGGAGATCTATTCGATGTAATCTTCTTTTTGCGGTGTGTTTGTTGAGACCGATGAATTGTGGGTTTATGATCCAGCTTATCTATCAATAGTATTTGAATCTTCTCTGAATTCTTTTATGTATGATTGAGTTATCTTTGCAAGTCTCTTGAATTATCCGTTTGGTTTGGCCAACTAGATTGGTAGTTCTTGCAATGGGAGAAGTGCTTAGCTTTGGGTTCAATCTTGCGGTGTCCTTACTCAAGAATGTAAAGAGTTGCAAGGCACGTATTGTATTGTTGCCATCGAGGATAACAAGATGGGGTATTTATCATATTGCATGAATTTATTCCTCTACATCATGTCATCTTGCTTAAGGCATTACTTTGTTTTTAACTTAATACTCTAGATGCATGCTGGGTAGCGGTCGATGAGTGGAGTAATAGTAGTAGATGCAGAATCGTTTCGATCTACTTGTCACGGATGTGATGCCTATATACATGATCATACCTAGATAACCTCATAACTATGCTCAATTCTATCAATTTCTCAACAGTAATTTGTTCACCCACCGTAGAATACTTATGCTCTTGAGAGAAGCCACTAGTGAAACCTATGGCCCCCGGGTCTCTTCTCATCATATCAATCTCCATTATTTTATTTACTTGCTTTGCTTTTACTTTTTACTTTGCATCTTTATACCAAAAATATCAAAAATATTATCTCTATCAGATCTCACCCTCATAAGTGACCATGAAGGGATTGACAACCCCTAATCGTGTTGGTTGCGAGTAGCTATCATTTTGTGCAGGTACGAGGGACTTGCGCGTGACCTCCTACTGGATTGATACCTTGGTTCTCAAAAACTGAGGGAAATACTTACGCCATCTTGTGCTGCATCATCCTCTCCTCTTGGGGGAAAACCAACGCAAGCTCGAGACGTAGCAAGAAGGATTTCTGGCGCCGTTGCCGGGGAGGCTTACGCAAAAGTCAACATACCAAGTACCCATCACAATCCCCATCTCTTGCATTACATTATTTGCCATTTGCCTCTCGTTTTCCTCTCCCCCACTTCACCCTTGTCGTTTTATTCGCCCTCTCTTTCCCAATCTCCTCCTCTTTTTCCCTTTGCCTTTTGGTTGCTCGTGTGTTAGTTTGCTTGTTTGTCGTGATGGCTCAAGATGCTACCAAATTGTGTGACTTCACCAATACCAATAATAATGATTTCCTTAGCACTCCGATTGCTCCTCTTGCCAATACTGAATCTTGTGAAATCAATACTGCTTTGTTGAATCTTGTTATGAAAGATCAATTCACGGCCTTCCTAGTGAAGATGTCGCTACTCATCTGAATAGCTTCGTTGATTTATGTGATATGCAAAAGAAAAAGATGTCGATAATGATGTCGTTAAATTGAAGCTATTTCCTTTTCGCTTAGAGATCGTGCTAAAGCGTGGTTTTCATCTTTGCCTAAAAATAGTATTGATTCTTGGAACAAGTGCAAAGATGCTTTTATCTCTAAGTATTTTCCTCCCACTAAGATTATCTCTCTTTGAAACGATATTATGAATTTCAAGCAAGTTGATCATGAACATGTTGCACAAGCTTGGGAGAGAATGAAATTAATGCTACGTAATTGTCCTACTCATGGTTTCAACTTGTGGATGATTATGCAAAAAAATTATGCCTGATTGAATTTTGCTTTTAGAGATCTTTTAGATTCGGCCGCGGGAGGCACTTTTATGGAAATCACTTTATGAGATGCTTCTAAACTCCTAGATAATATTATGGTTAATTATTCTCAATGGCATACTGAAAGATCTACTAATAAAAAGGTGCATGCTATAGAAGAAATCAATGTTTTGAGTGAAAGGATGGATGAACTTAGGAATTTATTTGTTAAGAGTGTTTCTTCTGGTCCCAATAATATGCCTTTATCTACTTTGCTTGAGAATAATAATGATTCTATGTGAGGGAGTCCTGGACTAGGGGGTGTCCGGATAGCCGAACTATCATCTTTGGTCGGACTCCTGGACTATGAAGATACAAAATTGAAGACTTCATCCCGTGTCCGGATAGGACTTCTCTTGGCGTGGAAAGCAAGCTTGGCGATACGGATATGTAGATTTCCTACCATTGTAACCGACTCTGTGTAACCCTAACCCTATTCGATGTCTATATAAACCGAAGGGTTTTAGTCCATAGGACGAACAACAATCATACCATAGGCTAGCTTCTAGGGTTTAGCCTCTCTGATCTCGTGGTAGATCTACTCTTGCACTACCCATATCATCAATATTAATCAAGCGGGAGTAGGGTTTTACCTCCATCGAGAGGGCCCGAACACAGGTAAAAACATGGTGTCCCTTGTCTCTTGTTACCATCCGCCTAGACGCATGATTCGGGACCCCTACCCGAGATCCGCCGGTTTTGACACCGACATTGGTGCTTTCATTGAGAGTTCCTCTGTGTCGTCACCTATAGGCCCGATGGTTCCTTCAATCATCAACAACGACGCGGTCCAGGGTGAGACTTTTCTCCCCGGACAGATCTTCGTATTCGGCGGCTTTGCACTGCGGGCCAATTCGCTAGGCCATATGGAGCAGATCGAAAGCTACGCCCCTGGCCATCAGGTCAGATTTGGAAGCTTGAACTACACGGCCGACGTCCGCGGAGACTTGATCTTCGATGGATTCGAGCCGCAGCCGAGCGTGCAGGACTGTCTCGATGGGTATGATCTAGCTCTGCCGCTGAACAGTGCCCTGGAGGCCGCACCAGTGTCCGCTCCGACCATCAATTCATTTTGACACCACCTCGGGGGCTGAGATCTCTATGACGATTGAGCCGAACACCAGCCCTGTCCTTTGCTGGCTCGTGACTCCAGTGCGGACTCCTCTCGGACTGCGAACCTCCAGCGCCCCTGCGGTCCGGATCCGGTAGGCGCGATTATGGAGTTCACCGCGCGGACATCTTTTCAAAGACTCGCCTTTGGCGATATCCTGAACTCATTAAAGTCTCTCTCTTTGTCGGAGAGCCATGGCGAACTATGGTCGGGAAGGTTGGGATTCGGACGACGAAGAAATTCAATGCCCACCCACCACCCACTTTGTAGCCAGCGCCGATGACTTAACCGACATGCTCGACTTCGACTCCGAAGACATCGACGGTATGGACGACGATGCCGGAGACAACCAAGATCTAGCGCCTACAGGGCACTGGAAAGCCACCTCATCATATGACATATACATGGTGGACATCCCAAAAAATGGGAATGGCAATGGAACAGCGGAGGATGACCCCTCCAAGAAACAGCCCAAGCACCGACGTCAGCGGCGCCGCTCTAAATCCCGCCATAGTAAAAACGGTGATTCCGGCACGAGAGATAATAACACCCCGGACAGTGCCGAAGACGACCCCCTCCAGCAGGACTCAGCACAGGAGGAGGGAGAAGCAAGTCCGCACGACAGTGTGGCAGAAAGAGAGGTAGAGGACGATAATTATGCGCCTCCCTCCGAAGACGAGGCAAGCCTCGACGACGATGAATTCGTCGTGCCGGAGGATCCCGTCGAACAAGAGCGTTTTAAACGCAGGCTTATGGCCACGGCAAGCCGCCTCAAGAAAAAGCAGCAACAGCTTAGAGATGACCAAGACCTGCTAGCCGACAGATGGACTGAAGTCCTTGCAGCCGAAGAGTATGAGCTCGAACGCCCCTCCAAAAGCTACCCCAAACGCAGGCCGCTACCTCGATCAGAGGAGGAAGCACCCACATCACCAGCGCATGATATGGCAGACCGGCCACCCCGTGGCCGCGACAGAGAAGCCTTTCGGTCCTCCGCTCAAGCCACGCCCCGACGCCGCTCAAAAAGTACCAAGGCACGGGAAAACGCACCGCACTTGCGAGACGTATTGGAGGATAAAGCAAGGCAAACAAGATCGATCTACGGATCGCGTGGGCACCCCACGACTCAGGATGACTACCGTCACGCCAGATACAGCAACCCCGGCCGAGCCGAACACAGCAGGCAAATCTCATATGAGCTACGTCATGATATTGCCCAATATAGAGGCGCCGCACACCCCCTATGCTTCATAGATGAAGTAATGGATCATCAAATCCCTGAGGGCTTCAAACCCGTAAACATCGAATCATATGATGGCACTACAGATCCTGCGGTTTGGGTCGAGGACTATCTCCTTCATATCTACATGGCCCGCGGTGATGATCTACATGCCATCAAATACCTCCCACTCAAGCTTAAAGGACCAGCTCGGCATTGGCTCAACAGCTTGCCAGCAGAGTCAATCGGTTGTTGGGAGGACCTGGAAGCCCCATTCCTCGATAACTTCCAGGGCACATATGTGCGACCACCAGACGCTGACGACCTTAGCCATATAATTCAGCAGCGGAAGAATCGGCGGACAATTACGGACACGGTTCCTAACAAAGAAAAATCAAATCGTCGACTGTCCAGACGCAGAGGCGCTAGCAGCCTTCAAACACAACAGTCGCGACGAGTGGCTAGCCCGGCACCTAGGACAGGAAAAGCCGAAATCCATGGCAGCCCTCACCACACTCATGACCCGCTTTTGCGCGGGAGAGGATAGATGGCTAGCTCGAAGCAACAACTTGGCCAAACACCTTGGTAGTTCGGATACCAAGGACAGCAATGGCAGGTCGCGCGTCGTAACAAGCATAAACGCTGCATTAACGGTGATAATGCTGAAGATACGACAGTAAAGCCGGATTCAGAGGCTCTAAACCCGGTCAGCGGAAGAAGCCATTCAAAAGAAATACCCAGGGCCCGTCCAACTTGGACCGAATACTCGATCGCTTGTGCTAGATACATGGCACCCCCGAAAAACCAGCCAATCACACCAACAGGGATTGTTGGGTGTTCAAGCAGGCAGGCAAGCTAAACGCCGAGAACAACAACAAGGGGCTGCATAGCGATGAAGAGGAAGAGCCCCGGCCGAAGAACAACAGAGGACAGAAGGGTTTCCCCCACAAGTGCGGATGGTGAACATGATATACGCAACCCACATACCCAAAAGGGAGCGGAAGCATGCACTAAAGGGGCGATATCTGGCGATGGAGCGATCGCCCGATGTTCAACCCGTGGTCTTCCTGCCCGATCACCTTCGATCGAAGGGACCACCCCACTAGCATCCGTCACAGCTGTTTCGCTGCATTGGTTCTCGACCCAATTATTGACGGATTTCACCTCACCAGAGTCCTGATGGACGGCGCGGCAGCAACTGAACCTGCTTTATCGGGATACAGGCGCAAAATGGGCATAGACCGTCAAGGATCAAACCCACAAAGACGACCTTTAAAGGCGTCATTCCAGTGTAGAGGCCAACTGTACAGGCTCTGTTACACTTGAAGTGGTCTTCGGATCCCGGATAACTTCGGGCGAGGAGTTAATCTTCGACATAGTCCCGTTCCGTAGCGGCTATCACGCACTGCTCGGACGAACCGCATTCGCAAAATTCAATGCGGTGCCGCACTACGCGTACCTCAAGCTCAAGATGCCATCTCCTCGAGGAGTAATCACGGTCAATGGAAACACCGAACGCTCTCTCCGAACGGAGGAGCATATGGCTACCCTTGCGGCAGAAGTGCAGAACAGCCTCTCAAGGCAATTCTCCAGTCCGGCCAATAAACAACCTGACACTGTCAAGCGCGCCCGGAGTAACCTATAGCAAGACCGCCTGGCACGTTCCGAACATGCGTAGCAATGCGGCCCCAACCCCAGCCCTCGCGAACTCGCGAAGCTAGTACTACGCGTACATAATTACGCTCTGGAAATACCATGGGCATAGGGGAAGGGCCACGACCACGGCATGCCCAGTATGCGGCTTCACCGCACTAGGGGCTCCCGTTTGGGTCATTCCTTTTTTTCTTTTTCTTTTTCTTTTTACTTTCAGGACTCTGTTCTCCAGAAGCCATGTCCGACATCCGCGCCGAACACACGATGCAACAGCCAGGGAAGCAGAAAACTGCGTCGAGTGTTCAGGTGGTCTCTATTACGAGCAATATACCTGTTTTACATACCACACCGCAAACTTACCCCTGGAAGGGGGACATGTCAAAAGTCCCGTACCTTGCTTATCGCACCATTTGTATCGTTCTGCTTTCATTTGCAGTTTCTTTTGAATAAATAATATATAGCTCTTGACTATTATTGCATTCTTTCCCATTATATATGTTCATTTATGACATTGCGCAACCGTACAATTTGGTACGGCCAATACACCAGGGGCTTATGTACCCCAAAACATGGTGTGACAATTCCGAACACTTTCACAAGTGCGGCACCCCGAACTTATAGCATTATATGCATCGGCTCCGAATCATGTCTTGGGTCAATAGTTGGGTTTGCCCGGCTCCCATGTTTTGGTACCTTACATTCCGTTATATCGGCTAAGGTAGCGCTGGGAGAACCACTGCGATTGTGTCCCGGTTGAGCTGGGTTGAGCACCTCAGTGGAGAAAGCTAAAACTGACCGTCATGATAGGGCGAGAGCCGGTCGCTGTTCGAGAGGTTTTTCGAGTCCCTAAAGACTTATGCCGCTTAGAGCGAGGAGTCGGCATTGTCCGGCCTAGGCGTGGATAGCGCCCCGAACTTGGTCTTCCGAATACCAGGGGCTTCGCTGAAATTTAAAATTATAGAATTCTATGGCTGTGAGAGTGTTCAAGCATTATAGTCCGGTTGCCTGGTTCGTCGCGTGGAGCGCCTCCCTCGAAGGACCCAAGAATGGGAACAAGAGCACTCATGTTTATCCCGAACACCCCAGCACTCGTGGCATGGGGGCTGAAGCCAACGACTAGCCATCTCTCAATTTTGATAAACGGCCGCACGGAAGGTAATATTTTAAACTCAAAAGAGTTGCTTAGCGCATATGAACAAGTTTTCAATGTACAGGATAACAAATGCGAGTCTACTAAAAAATTACATCTTTGGAGCATTCGCCCGCTATAAGGCGAGCACCCTTAAGGACGCCCCCATAATACATTTCGGGCTGGCGATGCTCCTTGCCTGGCGGTGGTCCGTCCGTCACAAGCTTCTCGGCGTCCAGCTTGCCCCAGTGCACCTTAGTGCGGGCAAGGGCCCTACGAGCACCTTCAATGCAGACGGAGCGCTTGATGACATCGATCCATGGACAAGCGTCCACCAGCCGCCGCACTAGCCCGAAGTAGCTCCCTGGCATGGCTCCATCTGGCCACAGCCGAGCTATAAGGCCCTTCATGGCCTGTTCGGCGACCTTGTGGAGCTCGACCAACTGCTTTAGCTGGTCGCTCAAGGGCACCGGGTGTCCGGCCTCAGCATACTGAGACCAGAACACCTTCTCCGTCGAGCTCCCTTCTTCGGCTCGGTAGAAAGCGGCGACATCGGACACACTCCGAGGCAGATCCGCGAACGCTCCTGGAGAGCTCCGGATTCGGGTAAGTAACAGATAATTGACTTTTACATTCTTGCTCTGCATAAAGAATGCCTTACCCGACGCGATCTTCCTTATCGCCTCAATCTCCTGGAGGGCTTTTTGGGCTTCGGCCTTAGTGGCTTTGGCACTTTCAAGAGCCGAGGCAAGCTCGGACTCTCGAGTCTTCGAGTCACGCTCCAAACCCTCGTGTTTTTCCACGAGAGCCTGGAGCTCTTGCCGCACCTCCGCCAGCCGCGCCTCCCCCTTCTCTCGCTCGGTGCGCTCGCGGCCCGCTTTGTTTTCGACGCGGACACGCTTCCTTTAGGGTCACCACCTCGCTCGTGGCCCCTGCGATACCCACGTTATTCCTGTTATTTTTTGCAACCGCATTTCTTATATGCATAATCCCGTAAGGTATTGCTTACCTTCCTTGTCCTCGAGCTGCCTCTTGGCACGGCCGAGCTCGTTCTCGGACCGCTCGAGGCTCTCCTTCAAAGCATTGACCTCCGCATTCAGTGCGGCAGAGGTCAGCAGCGCGGCCTGCATTCCCATATTGACATAATTATGTTAGACTCCTGCGTATATCTTTTTAGATCCTCGGTTCGGCTTTTTCTTTCCGAACACCGAACGAAGCATCGAGAGACTCTTGTCTATGCGGTAATCTTCTTACATATATTGAAAACTTACCTCAAAGCCTGTTAGAAGGCTGTTGCAGGCTTCAGTCAGCCCGCTCTTGGCGGACTGAACTTTCTGGATCACCACACTCATAATAGTGCGGTGCTCCTCCTCGATGGAGGCGCCTAAGCGCCTCCGATGCTATCCGGTGCCTCCGATTGGGCCGGAGGACACGGCGTCTTACCTTCTTACGAAGGGGCGCTTGCGGACTTGAACCGGCTGAAGGTTCCGGTATGGAGTCCGGACAAGGGTCGGGCTTAGAGCCCCTGGGGGTCTCGCCCCCCTCACGCCTGGAGTCCGGGGGGCTGCCTTGTGGCGCCTCCTGCGCCACCTCCTCCTGACCAAGCCCCCCTTGGGGCCCCACCTCGGTGTCGTCGGCGGCGCGAGGAGAGGAGGCGACCTGAAGTGAAGTGCTCTCCACTTCCAACGAATTCTGGGACCCGCTCGACGAAGCGGCAAGCTCGTCCTTGGGCGGGCTGCATGATTGTTCTGCATTAGAAAACATGATGCGATGAATAAAAAAAGCCATGGGCATCCGGACACTTACGATCTCGCCAGGGGCTTGGCCCTTGGGGGCCACTCCTCCTCACCATCGTTGGCGTTGGTGGAGACGTCAGGAGGAAGGGTTCTTCCTTTCTTGGACCCTCCGGCCTCCCCACTTGGGGCGGCCTTTCTTTTCTTCCCTCCCCCCACTGGGGGAGAGGCTTCTTCTTCCTCCTCCTCGTTTTCACGAGAGGATTCCGCCTCAGAGTCGTCAGACGATGATTCCGACGGCACCGGGCGCCGGGCACTCTTTCGAGTCCCCGTGGCCTTCTTCTTGGCCTTCTTCTCCGGCACCACGTACGGTGCAGAACCAGCTCCGCTAAGGCGGGCGTCTACTGGGTCTTCTGGCAGTGGAGCCGGACAATTAACCTGCCCGGACGTGTTTTGCCAGTCCTGTCAAAGGCAAGGGAGTTTAGATCCCGCGTAGAGTCAAACTATGAAAAACAAGAGTCCCCTAAAGGGCCAAAAAAGCTTACCGCGGAAGCCTGACGCTTCAAGCGGAATCCGCGATCTTTTGTAGTGGATGAGGGAGCTTCGGCGCCCTTGAACAGCGCCTTCCAGGCATCTTCGTACGTAGTGTCGAAGAGCCTTTTCAGGGTCTGATGCCGCTCCGGATCAAACTCCCACAATTTGAAGGCCCGTTGTTGGCATGGGAGGATCCGGCGGATGAGCATAACCTGGATCACGTTGACAAGCCTGAGATTATTGTTCACCAGGGTTTGCATACAGGTTTGGAGTCCGGTCAGCTCCTCCGAATCGCCCCACGCCAGGCCGGTCTCCTTCCAGGAGGTGAGCCGCGTGGGAATACCAGACCGAAATTCGGGGGCCGCCGCCCACTTAGAGTCGTGCGGCTCGGTGATGTAGAACCACCCCGACTGACACCCCTTCACGGTCTCCACAAAGGAGCCATCGAGCCATAAGACGTTGGCCATCTTGCCGACCATGGCGCCTCTGCACTCCGCTTGGCGGCCGCCCACTACCTTCGGCTTGACATTGAAGGTCTTCAGCCATAAGCCGAAGTGGGGCTAGATGCAGAGGAAGGACTCGCACACGACGATGAACGCCGAGATGTTGAGGATGAAATTCGGGGCCAGATCGTGGAAATCTAGGCCATAGTAGAACATGAGCCCCCAGACGAACGTGTGAAGTGGAAAACCCAGTCCGCGGAGGAAGTGGGCAAGGAATACAACCCTCTCATGGGGCCTGGGGGCGGGGATGAGCTGCCCTTCGTCGGGCAGCCGATGTGTGATGTCGCCGGACAAGTATCCGGCCTTCCACAATCTTTTTACTTGGCCCTCCGTGACGGAGGAGACCATCCACCTGCCTCCCGCTCCGGACATAGCTGGAGAAGGTTGAGGAGGGATGTGCGGACTTGGGCGCTGGAGCTCGAAGTGCGCGGAAATGGATGAGCAAGGGAGGAAGAAGGCGTAGGTGAAAAAGGTGGATCCTTATCCCCTTATATGGATGGACGAAGCTATGCGTCCCCACCAGCCCGGTAAAACTCGCTTATCTCCCAAGCGCCGCAATCAATGGCGCGGTTGGGTTACCCACGCCCGTATTGATGAGAATCCCGGAATAAGGGGGGCACGATCTACGCTTTGATAAGACGTGCCAAGGAAACCGCCTCGCTAATCACGCTGAGGTGGAACCCGCCTTGCAATGCCGAAGACAATATGCGCGCCGGACTCGTCGTCATTGAAGCCTGGTTCAGGGGCTGCTGAGGGAGTCCTGGACTAGGGGGTGTCCGGATAGCCGAACTATCATCTTTGGCCGGACTCCTGGACTATGAAGATACAAAATTGAAGGCTTCGTCCCGTGTCCGGATAGGACTTTCCTTGGCGTGGAAGGCAAGCTTGGCGTCTGGATATGTAGCTTTCCTACCTTTGTAACCGACTCTGTGTAACCCTAACCCTATTTGGTGTCTATATAAACCGAAGGGTTTTAGTCCATAGGACGAACAACAATCATACCATAGGCTAGCTTCTAGGGTTTAGCCTCTCTGATCTCGTGTTAGATCTACTCTTGTACTACACATATCATCAATATTAATCAAGCAGGAGTAGGGTTTTACCTCCATCGAGAGGGCCCGAACCTGGGTAAAAACATCGTGTCCCTTGTCTCCTGTTACCATTCGCCTAGACGCACAGTTCGGGACCCCCTACCCGAGATCCGCCGGTTTTGACACCGACACTATGGATGTGAATTTTGTTGGTAGGAATAGTTTTGGTAACAACGCGTATAGAGGGAATTTTAATCCTAGGCCTTATCCTAGTAATCCTTCTAATAATTATGGAAATTCCTACAACAACTCTTATGGAAATTTTAATAAGATGCCCTCTGAATTTGAGAGTAGTGTTAAAGAGTTTATGAATTCACAAAAGAATTTCAATGCTTTCCTTGAAGAGAAATTGCTTAAAGTTGATGATTTGGCTAGGAACGTTGATAGAATTTCTCTTGAAATTGATTCTTTAAAGCTTAGATCTATTCCTCCTAAGCATGATATCAATTAGTCTCTCAAAGCTATGAGAATTTCCATTGATGAGTGCAAAGGAAGAACCGCTAGGATGCGTGCTTCCAAAGATGCCTTTATTAAAGCATGTTCTTCTAATTCCTATGAAAATCAAGATGAAGATCTGAAAGTTATTGATGTGTCCCCTATTAAATCTTTTTTTTTGCAATATGAATCTTGATGAAACTGAATATGATCTTCCTTTACCTACAAGGCGTTCTAAGAATTCTGCGTTTTTAGATCTTGATGATGAAATTGATAAAAGTGGGATTGAAAGAAATAAAAATCAAGATATTGCTAAACCCACTATTTTGGATCTCAAGGAATTTAATTATGAAAATTGCTCTTTAATTGATTGTATTTCCTTGTTGCAATCCGTGCTAAATTCTCCTCATGCTTATAGTCAAAATAAGGCCTTTACTGAACACATTGTTGATGCCTTGATGCAATCTTATGAAGAAAAGCTTGAGTTGAAAATTTCTATCCCTAGGAAACTCCATGATGAGTGGGAACCTACTATCAAAATTAAAATTAAAAATTATGAGTTTCATGCTTTGTGTGATTTGGGTGCTAGTGTCTCTACTATTCCCAAAGCTTTGTGTGATTTGCTAGATTTCCGTGACTTTGATGATTGCTCTCTAAACTTGCATCTTGCGGATTCCACTATTAAAAACCTATGGGAAGAATTAATGATGTTCTTATTGTTGCAAATAGGAATTATGTGCCCGTAGATTTTATCGTTCTTGATATAGATTGCAATCCTTCATGTCCTATTATTCTTGGTAGACCTTTCCTTAGAACGATTGGTGCAATTATTGATATGAAGGAAGGAAATATTAGATTTCAATTTCCCTTAAAGAAAGGCATGGAACACTTTCCTATAAAGAAAATAAAATTACCATATGAATCTATCATGAGAGTCACTTATGGATTGCCTACCAAAGATGGCAATTCCTAGATCTATCCTTGCTTTTATGCCTAGCTAGGGGCGTTAAACGATAGCGCTTGTTGGGAGGCAACCCAATTTTATTTTTTGTTTTTTGTTTTTGCTTCTGCTTAGTAATAAATAATCCATCTAGATTCTGTCTAGATGTGGTTTTATATTTTAATTAGTGTTTGTGCCAAGTTAAACCTATTAGATCTTCTTGGGAGATAGTTATTTGATCTTGCTGTAATTTCCAGAATCTTTGCACTTAGTGCCCGAATTGTTAAAAGTCACCAGCACGTGATAAAATAGTGATTCCAATTGCTGCCAATCAATAAAAAAATTGCCCAGGTCGTCTAATTTTGGTAGAATTGTTTGGGTTCCAGAAGTTTGCGTTAGTTACATATTACTACAGAATGTTCTGTTTTTGACAGATTCTGTTTTGCGTGTGTTGTTTGCTTATTTTTATGAATCTATGGCTAGTAAAATAGTTTATGATCCATAGAGAAGTTGGAATACTGTAGGTTTAACACCAATACAAATAAAGAATGAGTTCATTACAGTACCTTAAAGTAGTCTTTTGTTTTCTTTCTCTAACGGAGCTCACGAGATTACTATTGAGTTTTGTGTTGTGAAGTTTTCAAGTTTTGGGTGAATTCTTTTGATGGATTATGGAACAAGGAGTGGAAAGAGCCTAAGATTGGGGATGCCCATGGCAACACCAAGATAAACCAAGGACACCAAAAGTTAAAGCTTGGGGATGCCGGAAGGCATCCCCTCTTTAAATCCACTTCCATCGGTAATTTACTTGGAGCTATATTTTTATTCACGAACATGATATGTGTTTTGCTTGGAGCGTCTTGTATTATTTGTGTCTTTGCTTGTTAGTCTACCACAATCATCCTTGCTGTACACACATTTTGAGAGAGCCATATATGAATTGAAATTTGTTAGAATACTCTATGTGCTTCACTTATATCTTTTGAGCTTGATAGTTTTGCTCATAGTGCTTCACTTATATCTTTTTGAGCGTGATAATTTTTGCTCTAGTGCTTCAATTAGATATTTTAGAGAACGTTGGTGGATTTGTTTTAAAGAAACTTGATTTCTCATGCTTCACTTAGATTATTTTTAGAGTCGTTAATAGCATGGTAATTTTCTTAATGTTAATATACTTGGTGTTCAAGATATGTGAAACTTTCTTTTGAAGTGCGTTGAATACTAAGATAAGTTTGATGCTTGATAATTGTTTTGAGATATGGAAGTGATAATATCAAAGTCGTGCTAGTAGAGTAGTTGTGAATTTGAGAAATAATTGTGTTGACGATTGCAAATCCGTAGCATGCACGTATGGTTAAAGTTGTGTAACAAATTTGAAACATGAAGTGTACACGGCTTGTGCATCCTTATGAGTGGCGGTCGGGGACGGCGATGGTCTTTTCCTACCAATCTATCCCCCTAGGAGCATGCGCGTAGTACTTGATTTTTGATGACTTCTAAATTTTTGCAATAAGTATATGAGTTCTTTTGACTAATGTTGAGTCCATGGATTATACGCACTTTTACCTTTCCACCATTGCTAGCCTCTTCGGTACCGTGCATTGCCCTTTCTCACATTGAGAGTTGGTGCAAAATTCGCCGGTGCATCCAAACCCCGTGATATGATACGCTCTTTCACGTATAAACATCCTTATATCTTCCTCAAAACAGCCACCATACCTACCTATTATGGCATTTCCATAGCCATTCCGAGATATATTGCCATGCAACTTTCCACCATTCCGTTCATCATCATCATGACATGCTTTACTTTTGTCATATTGCCATTGCATGATCATGTAGTTGACATCGTATTTGTGGCAAAGCCACCATGCATTATTTTTCATACATGTCACTCTTGATTCATTGCACCATCCGGTACACATCACGGAGGCATTCATATAGAGTCATATCTTGTTCTAGTATCGAGTTGTAATCATTGAGTTGTAAATAAATAGAAGTGTGATGATCATCATTCCATAGAGCATTGTTGCCCAAAAAAAGAGAAAGGCCAAAAAAAGAGAGGCCCAAAAAAAAGGGGCAATGCTACTATCCTTTTTCCACACTTGTGCTTCAAAGTAGCACCTTGTTCTTCATGTAGTGAGTCTCATATATTGTGCTTCAAAGTAGCACCATGTTTTTTCATATAGTGAGTCTCATAAATTGTCTTGTTCATACTAGTGGGAATTTTTCATTATAGAACTTGGCTTGTATATTCCTACGATGGGCTTCCTCAAAATGCCCAAGGTCTTCATGAGCAAGCAAGTTGGATGCACACCCACTAGTTTTCTTTTGTTGAGCATTCATAGCTCTAGTGCATCCGTTGCATGGCAATCCCTACTCCTCATGTTGACATCAATTTATGGGCATCTCCATAGCTCGTTGATTATCCTCGTCAATGCGAGACTTTTTTTTTGTCTTCTCCACACAATCCCCATCATCATATTCTATTCCACCCATAGTGCTATATCCATGGCTCACGCTCATGTATTGCATGAAGGTTGAAAAAGTTTGAGATTATTTAATTATGAAACAATTGCTTGGCTTGTCATCGTGGGTATAGAAGTTGGGAACATCTTTGTGTGACGAAAATGAACCATAGCCTAACTATATGATTTTGTAGGGATGAACTTTCTTTTGCCATGTTATTTTGAGAAGACATGATTGCTTTGATTAGTATGCTTGAAATATTATTATTTTTATGTCAATATGAACTTTTGTCTTGAATCTTTCGGATCTGAATATTCATACCATGATTAAGAAGATTTACATTGAAATTATGCCAAAGTATCACTCCGCATCAAAAATTCTCTTTTTATCATTTACCTACTTGAGGACGAGCAGGAATTAAGCTTGGGGATGCCTGATACGTCTCCAATGTATCTATAATTTTTTATTCCTCCGTGCTACTTTATCTACTGTTTTGGACTATATTGGGCTTTATTTTTCACTTTTATATTATTTTTGGGACTAACCTATTAACCGGAGGCCCAGCCCAGGATTGCTGTTTTTTGCCTATTTCAGTATTTCGAAGAAACAGAATATCAAACGGAGTCCAAACGGAATGAAACCTTCGGGGTCGTGATTTTCCGACCGAACATGATCCAGGAGACTTGGACCCTACTCCAAGAAGCTTCCGAGGAGGTCACGAGGGTGGAGGGCGCCCCCCCTGGGCGCGCCCCCTGCCTCGTGGGCCCCTCGGAGCTCCACCGACGTACTCCTTCCTCCTATATATACCTACGTACCCCCAATAGACCAGATACGGAGCCAAAAACCTAATTCCACCGCCGTAACTTCCTGTATCCACGAGATCCCATCTTGGGGCCTGTTCCGGAGCTCCGCCGGAGAGGGCATCTACCACGGAGGGCTTCTACATCAACACCATAGCCCCTCCGATGAAGTGTGAGTAGTTTACTTCAGACCTTCGGGTCCATAGCTAGTAGCTAGATGGCTTCTTCTCTCTTTTTGGATCTCAATACAATGTTCTCCCCCTCTCTCGTGGAGATCTATTCGATGTAATCTTCTTGTTGCGGTGTGTTTGTTGAGACCGATGAATTGTGGGTTTATGATCCAGCTTATCTATCAATAATATTTGAATCTTCTCTGAATTCTTTTATGTATGATTGAGTTATCTTTGCAAGTCTCTTCGAATTATCCTTTTGGTTTGGCCAACTAGATTGGTAGTTCTTGCAATGGGAGAAGTGCTTAGCTTTGGGTTCAATCTTGCAAGGCATGTATTGTATTGTTGCCATCGACGATAACAAGATGGGGTATTTATCATATTGCATGAATTTATTTCTGTACATCATGTCATCTTGCTTAAGGCGTTACTCTATTTTTAACTTAATACTCTAGATGCATGCTGGATAGCGGTCGATGAGTGGAGTAATAGTAGTAGATGCAGAATCGTTTCAATCTACTTGTCACGGACGTGATGCCTATATACATGATCATACCTAGATAACCTCATAACTATGCTCAATTCTATCAATTGCTCAACAGTAATTTGTTCACCCACCGTAGAATACTTATGCTCTTGAGAGAAGCCACTAGAGAAACCTATGGCCCCCGGGTCTATTCTCATCATATCAATCTCCATTATTTTATTTACTTGCTTTGCTTTTACTTTTTACTTTGCATCTTTATACCAAAAATACCAAAAATGTTATCTCTATCAGATCTCACCCTCGTAAGTGACCGTGAAGGGATTGACAACCCCTAATCGCGTTGGTTGCGAGTAGCTACCGTTTTGTGCAGGTACGAGGGACTTGCAAATGACCTCCTACTGGATTGATACCTTGGTTCTCAAAAACTGAGGGAAATACTTACGCCACTGTGCTGCATCATCCTCTCCTCTTCGGGGAAAACCAACGCAAGCTCGAGACGTAGCATGCCACTAGGACGTGGGAGGGAGCCCCTGAGGCCCGAGGGAAGCACTCCTGAGACTCCGGGGCGTGTACAGCCCCACTCACTATTACATGAGAGTGTCACGAGCGGAGACCTTAACAGGCGCGGGGCCTTTCTTCACAGGCACTAGGCCTTGCTTCATGGGTAGAACTTCCGGTGGTGCTTGATGTTCCAGGCGTTCTGTATGGGGACACCGTCCTGTGTCTCCAGGCGCACGAAGCCAGGCCTGGAGACGTGGGCGGCCCTAAACGGGCCCTCCCACATGGGCGAGAGCTTATGTAGCCCTTCCCTGGAGAGCACCCGCCTTAGGACGAGCTTACCCACCTCGGTCGTCCTGGAGCGGATGCTGCAGCAGTGATACCGCCGTAGCGCCTGCTGGTATCTTGCCGCTCGAAGCGTGGCTTCGCGGCGGCATTCCTCCCCTAGCACAAGGTCCATCCCCCGCATGGCGTCCTGCTGTGTCTCATCAAACGCCAGGACCCCGCAGAGGGATGCTTGACCTGGTGAGGGAGAACCGCTTCTGCTCCGTAGACGAGGAAGAACGGGGTCTCGCCCGTTGGCTTGGTGGCAGTGGTGCGGATGGACCACATCACAGACTGGAGCTCGTCGTGCCAGCCCCTTCCGCAGGCCTTGAGCTTCTCTTGAAGGTCCTGGTCTTGAGGCCTCTCAGGACCTCCACGTTGGCGCGTTCGGCTTGACCATTGCTCCTGGGGTGTGCCACCGAAACTTAGAAGATCTGCATTCCACAGTTAGCACAATATGTCATGAAGAGATTGCTAGTGAACTGCGAGCTGTTGTCGGTGATGATGCGATTGGGGACCCCGAACCGGCTCACGAGACCCTTGATTAACTTGACTGCAAATCCGACCGGGATGGTGCGGACAACTTCTACCTCCGCCCATTTGGTGAACTTGTCGATGGTGACGTAGAGGTAGCGGCAGCCCCCAGGCGCTTGAGGGAATAGGCCTAAGATATCCAGCCCCCAGACTGCGAATGGCAACGAGAGCGGGATGGTCTGGAGGCCCCAAGCTGGCTGATGGATCTGCTTGACGTGGAATTGGCAGGCCTCGTAGGACTTCACCAGCTCGGTTGCGTCGTTGAGCGCCGTAGGCCAGTAGAACCCGCTGCGAAACGCCTTGCCGACGAGGGTTCATGACGACGAGTGGTGCCCACTGTCTCCGCCATGTATGTCAGCTAGCAACTTGTTCCCCTATTCCCTGGAGATGCATCGCAGGGAAACGTCATTTGGCCGCTTCCTGTATAACTCATCGTCCTTGATGAAGTACGTCGTAGCCTGTCGGGCCACGCGCTCCGCGTCCTCCTCTTTCTCTGGCAGCGTCCCTTGCGTCAGGTATTCCTTGAACTCCTTGGTCCAGCACCCCTCCTGAGGCTCGAGCGCCAAGAGTAGGCGCGCTCCCGAGGTTGGGCCACAGGCCGGGGCTCCCGAAGCGGGTGGTTGGGGGAGTTCCTCCCGAGGCGGCGCCGGTCCTGAAAGCGGGGGTGCTGCCGAAGGCTTGAAGAGCCGCTCCTCAAAGATGCTAGGCTCTTGAGGCTGTCGCTTGGACACCCTTTTGGCGATGTCATCGGCCTCCTTGTTGGTGCTGCGGGGCACGTGCTGCAACTCTAGACCCAGGAAGTGCTTTTCCGTTTTGCGTACCTCCGTAAGGTATGCCTCCATGTGCTCATATCTTCGCTCGTATACCTTGTTGGAAAAGTTGACGAGGAGCTGTGAGTCACCCCTGATGGTGAGGCGCTTCAACCCAGGGCCACCGTAGCCTTAAGGCCAGCGATGAGGCATTCATACTCCGCGATGTTGTTGGAGACCTTCTCGCCTTGCTGGAAGCAGAGCTGTACGGCGTAGTAGAGCTTGTCCTGAGTGGGCAAGATGAGCACTGCTCCAGCTCCCGCACCTTGGCGTGTGAATGCGCCATCGAAATACATGACCCAACCATCTGGTGCTTCGCTTCCTAGCGAGAGGGATCGGTCCTCGCCTACTTCAAACCCTGGGGCGTTAGTCCATTCTGCTACGAAGTCGGCGAGTGCGGCTCCCTTGATGACCCTGGTTGTGCTGAACTCCAACTGGAATGCTTGCAGCTCGATGTTCCATTCGGCAACTCTTCCTGCAACATTAGGGCTCCTGAGAACACTCTCCAGCGGGTAGGGCGAGACGACCTTGATTGGGTGACCTTGGAAGTGGTACCGTAGTTTACGCGAGGCCACCAAGAGCGCGAGCAAGAGCTTCTGAGGCATGGTGTATCGTGCCCTTGCATCCCATAGTACGGTGCTGACGAAGTACACTGGGTGCTCAACGAGGGTGGGAGCATCGATGGAGCCTGTGTCTGCCGTAGGTTGGGTGTCTGCTATGGTGACAGGACTCCAAGAGCCGGGTCGCCCACTGGGGCTCCGCTGGCCCGCGACCGCCGCCTTGCTGGGCCTCGTCACTCGTTGGGGTTGCAGCAGCCCTTGCGGTGCCCTCTGGGTCCTGCCTCGCCCCAGCTGGGGGTGCGGCACGGCGCGGCAGACCCTTGTCTTGGCGCACTTTCCGAACAGCCACTAAAGCTGCGCTAGCGGAGTAGGGAGTGGCGGCAAGGTAAAGCACCAGGGGCTCAAGAGGGCGAGGCACCACCATCACCGGAGGGCTGGTCAGGTATCTTTTGAGGTCTTGAAATGCTTGGTCAGCCTCTGGGGTCCACTCGAACGGGCCCTTCTTCTTCATCAGCTTGAAGAATGGCAGGGCGCGCTCTCCCAGCTTGGAGATGAAGCGCCCCAACAAGGTCACGTAGCCACAAACTTATGCATTTCCTTGAGAGTTTGTGGCGGGATCATGTCTTCTATCGCCTTGACCTTCTCCGGGTTAGCCTCGATCCCCCTGTGGGACACGATGAAGCCTAGAAGCTTGCCAGAGGGGACACCGAACACACACTTCTCTGGGTTGAGCCGAAGGTCTACCTGGCGCAGGCTTGCGAAGGTCTCCTCCAGGTCTTGAATCAAAGTTCTTGCTTCCCCAGATTTTCCCACTATGTCGTCGACGTAGGCTTCAGCGTTCCTCCCGAGCTGCTGACCCAGGGCGATGTGCATCAGCCGTTGGAATGTCGCGCCTTGCACAGTCCAAACGGCATGCAGGTGTAGTAGTACACCCCACACGGAGTTAGGAAGGTTGTCTTTTCCACATCCTCCACTGCCATCTTGATCTGGTGGTAGCCCGAGAATGCGTCCAAGAAACACAACAAGTCGCACTCGGCGGTGGAGTCGACGATCTGGTCGATGCGCAGAAGCGGGACGGGTCTTGGGGACAGGCCTTGTTGAGGTTGGTGAAGTCGACACACATGCGCTCCTTCTCGCCGTTCTTTGGCACGACGACGGGGTTCGCCAGCCACTCGGGGTACCGAACCTCGCGAATGACACCTGCTTCCTCCAGCTTGGGGGTTTCCTGGACGATGAAGGACTACTTCTCCATGGACTGTCGCCGCGCCTTCTGCTTCACAGGGTGCACATTGGGGCACACCCTCAAGTGATACTCGATCACCCCTCTTGGGACCCCTACCAGCTGTTTGGGTTCCCAGGCGAATACTTCCTTGTTTGCGCGCAAGAAATTCACCAATGCCTCCTCTTGATCTGGGTCGATGTTGGCGCCTATGGTAAAGGTGGATCCTGAGGACCCATCTTCCTCGACTGGCACCTGTTTGGTTTCGACCCGATCTTGAGTGAACAACTGCTTCTTTGCTAGCGCGGCCTGCTTAGCCCCAGGGGTGGCCTTGGTGGCCGTTCGCGCTGTCGCGGCGGTTTTGAGGGCAGATTTGAGCGCCGCCAGAGCCTCCTTGGTGTCTCCAACTACGGTGAGGATGCCCTTGCTCCCGGGCATCTTCATGAGGTTGTAAGCCGGATGGGTTGCCACCATAAACTGAGCCAGAGCCGGGTATCCAAGGATGGCATTGTATGGGAGGCCAATGCGGGCGATGTCGAAGTCGATCAGCTCGGTGCGGTGAGTGCCGAAGGTCATAGGAAGGCGGATCTGCCCCAAGCGGTTGGTGGAGCCGCCGCCGACCCCGGAAAAGGGCTTGCTGGGGCGGTCCTGAGCTCCATGGTGACCTCCGTCCTGCCGTCCTGCCGGTCTTGGCATGGTTGCACCGATATGGAAACCTTTGCCTGATGCCTCGGGACTCCTCGCCTGCGCTTGCCTCTTTAGCACCAAAGAGGAAACGAGCACGCTGCATGCTCTGGCGCCCGCCTGGCCTTGGTCGTCATGGCTTGCATCACAGGAACCTCGCGAGGTGCCCCTTGCCTTGATCTCTCCGCTCCTCGTGAGCCAGCCTAGTGAGGCCACCCCCGAGGAGGTCTTGTGTCATCCGCCTCGCGAGGCTTGGCCCCTCGCGTGGGTCTTGAGTGTTTGCTGATGAAGATGGGCCGTACAGGGCCGCTGGTGGAGCCACGCCGTGGGCTGTAGGCAGGCAAGTCAGGCGACCTCCGTTCCCAGGACACCGACACAAACTGACTAGTGGGACGTACCACCTACATGACACGTTGACCCCACCAAGCTGACACTCGAGTCCCAAGCGGAATAAAAAAAGAAATGGTGTGATGGGTAGGATTCGAACCCACACCGCGGGCTAGTACAACTAAGTGCCTTACCACCACACCACATTGGACCTAGTAATAGTTTTCCACACTTACTTTTCTTATAGGATATATGATGACCCACAAGTATAGGGGATCTATCGTAGTCCTTTCGATAAGTAAGAGTGTCGAACCCAACGAGGAGCAGAAGGAAATGATAAGCGGTTTTCAGCAAGGTATTCTCTGCAAGTACTGAAATAAGTGGTAACAGATAATTTTGTGATAGGATAATTTGTAACGAGAAACAAGTAATAAAAGTAAATAAAGTGCAGCAAAGTGGCCCAATCCTTTTTGTAGCAAAGGACAAGCCTGGACAAACTCTTATATAAAGAAAAGCGCTCCCGAGGGCACATGGGAATTATCGTCAAGCTAGTTATCATCACGTTCATATGATTCGCGTTCGGTACTTTGATAATTTGATATGTGGGTGGACCGGTGCTTGGGTGCTGTCCTTACTTGGACAAGCATCCCACTTATGATTAACTCCTATTGCAAGCATCCGCAACTACAAAAGAAGTATTAAGGCAAACCTAACCATAGCATGAAACATATGGATCCAAATCAGCCCCTTACGAAGCAACGCATAAACTAGGGTTTAAACTTCTGTCACTCTAGCAACCCATCATCTACTTATTACTTCCTAATGCCTTCCTCTAGGCCCAAATAATGGTGAAGTGTTATGTAGTCAACGTTCACATAACACCATTAGAGGATAGACAACATACATCTCATCAAAATATCGAACGAATACCAAATTCACATGACTACTAATAGCAAGACTTCTCCCATGTCCTCAGGAACAAATGTAACTACTCACAAAGCATATTCATGTTCATAATCAGAGGGGTATTAATATGCATATAGGATCTTAACATATGATCTTCCACCAAATAAAACAACTAGCATCTACTAGCAACCTACTAGTACCAATTCTGGACTTGGAGACAGGAATTGGATACAAGAGATGAACTAGGGTCTTGAGAGGAGATGGTGCTGGTGAAGATGTTGATGGAGATTGCCCTCTCCCGATGAGAGGAGCGTTGGTGATGATGATGGCGATGATTTCCCCCTCCCGAAGGGAAGTGTCCCCGGCAGAACAGCTCTGCCGGAGCCCCAGATTGGTTCCGCCTCGTGGCGGCGGAGTCTCGTCCCGAAAGGTTGCTTATGATTCTTTTCCTGGACGAAAGACTTCATATAGCAGAAGATGGCCACCAGAGAGCCAACAGGGGGCCCACGAGGCAGGGGGCGCACCCTGGGGGATAGGGCGCGCCCCCACCCTCGTGGACAGGTGGTGGCCCCCCTGGCGTATTTCTTCCGCTCAATATTTTTTATTATTTCCAAAAATAACTTTTGTGGAGTTTCAGGACTTTTGGAGTTGTGCAGAATAGGTCTCTAATATTTGTTCCTTTTCCAGCCCAGAATTCCAGCTGTCGGCATTCTCCCTCCTTATGTAAACCTTGTAAAATAAGAGATAATAGGCATAAGTATTGTGATATAATGTGAAATAACAGCCCATAATGCGATAAATATCGATATAAAAGCATGATGCAAAATGGACGTATCAATATATCCGTTTCCTGGGCTTGGGCACGAATTCGTGCGAGGCCTCCCTTCTCTCTTGTCCTTAATTAATTATATTATACGGTCCGCCACATCTGCTGGACTCAAATTTTTCTCATAATAAACCCACTAGACTCAAATTAGGAAAGAAGCAGCAAAAAGGGGCACCATAGGTGCCGAACACACGACCTCTAGTTGAACCCAACCACGCCCAACCACTACGCCAACAGCTCCTACTTGACACAGCACTGCCCAAAACATTATTTAAAGAGTGCATCCAGTGGACTTGGGCCTCGGTGGGACGAGGCCACCTCTTTTTTTTTTCTTTTATCACTTTTGTCCGACAAGTGTGCCTTGGGCTTCGGTGGGACGACGCCACCTCTTTTGTGTACACATTTTCTTTCTTTTTTCCACTTTCGTTTATACCTTTGCCAAAAAAAACTTTTGTTTATACTTCCAAATATAATAAATAATTACATTACAAAAAATACGTAAAAAGTTTTTTAAACAAGCATTTGAAAATATTTACATTTGTATAAAGAAAATGTTTATCATCTATAGTTCTATGCGAAAATATACAATGTGTGTAAAAAAAGTTGATCATGTATTTAAAAAATGTTAATGAAGTATTCAATAAATATTTTAAAAATTATTTGAAAAATGTTAATCAGGAATTTTAAAATGATCACATTTATATAGAAAAAATGTGGACCATGCATTCCAAGAATATTAATCATGTATTTGAAAATTTAAATCAAGCATTTAAGAAAATTAATATGTGTATTGAAAAAATGTTGACCATGTATTAAAAAACTATTAATGATGTATTTTAAAAATGTTAGTCAATAATTTGAAAAATATTAAAAATTTGTATAGAAAAATGTTGACCATGTATTAAAAAGTGCTCCAAGCGGTTGAAAATATTTAATGTGTATAAAAAAGTATCTCATGTATATGAATAATGTATACAAAAAATATACAATGTGTGTGAAAAAAGTTGGGGGCTGAATCTCTTTATTTTTTATTTCTTATGCCCGTTTCCAAGTGCGGTCAAAACGGCGGGCATGACCGTTCGTAGCTAGGTGTTGAATATTGGAAAACTTTTGGTGTTTCTGTGATTAAATAGATACTTATGTACCTAGAAATGATTTTTGTAAAAAAATAAAGAACAAACTATAAGGCAACTGCAGTTCAAATTTGACTGCTTCCTACTGAATTGGTGGAAATTTATCTTTTTCACGAAAGGTGGATCAAAACTTCTGACACCCAACCATTTGGTCAATTGTGCATAAAATGTGGCCTAATATTTTAGGAAAATGATTTGGTCCAATTTTGAAACAAATATATGGTAGGTCCTTCACAAAAAAACTCATTATGGGCACTTGAAAAATGGAAAATGATTTTTTTGTCAAAAGAATATGAAAACTTCCTTAGCCAACATTGTTGGCCATTCCAAGATGCACCCTTGTGCACAATTTGAGTTCATTTGAACAAACTATGCCATGAATATGGCCATAAGATTGATCATTTGGCTTGAAAGCCATAAATCATTACAAATGATAGCTCATTTCTGATAACACTATTTTAAAATAATTATTGTATTACAAGTTTATTATTTTTCCTGGTAACTTGGTCACATATAATGACACAACGCGAAGGTTTTCCAATTTGATTTTTTTTATTTTTTATGCCCGTTTCAAAATGCGGTCAAAACGGAGGGAATGGCCGTTCCTAGCTAGTGGTTGAATCTTGCAATTTTTTGGTTTTTCTCTAATGAAATAGATACTTATGTACCTAGAAATAATTTTTGGAAAAAATAAAGAGCAAACTATGAGGCAGCTGCAGTTCAAATTTGACCCGCTTCCTACTGAATCGGCGGAAATTTGTCTTTTTCATCAGAGTTGGATCAAAACTTTTGACACCCAACCATTTGGTCAATTGTGCATTAAATATGTACTAGTATTTTATAAAATTGTTTTGGTCCATTTTTGCGACAAGTATATGGTAGGTCCTTCACAAAAAAACTCATTTTGGGGACTCGGAAAATGGAAAACTGGTTTTTCGTCCAAAGAAAATGAAAACTCCCTTAGGCAACATTGTTGTCATTCCAAGATGCACCCATGTGAACAATGTGAGATCATTTGAACAAACTATGCCAAGAATGTGGCCATAAGATTGATCATTTGGCTTCAAAGCCATGAATCTTCACACATAACAGCTCATTTCTGAGAACACTTTTTTAAAAGAATTGTTGTATTACAAGTTTATTATTTTACTTGGTAACTTGGTCACATTTAATGACACAATGCGAAGGTTTTCCAATTTTTTGATTCTTTTTGAAATGTGTATGCCCGTTCCAAAATGCAGTCAAAACGGCGGGAATGACTGTTCCTAGCTAGTGGTTGAATCTTGGAAAACTTTTGGTGTTTCTCTGATTAAATAGATACTTGTGTACCTAGAAAAGATTTTTGGAAAAAATAAAGAGCAAACTATGAGGCACCTGTAGTTCAATTTTGACCCACTTCTAGCTGAATCGGCGGAAATTTGTCTTTTTCACGAGAGGTGGATCAAAACTTTTTACACCCGACCATTTGGTCAATTGTGCATTAAATATGGCCTAGTGTTTTATATTTTACAACAAATATATGGTAGGTCCTTCACAAGAAAACTCATTGTGGGCACCCAAAAAATGGAAAATTGATTTTTCGTCCAAAGAAAATGAAAATTCCCTTAGGCAACATTGTTTGTCATTCCAAGATGAACCCATGTGAAAAATATGAGATCATTTGAACAAACTATGCCATGAATGTGGCCATAAGATTGATCATTTGGCTTCAAAGCCATGATTCTTCACACATGATAGCTCATTGCTGAGAACACTTTTTTAAAAGAATTGTCGTATTACAAGTTTATTATTTTTCCTGGTAACTTAGTCACATGTAATGACACAATGCGAAGGTTTTCCAATTTTTTGATTTTTTTCAAATTTTTATGCCCGTTTCAAAATGCCGTCAAAACGGCGTAATGACTGTTCCTAGCTAGTGGTTGAATCTTGTAAACATTTTGGTGTTCCTCTGATTAAATAGATACTTATGGACCTAGAAATGATTTTTGGAAAAAAATAAAGAGCAACCTATGCGGCACCTGTAGTTCAAATTTTACCCGCTTCCAGCTGAATCGGCGGAAATTTGTCTTTTTTACGAGAGGTGGATCATAACTTTTTACACCCGACCATTTGGTCAATTGTGCATGGAATATGGCCTAGTATTTTATGAAATTGATTTGGTCCAATTTTACAACAAATATATGGTAGGTCCTTCACAAAAAAAACTCATTTTGGGCACTCAAAAAATGGAAAATGAATTTTTCGTCCAAAGAAAATGAAAACTTCCTTAGGCAACATTGTTTGCCATTCCAATATGCATCCTTGTGCACTATATGAGATCATTTGAACAAACTATGAAATAATTGTCGTTCAAATTTGCCCCGCTTCCTACTGAATGGGTGAAAATTGTTTTTTTATAAGAGGTGGATCAAAAGCTTTTGACATGTAACTATTTGGTCAATTTTACATATAATGCGGTCTAATATTTTTGAAAAATGGAGTTGTGCTATTTTGGAACAAATATTTGGTAGCTTCTTCACAAAAAAACCTTTTTATGCACTCGAAAAATGGAAAATCATCTTTCTGTGCAAAGAAAATGAAAGCCGTCGAACTATGCCATCGTTTGCCATTCTAAGATGCACACTTATGAAAAAAACGAGATCATTTTGACAAACTTTGCCATTGTTATGTTTAAAAAAATCAGAGTTTTGGGTCCAAAATTTTGAGATTCAAGTGCGAGACAGCCGGCCAGTGAGAAGCGAGGAATGGATTTCACACGGATCACCAAATTGGATGCAATCTGAGCCATCCATCACGCACCCATCCAACGGTGGAGCCTCTCCCGAGAATCAAAAACCCCAACCCACCCATCCACCCTCCCCTCGATCCCCCAGATCCCCACACGCCGCCACCCCCACTCACCCACTCCCCCCTCCCCTCGGTCCCCCAGGTCCATCCTCCCGCTTGGTCATGCCGCCCTCCTTCCCGAGCCGCGCCTTCATCCTCTCCACTCCCGCAACCCAACCCGGCCCCGCTGCCGATCTCCACTCCCCCAACCCCAGCCCCAGCCCCGCCAGCGACCTCCTCCCCCACTCCTCAACTACCCGGCGACATCCTCTATTTCATACCCACAGGCGACCTCCGCCTTCGACTCCACACTCTCCTTCTCTCCACGTCGAAACCCTTGATCGACGCCATGGCCACCTCGCAGCCGGCGCACGCTGGAGGAGCCCGTCCATGGCGACACCGGTGAGATCTGGTATGGATCCCCCCTTTCTTCTTCCCCTCCTTCTTGTAGATTTCTTTAGCTTGCTTGAATCTCATTGCGTTTGTGCGGTCTTTTTTTCAGATCATCTGGTCAAGGAGGACGACATGGAAAAGCCCGATGCCATGCCGACCTCGCACGCAACACAGGAGGAAGCAAGAAATGGCGACAACCGCCAGCCTTTCATATCTCATCGACTTGCGCCCACGATGGAGGACTGGGGTGAGCGCCTCCCCCTCCCGTATCTCGAACCCCTTCTCCGTCCTCTATTTTTGTGCCATGATCCGCGAGTACAAATCCATCCAGCGCATGGTGGATTAGCTGCCTACGCCCCACTAAGGGCGTCTCACTTTACGTGAAAGATTCCCAGGTTTAGGTGATTGATACATAATCGCATAGGTTGCTTCACACTCAACTTGTATGCATCATGTGTAGCTCCGAGGTTTCCTCGATTACATGGTTCCGCCTTTAAGCTATGCAGACAGAAGGAACATTCTATAGTAAAGTATGGGGTTGTTGATTAAACTGCTGATGTGTTCACTTCAATGAGAAAAAGTGTAGTTAATTCAGGTTGTGAACATTTCTCAGGAGTTTCATAGCACTTTGTTGAAACCAAATGGAAAACAATGGAATAGCCAAACAGGTCCTGTTTGACAGTTTTTTAACATATAGCATTACTTAGGGATATACGTAACTTTTTTGGTTACTATTTTGTACTCTAGTTTCCGCTTCTCAGTTTCAGTGAAGCAGCATTGATAATTTTATAATTTATTTATGCGTGAACACTAGGCTTTAGATTCTGCCATGATCCGTTGAATCGCGGTTTGATTCTTGGTGTGCGAGATTTGTTCCTGGGCTGACGTGGTGTGTTTGCAGGTGTGATTTTTGCAGGCCTTTGGACAAGATTAGGTTCGAGAGCCTCATGGACAAGAGTAAGCTCAATGCGCAGCCTGAGCTCTTCATCCACATCATCCCCAACAAGGCGACCACCACGCTCACGATCGTCGACAGCGGCATTGGCTTGACCGAGTCGAACCTCGTCAACAACCTCGGGACCATCGCACATAAGCTAAACTCTGTTATTTATGTCTGCCCTACATAAGCTAAAATATGTTAGTTGATCAACTTGTATATGCAGTCCAAGCCTTCTAAAATGATTGCCTTTACTGTCCACGTCTTGATCTGATTTCTTCTTAAAATGGTTTGCTAGATAAATCCATGCCTTGTATGTTTTGTATTCTTTACTATACTATTTTGGCCTAGGGCAATTAAACATTGTATCTGTTTTTATTGTGATATGCAACTCTTAAAAAAACTATATTATGGAATTGCTCATCTGCATGGAATTTCTATGTAATCTAGTAGATTATTTTTGATACTGTATTGTTGTATTCCCGATCTGCATGGGAGTCGATGCTCAGTTTGTTCCTGTTTCTGTTTCAGTACTAGTACAATGTAATGATTTCGTTCTTTCATGTAGTATTTTGCGTTGTTTTTACTTCTCGAGCAATTTAAGACATCTAGAGCATTTAACAAGATAGTTGAATTTGCATGTGCAACTATGCTTCCTTAGAGCAGCCCTTGACTGGTTACATTATTGTGATGGCTTATTGATACGTCTCCGTCGTATCTACTTTTCCAAACACTTTTGCCCTTGTTTTGGACTCTAACTTGCATAATTTGAATGGAACTAACCCGGACTGACGCTGTTTTCAGCAAAATTGCCATGGTGTTGTTATTGTGCAGAAATAAAAGTTCTCGAAATGACCTGAAACTTCACGGAGAATATTTGTGGAATTAATAAAAAATACTGGCGAAAGAATCAAGGCCAGGGGGCCCACACCCTGTCCACGAGGGTGGGGGCGCGCCTACCCGCCCTGGGCGTGCCCCCTGCCTCCTGGGCCCCCTGGTGCTCCACCGACCTCAACTCCAACTCTATATATTCATGTTTGGGGAGACAAAAATCAGAGAGAAGGATTCATCATGTTTTACGATACGGAGTCGCCGCCAAGCCCTAATCTCTCTCGGGAGGGCTGATCTGGAGTCTGTTCGGGGCTCCGGAGAGGGGAATCCGTCGCCATCGTCATCATCAACCTTCCTCCATCACCAATTTCATGATGCTCACTGCCGTGCGTGAGTAATTCCATCGTAGGCTTGCTGGACGGTGATGGGTTGGATGAGATTTACCATGTAATCGAGTTAGTTTGATGTTGCTATGACTTTGCTATGCTTAATGCTTGTCACTAGGGCCCGAGTGCCATGATTTCAGATCTGAACCTATTATGTTTTCATGAATATATGTGAGTTTTTGATCCTATCTTGCAAGTCTATAGTCACCTATTATGTGTTATGATCCGTTAACCCCGAAGTGACAATAATCGGGACCATTACCGGTGATGACCGTAGTTTGGGGAGTTCATGTATTCACTAAGTGTTAATTCTTTGGTCCGGTACTCTATAAAAAGGAGGCCTTAATACCCCTTAGTTTCCAATAGGACCCCGCTGCCACGGGAGGGTAGGACAAAAGATGTCATGCAAGTTCTTTTCCATAAGCACGTATTACTATATTCGGAATACATGCCTACATTACATTGATGAATTGGAGCTAGTTCTGTGTCACCCTATGTTATAACTATTGCATGAGGAATCGCATCCGACATAATTCTCCATCACCGATCCAATGCCTACGAGCTTTTCACATATTGCTCTTTGCTTAGTAACTTTACCGTTTCCACTGTCACAATTACTACAAAACTATCACTGTTACTTTTGCCACCGTTACCGTTACTTCCATACTACTTTGCTGCAGATACTAAGTTATCCAGGTGTGGTTGAATTGACAACTCAACTGCTAATACTTGAGAATATTCTTTGGCCCCCCTTGTGTCGAATCAATAAATTTGGGTTGAATACTCTACCCTCGAAAACTATTGCGATCCCCTATAGTTGTGGGTTATCAAGACTATTTTCTAGCTCTATCCTTTGAGTCACTTGGGATTTATATCTGCTGATCACTATGAGGAACTTGAAAGATGAAAGAGCTAAGATTTTTCCCTCAACTATGAGGGGAGGTAAGGAACTGCCATCTAGCTCTGCACTTGATTCACCTTCTGTTTTGAGTAGCTTGCGACACCTAAACCTGCTTCTGCTATTCATTCTGATATGTCGCATGTTATTGATGATGCCACTTCGCTATGCATGATACTTATGATGAAACTACTTATATGCACGATACTCTTGTGCCACTTGGTGAATTTCTTGATGAACAACTTGCTAGGGCTAGAGAGAATGAAATTATTGAAACTGATAATATTGATGAAAGTGATGATGAAGATTCTCCCGCTAGATATGAATTGCCTGTTGTGCCTGAGGGTTATGTTATGGATGAATAAACTGCTAGAGACTTTCTTGCTTGCAATGATAGGAGTGATCTTAAGAAATTATTAGCTAAGCCGAAAGAAAAATCCTTGAATGCTAGAATGAAATATGACCCTGCTTTTGCTACTTCACCTATCTGTGTTACTGATAAGGATTATGATTTCTCTGTTGATACTGAGATAATTACTTTGGTTGAATCTCATCCTTTCTATGGATATGAATCTGAAACTGTTGTGGCACATCTTACTAAATTAAATGATATAGCCACCCTGTTCCTAATGATGAGAAAACTCGCTACTACTATATCCTTAAATTATTTCCGTTCTCATTAAAGGGTGATGCTAAGATATGGTTTAATTCTCTTGATCCTGGTTGTGCGTAGTCCCCGGATATGATTTATTACTTCTCTGCTAAATATTTCCCCGGTCATAAGAAACAAGCTGCCTTAAGGGAAATATATAATTTTGTGCAAATTGAAGAAGAGAGTCTCCCACAAGTTTGGGGGAGGCTTCTCCAATTACTTAATGCTTTGCCTGATCATCCTCTCAAGAAAAATGAAATACTTGATATCTTTTATAATGGACTAACGGTTGCTTCCAGAGACCACCTGGATAGTTGTGCTGGTTGTGTTTTCAGGGAAAGAACAGTTGATCAAGCTGAATTGCTATTGAATAATATGTTGACTAATGAGAATAATTGGACACTTCTTGAACCAACTCCTAAGGCAACGCCGAAGAAAAGGGGTATTCTATTACTCAATCCTGAAGATATGCAAGAGGCAAAGAAATCTATGAAAGAAAAATGTATTAAAGCTGATGATGTTAAGAATTTACCTCCTATTGAAGAAATACATGGTCTTAATTTGCCACCTATTGAAGAAATACATGGTCTTGATAACCCGACACAGGTAGTAAAGGTAAATTCTCTCTATAGATTTGAGGAAGGTGATATTCCTTGTTATAAATCTGTTAGCCAATGCTTAGATGAGTTTGATAATTTTATTGTTAAACAAGAAAACTTCAATGCTTATGTTGGTAGAAAATTGAAACATGATGCTTATATGATTAAACACTTGAGTGATTATATGTCTAGTGTTTAAATTGAAACGTGATGCTTATAGATTTGAGGAAGGTGAACTTAAACTCATTAGTAAACATGCTTCTATGGTTACCACTCAAGTAGAACAAGTTCTTAAAGCTCAAAATGATTTGCTCAATGAATTAAATAATAAGAAGAATGATAATGCTGTTAGAGTTATGACTAGAGGGGGTAAAATGACTCAAGAACCCTTGTATCCTGAGGGCCGCCCTAAGAGAATTGAGCAAGATTCTCAGAGAACTAATGTTGATGCACCTAGTCCCTCTAAAAAGAAGAAAAAGAAAAATGATAGGACTTTGCATGCTTCTAGTGAACCTGTTGCTGACACACCTGAGAATCCCAATGATATTTCTATTTCTGATGCTGAAACACAATCTGGTGATGAACATGAACCTAGTGATAATGTCAATGATGATGTTCATGTTGATGCTCAACCTAGCAATAATAATGATGTAGAGATTGAACCTGCTGTTGATCTTGATAACCCACAATCAAAGAATCAACATTGTGATAAGAAAGACTTCGTTGCTAGGAAGCACGGTAAAGAAACAGAACCATGGGTTCAGAAACCCATGCCCTTTCCTCCCAAACCATCCAAGGAAAAGGATGATGAGGATTTTGAGCTCTTTGCTGAAATGATTAGACCTATCTTTTTGCGTATGCGTTTTACTGATATGCTTCAAATGAATCCTTATGCTAAGTATATGAAGGATATTGTTAAAAATAAGAGAAAGATACCGGAAGCTGAAATTTCCACCATGCTTTCTAGTTATACTTTTAAGGGTGGAATACCTAAGAAACTAGGAGATCGAGGAGTACCTACTATACCATGTTCCATTAAAAGAAACTATGTTAGAACTGCTTTATGTGATCTTGGAGCCAGTGTTAGTGTTATGCCATTCTCTTTATATCGTAGACTTGATTTGAATAAGTTGACACCTACTGAAATATCTTTGCAAATGGCCGATAAATCAACCGCTATACCTGTCGGTATTTGTGAGGATGTACCTGTTGTGGTTACCAACGTTACTATTTTAACAGACTTTGTTATTCTTGATATTCCCGAGGACGATAGTATGTTGATTATCCTTGGTAGACCCTTTTTGAATACTGCAGGGGCTGTTATTGATTGCAACAAAGCCAACGTCACTTTTCATGTTAATGGAAATGAGCATACGGTACACTTTCCGAGGAATCAACCTCAAGTCCACAGTATCAATTCTATTGGAAAATTTCCATTGATTATTATTGGAGGTTTTGAATTTCCTCTTCCTACTGTCAGGAAGAAATATGATATTCTTATTGTTGAGGATGTGCATATCCCCGTTGAGGTAACCTAGTGTTATTCGAAATTTCTCAGGTTTCATGCGATTCGGAATGAGTTTGTTAACAAGACTAGATCAACCTTGTTGGTGGATTCCTTTTGATAAGCATGAGATGGATGAAGTTAGAAAGCACAACCTTCTGTACCCTCCTTTTACTTTCTGTCATTTAAATTAAATAAAGAAAAAATAGTATTTTTCTTTCGGTTTTCTGAATTATCCATGCAATAAAAAATACCCCGAAAATAAAAGTTCTCCAAATGCCCTGAAAATGAAATATGATTCTTTTTCTAGAATATTTGAGAATATTTGGCATTGAGAACACATCAGGGGGAGCAAGCACCTGGCCACGAGGGTCCAAGGCGCGCCCACCCCCCTGGGCGCGCCCCCTGCCTCGTGGGCCCCTGGTGGCCCCCCTCCCACTACAAGAAATATGTCAACTAGTGACCTCCACTATTGGTCACTGAAAGGTCATAGTTTTCAATTTGTGACCTTTTTGTGACCAAAAACATAACGTCAAAAGCTGGGGGTCGTTAATTGACTATAGCGACCTTCTCTGTGAGAAGGTCGTAGACGTTTACGACCAAAACAGAAGGTCGTTGAACCCATGACCTTTTGTTTTGGTCACTAGCTGTCTACCCAGGCCACGTCGGATTCGGCGTGGCAATCTGACGTGGCAAAATTACGACCAATTCAAAAGGTCAAAAATTAGAATCGGCCCGGTCCAATTGGGTGTTTATATGGGCCGAGCCCATTAATTATTATTTTTCTAGCAATTTGTGTCAACTACATGGGCCGAGACCAAGAATTTGGCCTTTTTATTTTCTAGGACACGACCTTCTATAGTTCATTTCTTTTTTGGGCCTCAAACTTTTTACAGTCCATTTCAATTTTGGGCCTCCATAACAAAATTGTTCCAGCGACAGTGAAATAGAGGGAATTCAAACAAGCATGTATCTTAAACAGCCACGGGTGACAATTTTATTTCTTTCAACACAAAAGATTCCTTAAACAGCCACGTGTACAACAAGAGGTACATTCAAGTACATTCAAGCACAGGAAGTACTACCAAGGAGCTAAAACACGTACTAACAGCAAACATGTACATTCAAGCATCAACATAGCTACTAAGTAGCTACCATTTCTACCAAAGAAGAATGACCACACAGAAAGAACCAACGAAGTCCATTTCTACCAAAGGCAAAGAAGCAGCTACCATTTCTACCATTGCTACCACCACCAGCGGCAACCATCCATCACCACTAGCGGCGACATTTCAGAGACGCCCTCCCCTTGTTGTTGCTTGGCATGCTACATCACAAGTCCCCCTACACACACAAAATTCAGATGTTCGTCCAAGTAGTAGTGAAGTGGTTACTCTAACATTCATCGTGGTAATGCTGGAAGGAACCAATCAATCGGAAGCATCCAACCGACTGGAATATGGAGCGACAGGGGGGCGGAGGGAGGCGGGAGTGGACCTGGATGGTGTTGCTGCTGAAGACAAACACGAGGCCCACGTCGCTTGCAGGATGGCCGACCGCCACCGACCACGTCTGGAACTTGCGCGACTGCTTCCCGATGTACCGCCCTGTCTTGCCGTCGTATTACTCGGGGAAGTCGTCCTTGGCCGACGCCTCTCCATCACCTCCTGCGTTGCGGCGATGTGAAACCGCCCGACTTCACGCTCACCGCCATCAGAGCCACAAAGAAGACCTTTGCAGTTTACGCGCCACGACAACTTAGAACACATGTGTAAAGCACATTGGCATATAGAAATGCGGTGCATATATGGAAAGAAGAGAATACAATGCATGGGCATGCGATCCAAGGAGCTAATCTTGAACCAACATAGATCTAGCGATAAGCAATGGCGACATGCGTCAAACAACTGAAGTTGTTCACTATAAGATCATCTATATGAGCTAAACTACCAATTTCCTATGCTATGAGGGTTATCTGATTTTAGGACATTCATATATACACCATGGACAGGTATAAAACCGAACAGAAAAGTAAAATACCACCACACAACACAGGTGTGCCCTCAAGTCTGAACCGGTAAGTAGACTAACACTGACCACATGTATAAAGCAGAACAACAAAGTGAATACTAACTATTCTGCAAAAATAAATAAAAAGTGAATACTAACAAATAACGCATGTGTGTCCTTAAGCCAAAAACCAGTAACCACGAAGGGGAAAAGGTAAAACAAATTCATGTGTTTTAGGGGGGCATGATAGCGCAGGGTGTCATAATCAGATTCCTGGAAATACTGATATTGTACACAACCCCCTTTACGAAGATAAATGCCTAAAAATTTAAGTTGCAAGGAGTAGATCAAAGATTATGTAAGCAACTAGAACAACAGAAGGAATCGAGCACATACAACCTGGCTCTAGTATACCGCCATGCATGAGCACTTGTTAATATTTATATTCATCATAGCAACCTATAACCACCTATGCTTACAAATCATATCATAATGCCTATATAAGATGCAAAAAGATATGTGCATCTCATATCGACTAAGAGACAACGCTGCATAACAGTTACGATCTTACGCCAAAACTGAACACAACATGTACCAAGGAAAAACAACACTTATAGATTCATATCACACTAACAGCCAACATCGCATAACAGTTACGAACTTACGCGAGAATCGAACACAACATATACCAAGAAAAATCAACGGTTACGAATTAATATCGGACTAACAGCCAGTCAACACCGCATAACAATCCTAAACTTACATCAAACCGAACAAAACATACACTAAAGGAAACAATCAGCAAGCAAGATGAAAAGTGTAACAACACGAGGTTACATCAACAGGATTTCCTCCGACGCAAGTGCTCACTCCTCTTCCATGCTTGAGCCATCGCTTGAATCAGATCGGTGCCTCGTGCACCAACATCATGCGGGCAAGGTACGTTCTTCTCAGACCCGAGGTTATCAGAGGCTCCCTCTTGGAGCACCTTGAGCCCATGGCCACTACCCACATGGATCATGCTCCTATCGGGAGTGACTTGGTGGTGGTGCTGCTGCTGGCCACAGAGCTGCTGCATGAAGGACACCTCCATGGAGCTGATGTACATGTTGTGGGTCTCGTTCGTCCATCCGGCCGACACCAGCTCCCCAACCTGATCACCCTGTTGAAGAAGAAGAAGAAGTTAGAAACCAGTTTCAGTTTTACAGGCACAAAATCACACCAGATCTAGATTTACAGATGCAACCTTCAGAATTAATTATTCTATGATCAAACAAGAGCAGAGACTATATCTTTGAATCGATGCACTATTCTATGATCTCGAGCTATCGTTGTTTCAATAGCTTGGCAAACATTGACGGCAAAGAAACAAAAATTTTAAGTCAATATCTTTGTGAGCGTGTAGTAGATTGTTCACATCCTAATGAGATACATGGCAAAGAAGCTTGAACTATACTAGCAATGTAAAGCGCCAAAGATGTCGAGAGTGACTGATGGTTGTTTCAACAAACAATCAGTTTCTTGACATCTTAACACAGACCAAAGAACTGTTGTTACTTCACAATGCAGATAAATAGATCGACTCTAGCAAGCAAGGACCTGACCTCTCCTCTTGGAAGAAAGGAAGAGGGTTTCAGTTTCCTTGTCACAAATTTGATGGCTAACTGACCAGTCACTACTAGCATACGAAGCTCATCCAGTCACTACTAGCATGCATACGAAGCTCATCTAGCTAACTGGCCATCGAAACCCGGGAGATCACCCATACAAGCCGGAGACAAATATGTACACAAGCCGGAGGCACCGGGGGAGAGAGAGGGAGGGAGAGGGCTTACGAGGCGGGCGAGGATCCTGAGGAGCGCGCGGATCCTGGGGCGGACGTGCGCGTTGGGCATACATGAAGACGAAGATGGCGCTGGGCACCCTCTGGGCTTGTTGGGGTCCTTGCCGGCCTTGCCCTTCTTCCCTTGGCGGCCGGCTTCTCGGCCCCCTTGCTCCTCACTGCCAACCTACAACACCACACATCGTCAGAAACCTACTCACTGGAACAGATCTACAACGAGTGGAAGGGAGCGCCAACGGACCAATCAAAATGCAGTACACACGAACGATGTTATGACCTTCTAAATAGGTTGTAGTTGACTAAGAAATTGGTCGCAGTTGACTAAAAATTCATTTTTAATTTTTCAAGCGCTCAAAATGAGTTTTTTTTGTGAAGGGTCTACAATATATTTAATGCAAAATTGGACCAAATCAATTTTTTAAAATACCAGGCCATATTAAATGCATAAATGACCAAATGGTTGGGTGTCAAAAGCTTTGGTCCATCTCTCGTGAAAAAGACAATTTTTCACCAATCCAGCAGGAAGCGGGTCAAATTTGAACTGCAGCTGCCTCACAGTTTGCTATTTATTTTTTCCAAAAATCATTTCTAGGTAAATGAGTACCTATTTAATCAGAGAAACATCAAAAGTTTTCCAAGATTCAACCACTAGCTAGGAACGGTCAAGCCCGCCGTTTTGACCGCATTTTGAAACGGGCATAAAAAATTCAAAAAAAATCAAAAAATTGGAAAACCTTCGCATTATGTCATTATAGGTGACTAAGTTTCCAGGAAAAATAATAAACTTGTAATATGGTAATTATTTTAAAAAAGTGTTCTCAGAAATGAGCTATCAAGTGTGAAGATTCATGGCTTTCAAGCCAAATGATCAATCTTATGGCCACATTCATGGCATAGTTTGTTCAAATGGTCTCATATTGTGCACAAGGGTGCATCTTGGAATTCCAAACAATGTTGCCTAAGGAAGTTTTCATTTTCTTTGCACGGAAAATTCATTTTTCATTTTCCGAGTGCCCAAAAGGAGGTTTTTTTGTGAAGGAGCTACCAAATAATTGTTGCAAAATTGGACCTAATCAATTTTATAAAATACTAGCCATATATAATGCACAATTGACAAAATGGTTGGGTGAAAAAAGTTTCGATCCACCTACGGTGAAAAAGACAAATTGTAAATCGATTAAATTTGGAAGCAGGTCAAATTTGAACTGTAGCTGCCTCATTGTTTGCTCTTTATTTTTTCCAAAAATCATTTCTAGGTACATAAGTATATATTTAATCATAGAAACACCAAAAAAATTCCAAGATTCAACCACTAGCTAGAAACGGTCAAGCCCGCCGTTTTGATCGCATTTTGAAACGGGCATATAAAATTCAAAAAAATCAAAAAATTGGAGAACCTTCGCATTGTGT
This sequence comes from Aegilops bicornis, assembly GCA_021605145.1. Classification (NCBI taxonomy): domain Eukaryota; kingdom Viridiplantae; phylum Streptophyta; class Magnoliopsida; order Poales; family Poaceae; genus Aegilops; species Aegilops bicornis. The sequence goes on from CM038674.1 coordinate 245,319,673, forward strand.
CATTATATGTGACCAAGTTTCCAGGAAAAATAATAAACTTGTAATACAGTAATTATTTTAAAGAAGTGTTCTCAAAAATGAGCTATCATGCGTGAAGATTCATGGCTTTCAAGCCAAATGATCAATCTTATGGCCACATTCATGGCATAGTTTTTTCAAATGATCTCATATTATGCACAAGGGTACATACTGAAATTCCAAACAATGTTTCCTAAGGAAGTTTTCATTTTCTTTGCACGGAAAATTCATTTTTCATTTTCCGAGTGCCCAAAAAGAGGTTTTTTTGTAAAGGAGCTACCAAATAATTGTTGCAAAAATGGATCAAATCAATTTTATAAAATACTAGGCCATATATAATGCACAATTGACAAAATGGTTGGGTGAAAAAAGTTTTGATCCACCTCTGGTGAAAAAGACAAATTGCCGTCGATTCAGCTGGAAACGGGTCAAATTTGAACTGTAGCTGCCTCATAGTTTGCTCTTTATTTTTTCCAAAATCATTTCTAGGTACATAAGTATCTATTTAATCATAGAAACACCAAAAAAATTCCAAGATTCAACCACTAGCTAGGAACGGTCAAGCCCGCCGTTTTGACCGCATTTTGAAAGCAGGCATAAAAATTCAAAAAAAATCAAAAAATTGGAAAAACTTCGCATTGTGTCATTATATGTGACCAAGTTTCCAGGAAAAATAATAAACTTGTAATACGATAATTATTTTAAAAAAGTGTTCTCAGAAATGAGTTATCATGCGTGAAGATTCATGGCTTTCAAGCCAAATGATCAATCTTATGGCCATATTCATGGCATAGTTTTTTCAAATGATCTCATATTGTGCACAAGGGTACATATTGGAATTCCAAACAATGTTTCCTAAGGAAGTTATCATTTTCTTTGCACAGAAAGTTCATTTTTCATTTTTCGAGTGCCCAAAAGGAGGTTTTTTTGTGAAGTACCTACCAAATAATTGTTGCAAAAATGCATCAAATCAATTTTATAAAATACTAGGCCATAGATAATGCACAATTGACAAAATGGTTGGGTGAAAAAAGTTTTGATCCACCTCTGGTGAAAAAGACAAATTGTAAATCGATTCAGTCGGAAACGGGTCAAATTTGAACTATAGCTGCCTCATAGTTTGCTCTTTAATTTTTCCAAAAATCATTTCTAGGTACATAAGTATCTATTTAATCATAGAAACACCAAAAAAAATCCAAGATTCAACCACTAGCTAGGAACGGTCATTCCCGCCGTTTTGACCCCATTTTGAAACAGGCATAAAAAATAAAAAAATAAAAAAATTGGAAAACCTTCGCATTGTGTCATTATATGTGACCAAGTTTCCAGGAAAAATAATAAACTTGTAATACAGTAATTATTTTAAAAAAGTGTTCTTTAAATGAGCTATCATGCGTGAAGATTCATGGCTTTCAAGCCAAATGATCAATCTTATGGCCATATTCATGGCATAGTTTTTTCAAATGATCTCATATTGTGCACAAGGGTACATACTGGAATTCCAAACAATGTTGCCTAAGGAAGTTTTCATTTTCTTTGCACGGAAAATTCATTTTTCATTTTCCGAGTGCCCAAAAGGAGGTTTTTTTGTGAAGGACCTACCAAATAATTGTTGCAAAAATGGATCAAATTAATTTTATAAAATACTAGGCCATATATAATGCACAATTGACAAAATGGTTGGGTGAAAAAAGTTTTGATCAACCTCTGGTGAAAAAGACAAATTGTCGTCGATTTAGTTGGAAACGGGTCAAATTTGAACTGTAGCTGCCTCATAGTTTGCTCTTTAATTTTTCCAAAAATCATTTCTAGGTACATAAGTATCTATTTAATCATAGAAACACCAAAAAAATTCCAAGATTCAACCACTAGCTAGGAACGGTCGAGCCCGCCGTTTTGACCGCATTTTGAAACGGTAATAAAAAATTCAAAAAAAATCAAAAAATTGGAAAACCTTCGCATTGTGTCATTATATGTGACCAAGTTTCCAGGAAAAATAATAAACTTGTAATACGGTAATTATTTTAAAAAAGTGTTCTCAGAAATGAGCTATCATGCGTGAAAATTCATGGCTTTCAAGCCAAATGATCAATCTTATGGCCACATTCATGGAAGAGTTTTTTCAAATGATCTCGTATTGTGCACAAGGGTACATATTGGAATTCCAAACAATGTTGCCTAAGGAAGTTTTCATTTTCTTTGCACGGAAAATTCATTTTTCATTTTCCGAGTGCCCAAAAGGCGATTTTTTTGTGAATGACCTACCAAATAATTGTTGCAAAAATGGACCAAATCAATTTTATAAAATACTAGGCCATATATAATGCACAATTGACAAAATGGTTGGGTGAAAAAAGTTTTGATCCACCTCTGATGAAAAAGACAAATTGTCGTCGATTCAGTTGGAAGCGGGTCAAATTTGAACTGCAGCTGCCTCATAGTTTGCTATTTATTTTTTTCCAAAATTCACTTCTAGTTACATAAGTACCTATGTAAATCATAAATACATGGTTTGGTGGCGATACGTCGAGGTTTGGGCGGTGGCCGAGGGCCCCAACTCTAGAGCGCGTAAACTCGCATGCCCGCCGCGTGGTCACCGCGTGACCGTGGCGTTGCCATGTGTTCTAGGCGGCCTAGGCATGTCTAGTGGGTTGGGCACTCCCGGTAGGTGCTAGGAAGAAAATCACAACATAAGATTCTCACGAGGAGACCGATCGATGCTCAAACATGAATAAGCAGCCAAGTGTTTGTTTTTTGATGCAGGGGAAATGCACATGGCTAATGGGCGTGAGTTTTGGCTGAGGATGATCAATTACTAAGAAGACCGTCTTCACAAATTTTCACCTCAAAAGGAGGAGCCTAGGTGGTACTTGCTTTACAAAGTACCACACTGGACATAAATACAAATGTTGAAGCTCGACTCAAAATAATGAATGGATTGAGCTGGCATTTGGTGGAGGATGGTTATTTGGGCATAGGAAAGCACTGTAGAAAATGGATACTATTTGGACATGCCAAAGTGGTACTTCCTTCACAAAGTGCTGCTCTGAACAGAATAGGAAAATGAACATTTTTGAATTATTTTTGAACTAGGCAAGGAAGGTTTTTACATATTTGGAAGATATGACCCAAAGAATTTATGAGATTTTTTGGGAATTTTGGGAATAATAGAAATATAGGTTGCTTCACAACCTAGGGCAAAACCGCCACATGGACATGACACATAGGCAAAACTGATGAGATGGCGCCTAGTCATCACAACCCACCACAATCTGCAAGGCTATGACCATCTATATTGGTCATTAACAACTAGAAATAAGGCAGCGGACTAACACTGTTTGCTTTGTGACCTTTTCCTGTAAGGAAATTACGACCTTCGACCAAAATGGTCGCAATGGTTTAGGGTTTGGAGCCCCTCGAACAGCTTTTGACCAATTGGTCTGAAATGGTCATTGATCTATGACCAATTCTTCCAGGGTCACTGACAAAAGGTCACTAGTTGACATATTTCTTGTAGTGTCCACTTATTCCAGCCACCACACAGTCCTTCTTCCTTCGAAAAAATCACCAACCAGCTCAAGCACGAGTTCTAGCTCATCTTGCTGTGATTTTTGAACTCCTTGCTCAAAGCTCCACTCACAAAACTGCTTTGGGGGATTGTTCTTTGGTATGTGACTCCTCCAGTGGTCCAATTAGTTTTTGTTCTAGTGCTTTATTCATTGCAAATTTTTGCTGCCTAGGTGACCCTGTTCTTGAGCTTGCATGTCAAATATATATGGTCCCGAGTAGTTCTAATGCATGATATAGTCTCTAGGCACTTGTGAGAGTAGTTGCTATCAATTTTGTTGAGTTTGGTTCACTTTTATTTTGAGTTACTAAAAATTTCAGAAATTTTCAGAAAATGATGAAGAGATTATTGAGGGGCTCTTCGAGCCGAATCTCGAAGGATAAACAAAGTGAAGAGGATAAGAGGCCCAAATATAATCTTCCCCGCACCACGGAGGTTCGGCCGTGTGAATGGCCTTGTGATGAGTTCTTGACAGCAGCAGGGATTCATGAGGATTTTTATTCTTTGGCTGAGAATGCGGGCCTCACTGACTTCCTCCGCGACCAGCGCGAACAGTATCTCCTACTCACTAATATTTTCGTGAAAAATTTTCATTTCCATGCTAGGAGATCACCACCTTCAGTGGATTTTTATTTATATGATGAGTATAAGGAGATGTTCCTTTTGATTTTTGCCGGGTCTGTAAGATACACTTTACAGGCAGCTTAGAAGAACCACATCGTAATGATGTGGAAGGGTTTATTGATATGATTGCTATAGGGGAAACAAGGAAAGTTTCCGATGCAAGAATTACTAGCATACGTCTTCCTGTTCTGCATTACATTGCGATATTTGCTAGTAGTTGTTTAATTGGTCGTGGAAACTGTGGAAACCTTAGTGCCCCTGATATTGTTATTTTGGGCCATGCCTTGTTTCGTGATAACACTTTTAGTCTAGGCGCTATTGTTGCCAAGCGGTTAAATCTGAACCGTACAAAAGGTCCCATCTTGGGAGGTATCTTCGTGTAACAGCCTGGATTTTTGCCCTTTTCTTTTTCTTTTTGATTTATTGGTTTTTGCTCTGTTTTTCTTTTTGGAGTGGTTCTGTGGCCTTGTCACCTGGGAAATCATCCTCATTTACCCTCCCAAGTGGCTCATCATTCTCAAAACCTTGCCAAGATCATGTCACTCCACTGCTTGACCAAACCGTAATATCTTTTTCTAGGAAATATTCCTTTTTCTATTAAAGGAATAACCATGTGTGCCCTAGGTTGTGAAGCAACCTTTATTTCCATCACTCCTAAAATTCCCAAATAATTCTCATAAATTTTTGGGTCATATCTTTCTCAAATATGGCAAAATATTTCATTTGTCATGTTTATTATCAGGCTCAAATAATTCATTCCCTATTCTGCCCCAAATGGCACATTGTGAAGCAAGTGCTATTTTCATTTTCCCAATTTACCTCAAACTCCTTGGACACCATTTCCTGTCCATATCATTGCCAAATGCTAAAATGCAACCTCATTTTCCTAGTAATTATTTAATTATGATTTTCCAAAGTTTCTATCCAGAAAGAAGCTTTGTGAAGGAGGTGCAAGCTAGGCATATCCAAATGAGTTACCATTTTGCATGATCCCTCATATCATCATATCATAGCCCTCCACAAAAGTAGAGCTCATGTCATGCTCCATGTGAGCTCATCTTCAATTCTTTGATTCTGCCCAAAATTTCAGTTTGTGAAGCAAGTATATTTTATCTTGCTCCATTATGGCTGGCAATTTTTCTAAGCCTTCTATTATCCATATAACCTACCTCCACCCATTTTGGGCATGGTTCATCAAGCCATTATTCCTCTAGAATTGTTCCAAGTTTCTGTCCAAAATGAATCTTTGTGAAGCAAGTGCCACTTTGGTATTTCCAAATGGCATGAAATCTTTACATCAGCCTCATACCATCATATAACTCCTATCTGCGAGACTTCAGCTCACAGAGATCAAGTCTGTGAGTGTATCATCCAAATCCCTAATACTTGCCAGTTTTGCACTTTCTACAGCAACCCTCATCTAAACTCCTCCTATTAGTCTGGATTTCGGTGATCAGCATCTCCTTAGTGTGTGATCATCAGCAGACAAACTCTTTACCATGTTACTAAGCTGGTTTAACCACATCAAGTTACAAACACCTTCTTACTGATTTACTTTTGGAGCTAAGTGCAAATCTCTTCTTTGCCCCTGGACCGATTTATTTCTTCAATTGGACTAAGGGCATTAAGGTCCATCCACTAGACATGGTTGGCCACGCCAAAGAGCGCCGCTTGCGCCAGTGCGCGTGGTAATCACGCTTGCATCATGGCTGCAGGCGTGCTCTGGCTTGTTCCGGCCACTATGCTCGTCTCCTCCCTCTTCGTCTCGACCTCAAACCTTGTACAGGAGCTTGCCCGTGCTCGACTGCGTCGCCCTGCATCGGTGCCTCGTCGTGGTTCGCCATCAATAAATGCATAAGCGCCATGCCCGTGCCACGACCGCCTCGCCCGCCATTAAAGCGTGGTCGGGAGCTCGCCCGTGAGCTCGAGAAGCCTCCCCGCGGCTATATAAAGAGTGCCCGAGTCCCTCCGCACCTCACCAGCCTCTCCCCAAGCCTCCTCGCCCACCAGAACCCTCGGCCCGCTCCTCTTTTCGTCGGAGTTCGCCATGGTCGCCTCGGCCTCGGCATGGTTCCGGCCAAACCAAGCCTCCCCTCGCCGTTCCGAGCTGTCCACCGACTCCCCTTTGTCCCACTGAGCCTCCCCAAGCCCTCCACCTCGCCTCCTCGCCGCCGGAGACCCCTGCCTGTCACCACCACCGTCTCTCTGTCCGCCTCCGTCACCGCGGACTCCCCTCCTCTCCACTCCACCCCGGTGCTGGCTGACCCTCTGAATGGAGGCGGCGCAGCACCGCGGTCCCGCCGGTGCCCTTGGCTGGGCCGAGGATCGCCGGAGCTGGCCGGCCCCTTGGCCGCTTCCTTCCCCTGCCTCTGCTCTGTCTCACGGGAGAACAGGCGAGCGGGAGGAAGGAGACAACCGAGCCTGGCCCATCCCCCTGCGTCTGGACCCCGCCTGTAAGCCTCACCTCCCCTTGGTCCACGTGTTTAACTGGAGACGTATTCCCAGGAATACGTTTTCATCTCTGGAAAGCGTATTCTACTTCTACTTCGGTTTGAAGTATGTTTTCTAAGTCAGAAGGCGTATTTTCTCAAATCTTTTTCTGCCTTATCCACTCAGGGACCCGTTGGTGATAAATTTTCACATTTTCACTAGGTGGTTTCACAGTGAAAATGACCATTTTGCCCCTGCCCTTATTCAGCCCCCTTCAAGAGAGAATGTTTTTCGGTGATTCGTTCCGCGAGCTTCTCGCATTTTCTCCCATTGATTTCTTCCACCCCAGGCAAGCCACACCCTCCATTTGCATGATTGCAATGCAGTGACATGGTTTATTCATTTGAACTTGTTTATAATATTGTGTTAGCTATGTATGATTTGTTCATGGCATTTCTCGGAGTATTGTTTGATCTTGATATTGCCAGGATATTGCTTGGAGTTCTAGGATTAATGTTTTGATGATTATGTGGATGACATGTGCCTTTGGATTCTTAGTGGCTATTATGTTTATTTTTCATGATAGTATCTGGTATTATTTTGGAGTATTAGTGGTTGGTATTATGATTATTTCCATTATGGTATCTAGTATTATTTTGGAGTATTACTTTGGATATCATGCTGCCTTTGGATTATTAGTGGTTAGTATGATTATTTTCATGATGCTAGTTGATGTTCTGTTGCTTGGAGTATTACTTTCGGAGATGATGTTTACATGTGGATCTTAGCCGAATAGTTTTATTCTTGTTATTGGAGTAGTAGGATTATTGTTTTCGGATTCATCATGACAGTAGTTTTGTGCTACCCTTGGAGTATTTTGAGATGATGAGATTATGCTCGGATTATTTGTTGGATATTGCTATGACTTGTATTATAGTTTGATAGTTGATATCGGAATATCAGTTATCACAGTTATACTTTTGGGGATAAATTCCATCATTAAGTTCGTCAGGTGCCACCGAACCGGGCTTTTTCCAGTGCAACCACATTTGCCATTTTATGGGAAGGCCCTAATGCGGTCTATTGTCGTGCCTCTCATCGGTGCCTCCAACTAGGGAAGGTTATGGGCATGCTTACCCTGGCCCAGTAAGCAGACATAACCTTGTGTGCCCGTTGTTGATTGTTATGGATCCGGTCCCCGTGAGGGACGTTTTGGCCACGACGGTGGTCGTGTTGTCTTTGGTAGACACGGGGCCACCCAGGACTAGCCCAGTTGGGAGTGGGTCAGAGTGACCGGGAGAGTGTTATGACAGTAGATCGGTTTTCTTGAAACGCCGTTGGTCCACCCGAATAGGAGTGCGAGGCCATGGGTTCCGTGGTGTGCGTACAGTGTGTTGGGGAACGTAGTAATTTCAAAATAAATCCTATGCACACGCAAGATCATGGTGATGCATAGCAACGAGAGGGGAGAGTGTGTCCACGTACCCTCGTAGACCGAAAGCGGAAGAGTTAGCACAGCGCGGTTGATGTAGTCGTACGTCTTCACGATCCAACCGATCAAGTACCGAACGCACGACACCTCCGAGTTCAGTACACGTTCAGCCCGATGACGTCCCTTGAACTCCGATCCAGCCGAGTGTTGAGGGAGAGTTTCGTCAGCACGACGGCGTGGTGACGATGATGATGTTCTACCGACATAGGGCTTCGCCTAAGCACCGCTACAGTATTATCGAGGTGGACTATGGTGGAGCGGGGCACCGCACACGGCTAAATGATCAACAGATCAATTGTTGTTCCTATGGGGTGCCCCCCTGCCCCCGTATATAAAGGAGCAAGGGGGGTGCGGCCGTCCAGGGGAGAGGGCGCGCTAGGAGGAGTCCTACTCCCACCGGGAGTAGGACTCCCCCCTTTCCTAGTTGGATTAGGACTTGGGAGGGGGAAAGAGGTGGAGGAGAAGAAGGAAGGGGGGCGCGGCCCCCCTCTCCTTGTCCTATTCATACTAGGGGGGAGGGCGCGGCTGCCCTTGCCATGGCCGCCTCCTCTATCTTCCACCAAGGCCCACTAAGGCCCATTAAGTCCCCCGGGGGTTCCGGTAACCTCCCGGTACTCCGGTAAAATCCCGATTTCACCCGGAACACTTTCGGTATCCAAACATAGGCTTCCAATATATCAATCTTCATGTCTCGACCATTTCGATACTCCTCGTCATGTCCGTGATCACATCCGGGACTCCGAACAACCTTCGGTACATAAAAACATATAAACTCATAATATAAATGTAGCGACCCGACCCGAATGGATCAAGTCTCTGTGCTTAAGTGTCATCCCTGGATCGGTATGCTGACACACACAGTACTCGAGGATTTATAACAGAGGTAAATCACATGTATAAAGTAGCGTAAATACTATTACCTCAATCCAAAATGCGGAAGCAACAAGGTTGTGGATTCCCATCAACACCAACGGCAACGTTGAGTGTAGAAATCGTAACCCTAATGTATCACTTACTCGTCGTAAGATAATCCTGCAACGTGAGACGTTGCAGCCCGAAACAGGTCAGTACATTGAATGTACTGGCAATGTAACACATAGAGAATAATTATGGAATAAGCTATACTACATGCATATTTGGCTGGTGGAAAAGCTCTATGGTTGCAGTTTTGCGTAAAGCCAATTTTTCCCTACTACAAAGGAATAAATTTAGTTAACTATCATGGTGGTTGTTAAACATTGAGAATGGTTGACAGCATTTTCAATCCCAATTAAAAATACTCATTAACAACCCAACAATATTAAATTAGAGTAACATGTTGAGATTCACATGATATCCAAGTACTAGATACTCAAGATGTCCATAACCGGGGACACGGCTAACCATGATTAGTTTATACACTCTGCAGAGGTTTGCGCACTTTTCCCCACAAGACTCGATCGCCTCATTGGATTTCTCGCACTACATGATGTTTGAGAAAGCGGATGACCGAGACATAGCCTTTCGGAGCGCTAGCACCTTACATAGGGTAGACCGGTACACCTACTTTCCCCTACATACGCTAGTCTACCCGTAAGAGTTCATGACGACTTAATCAACTATGCCAGAGCCCATAATGGCTTGTGGCTGCACACGTAAGTTTCTAGTTTGAATAATCTCATGATCCCTTTGAGCACGGGTGGCGGTCCAAGAAAACAGGCAAATCTCGGAAACCAGGTACCTCAATCCACCCAGATGTGTGTTTAAGTTGCCACCTTAAGTAAACCATTAATTAACAATCTCACATCTATCATGGATACACTCACCCAATCCACGTCTACTAGCATAGCATGGCGATATAAGCAAACATAGAAGTAACTCCCAAAGGTTCGATAATAAAACAGGTAATAGGTACTACCTCATCTACTTCCCAATACCCACAGTTTAATTAGATCCTAATCATGCAATGTTTGAGGATTGATCTAATGCAATAAAAACTGGGTATGAAAGGGAATATGATCAAAGTGTTACTAGCCTGCAATGTTGATGAAGATGATTCACACTCAAAACTCTTGATAGTTCTACTTGTCACACTCCGGTCAATCTATCGTGAGCAAGCAATAGTAACCACACATAAGCAATCACTCGAAAGATCGAAAAGAACGAAGAAAACAATTCGGAAAACATCAAAACCAAGCAACTAACTCTTGCAACACAAAACAATTTCTAACAGTACCAAAATTACGTGAATTTGGCCTTATCAGAAAGTTTAGGTCAAGAGCTTCGATTTGCAAAAAGAATCAACTCAAACGGAGCTACGGAACTCAAGTTATGATCAAACGAAGTTTGAATTCAAATCTGATCTAATTCAAATTTTAAACTTTCAAAAACTTGTTTAAGTTGTTTTACTGGATAGAGGAGGTCATAACAAAGAAGTGGGCGTTGGTTTCGTTGGATTTGGACTAACGAGTAAAAAGTTATGGTCGTTTGAAAACCAGGGGCTGATTTGTAAAGAAAATATCTACAAAGAAGTCCCTGAGTAAAAACTAACAGAAAAAGAAAAGTCCAAAAGGAGAACGTTCGTTACCGAACGCTAACCAATGAAAAACCGTTCGCTGAGTATACCTATCCAGTGAACGTTCGCAAAATAACTTAACCTAAAAAAATTAAGCGTCTAATCTATACCAATATAAAAAGACCCAAAGGGGTAGATCCAACTGATCTAGGCCATCGAACTAAGTCAATCCAACGACCTAGACTGCTCCAATGGTGAGCGTTAAACGTGTTTAACGTGCAATTAATGTCATACCAAATAGGAGTATTGCACTAATCACAGAATTAACACACAAATAATAGCATACCTAATATCCGCGTGCAATTATTATATTGCCTAAATATTGACGTGCTTTGCACGTGGGCATTTACTAGTAATATAAAACCGATCTAAACTAGGAAAACCGGGCGGGTTTACGGGTTATACCGGCTCGGCGGTTTAGGCGGAGAAAACCACCGCTAAACGGACGGCGAGCTACGGACAGTGGCTCCGGCGAACTTCGGGACGGCGTTCAAGCGTCGAGGAGGCGAAGAGCACGGGAGGCGGTGTAGCGGCGGTTGCGGTGGTGGCGTCGGCAGCGTCGGGCGGCGAAGAGGGCGGCGGCATGCAGCGGCAATGACGGCGGCGGATCTGGCGGGCAAGGCGCGAGATGCGAGGGCGGCGGCGGCTCAAGGCGTGGGCGCCGAGGGGGCCCGACTATTTATGGAGGAGGGCGACGGGAGGCGTGCGGGAGGGCAGAGGAGGCGGGCGGCGCCGGACTCGGAGGAGTCCAGTCGGGACGACGGGCAGGCGGCAGCAGTCTTTGGGTCAGTGGCGGCCTGTTGGGCCGGCTGGCCTGGCGCGGAGGAAGATTTAAAAAAAAACAGACAGACAAAAAAATCCATAAATACTAAAAATGATATATAGGCATATTATATATCAAAATTTTCAGAAAAAGATTTTCTACAATATGGACATTTCTATAGTATTAAATAAAATACACGCAAATTCTAATAATTAAAACAGTGCTCCTGCTCTAATAAAATCCAATAAAAACATTTAAAAAAACCAAAATAATTCAAATTTATTTCTCTCCAATTTTCTGATGTAGGGAATCATGTTACCCTATTTTCCATATATTTTTATTTTTTTGGAGAAAAATAATTTGAATAAAACTCAAATAACTCCAAACTGAAAAAATAAATTCAAAAGAACTTTGAATTTAATTCTTTGAAAACTCCCAACTCATATTTCATATAATTTGAAGAAGTCATTTTATCTTCTCTCGTGAAAATCATTGAGTTGCATAAAGTTTCAGAATTTTGAAATATTCTCAACTGAAATTCAAATAGTTTCAACACCCCATGTCATTTAAATAAATGGAAGAAGTCATGTCATCTTCTCTCCAGGGTTTTGTGATGAATAATATTTGAATTCACGGAGAGCATAAAAGCAAAAATGAAAGTTTGGGAAAGTCCTTTTATTCCCTCTCATTTAAATTTCAAAAAGTTTTGAATTTCACTCAAATTCACACAATCAAGCAACCAATCAATCAAATCTATCTATTTATTATAACATTCCAAAATTTAGAATTTTGGGATGTTACAATAAATGTCATCGAAACGTTAAGCGTGCGGACCCTACGGGTTCGAGAACTATGTAGACATGACCGAGACACGTCTCCGGTCAATAACCAATAGCGGAACCTGGATGCTCATATTGGCTCCCACATATTCTATGAAGATCTTTATTGGTCGAGACCGCATAACAACATACGTTGTTCCCTTTGTCATCGGTATGTTACTTGCCCGAGATTCGATCGTCGGTATCTTAATACCTAGTTCAATCTCGTTACGGCAAGTCTCTTTACACGTTCCGTAATACATCATCCATAACTAACTCATTAGTTGCAATGCTTGCAAGGCTTATAGTGATGTGCATTACCGAGAGGGCCCAGAGATACCTCTCCGATAATCGGAGTGACAAATCCTAATCTCGAAATACGCCAACCCAACAAGTACCTTCGGAGACACCTCGAGAGAACCTATATAAACACCCAGTGACTTTGTGACGTTTGGAAGCAAACAAAGAGAACCTCCGGTAAAAAGGAGATGCATAATCTCCTAGTCATAGGAACATGTATAAGTCATGAAGAAAGCAATAGCAACATACTAAATGATCGTGTGCTAAGCTAACGAAATGGGTCATGTCAATCACATCATTCTCCTAATGATGTGATCTCGTTAATCAAATGACAACTCATGCCTATGGCTAGGAAACATAACCATCTTTGATCAACGAGCTAGTCAAGTAGAGGCATACTAGTGACACTCTGTTTTTCTATGTACTCACACATGTATTATGTTTCCGGTTAATACAATTCTAGCATGAATAATAAACATTTATCATGAAATAAGGAAATAAATAATTACTTTATTATTTCCTCTAGGGCATATTTCCTTCAGTCTCCCACTTGCACTAGAGTCAATAATCTAGTTCACATCGCCATGTGACTTAACACCAATAATTCACATCACCATGTGATTAACACCCATAGTTCACATCATCATGTGACCAACACCCAAAGGGTTTACTAGAGTCAATAATCTAGTTCACATCGCTATGTGATTAAGACACAAAGAGTAATAAGGTGTGATCATGTTTTGCTTGTGAGATAATTTTATTCAACGGGTCTGTCACATTCAGATCCATAAGTATTTTGCAAATTCTATGTCTACAATGCTCTGCACGGAGCTACTCTAGCTAATAGCTCCCACTTTCAATATGTATCCAGATTGAGACTTAGAGTCATCCGGATCAGTGTCAAAACTTGCATCGACGTAACCCTTTACGATGAACCTTTTGTCACCTCCATAATTGAGAAACATATCCTTATTCCACTAAGGATAATTTTGACCGCTGTCCAATGATCTACTCCTAGATCACTATTGTACTCCCTTGCCAAAACCAGTTGTAGGGTATACAATAGATCTGGTACACAGCATGGCATACTTTGTAGAATCTATGGCTGAGGCATAGGGAATGACTTTCATTCTATTTCTATCTTCTTCCGTGGTTGGGCTTTGAGTCTTACTCGATTTCACACCTTGTAACACAGGCAAGAACTCTTTCTTTGACTGTTCCATTTTGAACTACTTCAAAATCTTGTCAAGGTATGCACTCATTGAAAAAACTTGTCAAGCGTCTTGATCTATCTCTATAGATCTTGATGCTCAATATGTAAGCAACTTCACCGAGGTCTTTCTTTGAATAACTCCTTTCAAACACTCCTTTATGCTTTGCAGAATAATTCTACATTATTTCCGATTAACAATATGTCATTCACATATACTTATCAGAAATGTTGTAGTGGTCCCACTCACTTTCTTGTAAATAAAGGCTTCACCGCAAGTCTATATAAAACTATATGCTTTGATCAACTCATCAAAGCGTATATTCCAACTCCGAGATGCTTGCACCAGTCCGTAGATGGATCGCTGGAGCTTGCACATATTTTTAACACCTTTAGGATCGACAAAACCTTCTGGTTGCATCATATACAACTCTTCTTTAATAAATCCATTAAGGAATGCAGTTTTGTTTATCCATTTGCCAGATTTCATAAAATGCGGCAATTTCTAACATGATTCGGACAGGCTTAAGCATAGATATGAGTGAGAAACTCTCATCGTAGTCAACACCTTGAACTTGTCGAAAACCTTTTGCAACAATTCTAGCTTTATAGATAGTAACACTACTATCAGCGTATGTCTTCCTCTTGAAGATCCATTTAATCTCAATGGCTCACCGATCATTTGGGAAAGTCAATCAAAGTCCATACTTTGTTCTCATACATGGATCCCATCTCAGATTTCATGGACTCAAGCCAGTTCGCGGAATCTGGGATCATCATCGCTTCCTCATAGTTTGTAGGTTCGTCATGGTCAAGTAACATGACCTCCAGAACAGGATTACCGTACCACTCTGGTGTGGATCTTGCTCTGGTTTACCTACGAGGTTTGGTAGTAACTTGATCTGTAGTTACATGATCATCATCATTAGCTTCCTCACTAATTGGTGTAGTAGTCACAGGAACAGATTTCTGTGATGAACTACTTTCCAATAAGGGGGCAGGTATAGTTACCTCATGAAATTCTACTTTCCTGCCACTCACTTCTTTCGAGAGAAACTCCTTCTCTAGAAAGGATCCATTCTCAGCAACGAATATCTTGCCTTCGGATCTGTGATAGAAGGTGTACCCAAGATTTTCTTTTTGGGTATCCTATGAAGACGCACTTCTCCGATTTGGGTTTCGAGCTTATCAGGTTGAAACTTTTTCACATAAACATTGCAACCTCAAACTTGAAGAAACGATAGCTTAGGTTTCTTGCCAAACCATAGTTCATACGGTGTCATCTCAACGGATTTAGATGGTGCCCTATTTAACATGAATGCAGCTGTCTCTAATGCATAACCCCAAAACGATAGTGGTAGATCGGTAAGAGACATCATAGACCGCACCATATCTAATAAACTACGGTTATGACGTTTGGACACACCATTACACTGTGGTGTTCCAGGTGGCATGAGTAGTGAAACTATTTCACATTGTTTTAACTGAAGGCCAAACTCGTAACTCAAATATTTTACTTCTGCGATCATATCGTAGAAACTTTTATTTTCTTGTTACGATGATTCTCCACTTCACTCTGAAATTCTTTGAACTTTTCAAATGTTTCAGACTTGTGTTTCATCAAGTAGATATACCCATATCTGCTCAAATCATCTGTGAAGTTCAGAAAATAACGATACTTGCCATGAGCCTTGACACTCATCGGACCGCATACATCAGTATGTATTATTTCCAATAAGTCAATTGCTCGCTCCATTGTTTCGGAGAACGGAGTCTTAGTCATGTTGCCCATTAGGCATGGTTCGCAAGCATCAAGTGATTCATAATCAAGTGATTCCAAAAGTCCATCAGCATGGAGTTTCTTCATGCACTTTACACCAATATGACCTAAACGGCAGTGCCACAAATAAGTTGCACTATCATTATTAACTTTGCATCTTTTGTCTTCAATATTGTGTATCACCACGATCGAGATCCAACAAACCATTTTCATTGGGTGTATGACCATAGAAGGTTTTATTCATGTAAACAGAACAACAATTATTCTCTAACTTACATGAATAACCATATTGCAATAAACATGATCCAATCATATTCATGCTCAACGCAAACACTAAATAACATTTATTTTAGGTTCAACACTAATCCCGAAAGTATAGGGAGTGTGCGATGATGATCATATCAATCTTGGAACCACTTCCAATACACATCGTCACTTCACCCTTAACTAGCCTTTGTTCATTCTGCAACTCCTGTTTCGAGTTACTACTCTTAGCAATTGAACCAGTATCAAATACCGAGGGGTTTCTATAAACACTAGTAAAGTACACATCAATAACATGTATATCAAATATAGCTTTGTTTACTTTGCCATCCTTCTTATCCACCAAATACTTGGGGCAGTTCCGCTTCCAGTGACCAGTCCCTTTGCAGTAGAAGCACTTAGTCTCAGGCTTAGGTCCAGACTTGGGCTTCTTCACTTGAGCAGCAACTTGGTTGCCATTCTACATCAAGTTCCCTTTCTTTCCATTTGCCCTTTTCTTGAAACTAGTGGTCTTGTTAATCATCAACACTTGATGCTCTTTCCTGATTTCTGATTTCATCATCATGAACAGCTCGGGAATCGTTTACGTTATCCCTTGCATACTATAGTTCATCACGAAGTTCTACTAACTTGGTGATGGTGACTAGAGAATTCTGTCAATCACTATCTTATCTAGAAAATTAACTCCCACTTGATTCAAGCAGTTGTAGTACCCAGACAATTTGAGCACATGCTCACTGCTTGAGCTATTCTCCTCCATCTTTTAGCTATAGAACTTGTTGGAGACTTCATATCTCTCAACTCGGGTATTTTCTTGAAATAATAACTTCAACTTCTGGAACATCTCATATGGTCCATGATGTTCAAAACATCTTTGAAGTCTCGATTCTAAGCCGTTAAGCATGGTGCACTAAACTATCAAGTAGTCATCATATTGAGCTAGCCAAAAGTTCATAGCGTGATTCCGCTTCCCCGCAATAGGTCCGTCACCTAGCGGTGCATTAAGGACATAATACTTCTGTGTAGCAATGAGGATAATCCTCAGATCACGGACCAAGTCTGCATCATTGCTACTAACATCTTTCAACATAGTTTTCTCTAGGAACATATCAAAAATAAAACATAGGGAAGCAACAACGCGAGCTATTGATCTACAACATAATTTGGAAAATACTATCAGGACTAAGTTCATGATAAATTTAAGTTCAATTTAATCATATTACTTAAGAACTCCCACTTAGATAGACATCCCTCTAATCCTCTAAGTGATCACGTGATCCAAATCAACTAAACCATAACCGATCATCACGTGAAATGGAGTAGCTTTCAATGGTGAACATCATTATGTTGATCATATCTACTATATGATTCACGCTCGACCTTTCGGTCTCAGTGTTCCGAGGCCATATCTGCATATGCCAGGCTCGTCAAGTTTAACCTGAGTATTCTGCATGTGCAAAACTGGCTTGCACCCGTTGTAGATGGACGTAGAACTTATCACACCCGATCATCACGTGGTGTCTGGGCATGACGAACTTTGGCAACGGTGCATACTCAGGGAGAACACTTTTATCTTGAAATTTAGTGAGAGATCATCTTATAAAGCTACCGTCAAACTAAGCAAAATAAGATGTATAAAAGATAAACATCACATGCAATCAAAAATATGTGACATGATATGGCCATGATCTTCTTGCACCTTTGATCTCCATCTCCAAAGTACCGTCATGATCTGTATCATCACTGGCATGACACCATGATCTCCATCATCTTGATCTATATCAATGTGTCATCACATGGTCGTCTCGCCAACTATTGCTCTTTCAACTATTGCTATCGCATAGCGATAAAATAAAGCAACTATTTGGCACTTGCATCTTATGCAATAAAGAGACAACCATAAGGCTTCTGCCAGTTGCCGATAACTTCAACAAAACATGATCATCTCATACAACAACTTAAATCTCATCATGTCTTGACCATATCACATCACAACATGCCCTGCAAAAACAAGTTAGACGTCCTCTACTTTGTTGTTGCAAGTTTTACGTGGCACCTACGGGCTGAGCAAGAACCGTTCTTACCTATGCATCAAAACCACAACGATAGTTTGTCAAGTTGGTGTTGTTTTAACCTTCGCAAGGACCGGGCGTAGCCACACTCGGTTCAACTATAGTTGGAGAAACTGACACCCGCCAGCTGTCGTGGTTCTGAGTCTGACAGTAGAATAGGGGGGTAGGAATGTAGAGGCAAGATCTTAGCTATGGAGGAGTTGTACACGCTAGATTTACGAGTTCAGGCCCTTCTCGGAGGAAGTAATAGCCCTACGTCTCGGAGCCCGGAGGCGGTCGACTGGATTATAAGCGTGTGAGTTACAGGGGATGCGAACCCTTTGTCCCAGAGGAGGGGGGTGGCTTATATAGAGTGCGCTAGGACCCCATCTCCCCTCCGTTACATAGGATTCAATGTACATAAAGAGGTGGTGTTACAGGTAACGCCTGTACTGAAGTGCTACAAATGAGCGGCTTTAGGTCTTCTTATTGTCGAGTGGTTTGATGGTCGAGTGACCTGGATAAAGTGGGATCTCCGAGTGGATGGTAGGTCGAGTGGACTTCACTCGACGCCTTTGCTGGATCCCTTCTTCTGATTCTTGAACTTCTTTGTTCTTAGGACAAGGACCTTAGGTAGGATGTATAGGTCAGGCCTATTACCCTACCCTAGGTTTGTGTCCACATCATTAGCCCCCGAATGGATCGAGGTTTGAGTGAAAAAGAAGGATGGAGTTGACCTTGCTTTTACTCTTGGTTGTCTTGTCTTTATCGCCAAGTGGAGGCCGGTGGTTAGAACTTCAGCTTCATTTCAGTCGCCTTGATCGATTCAGAAATTGTCGACTGGTTTATACCACTACATCCGACGAATGATATCTCTGACATGAAATCTTTGGCGTGATCGGTTATGGCGATCCCGGATTTCCGGGATTCAAATTTCGTAGAAGCGTGCGGCGGAGCGCCTCATGTAAGTGGAGTAGATAAATAGGACTTTTGATTTCAAGGCCACCTTTTTCGCCACATATCCCGTGGTGCGATTGTTGGGGGATTTGACAGATCGCCGGGCCCACGCGTCGACCCACTCGAAGTAGGCCTTTAAAAGCGGGCGAGGTCAAGCGTTTACCAGTGCGTGCCCATTCCCCTTCTTCTTCCTCTCGCAACTCCGCTTTGCCCAGACCAAGCACTCTCGACGCCGTCGCTCCGCCGCCATGGGGAAGGACAAAACGGCGGCGCTAGAGGGTGTGAAGAAGGGGATGGGGGCGGCGAAGAGCAAGAAAATGAATCGGGGATCTTCGTCGCGCTCGGGGTTGCCGTCGGGTTGGATCTAGGGAGATTGGATCCGATCTTCGCTCCGGCAAGAGGACTTGGACGATATGGCTGAGCTAGGGCTGATCGTTCATAAGTCCGCGCGCCTACCGAGGGGAGAAACGGAGCCACAGCCGCGGCCGGGTGAGTGTGTCTTGCTCGCCACCCACGTCGACCGTGGCTTTTCGCTTCCCCCGCATCCTTTCTTTCGCGGTTTCCTGAATTTCTTTGTTGCCCAACTCCACCATTTCACTCCCAACACTATCACATATCTTGCTGCGTTCGTCTCCATGTGTGAGAATTTCTTGGGGTGCCGACCGCACTGGGGTCTTTTCAAGCACATCTTTACCATCCGATCCAAAACTGTGAAAAAAGCGAACTCGAAAGACGAGAAAACCCATGTCATTCAGATGTGTGGGGTGCAGGCATTCAGAAGAGGAAGAGGAGCTCTTTTCCTCCGATGACTCTTCCTGAGTCGGTCAGGGGCTGGCAGTCGACCTGGTTCTACTGCCAGGACCTCGCGACCACAGGCCAGTCGACCGGGCTTCCTCCTTTCTCTTTCGACCGTGTTCAAACTCCATCTTCCTTGAAAGTGACTGATGCGGAGAAGGCGGAGACAGGCATGCTAGTTGAGAGAGTAGTTCAGCTGATCAACCAAGGTGTCACTGGTATGGACCTGCTCGAGGTGTTCCTCAGTCGACGGATCCAACCCCTCCAAGCTCGTGACCATTCCATGTGGATGTACTCTGGCGGCCGCTTCAATTGCTCTGCCTCCATCACTTTTTACTGCATAGCAAACTCCAGACGATCCGTCGGCTGCTGCCAAGGAAGCTCTTCTTCAGTTGAATCTTGTGATGGGACAGATGAAAATGGTGCATGAAGCTAGTCAGGTAGCCTTCAAAGCCGGAGCTGCTCTGCAAGCCAATGTCCAGGTTAGTTGACTTTCCGATCGACCGTATTTCTTGTCTGATCACCCACTGGGGTGTGGCTGTTTTGATGTTGTATGTCTCTTTGTGTCGATTCGAACTGAATCTTTGCATTAGTGGGGGCACACTGAGTGCACCCATTGGGTGTAGTCCCCGAGACCATAGGTGACTGCAGGCAGTCGACTGTGGTTTGAGAATGGGAACCTCTTTTTTTGCCACTCGAGCTGGGCAGACCACACTGAGTGGAATCAAAATCAGTGGGGGCACGCTGAGTGCACCCACTGGGTTTAGTCCCTGAGACCATAGGTGACTGCGGGCAGTCGATTGTGGTCTAAGAACCTTCTTTTTCTTTTTTGCAAAATCAGTGGGGGCATGCTAAGTGCACCCACTGGGTGTAGCCCCCGAGACTGCCATTGAATGTTTGATTCGGTGGTGGTCTTAGAGTAGCTAACATTGTGATGTATTTTTATATCTGTCAACTGATATGGCTTGTGATCAGAGAAATCTTGTGATCTTGGGGCTCAACTTTACGCAATGAACAAGCAGCAAATCAGCCTCAACCTTGATCTGGAATTGGCCAAGAAGAATCTCCAGAGGCTCGTGGATTTAAGTAGTTGCCATGGGAGGTAATCAATCATCGATTGTTTATCCCACTGCTGGCACTTTTTCTTTCCATTTTTTTTGAACCAAGTGACTCCACTCGAGCAGATGTATGTAGTGAAAACCGCCAACTCCAAGCCCGTCTGAAGAATGTTATTTCTTTAGAGAAAATGAAGCAGGCTTTGGAGAAGAAGGATCTGGACCTAGCTGCAGCTCAGAAGGAGGCGCGCGAGAAGACAGCGCTTGCTGACAAGAAGCTTGCTTCAGTCGGCAAGTTAGAAGAAGAAAACTCCAAACTAAAGACTGTTGTTTCTGACGCCGATCAAGAGGTCGAGCAACTGAAGAAAGACAAGGAGAAACTGGCCGACGAACTTGGAAGTCTCAAGGTCAAGAATGGCGAGCTAGAGTCTTATCTGAGCCAACTTGATGGAAAACTGGTCTTGAAACTTGAAGGTACTGATTAATCTGTCTTATTTCTGTCGACTGGCAATTCTAATTGTGTTGTCGACTCATCATTCACTCGACTGTGCAGAACTTTGTCAAGACTTTGAAGCAGAAACTGCGCGGGTCGAGACGGGTCTTGATCCCATCAACTGTCCAGTCAAGGATGATGTTGCGATGAACGTGATGCGGTTGGAGTCTCGTATGGACGGCGCGGTTGCTTATCTGGCCCGCCTGAAAGCTGCAACGACCCAGGTTGATGCGGAACTTTGTCCTCAGGCGGAACTGTCTCAAGATCTCGAGTCCTTGATGGCTCGACTGAATCAAATCCCTGAGCACGTGCAAGAATGGAAGAAGTCCTCTGCTCGCTGTGGTGCTAACGTCGCTCTGTCTCTGGTCCGAGTGCACTGCAAGGATGCCAAAGATGACAAGCTGGCGGAGCTCAAGGTTGCTAACACGAAGAAGCACACTTTCCAGTTTTTCATGGACACCTTCCTTGCCACCGCCACTCGCATTGCAGACAGCATTGACCTTGATAGTTTCTACGACCCAGCCAGTCCTTCTCCTGATGCGTGACCAAAAAAACATTAAGCTTCACCTTTATTTGCCTCGGAATGCCGAGTGATTGTGTAACCATTAAACTTCTTCGGGCTTGATGCTCGAATACTTTTGATCCGTCGTCCTGAAACTTAGGATTTATCCGAACTTGGTTTATTTCCGAATATGCTTGCGTTTGCCTTCGAGTGGAATTTGTTCTTCACTCGGAATAATCTTTGTGTTTGAGATGCAGCTCTGAGGTAGTGATTTCAATCGACCTGCGCTTCATCGTCCTCGCAGGTAGGGATGGGGCGCGCATTGCAGTCGACCTGCACCTCGCTGTCCTTGTGGATGGGGATGGTGCGCACATTGTACTTGTGGCATAGTTCTGAAGGAGAAGGTTGCAGTCGACCTGCACCTTGTCGTCCTTGCGGATAGGGATGGATCGCACATTGTACTTGTGGCGTAGCTCTGAAGGAGAAGGTTGCAGTCGACCTGCACCTCGTCGTCCTTGCGGATAGGGATGGAGCGCGCATTGTACTTGTGGTGTAGCTCCGAAGGAGAAGGTTGCAGTCGACCTGCACCTCGTCGTCCTTGCGGATAGGGATGGAGCACACGTTGTACTTGTGGCGTAGCTCCGAAGGAGAAGGTTGCAGTCGACCTGCACCTCGTCGTCCTTGTGGATAGGGATGATGCGCATGTTGTAGTTGTGGCGTAGCTCCGAAGGAGAAGGTTCCAGTCGACCTGCGCCTCGTCGTCCTTGCGGATAGGGATGGGTTTCCAACTTAGGCGAGTACTAGACTGCAGCTAGGCCCCCGAGTGGGAGGGTTCCTCCTCACTGGTAGGATTTTTCAAACTTAGGCGAGTACTTGGACTGCAGCTAAGCCCCCGAGTGGGAGGGTTTCTCTCCACTCGCTAGGATTTTTTAAACTTAGGCGAGTACTGGACTGCAGCTACGCCCCCAAGTGGGAGGGTTGCTCTCCACTTGGTAGGATTTCTCAAACTTAGGCGAGTACTTGGACTACAGCTAAGCCCCCGAGTGGGAGGGCTCCTCTCCGCTCGGTAGGATTTCTCAAACTTAGGCGAGTACTTGGACTGCAGCTAAGCCCCCGAGTGGGAGGGTTGCTCTCCACTCGGTAGGATTTCTCAAACTTAGGCGGGTACTTGGATTGCAGCTAAGCCCCTGAGTGGGAGGGTTACTCTCCACTCGGTAGGATTTTTCAAACTTAGGCGAGTACTGGACTGCAGCTAAGCCCCCGAGTGGGAGGCTTGCTCACCACTCGGTAGGATTTTTCAAACTTAGGCGAGTGCTTGGACTGCAGCTAAGCCCCTGAGTGGGAGGCTTGCTCTCCACTCGGTAGGATTTTCCAAACTTAGGCGAGTACTGGACTGCAGCTAAGCCCCCGAGTGGGAGGGTTGCTCTCCACTCGGTGTGATTTTTAAACTTAGGTAGTATTGGACTGCAGCTAAGCCCCGAGTGGGAGGGTTGCTCTCCACTCGGTAGGATTTTTCAAACTTAGGTAGTCTTGGACTGCAGCTAAGCCCCCAAAGTGGGAGGGTTGCTCTCCACTAGGTAGGATTTTTCAAACTTAGGCTAGCATCGATCTGCAGCTAAGCCACCGAGTGGGAGGCTTGCTCACCACTCGGTAGGCTCTTCTAAACTTAGGCGAGTACTTGGACTGCAGCTAAGCCCCCGAGTGGGAGGCTTGCTCACCACTCGGTAGGATTTTTTAAACTTAGGCGAGTACTTGGACTGCAGCTAAGCCCCCGAGTGGGAGGCTTGCTCACCACTCGGTAGGATTTTTTAAACTTAGGCGAGTATTTGGACTGCAGCTAAGCCTCCGAGTGGGAGGGTTGCTCTCCACTCGGTAGGATTTTTCAAACTTAGGCGAGTACTGGACTGCAGCTAAGCCCACGAGTGGGAGGCTTGCTCACCACTCGGTTTTAAACTTAGGCGAAACGGATTCGCAGCTAAGCCCCCGAGTGAGAGGCTTGCTCACCACTCGGTAGGATTTTTCGAACTTACGCTAGGCGAAACAGATTCGCAGCTAAACCCCCGAGTGAGAGGCTTGCTCACCACTCGGTAGGATTTTTCAGACTTGGGCGAAACGGATTCGCAACGAAGTCACCCACTGGGGGATTTCAAACGTAAACAAAAGCAACAACAACCGTTTAGGAAGATTATAAAGCTCTGGTCTTTGATAAATAAACTAAAAAGGTATTTCTTATTACATCTCATCCGAGTGAGTACTTAAGTATAAAAGGGGCGGAGCAGCTCCGCATTCCAAGCTCGTGGCTCGTCTTTCTGATGCTTGACATTGTAAAGATGGTATGCTCCATTGTGGAGAACTCTGGTGATGATGAAGGGACCTTCCCAAGCAGGGGCAAGCTTGTGTGGCTTCTGTTGATCCACTCGAAGAACCAAGTCTCCCTCTTGAAAGGCTCGACCCCTCACGTTTCTAGCATGGAATCGACGCAAGCTTGCTGATAGATGGTCGACCGGATCAATGCCATCTCTCTTTCCTCTTCTAAGAGATCGACTGAATCCTGCCAGGCCTGTTCTGCTTCCTCTTTAGAGAAGAGCTCGACTCGGGGTGCGTTGTGGAGCAGGTCACTTGGCAGAACAGCTTCGGCTCCATACACCAAAAAGAAAGGAGTTCGTCCGGTCGATCGATTGGGAGTTGTCCTCAATCCCCAAAGAACTGATGGAAGTTCATCGACCCAGCCGCTTGCTGCGTGTTTGAGATCACGCATCAGTCGGGGTTTCAGTCCTTTGAGAATTAGGCCATTTGCCCTTTCTGCTTGTCCATTCGACTGCGGGTGAGCGACTGAAGCATAGTCGACTCGTGTGCCTTGAGAAGAGCAGAAAGCTCTGAACTCATCAGAATCGAAGTTCGACCCGTTGTCAGTGATGATGCTGTGTGGAACTCCATATCTGAATGTCAATTCTCTGATGAAGCTTATAGCGGTGTTGGCTTCATGATTCTTGATAGGTTTAGCTTCGATCCATTTGGTAAACTTGTCGACTGCTACCAGCACATGAGTAAATCCGCTCCTACCAGTTCTCAGTGACCCAACCATATCCAATGCCCAAACAGCAAAGGGCCAGACGAGGGGAATGGTCTTCAGGGCTGACGCAGGCTTGTGGGACATATCAGAGTAAAACTGGCAACCTTCACATCTGTCGATATCCTTTGCCATTTCATTTGCTCATGGCCAATAAAATCCGGCTCGGTATGCTTTAGCCACAATGGCCCGAGAGGAGGCATGGTGACCACAGGTCCCCGAGTGGATGTCGTTGAGGATCATTCGACCTTCTTCTGGCATTATGCATTTCTGATTGACCCCAGTCACACTTTCCCTGAACAATTGTCCCCTTATCACAGTAAAGGCCTTGGATCGATGGACGATCTGTCGAGCCTCTTCTTCATCTTCTGGGAGTTATTTCCTAAGGATGTACGCGATGTAAGGCACTGTCCAGTCGGGAGTGATGACCAGAACCTCCATGATTAGGTCGACCACGGACGGGATCTCGACTTCAGTCGGATCTGTGGCGCTCTTAGGTTGCGGGGGCTCTTCTGTAAAAGTATCTTCTTGAACTGGTGGTGTGTGAATGTGTTCCAGAAACACATTGCTGGGAATGGCTTCTCTCTTGGAACCTATCTTCGCCAAATCATCGGCTGCTTGATTTTTCAGTCGGGGTATATGATGGAGCTCTAACCCCTCAAACTTCTTTTCCAACTTTCTCACCACATTGTAGTAGCCATTCATGGCTGGGCTTCTGACATCCCACTCTTTCATCACTTGATTGACTACCAAATCTGAGTCGCCATAGACCATGAGGCGACGGACACCGAGTGAAATGGCCATGTGCAACCCATATAAAAGTGCTTCATATTCTGCTTCGTTATTGGAGGAATAAAAGTGAATCTGGAGTACATATCTGAGCTTGTCTCCTCGGGGGGGGGGGGGATACTAGTACCACCCCGGCACCAGAACCATTCAGCATCTTGGATCCGTCAAACAACATGGTCCAGTGCTCCGAGTGAACTTGAGTCGGCAATTGCTGTTCGATCCACTCGGCGAGGAAATCAGCTATTTCTTGGGACTTGATAGCTTTCTTTGCCTCAAACTTAATATCTAAGGGAAGGAGTTCAATCGCCCATTTTGCCACTCCAGTTGCATCTCTGTTGTGCAGAATCTCTGATAATGGAGCGTCACTGATGACTGTAACAGAGTGGTCAGGTAAATAGTGTGCAACCTTCTTCGTGGTCATGTAAATCCCATAAACAAGCTTCTGATAGTGCGGATATCTCTGTTTCGACGGAGTCAGAACTTCAGAAACATAATAAACCGGGCGCTGAACTTTATAGGCTTTTCCATCTTCTTCTCGCTCGACCGTAAGTACTGTACTGACGACTTGTCCAGTGGCTGCTATATAAAGCAATAAAGGCTCTTTGCTGATTGGGGCAGCAAGCACCAACTGGTGGAAAGTGTGGCTTTTAGCTCGCAAACGCTGCATCAGCTTTGGGAGTCCACTTGAACTTATCGACTTCTTCATCGATCGGTAGAGAGGCGCCTTTCTCACCGAGTCCGAAATGAATCGACTTAGTGCGGCCAAACAACCAAGAAGCTTCGGACATCATGCACACGCATGTATGCGTTTCATTCGGAGTATGGCACCAACTTTCTCGGGGTTAGCATCGATCCCTCGTTCGGAAACGAGAAAACCGAGTAACTTTCCTCCTGGAACTCCAAACATGCACTTTGATGGATTAAGCTTGATATCTTACCTTCTAAGGTTGTCAAAGGTTTCAGCGAGGTCAGCTAGTAGGTCAGAACCTTTACGTGACTTGACCACAATGTCATCCATGTACACGTCCACATTCCGACTGATTTGAGTGAGTAAACACTTCTGAATCATCCGCATGAATGTGGCTCCAGCGTTCTTCAGACCGAATGGCATAGTGACATAATAGAAGCATCCGAATGGGGTGATGAAAGCTGTTTTAATTTCATCGGGTCCATACAGACGGATCTGATGATACCCGGAATAGGCGTCCAAAAAGGACAAACGCTCACACCCCGCAGTCGAATCGACTATCTGATCGATGCGAGGGAGAGGAAAGTGATCCTTCGGGCAGGCCCGATTGATATGCTTGAAGTCGATGCACATGCGAAGTGAATCGTCCTTCTTAGGGACCATGACAACATTAGCTAACCACTCGGAGTGGTAAATCTCTTGAATAAACTCAGCCGCCAGGAGCCGAGCCACTTCTTCACCTATTGCTTTTCTCTTCTGTACGGTGGAACGCCGAAGATGTTCCTTGACCGGTTTTACCTTTGGGTCGACTCGCAAACGATGCTCAGCTAGTCCCCTGGGAACACCAGGCATGTCAGAAGGTTTCCATGCAAAGATGTCCCAGTCCTCACGGAGGAACTGGATGAGCGCTTCTTCCTATTTGGAGTCGAGTGTTGTTGAAATGTGGGTCGGAGCAACATCGGGTCACCAGTGGATATGAATTGGTTTCGCTTTCACCGGACGCATCAAATGTCAATCCGTTGCAAGCTTCTTAGCTCACAGCAAATCACTCGGATCTGCATTTTTCTGATACTCCTGCAATTTCACTACTGCCATCTACGCATCGGCGATCTTCGAGCCCTTCTGGAAGAACTCTTCTGCCTTCTTTCGATTGCCAGTAATAGTGATCACACCTCTGGGACCGGGCATCTTCA
Source organism: Aegilops bicornis (assembly GCA_021605145.1). Taxonomy (NCBI): domain Eukaryota; kingdom Viridiplantae; phylum Streptophyta; class Magnoliopsida; order Poales; family Poaceae; genus Aegilops; species Aegilops bicornis. Next base: position 245,347,087 of record CM038674.1, read on the forward strand.
ATTTGAGGTACACATAGCATGGTAGAGCCATAAAACGTGCATAAGCCGGCCTGCCCAGAATGGCCTGATAAGCACTCTGGAAATACACAACTTCAAATGTCAACTTTTCTTTGCGGAAATTCTTGGAATCACCGAAAACCATGTCAAGAGCAATCTGGCCGAGTGATTCAGCCTTCTTGCCTGGAATGACTCCATGGAAACTCATACTGCTTTCATCGAAGTGCGGACATTGGAATGCCCATCCCTTTCGGCATTTACGCATACGTAATGTTCAAAGCCATCGCCACCATCCATTAGAACTTTAGTCACGAGTGCCTTCGACAACCGGATCGACCACCAAAGCTTGCCTCCTGTGGGTGGCTATGCGCCGATGATCGGACTGGTCGAATGTGATGGCAGTCTGAGACCATTTCAAATAACTAGGTGTCGCCGGAGCGACCATATTAACTTCTCTGTTGATCACTTTCAGTCGACTCTTGCTCTCAACATCATCAAAAATCATCAGAGTGGAATTGACGTGAGGGTAACCATCATCACTCTCCTCCTTGTCCTCAACCTTGTCTGACTCTTTTTCCTTGTCTTTGGGTTGTTTCTCTCGGAACTGCTTGAAAACACAAGTGCTCCCTAGGTGGTTTTGGTAATTAATGTCAACATATCTCTTGTTGGACTAACACTTTTATCTAGTATGTTTCAGATAAGTTCAACAATGGAGTGGCATGGACTAAAGGATGTGGGAACTCCTTCAAGATGCTAAGGACAAAGGATTGGCTCAAGCTTCAAGTTCAAGACTCTTCATTTTACATTTTAGTGATCCAAGATCACATTGAGTCTATAGGAAAAGCCAATACTATCAAGGAGGGATGAGGTGTTGCTTAATGAGCCTCTTGCTTCATGTGCTTAGTGATATGCTCCAAAACCCTCAACTACTTTCCCACTTCCACACATATGACCTAAACCTAAACTCAAACTCGGCCCTACCTTTTCTTTATATCCGGTGCCACCGAGTTCAGATGTCATAGCCGCTGCCACAAACCCTCGGCAAATCGGTTTCACCGATAGGGATCTCGGTCTCACCGAGATGGGATTGTAATCTCTCTGTGTATGTCCATTACCAGAATCAGTCTCACCGAGTCTGTGTAATCGGCACTACCGAGATTACAATGCAAACTCTTTGATTAACTTATTACCAAAATCGGTCCCACCGAGTTTGAGTAATCGGTCCCACCGAGTTTGCCTGACCAACTCTCTGGTTAGCTAATTACCAAAATCGGTCTCACAGAGTTTGTGTAATCGGTCTGATCGAGATTATGTTATGCCCTAACCTTAACCACATCGGTCCTACCGAGTTGCATACCAGTCCCACCGAAAACCCTAACGGTCACTAGGTTTACTAAATCGGTCCGACCGAGTTTGATGATTCGGTCCCACCGAGTTTGTAAATTGTGTGTAACGGTTAGATTTTGTGTGGAGGCTATATATACCCCTCCACCTCCTCTTCATTCGTAGAGAGAGCCATCAGAACAAGCCTACACTTCCAAAGATCCTATTTCTGAGAGAGAACTACCTACTCATGTGTTGAGGCCAAGATATTCCATTCCTACCACATGAATCTTGATCTCTAGCCTTCCCCAAGTTGCTTTCCACTCAAATCTTCTTTTCACCAGGTCCAAATCCTATGAGAGAGAGTTGAGTGTTGAGGAGACTATCATTTGAAGCACAAGAGCAAGGAGTTCATCATCAACACACCATTTGTTACTTCTTGGAGAGTGGTGTCTCCTAGATTGGCTAGGTGTCACTTGGGAGCCTCCGACAAGATTGTGGAGTTGAACCAAGGAGTTTGTAAGGGCAAGGAGATCGCCTACTTCGTGAAGATCTACCGCTAGTGAGGCAAGTCCTTCGTGGGCGACGGCCATGGTGGGATAGACAAGGTTGCTTCTTCGTGGACCCTTCGTGGGTGGAGCCCTCCATGGACTCGCGCAACCATTACCCTTCGTGGGTTGAAGTCTCCATCAACGTGGATGTACGATAGCACCACCTATCGGAACCACGACAAAAACATCTGTGTCTCCAATTGCGTTTGAATCCTCCAAAACCCTTCCCTTTACATTCTTGCAAGTTGCATGCTTTACTTTCCGCTGCTCATATACTCTTTGCATGCTTGCTTGTTATGTATTGTGAATGTTAAACTTGTGCCTAAACTCCACTTAAACCTAAAGAAGTTAAAAACTGCAACTTTGGTACTTAGACACCTCTTCTCAAGATCCTACACTGCTGGATTAGGAGCCGACACTGCCGAGTGGTATGCTTCGGATAAATGATTTTACCCTCTTCATCTTTCTTTGTGTGGATGTGGCATGGCAAATCTAGCACATCATTTCCATCTTGATATTTTATCTTCTTAGGGTTCCATGGTCCCTTGGGCTTCCCTTTGGATTTTCCTTGAGTCACGGCTAAGGTTTCTCCAGGAGCAGCTGGCTCGGCTTTGCGCTTCTGCTTCCGACTGGAGTTTCCTCCTCCGGTTTCATGGGCGATTGATTTATGCTTGCCACTCCGGAGCCAATCCTCTTCTTCACCATTAGCATACTTTGGTGGCAATCTCCATCATTCGACTCAGAGACATGTCTCCGGTCCGACCGAACTTCAAGTTTAACTCTCGATATTTGACGCCTTCCTTGAAGGCACAAACTGCTTGGTGATCAGACACGTTCTCCACTGTGTGATGCAGTGTGATCCATCTCTGGATGTAATCCCTCAAAGTTTCATTTGTCTTCTGCACACAAGATTGCAGCTCTGTCAACCCTACTGGTCGTTTGCACGTCCCTTCAAACATTCTGACAAACACTCGGGCAAGATCTTCCCAAGTGTAAATGCTGCTGGGTGCTAATTGATTCAGCCATGCTCTGGCCGAACCCTCCAACATCAGAGGCAGGTGTTTCATGGCCACTTCATCATTACCGCCACCAATCTGAATAGCCACTCGGTAGTCCTCAAGCCAAGTATCAGGCTTGGACTCACCAGTGAACTTACTGACTCCAGTCGCCAACCTGAAGTTGGGAGGAATCACCACGGCACTGATGGCTCTGCTGAAGCACTCTGGACCTGAGATGTGCGCTCTGCTGCTGGTGGGTACATCTCTGCCATGACCTTCTCGGTGAGCTCTATTCCTGTCGACCAAACCCTGAACGAGAATGGATCTCGCATCAAAGCCTGGCTCCCTGGGGTCGACTGGAATCCTTCGCCCAACACTATGAGGGCGTCTGTCATCCTGCTATCGAGGCACGTTTGATCCACTCCTTGGGGGAGGTGTGGGCACTCGACGACAATCATCACGATCGAGTCGGTGATCATACTGCTCACGGTTTCTATACTGATCACGCCGGTCACCATGTCCCTCACACCTCGGGGGCGATCTTGGGCTATGAGCCGACTTGACTATATCTGCAATGACGGACCTGCTATGGATCCTATTTCGTGACCGTGACACAGCCGTATTCTGCTCTCTCGCTGCCCGGAGTAAAGCTCTGATCTACATTAAACCTCTGCCAACTTCTGACTGGGAGGGCTGAATTGACTCTGCTATTCGAGCTGCAGCTGTAAGATTTTGGATCGGAGTTCGATATACCTGAGTCGGAGGTGGAAAAAGCTAGCGTCAACTGGATTCTAGAACCCTTTGTCACAAGACGCTGCCGAGTACTCGCTGGAGATTTTCCAGTCGAGTGCGCTCAGCCAGATTGGCCAGGCGCGCGTCCTCCAAGGCCCGGGCCTTAGGGGTTTCTCCAACGATAGGAGTGTGAAGAGCATCCATGTTCCGGCGGCGAATCTCTTCCCACTGCTCCGAAGAGAGGGGCTCGGGGAGGTACTCCTCATGGGCATGCGACGGATCGCCTCTGCCGTCGCCACCGTCGGCGCGAAGGAAGCCGGGAGGACTGTGAGGTCCATCGACCATCAGGACCTCCGCCGTTGGATCACTGTTGTCGCACTCGGATGCGGTCTCTGTGGAGCCAGTCGAATAGGCCGTAGAGAGATTCATCGGGCTCGATCGCCGCGACTTGGGGGGTGGCCGTCTGGCGAGCCACCGCGTGCCTCACCCACCGCTGAAGCCTTGACCGACCGGAGCGCTTGCGCCGGCGGGCGGCGGGGCGGGATGACGCCACAGGTGCCGACCGATACTGGGTCAACAGCTGCCGCAGGAGGACGCCGCGGACGCACACGCGAAAGTGCGTTGCCCCGCGGACTGGGAGTGCATCAACGTCGAGTGGAGCCTCCTGAAGCCAAGCGGAGTCGTCGGCGATGAACACGAGCGCGCCGAGACGGATCTCGCGGCCCTCAGCCAAACCTCCGCCTGAAACCATGATGAAGGGGATCGGAAAGATTGCAACTTCTCCAACAAGTCGCTAAGACACCTGCCCCACGGTGGGTGCCAACTGTCATGGTTCTGAGTCTGACAGTAGAATTGGGGGGTAGGAATGTAGAGGCAAGATCCTAGCTATGGAGGAGTTGTACACGCTAGATTTACGAGTTCAGGCCCTTCTCGGAGGAAGTAATAGCCCTACGTCTCGGAGCCCGGAGGTGGTCGACTCGATTATAAGTGTGTGAGTTACAGGGGATGCGAACCCTTGTCCTAGAGGAGGGGGTGGCTTATATAGAGTGCGCTAGGACCCCAGCTCCCCTCTGTTACATAGGACTCAATGTACATAAAGAGGTGGCGTTATAGGTAACGCCTGTATTGAAGTGCTACAAATGATCATTAAATATCTGGGTAAATGCCCGACCGTTGCTGCGCGGAGCAGCTTTAGGTCTTCTTATTGTCGAGTGGTTTGATGGTCGAGTGACCTGGATAAAGTGGGATCTCCGAGTGGATGGTAGGTCAAGTGGACTTCACTCGACGCCTTTGCTGGATCCCTTCTTCTGATTCTTGAACTTCTTTGTTCTTAGGACAAGGACCTTAGGTAGGATGTATAGGTCAGGCCTATTACCCTACCCAAGGTTTGTGTCCACATCACCAGCCACCTGTGTGCAAAGCACGTCGGTAGAACCAGTATCGCGTAAGCGTAAGCGTATGCGTAATGTCGGTCCGGGCCGCTTCATCCAACAATACCGCCGAACCAACGTATGACCTGCTGGTAAGCAGTATGACTTATATCACCCACAACGCACTTGTGTTCTACTCGTGCATAAAACCAGGCTCGGATGCCACTGTTGGGGAACGTAGTAATTTCAAAAAAAATTCCTACGCACACGCAAGATCATGGTGATGCATAGCAACGAGAGGGGAGAGTGTGTCCATGTACCCTCGTAGACCGAAAGCGGAAGCGTTAGCACAACTGGTTGATGTAGTCAGACGCGTCTTCATGATCCGACCGATCAAGTACCGAACGCACGGCACCTCCGAGTTCAGCACACGTTTAGCCCGATGAAGTCCCTTGAACTCCGATCCAGCTGAGTGTTGAGGGAGAGTTTCGTCAGCATGACGGCATGGTGACGATGATGATGTTCTACCGACGCAGGGCTTCGCCTAAGCACCGCTACAGTATTATCGTGGTGGACTATGGTGGAGGGGGGCACCGCAAACGGCTAAACGATCAACAGATCAATTGTTGTGTCTATGGGGTGCCCCCCTGCCCCCGTATATAAAGGAGCAAGGGGGTGCGGCCGGCCAGGGGAGAGGGCGCGCAAGGAGGAGTCCTACTCCCATCGGGAGTAGGACTCCCCCCTTTCCTAGTTGGATTAGGACATCGGAGGGGGAAAGAGGTGCAGGAGAAGAAGGAAGGGGGGGCGCTGCCCCCTCTCCTTGTCCTATTCGGACTAGGGGGAGGGGGCGCGGCCCTTGCCCTGGCTGCCTCCTCTCTCTTCCACCAAGGCCCACTAAGGCCCATTAAGTCCCCAGGGGGTTCCGGTAACCTCCTGGTACTCCGGTAAAATCCCGATTTCACCCGGAACACTTCCGATATCCAAACATAGGCTTCCAATATATAAATCTTCATGTCTAGACCATTTCGAGACTCCTCGTCATGTCCGTGATCACATCCGAGACTCCTAACAACCTTCGGTACATCAAAACATATAAACTCATAATATAAATGTCATCGAAACATTAAGCGTGGGGACCCTACGGGTTCGAGAACTATGTAGACATGACCGAGACACGTCTCCGGTCAATAACCAATAGCGGAACCTGGATGCTCATGTTGGCTCCAACATATTCTACGAAGATCTTTATCGGTCAGACCGCATAACAACATACATTGTTCCCTTTGTCATCGGTATGTTACTTGCCCGAGATTCGATTGTCGGTATCTTAATACCTAGTTCAATCTCGTTACCGGAAAGCCTCTTTACTCGTTCCGTAATATATCATCCCGCAACTAACTCATTAGTTGCAATGCTTGCAAGGCTTATAGTGATGTGCATTACCGAGAGGGCCCAGAGTTACCTCTCCGACAATCGGAGTGACAAATCCTAATCTCGAAATACGCCAACCCAATAAGTACCTTCGGAGACACCTGTAGAGCACCTTTATAATCACCCATTTACGTTGTGACGTTTGGTAGCACACAAAGTGTTCCTCCGGTAAACGGGAGTTGCATAATCTCATAGTCATAGGAACATGTATAAGTCATGAAGAAAGCAATAGCAACATACTAAATGATCGTGTGCTAAGCTAATGGAATGGGTCATGTCAATCATATCATTCTCCTAATGATGTGATCCCGTTAATCAAATGACAACTCATGCCTATGGCTAGGAAACAGAACCATCTTTGGACAACGAGCTAGTCAAGTAGAGGCATACTAGTGACACTCTGTTTGTCTATGTACTCACACATGTATTATGTTTCCGATTAATACAATTCTAGCATGAATAATAAACATTTATCATGAAATAAGGAAATAAATAATAACTTTATTATTGCCTCTAGGGCATATTTCCTTCACAGTGCGCTACCTCTGCGGAGTGCATTTAAATCTATCGATAGCCGCGTCCTCGGTCATGGGCATGGGTTCGTACTAGGTCACACCGTTCGATCAACACTTACATGACAGAATGACTTATAGGTGATTTATATGTTGATATGTTGATATGTTGAGCAGTACAAATTGGCAGGATGTTGATGATGATGTTGGAGACCAAGTGTTGGTCATGGTAGTGATCGCCGGAAGGATCACGTTTGAGACCAAGTGTTGGTCATGGTTGTGATCGCTGGAATGATCACCGTTTGGTTTTGATCACGAGGTGATCGAGATGGTATATTGCTTCGCCGGTTAGCCAAGAGAGACATGGTTATGGAGATCTGAGATGGTGATTTATCAGTATTGTATTAGTTTCATCTCATGCTTAGTAGTTGCTTCATCTTGGTAGTTGTTAATTAATTAACCTGTTAATGCTATGTTATTGTCTTGCCTTGATGTTTATGGTTGTTGTGAGCTTGCAAGTACATTCAATGTACTGACCTGGCGTGTCATGCCAGATTGCAGGTGATGCCGTGATTGCTTGATTGCTTGTCGAGGTTGCCGTGCGTGCAAGCTAGATCGTGTCCCAGCCAGAGTCCCTGCAGAGTGGAGTTCACCACCTTCGTCGTTATTCCGCTGCTAGAAGTTTTCCGCTGCTACAAGTTGTTTCGCTGCTAGCATAGAGCAAGTGTAGTATCGCAGGTGTAGTGTCGCCATGCTGATTTGATCATTGTAACATCAGACCCATGTAATTATTATTCTTGTAGTAAGAGCTGATTTGTTCTATGTCAAGCAATGCCGTATTCCAGAGACTTCTCCTCGATCTCTGGCTGAAATACGGGGCGTTCCGGTTTCTCTGAGCCGGGGTGCCACAGGTTTGGTATCAGAGCAGGTCTGGCTGTACGACGCCCTAGTCAGCGAGCGGTAGAAACTGGTAGAAATCGGTAGTTTAGAGGTGGTCTTGTTTGTCGTATTTGGTTGCTGCATTTGTTTGTTGCATAGCAGGCATGTAGCCTTATTATTTTGTTACTAACGGTTTAATCTGGTGAGTGTAGGTGGCATCGGTCCGGATCCACTACAGCTCAGCCTTTGCATTTCTCCAGTTTTCTTTTCTTGCTCATTCTTCGGTGTTTGGCGTTATTTCTGTCCCAGCAGAGTGATGCCAAGTGATCATGACACTGTTTGCAAAAATGGTGCTCAGGTATCGCGCCGAATTATTTCCTTCAGCCCCACCTTTTGTTTCGGTGGTAGACATGCGTCTATCACGGATCGTCATTTTTCTTGTCATTTTGGCAACCCTTAATGATCGTAGTTATCAAGAAAGGGCAGTGTCAGCAGCCTCAGTTTTTCCCTGCTATCCTTATTTCATGGACGTGTACGGATATTTTCCGTCCACTTGATAATAATGTGGTCGCGGCATTCGTGTCCTGCTACGTGGTTACCAAGTACGTCCTCGCCTCCGAGCTAGTCCATGTTGTTACCTGGCTAACCTAGCACTTGGTGTAGCGCTGTTTACACCAATTCTTCCACTCATTTATTCGTCCTCGTGCACAACGTCACAGCATGCTAGATCGTAGAGCCGGAGATCCCGCGAGATTTGTGTGCTTAAGTAGGCATGCATATTGTGTGACTAGCAGTAAAATGTGACATTGATTGTGTGTGAATTGATTGTTGTTGTGTGCTTTTGTTTAGTTGCGTTTTCTTTTGCTTCTTTCTTTTTGGGCCCCGGTGTTTCATTATTTTTCCCCTATAAAGAGTTGCTCATCAACTAACACCGGACTGGAAGAAGTAATAAGTATTTCAAATATTTGGAAGAGGCTCATCTAAACATTATGGCCTTCTCAGTCAACCGCATGATATAAGGAATATCTTCTCAGAATACTAATTGTGTCTTGGGTTGATTATCCGCATCAATTCTACAGCAGTAATGATCCAGCCAGCAGAAAGACAAGTCAGATACAAGACCAATGGTATATTTTTCAGTCAAAGGTATGGATCATAGGCAAAGTTTTGGCTCAGTAATAAATGGTACTTGAAATATGTTATACTCCAAGAGAAAATCAGGATGTGATATGCTCAAGGAAGACAGTCAAACAAATTTTCTCATACAAATAATCAGCCGCAAAATATTATGGACATGTGCATGGATTTCAGTCTGCATATCCGTATGAAATTTTGGATATAAGAAACCCAGCATTATTCCACACGCTATCGGAAGAAATTTATGAGGCAAGGCTCCTTAATTTTTCCTCAGCATGATATGTGAACAATTTCCGGCCCACAGTAGCCGGTCTTTCTCAACAAGATACCTCGGTAAAAGCTTCTGACAGACGGAAATAAATTTTTCTCAACAAGCAAACCCGAGGAGAAGCTTCTCAAGTACGGAACTCAAGTTTCTCCGGCACAATAATCCGACCAAGCTTTGTGTGTAAGCTGTCGAGATTTCTTCTGCACGCTACCCAGACAAAAGCCTCGAGCAGAATCTAAGAGTCTTCCTCAGCAAGCTACTCGGGTGGCTTCCCTCGTAAGCTACCCAGTCCGCGTCAGTACCACACTATGCACTGTCCTCAGAGATTATATGATGAGTTGGCAGTATATGGCAGTACATCTCAAGGATCATATTTGCAATAATTTTGTTACAGAAACAATTCAGTCAAAACATATGCCTGCCGCAATAATAGGGTATTCAGTTGCATATGATTATTATACATATGGTACGCATGTATCTCGGGTCAGATCGGTCACTCATACGGGGTACGGCACTGATCCAGCAGATATACCTAAGAAAGGTACGGACCCAACAACCTCATAAGTCATGTAAATGAAGATAAGCAGAGATACACACCTTATGTAATGCAAGGATCGACAAGATCTGAATATGACATCGCAAAAGTAACAGTCTTGACAATGGCCACCAAGGCCAATATTCCGCACCTACAACGGGATCTCATGAACTCTTGTCACCTTATTGTATGATTGGCCTCAGCAATGAGCTCCGTACAACTACAAACCCTGAGTATATGTCATATATGTGCGAACACAGGTCAGAAAATAAGCAGAAGGAATAATACCAACAATATTGCACTAGCCACAGGCATGGTCATACGAAGAATCAAGGACATGTGTGGCCAAGTTATTTCAGTAAGGTATCCTGACAAAGAGAATCATGACCGTTAAAGGGTGAGACTGACAACAACGGTATGATGTATTTTGCATGACCATCAGGGTCCGGACACCCAAATCAGTTGGAGGCCATAATTCCATATGGATCCACAAAGACATACACCTTCAGCGGCCTACTCTACTTACAAGGATTTGCATATCCCGCTGACCCGCTTGACATGGTTAGTGTGGAATATCCAAGTCTGTTCTGTCAGATCCAAGATTCCTTTGCAACCTCAACAGTTTGACCTCAGCGGCAATATTAAAACATATCACAGTGTATTACCAAAAATGGGTATACCGACAAAATGAGAAAGTCAAAAGCCGAATAATCAGCTCAGACCCGGTATACTCGCCGACGGGATCAAGTACCCGGTCAGTCTGTCAGGAAAAGCATTTTTCCGTCAGCCCCTGTCGGGCAAAGTCTCAAGATGTAAATGTTTGAGGTATGACATAGCTATAACTCCATGCACCGTTATATTGCTCACGATGTAAGTCAAATCTCTGGTGTATGCCACATGCTCGAGCCAAAGGAAATAAATCAAGATAAATCAGTGCACCTATGAGCAGTCAGATCCCGTCACAAGATGGCCATGATTAATTATAAGCATTTATTGAACCCAGAAGGCTTGTAGCAACCCCATGACAGAAATAAAACGGTTTTCATGACCAAAAGGAAATTTATGATCAGATCCATCGGACATCACCGCAGATATGAGAAAATCAACGTCAACAAAAGGATTTGGTATATGAGCAAAGACCCCTCAAAACTTGGGAAAAGCCACCCCAGAGCAAGGTAAGTTGATCATCTGAAATTCTTGGGGGAACAATAAATAAAGGAAAAAGGATGCCCGAGTTGGAAATGGTATCCTCAAGTCATACTTGTTCCCAGAGCAGCTAAATCTCGAGGACGAGATTTTTTTAAGGGGGTAAGAGTTGTAACAGCCTGGATTTTGGCCCTTTTCTTTTTCTTTTTGATTTATTGGTTTTTGCTCTGTTTTTCTTTTTGGAGTGGTTCTGTGGCCTTGTCACCTGAGAAATCATCCTCATTTCCCCTCCCAAGTGGCTCATCATTCTCAAAACCTTTCCAAGATCATGTCACTCCACTGCTTGACCAAACCCTAATATCTTTTTCTAGGGAATATTCCTTTTTCTATTAAAGGAATAACCCTGTCTGCCCTAGGTTGTGAAGCAACCTTTATTTCCATCACTCCTAAAATTCCCAAATAATTCTCATAAATTGTTCGGGTCATATGTTTCTCAAATACGGCAAAAAAATTCATTTGTCATGTTTATTATCATGCTCAAATAATTCATTAGTTATTCTGCCCCAAATGGCACATTGTGAAGCAAGTGCTATTTTTCATTTTCCCAATTTACCTCAAACTCCTTGGACACCTTTTCCTGTCCATATCATTTCCACATGCCAAAATGCAACCTCATTTGCCTAGTAATTATTTAATTATGATTTTTCAAAGTTTCTATCCAGAAAGAAGCTTTGTGAAGGAGGTGCAAGATAGGCATATCCAAATGAGTTGCCATTTTGCATGATCCCTCATATCACTATGTCATAGCCCTCCAAAAAATTAGAGCTCATTTAATGCCTCCATGTGAGCTCATCTTCAATTCTTTGATTCTACACAAAATTTCAGTTTGTGAAGCAAGTATATTTTATCTAGCTCCATTATGGCTGCCAATTTTTATAAGTCTTCTATTATAAATATAACCTACCTCCACATATTGTGGGCATGGTTCATCAAGCCATTGCTCCTCTAGAATTTTTCCAAGTTTCTGTCCAAAATGAAGCTTTGTGAAGCAAGTGCCACTTTGGTATTTCCAAATGGCATGAAATCTTTACAGAAGCTTCATACCATCATATAACTCCTCTCTGCCAGACTTCAGCTCACAGAGATCAAGTATGTGAGTGTATCATCCAAATCCCTAATACTGGCCAGTTTTGCACTTTCTACAGCAACCCTCATCTAAACTCCTCCTATTAGTCTGTATTTAGGTTATCAGTATCTCCTTAGTGTGTGATCATCAGAAGACAAACTCTTTACCACGTTACTAAGCTGGCTTAACCACAACAAGTTACAAACACCTTCTTACTGATTTACTTTTGGAGCTAAGTGCAAATATCTTCTTTGCCTCTGGACCTATTTATTTCTTCATTTGGAATAAGAGCAGTAAGATCCATCCACTGGACATGGTTGGCCACGCCAAAGAGCGCCGCTTGCGCCAGTGCTCGTGGTGATCACGCTTGCGTCATGGCTGCAAGTGTGCTCTGGCTTGTTCCGGCCACTATGCTCGTCTCCTCCCTCATCTTCTCGACCTCAAACCTTGTCCAGGAGCTCTCCCGTGCTCTACTGCGTCTCCCTGCATCGGTGCCTCGTCGTTTTTCGCCATAAATGCGTCGCAAACGCCATGCCCGTGCCACGCCCTGCCTCTGCCCGCCATTAAAGCTTGGTCGGGAGCTCGCCCGTGAGCTCGAGAAGCCTCCCCGCGGCTATATAAAGAGTGCACGAGTCCCTCCTCACCTCACCAGCCTCTCCCCAAGCCTCCTCGCCCACCAGAACCCTCGGCCCGCTCCTCTTTTCGCCGGAGTTCGCCATGGCCGCCTCGGCCTCGGCATGGTTCCGGCTAAACCAAGCCTCCCCTCGCCGTTCCGAGCTGTCCACCGACTCCCCCTTGTCCCGCGGAGCCTCCCCAAGCCCTCCACCTCGCCTCCCCGCCGCCGGAGACCCCTGCCCGTCACCACCACCGTCTCTATGTCCCCCTCCGTCGCCGCGGACTCCCCTCCTCTCCACTCCACCCCGGCGCTGGCTGACCCTCTGAATGGAGGCGGCGCAGCACCACGGTCCCTCCGGTGCCCTCGGCCGGGCTGGGGATCGCCGGAGCTGGCCGGCCCCTTGGCCGCTTCCTTCCCCTGCCTCTGCTCTGTCTCACGGGAGACCAGGCGAGCGGGAGGAAGGAGACGACCGGGCCTGGCCCCTCCCCCAGCGCCTGGACCCCGCCTGTAAGCCTCACCTCCCCCCTGGTCCACGTGTTTAAGTGGAGACGTGTTCCCAGGAATACGGTTTCTTCTCCGGAAAGCGCGTTCTATATCTACTTCGGTCGGAAGTACGTTTTCTAAGTCAGAAGGCGTATTTTCTCAAATCTGTTTCTGCCTTATCCACTCACGGGCCCGTTGGTGATAAATTTTCACACATTGGACCTTCTTCTTCCACACCTCATAACTCCGCAACCGTAACTCCGATTGAGGTGGAACCAACGCTCACTTCTTTGTATCGTCGAGTTCTATCTTTTGGTAACATTTTCACTAGGTGGTTTCGCAATGAAAATGACCATTTTGCCCCTGCCCTTTTTCAGCCCCCTTCGAGAGAGAACGTTTTTCGGTGATTCGTTCCGCGAGCTTCTCGCATTTTCTCCTGGCGATTTCATCCACCCCAGGCAAGCCACACCCTCCATTTGCATGATTGCAATGCAGTGACATGGTTTATTCATTTGAACTTGTTTATAATATTGTGTTAGCTATGTATGATTTGTTCATGGCATTTCTCGGAGTATTGTTTGATCTTGATATTGCCATGATATTGCTTGGAGTTCTAGGATTAATATTTTGATGATTATGTGGATGACATGTGCCTTTGGATTCTTAGTGGCTATTATGTTTATTTTTCATGATGGTATCTGGTATTATTTTGGAGTATTAGTGGTTGGTATTATGATTATTTCCATGATGGTATCTAGTATTATTTTGGAGTATTACTTTGGATATCATGCTGCCTTTGGATTATTAGTGGTTAGTATGATTATTTTCATGATGCTAGTTGATGTTCTGTTGCTTGGAGTATTACTTTCAAACATGATGTTTACATGTGGATCTTAGCCGAATAGTTTTATTCTTGTTATTGGAGTAGTAGGATTATTGTTTTCGGATTCATCATGACAGTAGTGTTGTGCTACCCTTGGAGTATTTTGAGATGATGAGATTATGCTCGGATTATTTGTTGGATATTCCTATGACTTGGATTATAGTTTGATAGTTGATATCGGAATATCAGTTATCACAGTTATCCTTTTGGGGATAAATTCCGTCATTAAGTTGGTCAGGTGCCATCGAACCGGGCTTTTTCCAGTGCAACCACATTTGCCATTTTATGGGAAGGCCCTAATGCGGTCTATTGTCGTGCCTTTCATCGGTGCCTCCTACTAGGGAAGGTTATGGGCATGCTTACCCTAGCTCGGTAAGCAGACATAACCTTGTGTGCCCGTTGTTGATTGTTATGGATCTGGTCCCTGTGAGGGACGTTTTGGCCACGACGGTGGTCGTTGTGTCTTTGGTAGACACGGGGCCACCCATGAATAGCCCAGTTGGGAGTGGGTTGGAGTGACCGGGAGAGTGTCATGGCAGTAGATCGGTTTTGTCGGAACGCCGTTGGTCCACCCGAATGGGAGTGCGAGGCCATGGGTTCCGTGGTGTGGGTATAGTGCGCTACTTCTGCAGAGTGTATTTAAATCTATCGATAGCCGCATTCTCGGTCATGGGCATGGGTTCGTACTAGGTCACACTGTTCGATCAACACTCACATGACGGAATGACTTATAGGTGATTTATATGTTGATATGTTGAGCAGTACAGATTGGCAGTATGTTAATGACGATGTTGGAGACCAAGTGTTGGTCATGGTAGTGATCGCCGAAAGGATCACGTTTTATACCAAGTGTTGGTCATGGTTGTGATCGCCGGAATGATCACCGTTTGGTTTTGATCACGAGGTGATCGAGATGGTATATTGCTTGGCCGGTTAACCAAGAGAGACATGGTTATGGAGATCTGAGATGGTGATTTATCAGTATTGTATTAGTTTCATCTCATGCTTAGTAGTTGCTTCATCTTGGTAGTTGTTAATTAGTTAACCTGTTAATGCTATGTTATTGTCTTGCCTTGATGTTTATGGTTGTTGTGAGCTTGCAAGTACATTCAATGTCTTGACACGGTGTGTCATGCCAGATTGCAGGTGATGCCATGATTGCTTGATTGCTTGTCGAGGTTGCCGTGCGTGCGAGCTAGATCGTGTCCCAGCCAGAGTCCCTGCGGAGTGGAGTTCACCACCTTTGTCGTTATTCCGCTGCTAGAAGTTTTTGTTGGGGAACGTAGTAATTTCAAAAAATTTCCTATGCACACGCAAGATCATGGTGACGCATAGCAACGAGAGGGGATAGCGTTGTCCATGTACCCTCGTAGACCGAAAGCAGAAGCGTTAGCACAAGGCGGTTGATGTAGTCGTACGTCTTCACGATCCGACCGATCAAGTACCGAACATACGGCACCTCCGAGTTCAGCACACGTTCAGCTCGATGACGTCCCTCGAACTCCGATCCAGCCGAGCTTTGAGGGAGAGTTCACAAGACGACGGTGTGGTGACGATGATGATGTTCTACCGACGCAGGGCTTCGCCTAAGCACCGCTACGATATTATCGAGGTGGATTCTGGTGGAGGGGGGCACCGCACACGGCTAAGAGATCAAGAGATCAATTGTTGTTTCTATGGGGTGCCCCCTGGCCACGTATATAAAGAAGTGGAGGAGCGGGGAGAGGGCTGGCCCCTATGGCGCGCCCTGGAGGAGTCCTACTCCCACCAGGAGTAGGATTCCCCCCCTCCAAGTAGTAGGAGTAGGAGTCAAGGAAATGGAAGAGAGAAGAGAAGGAAGGAGGGGGTGCAGCCCCTCCCCCTAGTCCAATTTGGACTAGGCCTTGGGGGGGCGCGCAACCTCTCCTCTCTCTTTCCCCTAAAGCCCAATAAGGCCCATATACTCCCCGGCGAATTCCCGTAACTCTCCCAGATTCAAAAATACCCGAACCACTCGGAACCTTTCCGATGTCCGAATATAGTCCTCCAATATATCGATCTTTACGTCTCGGCCATTTTGAGACTCCTCGTCATGTCCCCGACCTTATCCGGGACTCCAAACTACCTTCGGTACCTCAAAACACATAAACTCATAATATAACTGTCATCGAACTTTAAGCGTGCGGACCCTACGGGTTCAAGAACAATGTAGACATGACCGAGACACGTCTTCGGTCAATAACCAATAGCGGAACCTGGATGCTCATATTGGCTCCCACATATTCTACGAAGATCTTTATCGGTCAAAGCACATAACAACATACGTTGTTCCCTTTGTCATCGGTATGTTAATTGCCCGAGATTCGATCTTCGATATCTCAATACCTAGTTCAATCTCGTTACCGGCAAGTCTCTTTACTCGTTCCGTAATACATCATCCCGCAACTAACTCATTAGTTGCAATGCTTACAAGGCTTATAGTGATGTGCATTACCGAGTGGGCCCAGAGATACCTCTCCGGCAATTGGAGTGACAAATCCTAATCTCGAAATACGCCAACCCAACAAGTACCTTTGGAGACACCTGTAGAGCACCTTTATAATCACCCGATTCACGTTGTGACGCTTTGGTAGCACACAAAGTGTTCCTCCCAGAACGGAGTTGCATAATCTCATAGTCATAGGAACATGTATAAGTCATGAAGAAAGCAATAGCAACATACTAAACGATCAAGTGCTAAGGTAACGGAATGGGTCAAGTCAATCACATCATTCTCCTAATGATGTGGTCCCTTTAATCAAATGACAACTCATGTCTATGGCTAGGAAGCTTAACCATCTTTGATCAACGAGCTAGTCAAGTAGAGGCATACTAGTGACACTCTGCTTGTCTATGTATTCACACATGTATCATGTTTCGGTTAATACAATTCTAGCATGAATAATAAACATTTATCATGAAATAAGGAAATAAATAATAACTTTATTATTGCCTCTATGGCATATTTCCTTGCCTCCCACTTGCACTAGAGTCAATAATCTAGTTCACATCGCCATGTGATTTAACACCGATAGTTCACATCACCATGTGATTAACACCCATAGTTCACATCGTCATGTGACCAACACCCAAAGGGTTTACTAGAGTCAATAATCTAGTTCACATCGCTATGTGATTAACACCCAAAGAGTACTAAGGTGTGATCATGTTTTGCTTGTGAGAAAAGTTTAGTCAATGGGTCTGTCACATTTAGATCCGTATGTATTTTGCAAATATGTATGTCAATAATGCTCTGTATGGAGCTACTCTAGCTAATTGCTCCCACTTTCAATATGTATCCAGATTGAGACTTAGAGTCATCTGAATCAGTGTCAAAACTTGCATCGACGTAACCCTTTACGACGAACCTTTTTGTCACCTCCATAACCGAGAAACATATCCTTATTCCACTAAGGATAATTTTGACCGTTGTCCAGTGATCTACTCCTAGATCACTATTGTACTCCCTTGCCAAAATTGGTGTAGGGTATACAATAGATCTGGTACACAACATGTCATACTTTATAGAACCAATGGCTGAGGCATAGGGAATGACTTTCATTTTATCTTCTTTCGTGGTCGGGCTTTGAGTCTTACTCAATTTCACACCTTGTAACACATGCAAGAACTATTTCTTTGACTGTTCCATTTTGAACTACTTCAAAATCTTGTCAAGGTATGTACTCATTGAAAAAACTTATCAAGCGTCTTGATCTATCTCTATAGATCTTGATGCTCAATATGTAAGCAGCTTCACCGAGGTCTTTCTTTGAAAAACTCCTTTCAAACACTCCTTTATGCTTTGCGAGAATAATTCTACATTATTTCCGATCAACAATATGTCATTCACATATAGTTATCGAAATGTCAGAGTGCTCCCACTCAATTTCTTGTAAATACCGGCTTCACCGCAAGTCTCAGATAAAACTATATGCTTTGATCAACTTATCAAAGTGTATATTCCAACTCCAAGATGCTTGCAGGTCCATAGATGGATCATTTGGAGCTTGTATATTTTGTTTAGCACCTTTAGGATTTACAAAACCTTCTCGTTGCATCATATACAACTCTTCTTTAATAAATCCATTAAGGAATGCAGTTTTGTTTATCCATTTGCGATTTCATAAAATGCGGTAATTGCTAACATGATTCGGACAGACTTATACGTATACGAGTGAGAAACTCTCATCGTAGTAAACACCTTGAACTTGTCGAAAACCTTTTGCGACAACTCTGGCTTTGTAGATAGTAATACTACTATCAGCGTCCGTCTTCCTCTTGAAGATCCATTTATTTTCTATGGCTTGCTGATCATCGGGCAAGTCAACCAAAGTCCACACTTTGTTCTCATACATGGATCCCATCTCAGATTTTATGGCCTCAAGCCATTTCGTGGAATTTGGGCTCATCATCGCTTCCTCATAGTTCGTAGGTTCGTCATGGTCAAGTAACATGACCTCTAGAACAGGATTACCGTACCACTCTGGTGCGAATCTCACTCTGGTTGACCTACGAGGTTCAGTAATAACTTGATCTGAAGTTACATGATCATCATCATTAGCTTCCTCACCAATTGGTGTAGGAGTCATAGGAAAAAATTTCTGTGATGAACTACTTTCCAATAAGGGAGCAGGTACAGTTACCTCATCAAGTTCTACTTTCCTCCCACTCACTTCTTTCAAGAGAAACATCTTCTCTAGAAAGGATCCAAATTTAGCAACAAAAGTCTTGCCTTCAGATCTGTGATAGAAGGTGTACCAAACAGTTTCCTTTGGGTATCCTATGAAGACACAAATCTCCGATTTGGGTTCGAGCTTATCAGGTTGAAGCTTTTTCACATAAGCATCGCAGCCCCAAACTTTAAGAAACGACAACTTTTGGTTTCTTGCCAAACCAAAGTTCATAAGGTGTCGTCTCAACGGATTTAGATGGTGCCCTATTTAACGTGAATGCAGCTGTTTCTAATGCATAACCCCAAAACGATAGTGGTAAATCGGTAAGAGACATCATAGATTGCACCATATCTAATAAAGTAAGGTTACGATGTTCGGACACACCATTACGCTGTGGTGTTCCAGGTGGCATGAGTTTGTGAAACTATTCCACATTGGTTTAATTGAAGACCAAACTCGTAACTCAAATATTCGTCTCCGCGATCAGATCATAGAAACTTTATTTTCTTGTCACGATGATTTTCCACTTCACTCTGAAATCACCATGGTCTCCATCTTCTTCTTCCTTGACCTTCTCCCTAGATGGGAGAAGGGTTTCCCCTCTGGTCCTTGGTCTCCATGGCGTGGGAGGGGCGAGAGCCCCTCCGAGATTGGATCTATCTCTCTGTCTCTCTCTGTTTCTGCGTTCTGTTCTATTGCCCTTTCACCGTTTCGGGTATATATGGAGATCCGTAACTCCGATTGGACTGAAACCTTCGCCGTGATTTTTTTTACCGAAAATTAGCTTTCTTGCGGCCGAAGAAGGGCGTCAACCACCTTACGGGTGGGCCATGAGGGTCAGGGGCGCGCCCTGGGGGGGTAGGGCGTGCCCCCCTACCTCGTGCCCACCTCGGACACCGTTTTGCGATGATTTTTCTTCCAGACTTTCCAAATATTCCAAAAAAAATCTCCGTCCGTTTTTATCCCGTTTGGACTCCGTTTGATATGGACATTCTGTGAAACCAAAAACATGCAACAGACAGGAACTGGCACTGGGCACTGGATCAATATGTTAGTCCCAAAAATAGTATAAAAAGTGGCCAAAAAGTATATGAAAGTTGAATAATATTGGCATGGAACAATCAAAAATTATAGATACGACGGAGACGTATCAACTTTCACTTGTGCAAGTTCTCTCAATAATAATAACATAATTGCATCATATAACTATCCCTCAACATGCAACAAAGAGTCACTCCAAAGTCACTAACAGTGGAGAACAAACGAAGAGATTATTGTAGGGTACGAAACCACCTCAAAGTTATTCTTTCTGATCGATGTATTCAAGAGTCCATAGTAAAATAACACGAAGCTATTCTTTCCGTTCGATCTATCCTAGAGTTCGTACTAGAATAACACCTTAAGACACAAATCAACCAAAACCCTAATGTCACCTAGATACTCCAATTTCACCTCAAGTATCCGTGGGCATGATTATACGATATGCATCACACAATCTCAGATTCATCTATTCAAACCAACACAAAGTACTTCAAAGAGTGCCCCAAAGTTTCTACCGGAAAGTCAAGACGAAAACGTGTGCCAACCCCTATGCATAAGTTCACAATGTTACGGAACCTGCAAGTTGATCACCAAAACATACATCAAGTAGATCACGTGATATACCATTGTCACCACAGATAAGCACATGCAAGACATACATCAAGTGTTCTCAAATCCTTAAAGACTCAATCCGATAAGATAACTTCAAAGGGAAAACTCAATCCATTACAAGAGAGTAGATGAGGAGAAACATCATAAGATCCAACTATAATAGCAAAGCTCGCAATACATCAAGATCGTGCCAAATCAAGAACACGAGAGAGAGAGAGAGAGAGAGAGAGAGAGAGAGAGAGAGAGAGAGAGAGATCAAACACATAGCTACTGGTACATACCCTCAGCCCCGAGGGTGAAATACTCCCTCCTCGTCATGGAGAGCGCCGGGATGATGAAGATGGCTACCGGGGAGGGATTCCCCCTCCGGCAGGGTGCCGGAACATGTCTAGATTGGTTTTCGGTGGCTATAGAAGCTTGCGACGGAGGAACTCCCGATCTAGGTTATCTTCTGGGGATTTCTGTATATATAAGAGGTTTTGGCGCTGGGAACAAGTCAGGGGGGTCTCCGGGCTGTCCACGAGGTAGGAAGACCCAGCTGTCAGCCTCTCCACGTACAGTCCACGTCCGATGGAAGCCGTTCCTTGACCACGTTGACCACGCCGCGCCGAGAGCACCAGGGTGGTGGACGATGGCGAGGCCTAGGAAGGGGACGACGCGGAGCCGGGGAAGACGCGGTAGTGGATGCCCACGCGTAGAGGAGTATGATGGTTCACTGGTTCGCTGCGGTATGAGCTGCCGTCGTCGCAGAATAACAGGGGGTGTGGGTGAGTAGAGGGATGGCCTGGCCAGTGGTGGGAGTAGTAGGGGGCGGCGAGGCCTCCGCCGCATCGCAACCGGCCAAGGGAGGCAGGAGCACGAGGCACGACCGACGTTGGTTTGGGCGGCTGGAGCAAGAAGACAAGAGGTTGAAGAAGCACTACGGCTGTTGGATGGACATCGTTCGGTCACTGGAGCTAGAATCGTGCATATTGACTAAGTTGACAAAGCCCTCCGTCCCCGTCAACTTAGTAGGCCCACAAGTCAGCCTGCCACTATACTGGGTCCCAGCTAGCAGGGGGAGTATTCATTTTTTGTGTGCGTAATAAGGAGGCACTTCCTTGCTTGCAAAGATATAGCTGGTGGGTCCGAGCTGTCGGCGGCTGTAATGTTTTTTTCATGAAATACAGAGGCCCTTTCGGTGGGTCCCAGATGTCAGGTGGAGGAATCATTATTTTGCGCGCAATAAGGAGACATTTCCTTGCGTGCAGCCGTGGACCCAGCTGTCAGCCTCTCCACGTACAGTCCACTTCAGATGCATGTCGGTCGTTGACCATGTTGACCAGGCCGTGCCGAGAGCACCAGGGCGGTGGATGACGGCGAGGCCTAGGAAGGGAACAACATGGAGGCAGGGAAGACTCGACAGTTGTTTCCCACGCGGAGGGGAGTACGACTGTACGAGGGTTTACTGGTTCGTCTGCCGTCACTGGAGAATAACAGCAGGTGTGGGTGAGTAGAGGGATGGCTATGACAGCGATGAGAGTACCGTGGGGCGATGAGGCTCACTGGCAAAGACAGCCGATCATGGGAGGAGGGAGCGAGCAGTCCCGCCGACGCTTGTTTGAGCGGGCCGAGCAGGAAGAGCAGAGATTGAAGAAGACGACGACCGCTGGATGGACATCCAACGATCCTTTGCCAGGCGTCAACCTCTTTTTTAGGAAAGCCTCAAATCTATGGAAAACAGCATACAACCCATCTGCCATTATTTCTAATAATTTACAGCCCATTTGCTAATTCTTAAGGGTTTTTTTGGAGCCCATATTCTTTTTGTTAGCGTTACAGCCCGTATTGTTGCCACGGTTAAAAAATTGTACAAAATTTTGCATATTTCGGTGCGGTCCGAACTATTTTTAATCCCGAAATTTAGAGTCACATTCAAACTGATTTTGAAAATAAATGTATATCAATACAAAATCCAACAAATTGTCCACGCATAAAAATTAATGCAATTTAAAATCACGAAATGAAAAAAAGAAATTTGAAACTAATTGAGGGTTTGATGTGTTTGAAAAATGTACATCCCATTTCTCATTACTGATAGGCCATTTTCTCGGCCAGCTGAATGAAGCTCTCCTCATCTTGAAAGATTTGCAGCCCAACAGGCCTGAAAAGCGACTTACTTGGCAAATCACAAAAAAACTGGGCTAGCCATTTTCAGAAAGAAAAAAAAACTACTGGGCTGATGCATGGTAAACATAAAAGAGAAGGTTGTCTAGACAGGCGAGTGCCTGCATGCCCAGTTGACACCCCTCGCCTGGCCCCAAATACAAATTAGATAAATGCCACTCCAGTTATGGCGCTTCATAAAAATGCCAATGCAATTTCAAAACTTTGAAAAATGCCACTGCAGTTTTTGCAAACTTTGGAAAACACCACTGCAATTTGCAAACTTTGAAAACGCCACTCCAGACTTGAAAAATGCCACCGAAATGGCATGAAATGGCATTTTTCAAAGTTTGAAATTGCGCTATGCGTTTCTCGTAAACACCAGATTTCGAGTGGCATTTATCAAATTAACCCAAAACAAAAATAATCGGGCGAGCTGCCGGGTCCTCGTGTCACCCGCCACAGTAATTCTCTCGTTTATTGACTACGTTGACAATGGCATGGGACCCAGATGTCAGAAATCCATTAGGACGAGCCATTTTTTTATTGGCTTGAAATAAGGAGGCACTTGCTTGTGTACTACCATCTTGGCGGGTCCCTATTGTCATCCTCTCCACGTACAATCATCTCCTGATTGTGTACGTGTCAACTTGGTAGGCCCACAAGCCAGCCTCTAAACCCGTGGAGGACAAATGCAACCCATTTAAAAAAATAACAGCCCATTCCATACGTTCAAACGGAAAGTTCAACATTTAGAGCAAAGTAACAGGCCTGATCCACATATAGAGTACTGAACTTCCACGTTGACAACCATCATAGCCAAGTTAACTATCTACTCCCACTAATACTCTAGTAGCATACAAGTACTAACTTACTCTTAGCTAACTAGACGATGCCGGCCGCCATCTGCGGTACACGCTAAACACCGGCACCGGCGTCCTCCGCCTCGCCTCGTACTTGCCAGAGGTGCGATAGGGCGCGTTGCTCGCACGCGTTGGCCCTTTCCATGCCGGCGTGGTCCACCAAAGCTTCGGCTTCTAAGTGGGAAACCCACTTGACGAGCTGGTAGTAAAAATCGGAGTCGCGAATGCGTGCGTGACCGACATGTTGGAAATATGCCCTAGAGGCAATAATAAATTAGTTATTATTATTATATTTCCTTATTCATGATAATCGTTTATTATCCATGCTATAATTGTATTGTTAGGAAACTCGGATACATGTATGGATACATAGACAACACCATGTCCCTAGTAAGCCTCTAGTTGACTAGCTCGTTGATCAATAGATGGTTACGGTTTCCTGACCATGGACATTGGATGTCGTTGATAACGGGATCACATCATTAGGAGAATGATGTGATGGACAAGACCCAATCCTAAGCCTAGCACAAAGATCGTGTAGTTCAGTATGTTAAAGCTTTTCTAATGTCAAGTATCATTTCCTTAGACCATGAGATTGTGCAACTCCGAATACCATAGGAGTGCTTTGGGTGTACCAAACGCCACAACGAATCGGGTGGCTATAAAGGTACACTACGGGTATCTCCGAAAGAGTCATTGGGTTGGCACGAATCGAGACTCGGATTTGTCACTCCGTGACGGAGAGGTATCTCCGGGCCCACTCGGTATTGCATCATCATAATGAGCTCAATGTGACTAAGTAGTTAGTCACGGGATCATGCATTATTTAAACGAGTAAAGTGACTTGCCGGTAACGAGATTGAACGAGGTATTGGGATACCGACGATCGAATCTTGGGCAAGTAACGTACCGATTGACAAAGGGAATTGTATACGGGATTGCTTGAATCCCCGACATCGTGGTTCATCCGATGAGATCATCATGGAACATGTGGGAGCAGATATGGGTATCCAGATCCCGCTGTTGGTTATTGGCCGGAGAGATGTCTCGGTCATGTCTGCATGATTCCCGAACCCGTAGGGTCTACACACTTAAGGTTCGGTGACGCTAGAGTTGTTATGGGAAATAGTATGTGGTTACTGAAGTTAGTTCGGAGTCCCGGATGTGATCCCGGACATCACGAGGAGTTGCGGAATGGTTCGGCGGTGAAGATCGATATATTGGACGAAGGGTATTGGAGTCCGGAAGTGTTCCAGGGGTACCAGGCTATGGCCAGCATGACCGAAAGGTGTTTCGGGAGACCCGTCAAGTGTTGGAGGGCCTCATGGGCCAAAGGGGAAGGGGAAAAACAGCCCACTAAGGGGTGGTGCGCCTCCCACACCCTTTCCCACGTTATTTGGGGAGGTGGGGCGCCTCCACCTTGCTTGGGAGGCAATCCTCCACCTGCTTGGCTTGGGGGGCAAGTCTCCCTAGGATTTTCCCTAGGGAGATCCAATCTGCTTGGCCGCCGCCCCCTAGGGGAAACCCTAGGGCGCCTCCCCCTCTCCCCTTGCCCCTATATATAGTGGAGGGGTGGGAGGGCAGCCGCACCTCTCCCCTGGCGCAGCCCTCTCCCTCCTCCAACACCTCCTCCTCCTCCATAGTGCTTGGCGAAGCCCTGCCGAAGAACCACGAGCTCCACCACCACCACGCCTGTCAGGTTGCCGGAGTTCTCACTCAACTTCTCCTCTCCCCTTGCTGGATCAAGAAGGAGGAGACGTCCCCGGGCTGTACGTACGTTGAACGCGGAGCCACCGTTGTTCGGTGCTTAGATCGGAATCAACCGCGATCTGAATCGCTGCGAGTACGACTCCATCAACCTCGTTCACTTGAACGCTTCCGCTTAGCTATCTAAAAGGGTATGTAGATGCACTCCCCTTTCCCTCGTTGCTAGATTACTCCATAGATTGATCTTGGTGATGCGTAGAAAATTTTGAATTTCTGCTACGTTCCCCAACAGTGGCATCATGAGCTAGGTCTATGCGTAGTTTCTATGCATGAGTAGAACACAAGTTGTTGTGGGCGTTGATTTTGTTCAATATGCTTACCGTTACTAGTCCAATCTTGTTTCGACGGTATTGTGGGATGAAGCGGCCCGGACTGACCTTACACGTACACTTACGTGAGGCAGGTTCCACCGACTGACATGCACTTGTTGCATAAGGTGGCTAGCGGGTGCCGCCTCTCCCACTTTAGTCGGATCGGATTCGATTAAAAGGGTCCTTATGAAGGGTAAATAGCAATTGGCATATCACATTGTGGTTTTTGCGTAGGTAAGAAACATTCTTGCTAGAAACCCATAGCAGCCACGTAAAACATGCAAACAACAATTAGAGGACGTCTAACTTGTTTTTGCAGGGTATGCTATGTGACGTGATATGGCCAAAAGAATGTGATGAATGATATGTGATGTATGAGATTGATCATGTTCTTGTAATAGGAATCACGACTTGCATGTCGATGAGTATGACAACCGGCAGGAGCCATAGGACTTGTCTTAATTTTATTGTATGACCTGCGTGTCATTGAACAACGCCATGTAATTACTTTACTTTATTGCTAAACCGTTAGCCATAGTAGTAGAAGTAATAGTTGGCGAGACAACTTCATGGAGACACGATGATGGAGATCATGATGATGGAGATCATGGTGTCATGCCGGTGATGATGATGATCATG
Source organism: Aegilops bicornis (assembly GCA_021605145.1). NCBI lineage: Eukaryota > Viridiplantae > Streptophyta > Magnoliopsida > Poales > Poaceae > Aegilops > Aegilops bicornis. Next base: position 245,373,143 of record CM038674.1, read on the forward strand.
GAGCCCCGAAGATGGAGATCAAAAGGAGCAAAATGATATTGGCCATATCATGTCACTTTTTGATTGCATGTGATGTTTATCATGTTTTACGTCTTATTTGCTTAGAACGACGGTAGTAAATAAGATGATCCCTCATTAAAATTTCAAGAAAGTGTTCCCCCTAATTGTGCACTGTTGTGAAAGTTCGTCGTTTTGAAGCACCACGTGATGATCGGGTGTGATAGATTCTAACGTTCACATACAACGGGTGTAAGCCAGATTTACACACACGAAACACTTAGGTTGACTTGACGAGCCTAGCATGTATGCATGGCCTCGAACACAAGAGACCGAAAGGTCGAGCATGAGTCGTATGGTAGATACGATCAACATGAAGATGTTCATCGATGATGACTAGTCCGTCTCACGTGATGATCGGACACGGCCTAGTTGACTCGGATCATGTAATCACTTAGATGACTAGAGGGATGTCTATCTGAGTGGGAGTTCATAAGATGAACTTAATTATCCTGAACATAGTCAAAAGGTCTTTGCAAATTATGTCATAAGCTCGCGCTTTAGTTCTACTGTTTAGATATGTTCCTAGAGAAAATTTAGTTGAAAGTTGATAGTAGCGATTATGCGGACTAGGTCCGTAAACTGAGGATTGTCCTCGTTGCTTCGTAGAAGGCTTATGTCCTTAATGCACCGCTCGGTGTGCTGAACCTCGAACGTCGTCTCTGGATGTTGCGAACATCTGACATACACGTTTTGATAACTACGTGATAGTTCAGTAATGTTAAACGGTTTAGAGTTGAGGCACCGAAGACGATTTCAAAACGTCGCGAAACATATGAGATGTTTTGAGGGCTGAAATTGGGTTCAGGCTCGTGCCCACGTCAAGAGGTATAAGACCTCTGAAGAGTCTCTTAGCCTGCAAACTAAGGGAGAAAAGCTCAATCGTTGAGCTTGTGCTCAGATTGTCTGAGTACAACAATCACTTGAATCAAGTGGGAGTTAATCTTCCGGATGAGATAGTGATGTTTCTCCAGAGTCATTGCCACCAAGCTGCTAGAGCTTCGTGATGAACTATAAAATATCAGGGATAGATATGATGATCCTTGATATATTCGCGATGTTTGACACCGCGAAAGTAGAAATCAAGAAGGAGCATCAATTGTTGATGGTTAGTGAAACCACTAGTTTCAAGAAGGGCAAGGGCAAGAAGGGATACTTCATGAAATGGCAAATCGATTCTTTGCTCTAGTGAAGAAACCCAAAGTTTGAACCCACGAGACTAAGTGCTTACGTAATGAGGGGAACAGGTCATTGAAGCAGAACTACCCTAGATACTTGGTAGATGAGAAGGCTGGCAAGGTCGATAGAAGTATATTGGATATACATTATGTTAATGTGTACTTTACTAGTACTCCCAGTAGCACCAGGGGATTAGATACCGGTTTGGTTGCTAAGTGTTAGTAACTCGAAATAAAATCTACGGAACAAATGGAGACTAGCTAAAGGTGAGATGACGATATGTGTTGGAAGTGTTTCCAAGCTTGATGTGATCAAGCATCGCATACTCCCTCTGCCATCGAGATTGGTGTTAGACCTAAATAATTGTTATTTGGTGTTTGCGTTGAGCATAGACATGATTGGATTATGTCTATCGCAATACGATTATTCATTTAAGGAGAATAATGGTTACTCTGTTTATTTGAATAATACCTTCAATGGTCTTGCACCTAAAATGAATGGTTTATTAGATCTCGATCGTAGTGATACACATGTTCATGCCAAAAGATATAAGATAGTAATGATAAGTACCGCATACTTGTGACGCTGCCATTTGAGTCATACTGGTATAAAACGCATGAAGAAGCTCCATGTTGATGGATCTTTGGACTCACTCGTTTTTTGAAAAGATTGATACATGCGAACCATGTCTATTGGTGTATACGCATGAAGAAACCCCATGCAGATGGATCGTTTGGACTCACTTGATTTTAAATCACTTGAGACATGCAGATCATACCACATGGGCAAGATGACTGAAAAGCCTCGGTTTCAGTAAGATGGAACAAGAAAGCAACTTGTTGGAAGTAATACATTTTGATGTGTGCAGTCCAATGAGTGCTGAGGTACGCAGTGGATATTGTTATGCTCTTACTTCACATATGATTTGAGTAGATTCTAAGTATATTTACTTGATGAAAGACAAGTTTGAATTATTGAAAGGTTCAAGTAATTTCAGAGTGTAGTTGAAGATCGTCGTGACAAGAGGATAAAATGTCTATATATGATCATACAGATGAGTATCTGAGTTACGAGTTTGGCACACAATTAAGACATCGTGGAAATTGTTTCACAGCTAATACCGACTGGAACACCATAATGTTATGGTGTGTCCGAACGTCATAACTACACCCTATTGGATATGGTGCATACCATGATGTCTCTTATCGAATGACCACTATCGTTCATTGGTTAAGCATTAGAGACAACCGCACTCACTTTAAATAGGGCACCACGTAATTCCGTTGAGATGACACCGTATGAACTATGGTTTAGAGAAGCCTAAGCTGTCATTTCTTGAAAGCTTGGGGCTGTGACGCTTATGTGAAAAAGTTTCAGGTTGATAAGCTCGAACCCAAAGCGGATAAATGCATCTTCATAGGACACCCAAAAACAGTTGGGTATACCTCCTATTTCAAACCCGGAAGCAAAAGTGATTGTTTCTAGAAACGGGTCCTTTCTCGAGAAAAAGTTTCTCTCGAAAGAATTGAGTGGGAGGATGGTGGAGACTTAATGAGGTTATTGAACTGTCACTTCAACTAGTGTGTAGCAGGGCACATGAAGTTGTTCCTGTGGCACCTACATCAATTGAAGTGGAAGCTAATGATAGTGATCATGTAACTTCAGATCAAGTCACTACCAAACCTCGTAGGTCGACAAGGATGTGTACTACTTCAGAGTGGTACTTAATCCTGTCTTAGGAGGTCATGTTGCTAGACAACAATGAACCTACGAGCTATGGAGAAGCGATGGTGGGCCTGTATTCCGACAAATGGTTAGAAGCCATGAAATCCGAGATAGGATCCATGTATCAGAACAAAGCATGGACTTTTGAGGACTTGCCCGATCGGCAAGCCATTGAGATAAATGGATCTTTAAGAAGAAGACGGATGTGGACGGTAATGTTACCGTCTATGAAGCTCGACTTGTGGCAAATAGTTTTTCACAAGTTCAAGGAGTTGACTACGATGAGATTTTCTCATCCGTAGCGATGCTTAAGTCCGTCGGAATCGTGTTAGCATTAGCCGCATTTATGAAATCTGGCAGATGGACGTCAAAACAAGTTTCCTTACCAGTTTTCATAAGGAAAGGTTGTATGTGATACAATCAGAAAGGTTTTGTCGATCCTAAGGATGCTAAAAGGTATGCTAGCCCCAGTGGTCCTTTCATGGACTAGAGCAAGCATCTCGGAGTCAGAATATATGCTTTGATGGAGTGATCAAAGCTTTTAGGTTTATACAATATTTGTTAGAAACTTGTATTTATAATAAAGTGAGTGGGAGCACTACAACTTTTCTGATAAGTATATGTGAATGACATATTGTTGATCCGAAATGATGTAAAATTTCTGGAAAGCATAAAGGGTTGATTGAAAGGAGTTTTTCAAGGGAAAACCTGGATTAAGTTACTAGAACATTAAGCATCAAGATCTATGAGAACAGATCAAAAAACGCTTAATGGTACTTTCAAATGAGCACATACCTTGACATGATCTTGAAGGTGTTCAAGATGGATCAGTCAAAGAAGGAGTTCTTGCCTGAGTTGTAAGGTATGAAGTTAAGACTTAAAGCTCGACCACGGTAGAAGAGAGAGAAAGGACGAAGGTCGTCCCCTATGCTTTAGACGTAGGCTCTACATATGCTATGCTGAGTACCGCACCTGATGTGTGCCTTGCCACGTGTATGGAAAGGGGGTACAAGAGTGATCCAGGAATGGATCATTGGACATCGGTCAAAATTGTCCTTGGAGTAATAAGGTATGTTTCTCGATTATGGAGGTGATAAAGAGTTCGACGCAAAGGGTTACGTCGATGCAAGCTTTAACACCTATCCGAATGACTCTGAGTAGCAAACCGGATACGTATAGTGGAGCAACCATTTGGAATAGCTCCAAGTGGAGCATGGAAGCATCATTTACAATATGACCTAAAGATTTGCGAAGTACATACGGATCTGAATGTTGCAGACCCGTTGACTAAAACCTCTCTCACAAGCAAAACATGATCAAACCCCAGAACTCATTGAGTCTTAATCACATGATGATGTGAACTAGTTTAGTGACACTAGTAAACTCTTTGGATGTTGGTCACATGGCGATGTGACTGTGAGTGTTAATCACATGGCAATGTGAACTAGATTATTGACTCTAGTGCAAGTGGGAGACTGTTGGAAATATGCCCTAGAGGCAATAATAAATTAGTTATTATTATTATATTTCCTTGTTCATGATAATCGTTTATTATCCATGCTATAATTGTATTGATAGGAAACTTCGGATACATGTGTGGATACATAGACAACACCATGTCCCTAGTAAGCCTCTAGTTGACTAGCTCGTTGATAAATAGATGGTTACGGTTTCCTGACCATGGACATTGGATGTCGTTGATAACGGGATCACATCATTAGGAGAATGATGTGATGGACAAGACCCAATCCTAAGCTTAGCACAAAGATCGTGTAGTTCGTATGCTAAAGCTTTTCTAATGTCAAGTATCATTTCCTTAGACCATGAGATTACGCAACTCCGGATACCGTAGAGGAATTCTTTGGGTGTACCAAACGTCACAACGTAACTGGGTGGCTATAAAGGTACACTACGGGTATCTCCGAAAGAGTCTGTTGGGTTGGCACGAATCGAGACTCGGATTTGTCACTCCGTGTGACGGAGAGGTATCTCTGGGCCCACTCGGTATTGCATCATCATAATGAGCTCAATGTGACTAAGTAGTTAGTCACGGGATCATGCATTACGAAACGAGTAACGAGATTGAACGAGGTATTGGGATACCGACGATCGAATCTCGGGCAAGTAACGTACCGATTGACAAAGGGAATTGTATACGGGATTGCTTGAATCCCCGACATCGTGGTTCATCCGATGAGATCATCATGGAACATGTGGGAGCCGACATGGATATCCAGATCCCGCTGTTGGTTATTGGCCGGAGAGATGTCTCGGTCATGTCTGCATGATTCCCGAACCCGTAGGGTCTACACACTTAAGGTTCGGTGATGCTAGAGTTATTATGGGAAATAGTATGTGGTTACCGAAGTTAGTTTGGAGTCCCGGATGTGATCCCGGACATCACTAGGAGTTCCGGAATGGTCCGGCGGTGAAGATCGATATATTGGACGAAGGGTATTGGAGTCCGGAAGTGTTCCAGGCGTACCAGGCTATGGCCAGCATGACCGAAAGGTGTTTCGGGAGACCCGGCAAGTGTTGGAGGGCCTCATGGGCCAAAGGGGAAGGGGCAAACCAGCCCAGTAAGGGGTGGTGCGCCTCCCACACCCTTTCCCATGTTATTTGGGGAGGTGGGGCGCCTCCACCTTGCTTGGGAGGCAATCCTCCACCTGCTTGGCTTGGGGGGCAAGTCTCCCTAGGATTTTCCCTAGGGAGATCCAATCTGCTTGGCCGCCCCCTAGGGGAAACCCTAGGGCGCCTCCCCCTCTCCCCTTGCCCCTATATATAGTGGAGGGTTGGGAGGGCAGCCGCACCTCTCCCCTGGTGCAGCCCTCTCGCTCCTCCAACATCTCCTCCTCCTCCATAGTGCTTGGCGAAGCCCTGCTGGAGAACCACGAGCTCCACCACCACCACGCCGTCGTCTTTGCCGGAGTTCTCCCTCAACTTCTGCTCTCCCCTTGCTGGATCAAGAAGGAGGAGACGTCCCCGGGCTGTACGTGTGTTGAACGTGGAGGCACCGTTGTTCGGTGCTTAGATCGGAATCAACCGCGATCTGAATCGCTGCGAGTACGACTCCATCAACCCCATTCACTTGAACGCTTCCGCTTAGCAATCTACAAGGGTATGTAGATGCACTCCCCTTTCCCTCATTGCTAGATTACTCCATAGAATTATCTTGGTGATGCGTAGAAATTTTTGAATTTCTGCTACGTTCCCCAACACGACAGCCTGCAGGGCTATTTGTCGGGCGCCGACCTCCACGTAGTCTGCCCAGTTGCGGGCGCTCTGCTCACGACTCAGAGCATCGGTGCGCTGCTGCTCCATGTCCCGCTGGAGGCGCAAATCTGCGATACGCTGCTCCTCCGCCAAGCGGTCGCGCTCCAACAACTCCTGCTCCTCCGCCAGGCGGTCGCGCTCCAACAAGTCCTCGATCTCCGCATTGCCATCTATAGACCAATAGAATGCCTCCTCCCTCCATCTGCCTTCCGGTGAAAAACCGAACACTAGTTCCGGCGTGACCACCTCCGGTCTCGTCTATCACGGACGGGCGGGGGGCATGGCGGACATGGTGAGAGTGAGGATAAGTGGTGAGCGACGTCGGGCCGGTGGGGGTTTAGGGCGAGTTGGGTCACGGTGCCACTGGAGAAGGCCGGGAAACAGTACTTATAGGCGGAAGGTAGCGTGACTGTCATCGGAATTCAATGCATAATTAAGTAGGCATGGCTTAGCGCGCCAGCTTGCCGTGGAGAACTAGAGAAACTGAAATTATGACTATGCCGTCCCGTCCGTGCTGGGTCGCACACCGGCATGACGGTCAAACGAGTGCACTCGAATCATCTCCCTCCTTGTCAATAATGATTCCACGGATTTAAAAGGCCCGCAACAATTAAAGCGCATCTTTTTTCGCATCAGTTAGCTGCCTTAATTATGGCTGGCTGCATGCAGGCAGTCAAAATCGCTCGCAGCCAGTACGCGGAGCAGCATTCAACGAGTCGCAGTCGAGGGCATTAGTTGATGAACTTTAGCTGGGAGATAAGGCATTTGCGAACGTTTTCGCTGGCAGTTTCTTCAGATTCGCATGGCATTTTCTTCAGAGCAGCTTGTCAGTTTCTTCAGAGGTAGGCATTTTTATTCAACAAACTTCCGCTTCGGATCTTGCAAGAACTAAAACTGCCAGGAGCGCATTAGTAGGCTAGCTAGTGATCGATCAGTAACTTGTAAACACTGAGCGAACAAAAATAAGGAACTGTTAATGCATCTCAATGATCCACAGATCATATACAAATATGTAGCTCCAAAAGCAAAGATCGGCCACTTCGGATCTTGCGTCGCAACTAAAACCAACTAGTACGATTCCCATACATAAGATCAACATGTTAATGCATCTCAATGATTCATAGATCATATACAAATATGTGGCTCCAAAAGCAAAGATCTAGAAAAAACATATGTTCTCCCTACTAACATGGATGCTTCTCTTGGCACATTCAGTACAGAGTGAAAGACAAATTTGTTTGTGAAGTCTACAATTCCTCTTGCAAACGTAAGTGGTTTCACCAATAGCTGGAACCATGAGAATGAACCACACATGATGGAGGAACATCCACTACAATATGATTAAGTCTTCTCTCGATCACACGGCGAGACTATTTTGGAAATACAAACTTTAACTTAGGCAAAATGATGCCCATTGTATAATCAGAGCGAAGCAACGAAGCACCTAGTGTTGGCCAATAAATAATACAGTACTACTTTTCTGCAGTCCATGAAGTGACTATCCAATCTTTCTGTGTCTATTTTAAAATGGCACTGCATGCAGTGACTATACTATTCTCTTGTGCAGTTCAACCAAATTTGCGCTCACTTTGTGTGTTTGCCAAATAGCAACGGGCAGACATCTCTGTCTGCACAAATATCAAGCAGCTAGTAAACATATACCCCACCTTGTATTTTCGGTTTAAACATGTCTCTTCCGCTTATCTTTCATGTTTTGCACTGGACAATTTGATACAGTCATGTTTTGCCCTGGATAATTTCATACTGAATTGATTTGCTAGTTCAGAGCAGAAATATAACGCCTATTCTTCATCAGACCAAGGATATCCATGTTCGCAGTGATGGAAGAGGTGAAATCGATACAACCAAAATTGAGCATCCAATCATTGAATCCTGTCCTGCACCTCCAATGTAGGTCCACCCTGCCAATAAATTCACATGCAAACCACTAGTATTACTATCTAATGACAGTACAAAAAGAGTAGTAAGATAGTAGCAAACCATGTACCTTCGTAATGAACAGCTCATAGTGCCACCAATTGGATATAAAGGTTTGGAAGAAAACATGCTCTAATGTTGAACCAGTTGGACTTTTTGTGCAGTTCCACTAAAATTGAGCATCCCTGTTTGCATAGATATTGAAAGTGTGATTACTATAAAAGTGGCACTAGTTGAAGCATAGACTCACAAATATAAGCATTCCAATTTCTTAATGGGAAAAGGTAGCAAGACTATTTCTAACCACCTGTTTGAAGGAATAAATAAGGCAACAATTTGATGTCGAAAGGCATATATAGTTCTTTACGAAAGAATGATCGATTCCTGACCTTTCCTCTTCTTTTAAGCATATTTTGTGCAGTTCAACTAAAATAAAATGCCATCACCGCCTTAACAATTCAGTGACACTGTACAAAAGGAAATGACTTAACATTACATCATTATGTCAGGTATGCAGTCGACAGGCATTAGAGACAACTTACAGACCTCCTCCGATAACATAATGAACATTAATTTTAACAAAGGTGTGACTAGCTTTACCGGGATAATTTGAGTGAACTCTACACCCTCTGTTCCTTAATATAAGACGTTTTCGCGGTTCAATTTAAAGTACCCAAACGTCTAGTATTTAGAAAAACAGGTAGTAGTTTTCTTGAGCTCATATCTGGGAAAGCTTGCCACACTTTATTTATGTCCATACGCTTACGCAACACCATTCGAAATTTTGAATACTACAAATATACACTAATCCAGTGGCTAGTGCAACAGTATAGTAGTTATTTTATTACAGGGTACAGTACAATGGTTTTACTGAACAGATTTCAATAAACTCTAGCACTCGAAGATTTCTATAAGAATTAACAATACAAAATGTAAAGGTAAAGGTAACACGTTTCAGCATTGGTATACTAGCTGTGCATTATCATTAAACCAAATACAAAATTCTAATGGTAACTAGCATTATTAACTAATGACAGTATAAAAAAATTGCAAACCATGTACCTCCAAGGTAAATATCATTTCGAACTCAGGCGGACCTTAAAAATTGCTATCCCAATCTTGATAATCGATCAAACATAAAAACTTGATCGAACGAATCAAGAGAACAGTCGGAGGAGGAGGTGCCCACTCTTGACCTTTCCTCTTGTCTTCATAATTTTTTATGCAGTTTAACCAAAAATGACATCAGCACCTTGGCATTTTGGTGACACTGTACAAAAAAATTAACTTATCTCATGAAAGTGAGGTATGTAATCTATAAGCATTAACAGTGCAAAAATCTGAAGGTAGTAACAAGTTTCATCGTTGGTATATTGGCTGTGCAACAACATTAGAATGCCTTAGCTGAAAAATCTTTAATACATCCACAATCAACAGCTAACCCTAAAATAATCTAGTGACATTAAATGGCATTGCTTAAATTTATCGGTGGCATTAGACTGAGTGCGGCATTAGTTAAATGTGGCATCACTTTAGCAGTAGCATTGCTTGACTTGACTGCTGGCGTTATACTAACAGCAAAAAAGTGACAATAAGAGTGTGGGAGGCCCATTCGGACGGATGAGGATCCCTTGACGTGAACAATCCTACCATTCTATCACTGACATGTGGGACCCCCAAGTGGGGTCCCACCAGTCAGCGAAGGAAAGGCAGGGTAAGGCAGTGATAGCCACGTCAGAGGATCCATGTCCCGGAGGGACAGTGGGCGCACCAGTACGATGTACCTCCACGGACGCATAGAGTGGTGAGGGAGGTATGGTTGCATAGAGCAACAAATATCCAGGCAGCATATGTGGATTACGTCCCATTTTTGTTCTGTTTAGCCACCTTTTTCCTATGTGTGGACAACAAACCGATCGACCTGGTCATTCTCTTTTGCGTTGTCATGCCTTTCTACCCTTCTTCAACCAAGAGACACAAGACTCGTTCCTTAGCTACTGATTTTTCCCTTTTCAACCTAGATGCGGGTTTGATGCCTACTCTCTTGGACAGTACAATCTCCCTTCCTTTCCTTATTCAACCCAGACATGGATTAGTCTGCATGAAGTAGGGTTTCCTTTAATAGTGCAAATTAAGGTTTTCATTTGCGTGACCAGCAGAGCAGAGGATAGCAAATTGGGAATATGGTGGAGTGGAAAAAGATCCATATGCAGCGACATGGCAGATGGGGCAATAGAACAAGGGTATGGTTTGAAAAGAGGTAGTATACCTGAGGGTCGGCGGGAAGTGGCTTCGCTCGTGGTCGTCGTCCTCCGCACGCACTACGAAAGCGAGCTTGGGGACGGAGGTCATCCCGCGTGTGCGCTAGGTCTGAGAGGACGGCGTTGTCGTCAGTGCGTGACCTCGCTCGCCAACCACGAGTGCGTCAACGCTGCACGTCCTTTTCTTCCCCGGCGGATCTGTGACCACCGGTGAGGAGGGAGAGAGAGTCCGTCTTTTTTAGATCTGGAGAGAGGGTGATAGTGTGAGAAGCAAGTGGGCAGCCCTTAGCAAGAAAGCTCTGAAGCTCCAGCTTATATATCTTTTTTATACTACTAGTACTAGAGGTGGAGTAGTGGTAGAGTAGTTTATATTTTCTCTGCAAACAGTACCAGTTAGTCATGCTTCAAAACTGAACGGCACGCCATTAAAAAATAAAGGTCGATAACTAATGCGGCACCTCGGGCCAACGCGGCCAGATCACATTTTGCACAAGAAATTACACACCATGTTTCGTTGACATGTGGTCCTGTTCCAACATGTCAGTGAGACGACGGTGAATCCTTTTGTACAATTTCCGAAAGGACGTGTAAGCCGGGGCGCCTCTTCGTGTACCGTGGCAAACTGGCAACCATCCACCGACTCTTCGCCTTTCCCTCTCGATTTGGAACTGCTGTCGCACGCTCTTCCTCCGTCCTCCATTTGCCTTCACCCTTCCTTCTGCCATTGTTCGATCGTCTTCTCCATGGAGGGAACAAGCCGGAAACGACCACGTTATTCTTCCCCGATCTGAAAGATGACGTGGTGGGGGAACTCACTGATCGGTGCGACGTCATCACCTCGGCTAGTATGGCAGGTTCGTTCAAGACCATTCTCGACTCAACTAATAACATCATTACAAGGAACCCAAGGGTCCAGGAGCGGTTTGATCTCCCTTATCTTCTTCGCTATAAGCCTGTTCGCATGGGCGCGGATGACGGAGGCTTCGCCTTGTGCAAGTTGATGCCGCTTGATAACGATATGTGTGATGTCAAGATGCCATCGCTTCAGGGTAAGGCCTGGGCTGGCGCAAATGGAGATTGGGATGTTTATATTGGGTACAATTGTGAGTGGGAACTTGTGAATGTGTACACTCGTTAGCGGATTCCACTTCCAAAAATCTCCGAGTGCACTGAGGTTGAGCACACAGATGATCTACGTACGTTCAAATACGATCATGGTGACTGTCGTCTACAGAAGATAGCAATTTTTCGAGTTCCCAACCGCTCTTGGAATTACAAGAACTATCAAATTGTTGCTATCTTCGACAAGCTTGTGGCCCTCGTTACTGATTCCATGGTTCGTCCATGGATATTGCAAAAAAATCAGTTTCTGTACATGGATGAGTACTATGATGCAATTGAATACGAGGATCTTGTGTTTGCTGCCACCACTCGTGGCATTGTTTTTGCATGGGATCCTCGTAGTTTCGGTACGTTTGTCTTCCACCATAATTATAATTGTTTCAGCCACATGCATGCGGGTTAGCAAGTTTCCCTTTACTAATTAACCTTGTTCTTGTGTTTCCAAGGTCATGTGAACATTCCACCACCTATACTTGAAAAAATTTATAACCAAGGGGGATATGACGATGGTGATGATCACGAGCATGAGGACGATCAGAACTTATATACTCAGTGGCGCCTAGCAACTAATTCTGATGGATCACCTCTTCTTGTCTCAGATACAAAGGTAATCGTGATTGTTACTACTGAGGTAGCAGGTGTTGTCTCCCATGGTCTCCCTCTCCGTACCTATTCCAACACCCGTTGCAGGGTATTTGGGATGGATACTAGTGTGCTAGCGCCAACACCTTCTCCCTGGTACAGTATTGGTAGTCTTGGAGCAAACTCGCTCTTCCTTGGACCAAACTATCCAATGATGGTTTAAAGGCGATCCAGCTGCTGTTGACACAACGTTACTACCGTTTATGAGAAGCAACTATATCTATATGTAAGTGCATCTAATGCCCCTTAGTGATTTTGGTGTATTGAAGACTTATAAGTTAAGGGACTAATGTGTTTATGAGTGTACACAGGTCTATAAGTCTATGAGGAGTTTGATATTTACAGAGAAATTCGACCCCTAAAATGAATGTCTTCGACTGAAGACTTTGGATTTCTGAAGACTTTCTGATGACTTTGAAATTGAAGAAATTGGTGTGACCTTGAAGACTTGTCCTTCATTCGAGGAACATGAAGCATGAAGACTTTTGTTTTCGTAGTTTCATTTTCTCTTTCTTGAGTCATAGGAAACATCGTACTGTGAAAGGGGGTCGAGGAAATACTAAGGAAAAATTTCCAAGTGATGCTCAACTCAAATCCTACACCTACAAATCCCTTCAAGTGAAGCCATTGGAAATCTCATACAGCTCAGTCAATTTCTTCAGTGAAAGAGACGAAGTTCTTCTGGTCTTTGAGGAATTTGTTCTGACTGAGGAGTTAGGAATTTGCCAGTGCGGATTGCCTACAAGTGAGGAACATGATAGCCCTGAGGAATTTGAGCCTCAAATTTCCGACCGTTGCAGTGCTATGCGCCAGCTGTCCCAAAATATCTACCCACCTAACGGTCATATCATTGAAGGGTGCTGATCCCTAGGCTATAAATAGCCGCCCCCTACAACCACTAGCTGGTTGGCTGCTCCGAGAGAAACTGACACTTGTCATTTGAGAGCATCCCATCCACCGAGGACTTTGAGCGAAAATCATCAAGTGAGGAAACCCAAACCCAAACACCTACAAACCCAAAGTGATTGAGCATCACTGAAGAGATTGATCTTGCGTAGATCCGACACTTGTTACCTTTGAAGACTGTGCTTCTTCCAGACGGTTAGGCGTCATGGTCTGAGCATACAAGAGGAAACTGTGGATCGCCGAGTGACCGAGTTTGTGAAGGTTTGGAGGTCACCTGAAGACTGACCATGAGTGATTGGGCGAGGTCTGTGTGACCTTAGCTCAAGGAGAATACCGTGAGGACTGTGTGTCCTCAGGTTTAAATACCAAGCCGCACCAACCAGAAGTACAACTGAGACAGCAGTTGGAACTAGTCTACCAAATCATTATCTTCACCAAGCTTACTGGTTCTATTTCCTCAACTCTTTCATTTCCTCATTACTATGTTGTGTGCCTGTTCATATCTGTTTGAAGACTTTGACTTAAGACTTTCTCTATTTCCTCAGTTCAAATTCTTCAGTCTGTCTGTCTTCTTCCTGTGTTATCTTGTGTTTACGCTTTCTGTACTCTCTTCATTTCATCACGATGACCATGCTTATGTTCTATTATGTTTACATCTGAGTACTTATTCTGCTGCAAGTAGTTCTTCGCTTAGGAATTTCCTCACCCTGAAATTCCTCAGTGAAGAATTCGTAAAATCGCCTATTCATCCCCCCTCTAGTCGACTTAACACACTTTCAATTGGTATCAGAGCAAGGTACTCCCTTGTTCTGTGTGATTTTGGTTTAACCGCCTGGAGTTTTAGTTATGTCGACCGTAGGAATGAAGACCGTGTCATGCCCCATCTTTGACGGTCACGATTATCCCAAGTGGAAGGCCATGATGAAGAAGCGCCTCATGGCGATGAACAGCAAGCTGTGGACCGTCACTGAGATTGGTCTTACCGACCATGCAAGATGGCGGAAGCTGATGACATTCGCAAGTACACTCTTCTCAACCTCACGGCAAAGGACGTCATTTGCTCCTACCTGTCTCAAAATCAGTTCAGGAATATCATGCATCTCAATCATGCGAAGCTTATCTGGGGCCGACTCTCTGAGGTCTATGAAGGTCATCGAACTCGTCATGATCCTTGGTTTGAGGATTTCAAGGAAATACTCAAAGCAATGACATTCGAACCAGAATCATCATCTTCTACACCATGCCTTATGGCAAAAAGTGCTAAGGTAACCGAATGCTACCTATACGAGTCCAGTGATGATGAATCTGGTGATGAATTTGGACCTAGTTATGTCAAACTTGCTTCCTTTGCCACTAAACAACAAAGAGCTTTGGAAAACGTTCAGTACATGCTGGATACTAGCAATGATATGTTGGGTAAAGAAATGGATCGGTCGAAAGCTTTGGCTGAAAGTCTTCAGAGGCTTCAGTCTGAGTTTGACACCCTTCTAGGTCATCATAACACTCTCTTATCTGATCATGAGAAGCTTTTTTATGAATTTCTTCAAAGAAAGCAAGATCTTGAAAAGCTAAGGGTGAGTTATGAAGATCTTCAGAAGGAGCGCGATTCATTACTTGCTCAACAAATCAGCGCTACCTAGGAAGAACTCGTTCCTCCATGTTTGAAGTGCATTGAATGAGAATCTGCTATTCTTCACCTGGATGTTTAAATGCTTCTAATATTACAAATTCTTCACCTGTCTCTGCTGTCACTAATTCCTCATCTGAGGACATTGATAGTATCACTAATGATGCAGGGCTGAAGGAATTGTATATGACAGGCATGTACAAAAGCCTCAAAGGGCATCAGACTCTTTGTGATGTGCTTAAAAAGTATATCCTCAATAGGAACCCTAGAAAAGAGGCTATTGCCTTTGAGAGGAAAATCAACGCTGATGGAACATATTGGAAGCCTGAGCAGTACCCCAAAACCTAATGGGTTGCTGCAAAGGGACCTCCAGTAGATCCATCTAATCTATCTGGCTTTACATGTGAATCTCCTCATTCTTCTGATGAGTCATCTGACTCTAACTATAAAATGTTCAAAAATCAGAATGGTGAAGTATTTGCTAGATATGTTGGCACTAACTGCAGGAACGGTTCTCCTATGAAGAAACTCTGGGTTCCCAAAAGGTGCCTTGAAAATCTTCAGGTGAATGTCCTCATGACACCACCTGTGAAGAATAGAAACCCCAGATCAAGTTCTTCATATGGACCAAATTCTTCATATGGATCAAAGTCCTCATATGAACATCATCATGCTAACACCTCTGTTTCGCAGGGAAGAGCTAAGGGCTATTAATATGAGCATTACTCCTCTAACCATTATGTTCATAAGTCCTCGAAGAATTTCTCTGCTTATTCATATGCTTATCCTAACTCCTCTTATGTGAAACGAAGTGGAATGGCTTCTATGCCACCATTCTCTTATGGAGCTCGCAGAAAGATTAACTCTTTGCCACCCCTTCAGATGTGGGTGGTGAAGAAAAAGAACTAATCTCTTTTGCAGGGACAGGTCTCCAGACACACTTAAACGTCTGAAGAATTTGCTAGAGACCTGTATATGCCTGAAAAGACACGGGCTAATCATGGAGAAATGAACTTTCGTTTCTCACGTCCTCATTTTGTCTTATCTGTTACACTGCTTGATGAAATTGATCTGATGAATTTGATGTCATATTCTTCACTAATGAAGTATATGAGTTCGTAAGCTGCACTAATTCATTTGCAGGATGACCAACCCAAAGCCACTGAGTGGGTCCTCGATGGTGGATGTAGGAACCACATGACTGGTGACAAGAATCTATTAACGGATGCTCCCTTATCTCCATCGCATCTGAAGCATATCATCTTCGCTGACAAAGACAAAAGCAAGGTATTGGGTCTAGGTAAGGTTGCGATCTCAAAGGATCGACACATGGACAAAGTCATGCTTGTCGAGTCCTTAGGATACAACCTCATGTGCATCTCAATGCTTTGTGATCTTGATATGGTTGTTGTCTTTGGCAAGTATCGTTGTGTTGTGATCATGGAAGCTGACGATTCCAAAGTCTTCAAAGGCTTTAGGAGAGGAGATTTGTATATTGTTGATTTCTCTACAGGACCTCAAACAGATGTATGTCTACATGCAAAAGCTTCAGAAGGCTGGCTATGGCATCAACGACTTGGTCATGCTGGCATGAGGAATCTGCACATGCTCGCGAAGAAGAAGCATATCATTGGCATTGAGAATGTCAAATTCCTCAAGGATCACTTATGCGGAGCCTGTGAAGCTGTAAAAATGACCAAGGCCAAGCATCCAGCAAAGACTATCATGTCTACCACTCGACCATTTGAATTGCTTCACATGGATCTCTTTGGTCCTAATCATTATTCAGCAAAAGTATTCAAACGATTTTCCTCGAGGGCTTCAACCAACTTTGGTGTGAAGATCAAGCACATCAGAAGTAACAATGGAACTTAGTTCAAGAATTCTGGTCTTGATGACTATCTTGATGAACTTGGTATTACTCATGAGTTATCTGCTCCTTACACTCCTCAGCAGAATGGCTTCGTGGAGCGCAAGAACGGGACTCTTGTTGAGATGGCTCGCACTATGCTTGATGAATACAAGACGCCTCGTCGATTCTGGATTGAGGCAATTGATACTGCGTGTCACATCATCAACAGGGTATATCTTCACAAATTCTTCAAGAAGACTGCATATGAACTCCTCACTAACAAGAAACTCAATGTGAGTTATTTCAAAGTCTTCGGTGCTAAATGTTGGATTAGAGACCCTCATCACAGTTCTAAATTTGCACCAAAAGCACATGAAAATTTCATGCTTGGTTACGGAAAGGACTCGCACTCCTACAGAGTCTTCAACAACATTCACCACAAGGCTGTTGAAACTGTACATGTGCGGTTCGATGAAACTAATGGCTCGCAAAGAGAGCACCTACCTTCTGTGTTAGATGAACAGTCACCTGAGGAAACTATCAAGTTCAAGGCTACTGAGGATGTCATTCCTACCGAAGAATCTGTTGAAGAAATCATTCTAGAACATGAAGAACGTCATGCAGATGCACCTGAAGAAAATGCTGATCAAATTCCTCGACGACAACTCGCTCATCCTCGCGTTGCAAACGAAGTGCAGATTGAGAAGATCATCAGTGACATCAACATTCCAGGTCCTCTCGCATGCTCAAAAGCTTCACATTTGTCTAACTTTTGTGGTCACTTTACTTTCGTCTCTATCACAGAGCCCACTAAGTTAGATGAAGCATTTCTGGAGCCTGAGTAGATTCAAGCTATGCATGAGGAATTACATCAATTCGAGCTCAACAACGTCTGGGAACTGGTCAAACGTCCAGATCCTCGCAAGCACAATATCATCGGCACAAAGTGGATCTACCACAACAAGCAAGATTAAAATGGCCTTGTGGTGAGGAATAAGGCATGGCTTGTAGCTCAAGGCTACACACAGGTTGAAGGAATTGATTTCGATGAAACTTTTGCACCTGTAGCTAGACTTGAGGCTATCCGCATATTACTTGCTTATGCTAACCATCATGATATCACTTTATATCAAATGGATGTGAAAAGTGCATTCCTCAATGGTAAGCTTGAGGAAGAAGTATATGTTGCCCAACCACAAGGTTTTGAAGATCCAAAGCATCCAGACAAAGTCTTCAGACTCAATAAGGCCCTCTATGGCCTCAAGCAGGCCCCTCGGGCATGGTATGATACTTTGAAGGAATTCCTCATGAAGAAAGGCTTCAAACCCGGTTCACTTGACCCAACTCTTTTCACTAAATCTTATAATGGTGAATTGTTTGTGTGCCAAATTTATGTTGATGATATCATTTTTGGCTGTATTGACCAACGTTACAGTGATGAATTTGCCCTATATGATGAGTGAACAATACCAAATGTCTATGATGGGAGAATTGAAATTCTTATCAGGTCTTCAAATTCGTCAACAGTGCAATGGCATATTCATATCTCAGGAGAAATACCTCAAGGATGTATTGAGGAAATTCGGCATGTAAGATTGCAAAGGCGTCAAAATCCCTATGCCCACAAATGGCCATCTATGCACTGATGAAAATGGTATTGACTTTGATCAAAAGGTATACCGCTCCATGATTGGTTCATTATTGTACTTATGTTCATCTAGGCCCGACATTATGCTTAGTGTTTGCATGTGTGCCCGATTTCAAGCTACACCGAAGGAATCACACCATAAGGCTGTGAAACATATTCTTCGATATATAGCTCACACACCAACACTTGGATTATGGTACCCCAAGGGCTCGGCTTTTGATCTCATTGGATATTCAGATTTTGACTATGCTGGTGATCGTGTGGACCGCAAGTCAACATCTGGCACATGCCATTTCCTCGGACGATCCTCGGTCTATTGGTCCTCGAAGAAACAGAACTGCGTATCACTGTCTACTGCTGAAGCTGAGTACATTACTGTTGGTTCTTGCTGTGCTCAACTGCTATGGATGAAGCAAACTCTCAAGGACTATGGCGTCAACGTGAAGAATGTGCCACTCTACTGTGACAATGAGATTGCCATCAATATTGCTCATAACCCAGTTCAACACTCGAAGACAAAGCACATTCAGATTCATCATCATTTTCTTCGTGATCATGTGTTGAACGACGACATTTCTATTGAGCATGGGAAGACTGAAGAACAGCTAGCCGATATCTTCACAAATCCCTTGGATGAGAAGAGATTTAGCAAGTTGCGGTGTGAGCTAAATATCTTAGGATCTTCGAATGTTCTTTGAAAAGGACACTCATCCTAACACTTATGCAAAATTGATGACTTAGATGTGCAACACATGAAGAAACGATTTTCTTCTAACACTCTAAGTGTGAAGAAATTAATGAAGAATTTGATTCTCAGAGCCCTACGACAATTGTACGCGGTGTCTGAAATCATCATTCTTATACGGTGGGTCACGCCACCACCAAAAGTTGAAAAACCTTCAATTTGAGTTTTTCCTCAGTTTTGTAATTCCTCAGTTGTTCAATTTCTTCAAGTTTGCAATGTGTACACCATTTCCGTCATTTTTCTTCATTGGATATATATATATAAATATATACATATACATATACATACATATTATATATATATATATATAGGGTGGGTCTATTATGATAACACCCCTTAAGAGTCTTATTCTGCACACCACTTTCTTATCCTGCTAACACCCCCCGACGACCGCACCCCCAATCCCCACTACCTTCGTCAACCAACCCCCACCTTCTTCCCCTCGCGGCCCGCAGCGTGCCCCCGCTCCCCCACCCCACCTTCTTCCCCCACACGCCGCTTCTCCCCCCACCACGCGCACCTCTTCCTCCTAGCCGGGGTCGCCACGGCTCCTCATCCTCCCGCCGTGCGCCCCACATCTCCCCTCCTCGCCTGCGGTGAAACCCGCCGCCGAGCCGAGGCCTGCCCTACCACCAATGGATCCGGCCAGGGACTTGACCTCCCTCGCGTCAGATCCAAGCCCAGCCGCTGACAATTTGTGGATCCACATCCGTCCATGCCCCACCTCCCCCTGCCACCCTACCTTCCTCCTATCCGGCAGGGCCTGCCGCGACCACCCATCTCCCCACGACCAACGGCCTTTCTCCCCCCGGCGGCGCGCTGCCACAACCTCCTCTACCCTCGGCGCCGGATACGCATCCCGGCCGCCTCCCCTAGCGGCGATGCACACCTCCCATACGCCCTCAACCTTGATCCCGTGCCAGAGGCCTCCACCCTTTCCCCACCTTCCCCCCGTCTCCCACATCGAGACCCGCCAGCGGTGGCTGTCAGATCTGTGGTCCTCGCGCCGGCCACTGCCACCTTCTCTCCCCATGTCGCAGGCCTTCCCTCCTCATTCTTGTTGCCAGATCCGGCTTCCCTCGCGCCCGTCGGCACCGTCGGCCACCCCGTGCACTCCCATCCATGGCGGCGGTTCCTGGAGATTGACGCAGCGGCGTGGCCGGGGTTGGAGGAGATGGCGCAGATCCAGTCGCGCCACCGGCAGGTGCCCCGGCGCATCCCGCGGCCATGGCGGGATCCCCACCGCGGGCATGCCCCTTCCGACCGGCCTCCCTGATGGCCGCCTCCCGCGTTCCTCTTCTGCTCCATCGCCAAGCACTGCCTCAAGTACGAACGAGGTCATTGGCGGCGAGATTCAGGCAAGTTTGCCCTGCATTCGAGCGAGCAGTTCGGCTAGCGCGGCCATGCGGTTTGGCCAGCCCATGGCTTCAGTTCGTGGGCGCCGGTGCGCTGCCGCGGGTCGGGTCATCCTCTCTGACTCCGGCCAAGATCCATCGCCACCGTACCCCCTTCCTTCGCTCCCACGTATGGGCAACAGTCGAGCACCCCACCAACTCCGATCTGCGTGTCCTCCATTGCTCTGTCCTCGCCGACACGTTCCCATGAACAAGGAGTTAGCTTAGTTGTTTATTGCCGTTCACTTATGCTATTGCCACTGAACCTCCACGAGTAGGACTGCAGTTTGCTCTGTAGTTCTTTTTCGATTGGGGAGTGAACAAGTGTTTGTGCTGATTGGGGAGTCGATGCTCAACACACCTCTGATCTTGTCCTATGCCGTGCTTGCGTCTTGATCAAGGGCGATAACACACTTGCAGTGAAGTTCGACGGCGAGCCGTTTGTAGTGCAGTCCGATGGTGCTCGCAGGCTAGCAGTGTGTAGCTCGTTTCTTTTCTTTTCACTTCAATTTATTGTAAAAAAGTGGAATCGTCTGTGCCCTTTCGATTGTGTGTCGCCTCCACCGCCAAAGTGTGCATGCGGTTCAGTGTGTAGTGTTGCTGCGCGTGGAGCAACACTGAGGATAACGGCGAGCAAGGGATGCAGTCCAGTCGCTTGGCCGTGCAGTTTGCTTTGATTTGTCTTGCGGCTCAATTGTCCAACTGATGTAGTTCAATAAGTGATTTTGGTTCCGGCAAAAACTTATGTGGTTCGCTCCGTAAAAATGAATGTGTACGAAGAAACACTTACGCAGTCCTCTCTCGCGTGCGGGGAAGCTGATGCCGTGACCATGCAGTCCCAACGCTATGTGTAATGTGTAGCGTGCAAACAAAAAATGTAGTCCACTCGCCTCGTCCCCGCAGTGCATATTTCATTTTTAAACCAAAAAAATATATATGCAGTGCACTACGGGAAAATCAAAACTTTGTAGAGAAAAAGAAAAAGAAAAATGCAGTGCACTCCGGTCTTTAAAAAAGTCTGCTCCGAAGGACTTTGTAGCACACTGTTGAAAATTTTTACGTCTGACAAAAGAAATCATGAAGTGCGCTTGCTCGTCCGATGCAGTGTGGTTTTTCGTCTGAAGCAGTGCACTCCACCTCATTTGGGAAAATTTACGTCCCACAAAAAAAACCATGCAGTGCACTTGCCCATCTAATGAAGTGCGGTATTTAAATGCGAAGCGGTCGTTCTTCTTTCCCCGTCTCGAGAAAAATACGCCAAAACAAAAGAAACCATGCAAAGTGCACTTGCCTATCTAATGAAGTGCGGTATTTAAATGCAGGCGGTCGTTCTTCTTTCCTCGTCAGAAAAAATGCGTCTAAACAAAAAAAACCATACAGTGCACTTGCCCATCGATGCAGTGCGGTATTTTATCTGAAGCAATGCGTTCTTACATCGTCTGATAAATATGACGATTTTGGTCTCGCGAAGAACAGAGTGTCCGTTTTTCGGTAAAATCGAAATTACTCTTAAACCGTAAGGAATTAGAGAGAGTGTTCTACATGAAAAAGTTGCATATCGTCAATATCTTTCCAACGGCGTATGATTTGAATTATTCCGACAAGCCGTTCATAAAAATTTCACGAAAAAACAGCCGCTGCCTCTCGAAGTCAGCCGCACGATTTTCAAAATTAATTAAGAACCGTAAGGAATCTCAAAACCATTTCAACATATGAAAGTTGCGCCTTTTCGTAGCTTTCCAACGGCGTATCATACGTCTCGCTTTGACAAACGGTTAGAAAACTGGAGCAAAACAGTACCGAAAATTTCAAAAAAATTGAAAAACAAAGTTCCGCGATTTAGTAAATTTGAAACTGCTCTTAAACTGTGACGAATTAGAGAAACATTTATATATGAAAAAGTTGCGCCTCGACGATATCTATCCAACGGCGTATCGTTTGCTTCATTCCGACGAGCGGTTTAGAAGAAATCGCCAAAAAACGCTCGCTGCCACTCGTCATGGGACGCGCCAATTTGAAAACTGCTCTTAAACCGTGTGGAATCTCGGAAAGTGTTCAACATGTCAAAGTTGCGCCTAATCCATAGCTTTTCAACGGTATATTACACGCCTCATTCCGATAAACGGTTAAAAAATTAGAGCGAAAACAGTACCGAAAATATAACGCGTGCAGTTTTTTTTGACGAGAAGTTCACTCGTGTGAGTACTGCAACACACTTGGTTCAAAGAATGACGTGCACTTGCGTTCAGCATGCAGTGTGGAAGTGGTGTGCAGGATAGTTATTCTGCTAATATTAGCAGAATAGACAGTCTGTGTGTGTGTGTCTATATATATATATATATATATATATATATATATATATATATATATATATATATATATAGTGATGCTATTCGTCACACAGGGTGCAGAATAAGTTATTCTTCACCCGAGATAATTTTACGATCATTTCATAATTAAATTACGGTTGGAATTCAAATAGTTACGTTTCTATTGATTCACTACGTAAAATTTGACATAAGAAAATAAAAATATAGGTCATAAGACAAGAAAATTTATAGTTTATGTGTATTTACATTATATTTTTTACGTTTGTAATTTTACATAACACAAAATATTTGTTACAACGATTATATATATTTTTACGATCTTTTTTTACGTAAAAAATAAGACAAAACTTAAACGTAAAGTTACAGTCCATTGATGGTAAAATAAGGGGGTGAAGAATAACTATTCCTCACCCAGGGTGACGAATAGTCAATCCTATATATATATATATATATATATATAAATATATATATATATATATATATATATATATATATATATATATATAGGATTGACTATTCGTCACTGGTGAGGAATAGTTATTCTTCACCCCTCTATTTTACCATCAATGCACCGTAATTTTACGCTTCGTAAGTTTTATCTTATTTCTGACGTAAAAGAGACCATAAGAAAATATATAATCGTCGTAAAAATATTTTATGTTATGTAAAATTACAAACGTAAAAACATAGTGTAAAATACACATAAACTGCAAATTTTCTTGTCTTATGCCCGATATTTTTATTTTTTATGCCGAAATTTACGTAGTGAATTAATAAGAATGTAACTATTTGAATTCGAAACGTAATTAAATTATGAAATGATCGTAAGATTACCTCGTGTGAAGAATAACTTATTATGCACCCTGGGTGATGAATTGTAACACTATATATATATATATATATATATATATATATATATATATATATATATATATATATATATATACATACATACAGCCCGTCTATTCTGATAATATTATCAGAATAACTATTCCGATAACACTTCTGCACTGCATGCTCAACGCGAGGGCACTTCACTTTCTTTAGCTAGAGCACTGCATTACAGAGACTACTGAACTTCGTGTCGTAAAAAACTAGACGCCGTGTTTTTTCGGTACTGTTTTTGCTCTAGTTTTTTAACCGTTTATTGGAACGAGGCGTATGATATACCGTTGGAAAGCTATGAATTAGGCGCAACTTCTTCATGTTGAACACTTTTCGAGATTCCTCTCGGTTTAAGAGCAGTTTTGAAAATGGTGCGGCCCATGACGAGTAGCAGCGAGCGTATTTTCGCGTTTTTTTCTAAACCGCTCGTCGGAATGAAGCAAACCATACACCGTTGGATAGATATCGTCAAGGCGCATCTTTTTTATAATTATTATTTTCTCTAATTCGTTACGGTTAAGAGTAGTTTCAAATTTACTAAATCGCGGAATTCTGTTTTTCAAATTTTTTCAAATTTTTGGTATTGTTTTCGCTCCAGTTTTCTAACGTTTGTCGAAACAAGGCATGTAATATACTGTTGAAAAGCTATGGGCGAGGCGCAACTTTCATATGTTGAAATGTTTTTGAGATTCCTTATGGTTTTAAGTTAATTTTGAAAATCGTGCGGCGAACGACGAGTGGCAGCAGCCGTTTTTCGCGAAATTTTTACAAACCACTGGTCGAAATGATTCAAATTATACGCCGTCGGAAAGATATCGATGAGGCGTAACTTTTTCATGTAGAACACTTCCGCTAATTCCTTATGGTTTAAGAGCAGTTTTGATTTTACAAAAATGCGGACACTTTGTTTTTTGCGACACCCAAATCGTCGTGTGCACTGCATCAGACAAATGAGTGCTTTAGATTGAAAACTACATTGCATCTGACAGACTAAAGATTGTCATGCGTACACGACGAACGAAGTGCACTGCTTGAGACAGATGAGTGCATTGCTTCTGACCGAAACCGCACTGCATCAAAACGGACTGAAAATCGTCGTGTGTACGCTACAACGAAGTGCACCACATCAGATGGATCAGTGCACTACTTTAGACCGAAACCGCATTGCATCAAACGGAGTGAAAATCATCGTGTGTACGTGAAAACGAAGTGCACTTCAACTCCTAATGCAATTTTAGATGCAATTTTACTTTCGTGTGCACTGCAATAAGGGAACCACAAACTTTTTAACAATGAATTACAATAATTATGAAAAATGTACTTCTTCAGTTCACCGAGCGCACTGCTTTTTACAAAGAAAATATTTTACAAACGGAGTAAAACCCACAATGCAATGTAACAAAATTGGATCCCTTTCCTTTCTTCTGTTCCCCATCACACACGAAATGAACTGAACTGCATGCAAATGACACAATGAGGTGCTTGCCCTGCCGAACCGCAGGCACCGCTGAACGTACGACACTCACGGGGTCGCTCGAACTGCACTGTACCAGCCAGCGAGCTGCACCCCGAACGTCGGTGAGCTGCACCCCGAACACGAGTGAGCTGCAGAGAGAGCAACTCACCCTTTGTGCACCACGGCGGAGTGGGAGGGAGAGGTGGATGGGGCCGCTGGATCTAGCACCCGATGAGGTCGATGGCGGCGGTTTCGATGAGGGGCTCGCACATCGGGCAAGCGGTTGTTGATGCCCGGTGCTCTCGTGTACTGCAAAATAGATGGTGCGCACTGCAAAAGGGTGAGAGGGAGGAGCTGGACTCCGTGAATCCAGAGACCGTCGTCGCCGTCTTTAAAGGAAGCTGTCGTGGCGTGTGGTTGGGTGGCTGTCGACCCCTCCCTTTAGATCGACCGACGAGGCCTTGCCGCCGCGCGGAGCTGCTCAGGCTTGCGAGACGGAGACGGGATCTTGGCGCCCTTGGTCCGGGGAGGCAAGGAGGCGGCGTGTCCTATGAGAATGAGGATTCGGCCTTGATTGCGATGTCGGGGGGATTGGCGCAACTTGCCGGGGAGGAGTCGTCTTGGCACGGAGAAGGTGGGGAGGGTGGGGCGGCGGCTCGGGGCGGGACGGACGGCGCCGGAGAAGGTGGGGAGGGTTGGGGGCGGCGGCTAGGGTGGGCCATGGCACGCCGAAGAAGGTGGGGACGGTGGGGCGACAGCCTGGGTTGGGACAGACGACACCGGAGAAGGTGGGGAGGGTTGGGGCGGCGGCTCGGGTGGGCCATGGCACGCCAAACAAGTTGGGGAGGGTGGGGCGGCAGAAGGTGCGTTCTCGTGGAGAGAGAGGGGAACGAGAGGCGGGGGTTTGGATCGGCGCAGGAGGGAGATTGGTGTCGTGCGGGAGGTGGGGTTGGGAGTGGTTGGTTCTGTTTCGGATCGGGGTGTTATCAGAATAAGGCTGAGGTGTTATTAGAATAAGGTCTTAAGGGGTGTTATCATAATAGAACCACCCTATATGTGTGTGTGTGTGTACATAAACACTATTCTGATCACGGGATCAGAATAATATTCTGATCACAACCTGAACTTCCCATATAACGCGCCTGAACTTCCCTGTGTACGAACCCGACCTTCGGGCTATCTTTGCAACCGTGGCTTCCCCCGCGTATTATTCCGGTCGGTAGTGTTGTCTGGGATGTGACTGTAATCCAGATACTCATACGTGCATTTAAATGCTCGTTTTGATTCATAATTTTGCATTTTGGCGGATTCACTATCGGGGCGAATGAACTCGTGTCTGTTTATAAGTTTAATGCATTCACTGGATGTTCTGGAACCTCCAACATGATGGTAATTTGGTGTAAGTACGAGTTTCGTGGGCAATTTGTCATTAATTTCAACGGATTTGATTTCAAGCTCTGTGTTCTACGTCCGTGGGAGTGGTTCCGCGGCTTCTGTGGATTTGTTATTTTTATTTGAATATAGAGGGCGGATTTGATTGCAGTAGTGAGATTGGACCGTTCATGCGTTGTTAATTCGATCGGGAAGGCGATTGGATCTCATGTCAGCCCGTGCTAGTTTTCGGTTCTTCAATGAGACAGCTTGGTTGATTTATCGTCTTGATGTCAGGGCGCAATAGGATATCGTTCGAGGTCGCGCACTGAGAAGGTGTAGTCACCCAAGTGATTAAATCTGAAAAGCAAATTCGATAATGCGTTTTTTCAGTGATTCTACTGTCTGTGTTACAGAGTTGGACTTCTGCACCTTTTGTGCTTGAACTTCCCTCGTTTTAATGCATGTTTTTTGGGTGATGCTGCAATACGATATGTTCGGTTGGTGTTGTTATAAAAATTTTGTGTATTTTTTTTGTTTTTCAAAGTACTCATATACGTAAATGTGGAGCTGGTCCATAGATACACAAATCATCCTTTTTATATTTATTCTGTCTTCTAGACTAGTTTTTTGGATCATCCACATTCTGTGGTAGTAATTGGACTTCTATGGTACCAGTGATTGAACTTCCTGATTTCCACATTGCAAGGTGGTGCAACATCACGCTATTTTTTTTGTAATTTTCAATTTTCTAATTTGGGTTTTAGTTTGTTCCGTGGCAACTATGGGATTATTCCCAAATATGCATGCATACCTTACTTATTTTTTTGTAACATGTTTGCATACTTCAAACAGTGGTAGAACTTCAGTTTGTGTTTAACGTGAACTTACAAGATTTTTGCTTCTGTGTAATTTGTCTTTCTACATGTTCATTTGATGTTTTTTCAAAACGCCGAACTTCTGTGTTTTTACAACTTGAACTTACCTTTTATTTAGAACATTTGATTAGTTAACTTACGCCTTGTGCATTTTGTTTCTTCGACACTAAACATTATCGCCGGTGTCGGCTTCTGTCCCTCTGGGATGGGGCATGGAGGAGTAATCATAACAGGATGCAACAGTGGATCACGAGGAGGAAGGAGGGCTGAAGATGGCCTCTCTCTTGTGTGCGTTCTTTTTGCTTGAGGTGGTTGTGGAGGTATTGCGATCCTGGTCTTGGTTTGCTCTTTTGTTTTGTGAAGCAATCCATCTACCTTATGCCCCGTACAATTCGACTTGTATGTAAGCAGGATCAAACGGTGGTAGTGTGCATCACTCTCCTCCGTATGCGTGTGTTGTCATTGGATTTGTCCTGGGATCCGGTTTAGTTGCTTTGCTTTGGCATTGATGAGGCACACCAGGATAACCTCCAGAGTTACACGCAGGACTTGAGCTAACCCTCCTCCATTGGCGTGCTTTGGGAGTCTCTTTGGTGGATACAAAGAATCATGGGGATTTCGGCGTCACCCAATTAGGTGGAGGCGCAAGGTTGTGCGGATAGGGCTGTGATCCAGCATCTTGGAAGTCTCCATGTGTTTCGGGTGTCATCCATTTTTGTTGTGGAGCAGGTTGGTAATGCTGTTGGTGCGTTTGAGGTGTGACCCATTGAGGGGGTGGTGCAATGCGTACAGGCTTTGGATTGTGTACTTGCTGCTGGGAACTTCTAAGCTTCTCCATGCGTCTCTCGTCTTGCTGACATAAAAGAAAAAAATGTCTATTAGCACACAAGTCTGCTATACCTTTGTAACTGAACTTAGCATTATTCACAACCTGAACTTCTCATATAAAATTGGTGTTCATGTACATATTTTCCCCCTAGGAGAGCCATCACACTATGCACTGAGCTGAGCATCTGCCAATACCTTTGTACCTGAACTGAGCACCCTTCACAGAATGAACGTCACATCCTGTTTAATTCTACACTATTTGATTACTTATATGTACCTGAACTGAGCACTCTCCACAACCTGAACTTCTTGTTTTGAAAAGGGGAATTACTGTCTATAGTTAAAAACCTGAACCTTCATGAGTTTGAATGGTTGGACTGCTACTGCATACCAACCTGACCTTCATGTGATATCACATGCATGTTCTATTTTCCTTTTATTTATTTTTTTGCACAGAACCAGATACATACCAACCTGAATTCTAGCACACTTACTAGTTGAACTTCACATGGCTTTTCCACATGTGAATGCAGGCAGATTTTAAAAAAGCTTTTGTCGCCTGGACTGATGCTCACACACTACCTGAACTTCACATGGCTCTAAGCAGGCATATTTTACAATGTTGTTTTGTAGCCTGGACTGAGGCTCACACACTACCAGAAGTTCACATGGCTGTAAGCAGGCAGATTTTAAAAAAGCTTTTGTAGCCTGGGCTGATGCTCACACACCACCTGAACTTCACATAGTTGTAAGCAAATAACAAACCGAAGGAAGGAATAAGTTCAACCATACCCTGGCTAGAAGTTCATCCAACCTTTTTCCAGCAGCTGATAGGCCACCTTGAGAACAATTCGTCGTGGAGGTAGGAGAGGAATTCCATGGCAATCCATGTCTTGCAGGGGCGCGAAGTTCACCTACACGAAGCAAGAAGGTCACAGAAGGCAAGATTAAAGAAGAAGGCAAAATTGGTAGGAAGTTCATGTACTGTTGCCGCTGAATTTGAGGGCGCAGCAGATGCCGCCTCCGCGGAGGAGTTGCTCCGTTGGTCACGCCGCTCACCGTAGCTTGCGTCGGGGCCGTAATCTGGTCTGCCAAGGCTTCGGGCGGTGGCGATGGGACGAGGATGCGGCTTCTTGAAGTCCATGGCGGCTTCGTCGCGTCGAACTGTGAGCTCCCTCATGGCCGGCGTCTCGCTGCCGCTGCGCCATGGCTGTGGCCAGCCAGGAGCTGGAGACAGAGGGGAGGGGGCGGACCCGGCCGGCCAGGAGCTGTAGACGGGGGGAGGCAGCAGATCCAGCCGGCCAGAGTCAGACGGGGGGAGGCGGATCCGGTGAAGATCGGCTGACGAGGAGGGAGGAGGTTGGGGATCGAGGGAGGAGCGGCGAGGAGGTGGGTGGCTCGGGATCTCGTGGATCCTGCCTGGCGGCTCGGGATCGGGTGGGATTACATGCGGATTTGGCTGGGCAGTTCGGGGAAGTTCGGGAGGGTCCATCGGGCCCTATATAGCTCTTTGTGATCCAAATAACTATTCTAATCCGGGATTAGAATAGTGCTATCCTATATATATATATATATATATATATATATATATATATATATATATATATATATATATATATATATATATATATATGAGTTTACGCCTCTCTGTGATTCACTTATTGCTATTTCTTCATGTCGCCTTTTCTGCTAAGTGAATGTGATCGGACCCTTCCCCCTCTATGCTAAACTCAACCCAATATATTCACAAATTCTTCATGTGCGTTTGTGTCCTTGTCAGCTGAAGAAATTGCGAATGAAACTTTAAAACTTATCTTATCTAAATTTGCGACTTTGCCGCTCAAACCGTTCTTAATTCTGTGAAATGTTTATCTATTCACCCACGATCTCACACGAGCACCACCTCTAAGTACGTGGGTGACACATGTCAAGCGAATGAGAAGGGTCAGGGGCACGTTCATCCAATTTCTTCGGGAAAACAGTTTTTCACTTCGACTATAAATACCCCTCCCCTTCCTCACTTCCTTTTTACCCCGCTCGAGCTTCCCAAAACCTAGCGCCGCCACTACTTCATCATCGCCGGTGCGGAAGAGCTTGACTGCGTCGACCTTGTCGCCGTCGTACTCGCGCCGGCTACGGATTTCTTCAGTCTGCCGCCGCCATAGCTGTCTTCTTCTGCCAAGTTAGGGCGTGGAAGATCTGAACCGACGAGCTTCACATCTACACTTCCCAGTTCGTCGTGTTCTTCGTCCAGGTTAATTAAAAGTTACTTTTGCTGCCCTCTTTGATTCAAATGTTTTCTACAAAATCTTCAAAAGGTGTTTATTCTTCAAATCTTCACACACTGAACACCTCACATAAGATCTGTTCTTGATCTGTTTCTCTAAGCAACATTTTTTCTTCAAGATTCCTCAATTGTGTGGATTTTTCAATCTGTACAACTTTGGAACCTAAGTCAAAGAACGCTTAGTGAAATTCTTCAAGACTCATCTGGTCAAATTCCTCAAACTTGTTCTTATTGCAAAACCTTCTGAGAACGCATATGACCTCTCCAAATTCCTAGCAACTATACTCTGTTCACAGGTACACATGTCCGCTGTTGAATCTCTAGGTTCTCCTCTATTTAACTCATTTGCAGCGTTCCTTGAAGAAAAGTTGCACACATCTTCAGAGAATTCCATTGCTCAAATTCCTCAGCTGAAGAAAATGGCTGATGGTAAGAAGCCACATAAGGGAGGAAATAGGCCTGAGGTCAATACTGCTTTCGAGATTCCTGATGACATATACAAGGATTATCAGACTCTGATGAGGCCAAATTTGGCAAGGAGGATAAAAACAAGCGCATAAAGGTGCATACAAAGGATAGAGAGGAGATGGGTACGGGAATGGAGAGAGTACAGATATGTTACTCCCAAGTATATGAAGAAATTCGCTCTTAATCCTCCATGCCCAAGACCTCCATTGGCACCTGGCCAAGAAGCTGATCCCACCAGCCTCAAGCGTGGTGAGGACTACCCTGATGAATGGGCCAAGCGCCAGGCCAAGCTAGCCAAAATGGCTAAGGAAGCAGTGAGGAATTTTAATGAGACTCTGCTGCTGCTACCACTACTGAGGCCTCTGCAAGCGAGCCAAAGAAGTCCATGGCAAAGAAGCCTGCTCATAGGCCAAGTGCTTCACTCCCAATGCCCTCACGGCCAAGTTCCTCAGCAATGCCCTCACGGCCAGATTCTTCAAAGCCCTCACAGCCAATTTCTCAAGCTGCTCCAGCTCCTCCAAAGTCTTCAGCTCCTCCGTCAAAATCCTCAGCACCTGTGCATCTCGCCTTGTGCCAAAGGACAACAGGCATCTCTATTGCCTTAGGAGCTTTTGCTAGTTCTTCAGCTCCACCAAATTCATCAACTGGCCCCTCTCTGCTGAAGAAAAAGGCCAATGCTGGACGAGGCTCTCGGCCAAGTCCTCACAAGAAGAAGGTTGCCTTTCAGGTACCATCCGATGACGAAGCTGATGATGAGGAACTTGCTAAAATCATCAGAGATAGGCAGCTCAGGGCCGCTAGAGCCAAAGGCAGCAATGTGCCATTAATACTGGATCCGAAGTTGATCCTAGACTTCATCGACCTATGGCACAAGGATCCCAACACACCTTTGCCGGAGATGAACCTCACTCCTGGTCAAAGTCATGTATTGATTGCCTTCATTGATGAAGAAAAATGGAAATATGAACAAGGAAGGAGAGTGAAGAAAGCGCGGTACAAGAAAGAGCGCTTTCTGAAGCAAAACATTCTGAAGCTTTCACCTGAAGAACTTGTTGCTCTTCAATCTGAGATGAAGCAACTAAGTGATGAATTTGATTGCTACTATGCTGCCTGGCTTGGTGCTAAAGTCAGATTTGTAAAGATAACTGAGAAGTTCATTTCCAATGTTGCAGCCCCAACGCAACAAGAAAATCTTCAGGATGAGGCATCAGCTCAACCTACTGAAGAGCATGCTAGCGCCGCTGATGAAAATCAGGCTGTTGAAGAAACTCAGAGTACCAGGGCTGATGACTGCATTCCAGCCGCTGAAGAAATTGCTAGGGCAACCACTAGTGTTGCGCCTGAAGAAACTGAAGAAGTCAGGGCAACTGCATAAGTTGTGCCTGAAGTTATTGAACCAAATTCTTCTGCTCCTCCTGCACCTACCCCAACTCCGATCCTCCCGTTTGCATCAGATGTGAAGAAGACCAAGGCTGCAGAGTGTGCAGCTCCGAAGAAGATGAAGCCGCTGACTAGCTCTTTTGACAATCCAATTAATGTTGTTCATGTCTCATCCATGCCATCAAAGGACCTTGTTCCTTTTGATGAAGAATATGAGATCCCAAGTGGATCTGATGATGACATTCCTTCTGCTGCTTCTTCAGAGCAGTTGGATGAAGAAATTGAAGCGGATGCAATCCCTTCAACCCCAATAGTCTCATCGCCCATGCCTCAGTTCGCTGCTGAAGAGGTCGACGTTGAAGAAAAGAGTGAAGAAGATGTGGACATTGGGTGCACAACTCTAGTGTTGAACGATGACTTTTGGGAAAGTCAGCACCCCAATTCTCCTCTGTTCACACCCCTACAACAAATTCCTCAGTCCCCTGTGAATACTGAAGTACAGATGGGATCTGAAGAACCTCATGCCACACTGTCTGTTCATGAAGAGATTCTAGCCACTAGTGCCGAAGAAAATGTTAATGAAGAATTGAAGACCCAGACTGCCACTGAAGAAGAAGTTGAAATTCCTTAGCCTATGGATCCTAAGATTGCGATTCCTGAGGTGGTCATGCAATTGACCGATACCCCTCAGCCCAAGCCAAAGGATCCCTTCTCGAAGAAGCATAAATTCAAGGCTGATGACTTCTTCGGCGAGCATGCGTTCTTCACAGACTATAATCCTTATGACTCTACTCGTCTTAGAAGGAAGCGCTACTGGACTGCTAGCCAAGCAAATTTGTATTCTTCACTGCTCTTCAGCAAGGAAAAATTCTTCGACCATGAGCATATTCCTCACGTGGACATGGAATCACTGCCTTGTTTCACCCCAGTCCTCAGTGTGCTTCATGATGCAGGACTGCTGAACTTTTGCAAGGATATTTGCGATTGGAATGAAGAGCTCATTCTTCAATTCTATGCAACTCGCATATCACAAAGCGATGCGTCGATTTATGTGAACTGTTGGGTTTTGGACTGGATGACCAATAATACTCACTATAAAGCACCGGCCTCTGAATTACTTCACGTCCTGCCAGTCAGTCCTCCCCTTGAAGGAACTCGTTGCCTGTACCATGAGCCTGAACTCACTGCCCATTATATGCAAGTGCTAATGAAGCCTCTGAAGCCCGCTCAAGCCCCAAGGACCACATTACTCGTGAAGGAATTGCTATATGTGCCAAGAATAGTCTATCACATTCTGACGAAGACTTTGAGTCCTATCAAAGGCCACGACTCGACTGATGAAGAAGTCATTGGCATCATGAAGAATCTGCTTTTCAATATCATGCATGGCATTCCTGTCAACTATCATGATTTCTTCATGAGGACTACGGCAAATGTTGCACTCTCTCTCGCTTGAGTTGAAGCCTTACGCACCTTGGATTATGAGATTCCTCAGAATAAGGTCTTCACTCAACTACAAGGCTGATTTTCAGAATCACCTCAGCTACTTGCCCCCAATTGAAGTCCTCAAGCGGACATTTTCCTCAGCTGATGAAAAGGGAAAGGCCGCTGCTGTTATTGATGAAGGCAATCATCCTTTGGATGGTCAGTTTCGCAAAGCCGCATCTTACTCCACCAATGATGATTCTGCTACTCATGATTCTACCGTTAATGCATCAAAGCAAAATCCTCAAGCCACAACTCCTAGAGTGATGACTGACCGTGAGCTTCTTCTTAGTCTTCACCAGTAGGTGGATCGAAACCACAAATGGGTTAAGCATCAGTTTGGTTCTATTCTTCACAACATGACTGCTACACACAATGCAGTGAAGAAAAACCATTACTACCTCCATGAAGTCTTCGGTCGCACTTGGGCTGTCTTATCACATCTGTATGGTGAAGAAGATCTGAAGCAAATGGGTCTCAAGGAGTATTTTGACTGGTCTGCTCCTCCACTGAAGAAATTCAAGAAGGTCAAGGTTCCTTCCTTGGTGGCCAGCTCATATTCTTCATCACGCGAAACCGATGAGCATGAAGACTTGGACGACACTGCGGCAGGCCCTACAACAACAAACGACCCCAACAATGCTAGCGCTCTCCATCAACTTGATTTTCTTCAGGGGAATTAGTCCTCATTTTTTGATCCTTTTGGTCATTTGATGACAAAGGGGGAGAAATTTGAGTTAGTCTTCAAGCGGGTCTACCTATATGGGCGTTTTTTTTGCAAAGTTACAACTCTCGTTCTTCTGAGATTTTATTCGATCGAGTTGTAAACTTAAACTCTATGGTGGTCTGATACTTTTGCTGAGGTTTTCTGCATGCTTATTCCTCATTAATGTTAATGCATGCATGCTGAATTACATCGATCACCATATTTCATCATGCATTTCAAATTCTTCATATTATATGTCAAATGCGTGTATGAATTACATGATATAGGGGGACATCTCCATGATTCTACTCTTCAAGTGTGCATTGCCTTAAAAGCAAATTCCTCACTATGCACATCTTTAGGGGGCTTCTATATCTTGCAATCAAATTCCTCAATATCAGTACTTACACTTCATATGTTTATCCCCGTTGAAAACTTAACCGATATTGTCATCAATCACCAAAAAGGGGGAGATTGTAAGTGCATCTAGTGCCCCTTAGTGATTTTGGTGTATTGAAGACTTATAGGTTAAGGGACTAATGTGTTTATGAGTGTACGGGTCTATAAGTCTATGAGGAGTTTGATATTTACAGACAAAGTCGACCCCTAAAATGAATGTCTTCGACTGATGACTTTGGATTTCTGAAGACTTTCTGAAGACTTTGAAAGTGAAGAAATTGGTGTGATCTTGAAGACTTGGCATTCATTCGAGGAACAGGAAGCATGAAGACTTTTGTTTTCGTAGTTTCATTTTCTCTTTCTTGAGTCATAGGAAACACCGTACTGTTAAAGGGGGTCGAGGAAATACTAAGGAAAATTTTCCAAGTGATGCTCAACTCAAATCCTACAACTACCAATCCCTTCGAGTGAAGCCATTGGAAATCTCATACAACTCAGTCAATTTCTTTAGTGACAGAGACGAAGTTCTTCTGGTCTATGAGGAATTTGTTCTGACTGAGGAGTTAGGAATTCGCCAGTGCGGATTGCCTACAAGTGAGGAACATGATAGCCCTGAGGAATTTGAGCCTCAAATTTCCGACCGTTGTTGTGCTACGCGCCAGTTGTCCCAAAATATCTACCCACCTAATGGTCATATCATTGAAGGGCATTTATGTCTTATCATGTCGGGCTGCTCCCAAGGCTATAAATAGCCGCCCCCTACAACCACTAGTTGGTTGGCTGCTCCGAGAGAAACTGACACTTGTCATTTGAGAGCATCCCATCCTCCGAGGACTTTGAGCGAAAATCATCAAGTGAGGAAACCCAAACCCAAAGTGATTGAGCATCACTGAAGAGATTGATCTTGCGTAGATCCGACGCTTGTTACCTTTGAAGAATGTGCTTCCTCCAGACGTTTAGGCATCATGGTCTGAGCATCCAAGAGGAAATTGTGGATCGCCGAGTGACCGAGTTTGTGAAGGTTTGGAAGTCACCTGAAGACTTACCACGAGTGATTGGGCGAGGTCTGTGTGACCTTAGCTCAAGGAGAATACGGTGAGGACTGTGTGTCCTCAGGTTTAAATACATAGCTGCTCCAACCAGACGTACAACTGACACAACAGTTGGAACTGGTCTACCAAATCATTGTCTTCACCAAGCTTACTGGTTCTATTTCCTAAACTCTTTCATTTCCTCATTACTGCGTTGTGTGCCTGTTCATATCTGTTTGAAGACTTTGACTGAAGACTTTCTCTATTTCCTCAGTTCAAATTCTTCAGTCTGTTTGTCTTCTTCCTGTGTTTACGCTTTCTGTACTATGAGCTTGTCTTCATTTCATCATGATGACCATGCTTATGTTCTGTTATGTTTACATCTGAGTACTTATTCCGCTGCAAGTAGTTCTTCGCTTAGGAATTTCCTCACGCTGAAATTCCTCAATGAAGAACTCGTAAAAATCGCCTATTCACCCCCCCTCTAGTCGACTTAACGCACTTTCACTATACCTCAGACATTGCGGTGGTTCCCTACCCTGCTCCTGATATATGCCACTTCAGCCTGGATGATCAGTCCTGCGTTGCTCTCGATATTGACAATAGCTGGCCCTTCCCAGAGCACCTATGGTTCAAAGCAAGCGTTTCCAACACCAATGATTGGTTGAGTTGAAGTTCATTTTATTGCTTGTTATTTGTTGTGTGACGAAAACTTCAGTATTTACTAGAATGTTTTGTTGGAAATAATCTATAATCCAACATGTATCATCATTGTCCTTGTGTGTTGATTACTTGTTGTATGTAATGAATGGTACATTTGCAAATGCATGTCATAGACTCAAATTATGAATGGTTTTCGAGTCACTTCTTGGAGTGCGAGTACCGTAGTAGTATAGCCAGCATCCGGTTAGTATATGAAGTTGCCACATCACATAGATCCAACCTAAAATTGGAGTACCAGATCTGAGATGCCACGTGTACCAGATGAATGACTCCAAGTTCGACCACCGTGACGCTAGGTGCGAGTCGAGGAACACTGTTGGAGAGACCCCCTCATAATTTTTCTACATTGGTTGTTTGATTCATAGGATAGAATGCTATAGGATTTTCCCCCTATGTAATCATGTTTTAATTGGCAATCTAGCACCCACTCCAACTTTTGTTTCACTTCCTTTGATCCTACGAATAGAGTACTTGCTCTAAATGATGTGGTGCTGCAAGAGCCGCCTATATTAATTAACCATGCTCTAAAAAGGTGGACCAGCTTTGGCTGTAGTAGTACTATACTACGTTAGTAGGTGACCTTGCGCTTGGCTCTTCTCCTCTTCCGGAAGTCGAAAAATAATGATGGTACTGTACTACTTCTGGCAATCTGACACCAAATGAACTGCTGCACGTCCACCGCTTGTAAGCAAAAGTTTCTCCTCGTGCTACGAGCCACCACACACACGTTGGCGAGGGAGAAGGCGTAGTAAGCAAGCTTCTCATCGTTCTGCGAGTTGACGGGACACATCAAATTTACGTATTTATTAGTACTCTCTTCAAAAAGGGCCAGCCATGTCCATGGCTACCATCCCGTGCTCTGTCATTGAGTACATGCACTATTCACGTGCCATCGAGGAGAAAAAAATTGCGTAGTACTAGGTGCCATCGAAGTGCACGACTCACTTACACACTGCATATCTCCATTTTCTTGCATGACACGCCACCTTGATGCTAGATGTCCCGCATGTCATGGAGGCATATAGTATGATTTTGTAAAATGAAGGCATATAGATGTCCCGCGTGTCGGCAACAGGATGAACAAAGCTCATGCCTTAAATGAAAGAGTGGAAGAACATAGATTCCCAACGACCGAGAAGGAGCTACTAACCTCGGGGTGGAGCGTCTGCACTCATAATATTTTATATTATTCAGCAATATAAAATCAACCAAATCTCTCCACGTTCCTATACCATTCTATAGTATGATAATAACTTTGAACGTAAGCCATCGATTCACTCTATCCAATGGTCATAGTTGGAAAATTCAAACAAAACCAAGCATTGCATCAACTCTTTTTTCGAGATCAACTCTTTTAGCACTTAGATTGTTGCCGCCTGCCCACCTAGCCCACCTATATATCCACTCACGTGTGATGACCACATGAGCTATCCACTCAGATTGTATGTTAAAAAAATAAAGGTCGACAAGTAATGCGGCACCTCGGGCCAACACGGCCAGATCGCATTTTGCACGAGAAATTACACATCATGTTTCGTTGACATGTGGTCCCGTTCCAACATGTCAGTAAGACGACGACGACTCCTTTTGTACAATTTCAGAAAGGACGTGAAGGCCGGGGCGCCTCTTCGTGTACCGAGGCAAACTGGCAACCGTCCACCGACTCTTCGCCTTTCCCTCTCGATTTGGAACTGTTGTCGCACGCTCTTCCTCCCTCCTCCATTTTCCTTCACCCATCCTTCTGCCATTGTTCGATCGTCTTCTCCATGGAGGGAACAAGCCGGAAACGACCCCGTTATTCTTGCCCCGATCTGAAAGATGACGTGGTGGGGGAACTCATTGATCGGTGCGACGTCATCACCTCGGCTAGCACGGCAGGTCTGCTCAAGACCATTCTCGACTCAACTAATAACATCATTACAAGGAACCCAAGGGTCTAGGAGCGGTTTGATCTCCTTATCTTCTTTGCTATAAGCCTGTTCGCATGATGGCGGACGACGGAGGCCTCGCCTTTGTGCAAGTTGATGCCGCTTGATAACGATACGTGTGATGTCAAGGTGCCATCGCTTCAGGGTAAGGCCTGGGCTGGCGCAAATGGAGATTGGGTTGTTTATATTGGGTACAATTGCGAGTGGGACTTGTGAATCTGTACACTCGTCAGCGGATTCCACTTCCAGAAATGACCGAGTGCCCTGAGGTTGAGCACACAGATGATCTACGTACGTTCAAATATGATCATGGTGATTGTCGTCTACGGAAGATAGCAATTTCTCGAGTTCCCAACCGCTCTTGGAATTACAAGAACTATCAAGTTGTTGCTATCTTTGACAAGCTTGTTGCCGTCCTTCGTGGTTATTTGGATGGATATTGCTCAAAAATCAATTTCAATACACGGATGTGTACTGTCATGCAATTGAATACGAGGGTCTTGTGTTTGCTGCCACCACTCGTGGCACTGTTTTTGCATGGGATCCTCGTAGTTTTGGTACGTTTATCTTACACCATAATTATAATTGTTTCATCCACATGCATGCGAGTTAGCAAATTTCCCTTCTCTACTAATTAACCTTCTTCTTGTGTTTCCAAGGTCCTGTGAACATTCCACCACCTATACTTGAAAAAATTTATAACCAAGGGGGAGATGATGATGGTGATGATCACGAGCATGAGGACGAGCAGGGCTGGCAACTCATTCCAATGGATCGCCACTTTTTGTCTGTATACATCCCACTGCTGATGTTACTACTGAGGGAGCAGGTGTTGTCTCCCATGGTCGCACTCTCCGGACCTATTC
Organism: Aegilops bicornis; assembly: GCA_021605145.1. Taxonomy (NCBI): domain Eukaryota; kingdom Viridiplantae; phylum Streptophyta; class Magnoliopsida; order Poales; family Poaceae; genus Aegilops; species Aegilops bicornis. The sequence goes on from CM038674.1 coordinate 245,412,533, forward strand.
CAACACCCGTTGCATGGTATTCGGGATGGATAGTAGTGTGCTAGCGCCAACACCTTCTCCCTGGTACAGTATTGATAGTCTCGAAGCAAACTCGCTCTTCCTTGGACAAAACTATCCAATGATGGTGAAAGACGATCCAACTGTTGTTGACACACAATGTTACTACCATTTATGAGAAGCAACTGTATCTATACGTCGGACATTGCGGTGGTTCCCTACCCTGGTCGTGATATAGTAGGCCGATTCAGCCTGGATGATCAGTCATGCGCTGGTCTCGAGATTGATAGTAGCTGGCTCTTCCTAGAGAATCGCATGTGGTTCAAAGCAAGCGTTTCCAACACCGTGGATTGGTTGAGTTGAAGTTCATTTCATTGCTTGTTATTTGTCGTGTGATGAAAACTTTAGTATTTATAATGTATCCTCGTTGTCGTTGTGGATTGATGACCTGTTGTATGTAATTAAACGATATGTCTGTGATAAACTTACTAAATTTATGAATGGCTTTCGAGTCGCTTCTCTGAGTGGGTGCTGCGACGAGGCAAAAGAATATTTTCCGAATACATAATTGTACGTGCATTGCAACAGGTTATTGGATGAGGCCAATCAACAATAGTACACTATTTGTACTAGCTTCACATGCTGCACTATCTCTATGTCTACGTACGTAATACAACAAGTTTTAAACTTGAGACTAGCCACCCATCCTCACAAAGAACACTTTTTAACCTAGAACAGACTCCAGGAAATTTGTCCACAGTGTGAGGTGGGCCATATGTTAATGTGTTCGCTGTACTTAACCATCACTTCGAATCCTCGATACTACTACTATAATTAGTAGGAGTAGTAGGGTGGCATGGGCCAGAACATACATTCACATCTAGGAGTACGGCACACACCACCAGCACGACTTCCATCTGACACCATATTTCTTGGAGTCCGTGCTACAACAATCTCTTCAACCTCGTCGTTTCTCTAAATCAGCCATCACGCGACGGGCGAGGTGGGGGTTTGCCGATAGTCGGTTTCCTCAACTGCGGTCCCACTTGTAAGGCCAACTCCAACGCACGACCCCAAAAGGACCTCCGTTTTTGCCCGGATTCTGTCTGTTTGGGTAGGGCAATGGGTTCGTGTCCGGGCCATTTCTCGGATTCGGTGGCCTTGCGCCGAACGCGTGGACGCATCCTGGTCACGTACATTTTTCTTTGCAAATACATATCTTTTTTTCATCATTGACTTTTTGGTACATGGAAATACATCACAATTTTTTTTACTAGAAAAGCAAGACCAAAGAAAACAAGAACCACAAGAATACATTTTAGAAGATATCCAACTTCCATAACTGCTCCTGTAAGTTGGATTAGTGCCTTATTGATGTATTCATTGTTGATCTGCGGAGGCTCGATCTTGCGTGCTTCTTTCTTCTTCGAGTGTAAAGAAGTAGACGTGTCTATCCTCTATTCTATCAAGAAGTGCACTAGTCTCATCTCTAGCTTCTATGCTAGCTAAAAGTGCTAGAACATCTACTAAATTGCGCTCTATCAGTATATCGTTGTACTCTTCTTCCCAATACCAAAACTTGCATCCATTCTACACAATAAAATTTTAAGTTAGCACAACTAGTCTAATCCGAGAGCACAACCGAAGATTTGGTCGAGTTCTTCCTCCTTTTGCTGACGTGTGGGACATCCAAAGATCCGTGTCGTGTCATGCAAGAAAATAGAGTGGTAGTTGAAGCCATGTGATGTGCATCTTGGGTTAAACTGTAAATAGAATCTTACTATTCTTGAGTAACTCCAAAAGCGGCCACCGAAGATCTTTATTGTATTTGTTTTTCATCACCAACACGTCGAGGTGAAAGATGTGCAGGTTCAGTGGGTCCTCTTGCGTTTTCACTGACATGTGGGACCGCATATGAGCAAACAAACGATGGGCTCCGCGCGTCCGCTGGCTGGCTGAGAAGAGAGATAGAGGAGGGCTGAGCATGGACTCCGGGAAATTTGTTCTACGTAACCAACACCTCGATATAGTGGGGTGGCATGGGCCATAACTAGCATTCATGTCTAGCAGTACGACACACAACACCCACACGAGTCCCATCCGACACCAATTTTCTTGGAGTCCCTACTACAATCATCTCTTCTCCCTCCTGTTTTCTCAGCCACCGCGCGGTGGGCGGGGTGGGGGTTTGCCGATAGTCGGTTTGCTCAACTGCGGTCCCACTTGTAAGTGAAAATGCAACACAACATGCATTCCCCATTGAGCGGCATGCCGGACCAACCTTGTTGGGGTGCGACTCGAACACGGAAGGATTTTCCTTTTGAAGTTGTAACTTGTAAAATTTGGTTCTGCTCCATGGCGCGACCGGTAGATAGAAATAACGATTTTCCCTAGAGTAATGAGAAGTTTGGTTCTGGCGCGGTTCATGCATGGAGTACGTATGAAAATTATGAAGTTGATGCGAAAGTAAGATAATTACTAGTAGTACCATATACTACTACATGGATTTGACGGAAAGATAAAGATACATACGGATCCATCAACGACATACGCACGTCCTAGTGCACCGGGTCACCAACGGACGTGTGAGGAGCAGTGGCATTGGCGGCAAGCTCAATGTGCTTCTGAACAATGCCGTCCAAGGTTTCCCTGCGGTCCAAGAAGGCCAGCGTCCTATTGTCCTCCTCTTGCATGTAGTTGTCCTTGTGGACGATTTGTGCATAGACGTGGGTGATTATGTTGATCGTGTCTTATTGCGACAGGCGCTGCGCGGCGAGCGCGACCTCGAGGTGGACATTCTCCAGCGCAACGGCGGGCAGTCGCAAGGCCACCAGTGCATCGAAGAGGTTGTCACCATAGAGGCCGTTGAGGGTGGAAGGCATCGCAGAGCCTTGGCGCGTGGGCTGGAGGCGTACGTCAAGGTCGTCTTCGATCTTCTTGACGACGGTGAACTTGTCGAGGAAGCCGACGAAGACCTCGTCGAATAAGGAGACGAAGCTGTCGTCCAAGCGGCCCCTCGCCTTGGCGGCCACAAGCACTACCTGGAGACGTTCCTCGGTGCCAGGCCGCAGGCCGGCGTCGTGGACCATCCGGCATAGCCGGCTGATGCTCGCGCTCATCGCCTCCATGGGTCTAGCTTCTAGTCAACTGATCTTGCGATTGGAGTGATCACTCTTGCCATTTGGTGCGTAGGTGCGTAGGATTTCGTAGATTGGACTGGCGGGAGCCTTCATATGAGAAGTGCAGATTGCGTTGAATTCACGTGCATGTTGGCCATCTACTCGCTTTTCTGAGTCAAGATTTTGCCTTTTGGCTGTATGACAGGTTGGCCAGCCACCCGTTGGGCCCACGTGTCATACACCCAAAGGCAGGTGCAGTAAGTCAATGAAGCTGCGTCCCCCTCTGTGCCCGTGCATGCTTTTAATGACTTGAGACTACCAAACATCACATGCAGTGGTTAGTTCATTGCATGTAATCCTATTAAATAGCAAAATGACATTAAGTTATCTCACCGATAGGAATAAAACAATACACCATGTATTTATTTACAGAGGGAGTAGTACATTTTTTTTCACATGCATTACTAGATACTGCTAGTCAAATACTAAATCGAGACGGACGTGGTAGTACTACTAAATACAGACGGTGGTGCTAGTACTAGTAGTAGTAGTACTACCAATGTAGTAGCACTGTACTACCCGCTGGTCAAATTATTACGTGCTGCTCCTCACAGTGAAGTGACAAGACCCTACGCTGGAGATGACACCTGAGTATAGGCGCCAGGTTCGGCATACCATTGTCGTACCTCACCGTCTGCAAATACTATCATCATGGCTGTAGACCTAGCCTCGCTTACAAATAGCCGTGTTCGATATAATTTCCGATGCGTAGATGCCCGTGCATTGCACGGAACACCAAGATTGGGGTGGAGCCGCAGCGTGCCATCGCGAATTTTTCCATGGCCTTCTAGATGTGGTAGGAAGGAGATAAGGCTGATTGTGAGAGACAAGGAGTTATTTGTAAAAAGGGAACAAGTGCGGGCATCTTTTTGCAAAGCTGGAGAAGTTTGGTTTGATGCGTCAGATCTAGATCCGACGGCTATTGGTGAAAGATGGTAGTCACAACATCAGCACCAACTCAGGACCTGTTTGATTCGCATGATTTTGAAAATGCAGGAATAGGACACGGCAATATTACAAGTTTCGAACTGATATTACAAATGTTATGAGTAATGCTGCACCTACGAAGAGGGAATTACTAGGAAGTTTACGTAAGAACTTTCGTTACTTTAGGTGGATGCAACATTATCGTACAAACTAGAATCCCATACGACAAGTCACTAATGGGCAAATAAGTTTTCGAGTCTCCGCCACTTGATGTTTCAAAAACAAATTCAACCTGCGGAGACTTTGTCATTTAGGCTTAGACGCTATGCGGTGACCAAAGACGCCATTCATTGTTGCGCCAGAGAACGCCAAACCTCATTACCTTGAGCACACTTGCCTCCAGAACAAAGAACCTGGCCAATTTAATCTCAGATGTGCTGCCTCGATAGTCGATCAAATCAATTTTGTAAGATGGAGATCAAGACATTCGATGAGATTGTTATCGTGCATCACATTTTTCACTTTCGGGTCTTTTTTATCTACAAAAGAAGAGAACACATTAGAGCAGCTGGCTGTATAAGATTGCCGTGTCATCAAGAGGTACCAATATCATTCGCTCATATGATAGGGTTGGCTGGCTAGTGATATTTTTTCACTCTCTCTCTCTCTCTCTCTTTCTCTTTCCTCTCATTTACCTAGTAGTACGTGAAGAGCTTGGGCATTTGTTGCCTTCCACTATGTGGCCGATGCCATATTTCGCAAAAGTATGCCACATAATACGATCGATGTCAAATCAAAGATTTTGTCACCCTCTCGCGATGTGAGAGAGGTGGCACCGCTATGCGCACAGACCCACATGTATAAACAAATCAATCAAACCAACTACATCAGCCTCTCACTCTCCCAAACAAGTGTTTTTTATTGCCTCTGTCCTCTCTCTCTCCCATGCAAGTGTTTTTTCATTGCGTGAGTTAATTTGGCACCGGAGCAAGGTAGGTGATCCAGATAGGGGCACCAGGTGAGCAATGGAGGGGCATCGATGCCAAATGCATCACAAGTGAATTTGGCACGTGTTTTGGCCTACATAGTGGACGGCCGTTATAGCCCACTTTTGTACTACCTCTTATTTAGTATAAAATTTTGACCATATATTTACGTAAGAAAATGCCAATGCATGTCACTAAAAATTAAACCATTTGAAATTATGTTCAAATACGAATCCAACAATATAGTTCTTAGTGACATGCATTAACATTTTGTCAGTTAAATCTATGCTCAAATTTTGATACTACAAAATAGGAAGAGTAAACTAGGACGGAGGTAGTACTTGCTCTTAGGGTAACCATAGAGTTACTGGAGTAGTCTAAGTTACTTTCCACTATGACTAGCCTAGGCTACTATAGTAGTACAACAAAAAAATGATGCAGGTGATCACGTGAGAAAAAATACTAAAAAAATTTCTTTCGGTGCAGTGCGTAGATGCCGTTTTGAACACTAAACTTGTCATCGTAATTTGGGAAAATTACGAAAAAATTGAGCTACGTTGTGATTACCGTTTACTAATAGGAAAGAAGTTTCACCTTGACGAGTAGCTTCTCCATGCACAGAAAGCATGTAAGGAATCAAACAACTTGATCCAGATTGGGGCCGATAGATTTTATTGCCAAGTTCTTCACTGTGTGCACAGACTGGGTCAAGCTTGTGGGAATCATTTTCTGGAAGACGGTCGTAAATAGATCAAGAAGAAATTTAAAAATGTGAATTTCAAGAAGACGGAGAAGAAGATGAGTGCTGTACCTGAATGATTATGGATGCAATAAAGAGTTCGGAGAATTTGGCAGACGAGTGCACCAACGCTGTCAATTTGGGCGTGTCAATGACCCTGATTTTTGTTGGACCTTCTAGATCCGATACAAGCAATCTCTCAAGGAAAGGCGCATTCTCAATGACCATAATGTGGAACAGCTGGAGTGATCTCTTCCCAATTGATGTCTTGTTGCGGGGCCAGCAAGACACATAAATCCATCGGAGATTCGTCGAGGCGATGTGGAGGCTAATGAACCCGTGGATTTGCTCAAGACGAAGGTACTCGAGCGCAGTACAACTGTGGAGCAGGTGCTCCATAGCCTTCTTCGAGATGACAACGTTGAAGAGGTCGAGCTACTTGAGTTGAGGGAGAAGAAGGGCGGGCGCGGCATTAATCTAGGGAAGATAGCAGGAGCTGAAGCTGGTGCAGCGCAGCGTTGGCGCGAGGCGGAGCGCGGACGGCGGCAGAGAGCGACATTGTCCAGCTTCAAAGCCGAGCTCCTTGAGCTGATCTAGGGCGGGGGATAAGAACCACTCGTCGAACTTGGGTTGGACCTTGCAGTTGGTACTGAACATGTGGATGTCAAGGCGTCTGGCTGGCCCAGGGTGTGAAGAAAGGATCTTGGAAACTGCGGCCATGTGTTTGCAATCCCCGTCGCAGAGGCAGCTGTCGACGGTGAGGTTGAGGGGGACACGACGCAAGAGGAGGCGCCACCGCCAGGAGAGCAGGGCGGTCCGCACGACAGATTTGGTGGGGAGGAGGCCGATGATGACGAGCAGCATGTCGTCGGGGAGGCTGCTGATGAAGTACAGGCTCGTCGGATGCGGTTTTGGCTCAAGCCGCCTCCGCTTGTTGGGTGCCTCACCGTCCATCTCAACCGGCGGCAATGTCGGTGTACACGTGTGCTGGTGTGTGTTGTGTGCTAGGTGTGCGCGAGTGCGTCCTTCTGTGCATGCCGCCGCGCAGTGGTGAATTGTGCTCGAGTGCGTCCTCGACGCGGAAGAAGTGTGTCCTCAATGCGCCCTCAATTTACTAGTGTGCGAGGTGCTACCCCGAGTGGTTTCAACTTTGTTTACTTCACCGCGTGTCAGATGGGCCTCTAGTTTACTTATTTTCACCCATTGCCACATGGGCCAGCACACGAAGATACAGAACACGAGCTGACAAGGCAGCATGTGGACTGGTTGACCGGTCAACTAAACAATATACGGAGCTATACGCTGACACAGTGAGCATATAATCCGTCGGTATAGAGTGTTCGTGTGAGAGGGGAGGCCCGTGAGAGATAGCAGAGAGAGAGAAAGAGCAACTCCCTCCGTTCGATAATGTAGTTCCAACATTTTTTTAAAGTCAAACTTTTTAAACTTTGATCAAGTTTACAAAGAAATTACTTATATCTACAATACCAAAGATAAATGATAGTATGAAGTAAGTACATGTTGTGATGAATCTAATTATCGTTCTAGATGTAAATGTTTTTCTCCACATATACCTGGTCAAACTTTTCTGAGGTTTGACTTTTGAAAACATCCATATGCTTATGGACGTGAGAGAGTCCCTAACTAGAGAGAGAGAGAGTGAAATAGAAAGAGTGAGTGAAAAATGTGTGTTTGCGTGTGTGAAAGAGACATGGACAACACTCGATAAAGTCGAGAAAAAACGTGTGTGTCTTATGCAAACATATCACACATGCATCTTCGACAACGTGAGCAATGTGAGGAGATAGTGTGTGGTTGTTTGCAACCGAGAGAGCAAGACCCCTAGCACGTGGCCAAGAGGGGTCTGACAAACAAGGGGTAGAACTGTAACTCCCCTTCAAATTTCAGACAAATGCATCCGTAAAACATGGTTCCACTCCTCTTCCAATCCACCCCCCATTCATACCTCGTGGGCGCCAAATCACCTTCTCCCCGGAAGATCCCTTCTCCCGAGCCGAGAATCCTCAGCCCCTCCTCCATGGCGCCCCCACTGCACCAATTTCACAGCCTCCCTCCTCCCTAATGTCAGAGACGCTGTCCATTTGCCTCGTGCACTCGGCCATGTGCCTCTTACTCTGTGCTGCTGGAGCTGCCTCGACGACGGCCATGTCGGCGTTCTGGGAACGGGGGTCCCCAGATTTGCCTGCCTGCGGCCTGCGGTGTGGCTCAAGGAGGGGCCCAGCACGGCCCATCTTCATCAACACAAGCCCAAGACCCTCGCGAGGGGCCAAGCCTCGCGGGGCGGACGACACGGAGCCTCCTCAGGCACGGCCTCATCAGTTTGGCTCGCGAGGAGGCGGAGAGATCAAGGCGGGGTACCTCACGAGGTGCCCATGACGCGAGCCATGACAACCATGGGTGCCAGGTGGGCGCTAGCCTGCGCAGTGTCCTCCTTTCCTCTTTGGTGCAAAGGGAGGTAGCGCAGGCGAGAGCATCAAGCAAAGGCATCCATTTCGGTGCAAAAAGACCAAGACCAGCCCAACGGCAGGAAGGAAGTCATTGTGGAGCCCAAGCAGGCATCACCACCAGAGCCTTTGGCAGGCGAAGACCAACTTTAGTCAGGATAAGTGTACCAGATGTTCCCCTTCAAAATGGCCAATTGTTGGCGCCCTTCCCGCTCAATATTTGGGAAGAGGCCCAGGGCCTTTGCCTATAAATAGAACTAGCCACCCACAGGGTAGAGACATCTAGAATCCAGAACTAGAAACAGGGTAGAGGCATCTAGAGACTGATCTAGGATCAGATTGAGTAGCACCACAAAGAGAGAGAAGGGTGACTGAACTCCTCCTAGCAGTTCATCGCCCCAGCCAAGAACAGACCCTCGCGAGGCTGTTCTTCCTTGTATTGTTCATCATCATCATCCCAAGAGGCAATCCACCACACCACAAACTAGAGTAGGGTATTACACCACAATGGTGGCCCGAACTAGTATAAACCCTGTGTCTCTTGTGCTGTTCTTTCCATAGCTTAGATCCTAGCGAGGTGGTGGGGTGCAGGTGGGTAGAAGGCGAGATCTCCGCGCGCACCCCAGTGTTCGAACCTCAAGGGTCTGCCGGAACCCGAAATCCGACATTTGGCGCGCCAGGTAGGGGTGCGCCGGAATTCGTCTTCCACCGCACTGCTCTCCTCCGACCATCGCGTCCATGTCTGACGCTCGTCGGGCCCGCGCCGAGCGCAGAGCCGCTCTCGCTTCCCGCGTCGCCCAGACGGCTCCTGTCGGCGGGCGTCCTCGTCGTTCTCCGTCACCTGCTGTCAACGCCGCCACCGGCCCGGCGGGGAACGAGCAGCAAGCATCATCCCAACATCCGTCCATGCGGCAAGACGGCCGCACCGCTACTCCCTCGCTCACCCCAAATTGAGCCATTCCCTGCTCACAAGACCCATGGAAGCTCGAGCTGCGCTCATCGCGGCAAACGAAGCTCCTGCGCTACCGCCCCGGCGACGCACGAAGAATGGCTCGACCGCGTCGCCGAGCTCGTCTGCTGCATGGGGCTCTTCGCCTGCCCGTCGTCCCGGCCGCACCGCACCCGCCTGCGCTGGGCGATTTAAGCTCAGGGCACCCCAGCCGCCTCCTCCCCAAGAAGGCACCCTGGCTCCAAGGCGTGTGGCCCCTGGGCAGAACCCGCTCCGTCAGGCGCCAGCGTGGCAAGAGCAGAGCTGCCAAGAAGTCCCTCGCCCGCAAGAAGCTACCCGGGTGCTCCCTGCTCCAGCACGTCGCGACTACGCTCCTGCTCCCGCACGTCAAGACCCCGCGCTGCTCCCAGCTGCAGCGCATGGGGACCCGCAAGACCAAGATCTTCGTCACCCAAGGCCTCCTGTGGCCACAGCAGGCTGCCGTGCCTTCACCTCCGAGCTACGCAGCGTCGCGTGGCCCGACAAGTTCAAGCCAGACCTGCCTCCTCGCTACGCCGACACGGCTGACCCCGCGGACTTCCTCCAGCTCTACGAGCTGGCCATCGAAGCCGCCAATGGAGACGAGAAGGTCATGGCGAACTGGTTTCCCATGGCGCTCAAGGACGGGCCCGCACTGGCTCCTGAACCGCTCTGTGCACGATCTCCTCCTCGACGAGATGCGCACCCGCTTCATCGCCAACTTCCAAGGTACCCGCGACCGCCACCCGCCGTGGAGCGACATGCGCCAGATCAAAGAACCAGGAGAGACTGCAGAGTACATCCAGCGCTTCAACAACGCACGCCTCAAGATTCCCAAGGTGACCGAGGAGGCCATCATCTCCGCTTTCTCCGACGGCGCGCGGCGCGACGTCAAGATGAAGGAGGAGCTGGCGATGCATGAAGATCTCGTGCACTTCCTTGAGCTGTTCAACTTGGCTACCGGCGCGCCAGGTTGAGGAAGGGCGTCTCTCCTCCTCGAAGGCTGCCGCACTCCGTAAGAGAAGAAACCCAAGGCCAAGTATGTGAAGCGCAAGGGGGCTGCCGTGCTCGCGGCAGAACCGGACACCAAGCGGGGCAGAGATTAGCGCGAATCTTCCAAGGGCAGCCGGTACTGTGTGTACCACGACCTCCACACCCACAACACCAGCGAATGCCAAGAGCTCCGAGCAGTGCGTGAAGGAAAGATCGGCCGACGTCCCGACCGCAGCGACCGGGGCTACGGCCAAGGAGGAGGAAGGAACGCAGGACGCTGGGAAGACCGCGGCCCGTGCCAAGGGTGGCGCGATCGACCTCGCGAGGATCGCTGGCAAGACCCGCCTCGCGAGGGAGACTGGAGGGATCAGCCTCGCGAGGATCTCCCGCAAGGCAACGCAGGCCTCCCTCCGCTGCCGCCGCAGCCAAGGAGAAACGAGGACCGCCATCAGGACGAGGGGGCTGGGGGCTTCCAGGAGCCACGCGCGATCGCCTGCATCCTGGGCGGAGCTCAAGCCCCAGCCTCTCAACGCATCTTCAATCAATTCGCCCGCGAAGTGAATGCAGTCCTCCCCAAGCTCGAAGCCACACGCCCTCTCAGGCGGTCGGTGTGCGCCATCACGTTTAGCTCAGCCGATCAGCTCAAGTGCGCAGCCACAGCCGGAGTCCTCCCGATGCTTTGCTCCCCAATCATCAGCAACGTGCTGGTCACCAGGACCCTCATCGATGGCGGGGCAGGGCTCAACGTCCTGTCCGTGGAAACGTTCAACAATCTCCAAGTGCCCTACAATCAGCTTCAGCCAACCAAGCCTTTCTCCGGAGTCACCGACGGGCTCCACGGTCCCGATTGGGCAGGTCCGCCTCCCTGTCACCTTCGGGGCGCGCGACAACTACCGCACCGAGCTCATCGACTTCCACGTCGCCCACATTCGCCTGCCATACAATGCCATCCTCGGGTACCCAGCGCTAGCCAAGTTCATGGCCGTAACTCACCATGGCTACAACGTCCTCAAGATGCTAGGAAGTGGCGGAGTCATCACGGTGCCCTGTGAAGAGAAAGACGCAGTGTGTTCCCTGGAACGAGCCTTTCAGGCTGCATCACTGGAAGACGCGGATCGTGGAAGCAGGAGGTTTCCCGAGACCGCCCCGAAGAGGGAGAAGACATCGTCCGGCCCGGCTCCTCAGGAGGCAGGCCCCTCAGGGCCCTAGCCTGTCCAGGGGGAACCTCCTTCCATCGCATAGGAAAGCGCGCCCGACGCCCTCCTCAGGCAGGGCTCGAGGGCTCTCCCCTGGAGGGCCACCGACCTGGCCAAGGTCACGAGGGAGGTGCTTGGGCACCACTTGGAGGCGTGCTTCGAAGCACGTTTCCCTCAAGACGGAGCAAGGCAAGGAGGGCCAAACCCTCAGGAGTTCATCAGCAAGGCCATTCAGGAACTACAGGAGTCAAGAGTCATGAGAGGCAGCCGCCGCTTACCCGCTGTGGCTCCCCATCCAGGCGAGGATGGTGGGCTGCGCGTCTGCATCGACATACCAGGGCTCAACCGAGTCGCCTCTCTGGAGCGCCTCTGGCCCTCGCAAGTGGGGCACTGCGAAGGTCCACCCCACAGCTACGTTCGCATGCCTTACGGCTTGCCGAACGCGGCTGCCACGCGCCAGCGCCTCATGAGGAGCATCCTGGAGGCTCAAGATGCCAGGCGTTACGCAGCCCTGGTGGAGATGGAGATGGTCCGCGAGGAGCCACCAGCGCCTCCGGAGCCTCCCGAGGCCCCTGGGCCTGGGGGCTTGTGAGGATCGGCTTCCGCAGCCCATCGAGTCTGCTACACCAACACCCTTCGTCTTCAACATCATCGTGTGACATCCTCAAGTTTCGCTTTCCACTGGAGCGCCTGTGGCTGCATTATTCCTGTGCATGCGTGGTCCGCCCCTCATGCATGTATCCCTTTTATTTCATGTTGTTAGCTTACTTTGTTGGGGGCGCCCCTCGGGCTGCATCATCCCCAAGTCGCTCCTCATGAGGAGCATCCTGGAGGCTTAAGATGCCAGGCGTTACGCAGCCCTGGTGGAGATGGAGATGGTCCGCGAGGAGCCACCAGCGCCTCCGGAGCCTCCCGAGGCCCCTGGGCCTGGGGGCTTGTGAGGATCGGCTTCCGCAGCCCACCGAGTCTGCTACACCAACACCCCTTCGTCTTCAACATCATCAGGTGACATCCCTCAAGTTTCGTTTCCAAATGAGCGCCTGTGGCTGCATTATTCCCGGTAGCGTGGGTCCGTCCCTGCGGCATGTATCCCTTTTATTTCATGTTGTTAGCTTACTTTGTTGGGGGCGCCCCTCGGGCTGCATCATCCCCAAGTCGCTCGGGCCAGACCCAGCGACATGTATCCCTTTTGCGTTTATTTCGGGCCATGCGTTCGACCCACCATGCTTGTTATTTGATGCCAGTCCACGACACCTCTTCTTCTCCATGTCGACCACTTGCACGTTAAAGGGGGGGGGGGGTACCTGAGCATCGTGCCTCAGGGCTCTTACTGGCTCTCCAGCCCTCACCCTCTGGCCTTGTCCATGGCATCGCGACCTGGCATACTAGCGACGGCTGAGACCAGCTCGAGGGCCGGGACCCGAGGACGTAGAGTGCCGGCATCTAACCAAATTTGCAGGAACACATCTCAAGATAAGGCCCAGTGCCAGGCGCAACCCGCCTTGAGGTAGGGCCCCGTGAGTCCCGCGCTGGCTCACGGGTGCCCAGATACACCTCGCCAGGCCCTACCGTGCCAGCCACGTGTCACGGCGGGTTGTACACGCTCCGGGGGCTCCTCCCGAGGGGAGCCCCTCCCACGCACTGCTGGAAGCACCATGCTCCTTGTTGGTGGCGACACTGCCGAGGAGCGGCTATGCCCAGACACATACGGAAGCGCTATGCTGGCCAGTGATAAACAACTGAGGGTGGCCCCCGGGCCGCATCAACCTCAGGGAGCCGAGAGCTCAGTGTCCGGTCTCATCGCAATGCCTCCCCTCGGGAGTGCCGCGCGAGGGGGCTGGGCACGGGGGTTGCGCCTGGGTCACGCCCAGACGCATGCCACCCAGCTAGGCCCTCCGGGCCTGGTTCGTCGCACGTCTCTCCCCGAGCGGAGCCAAGGTACGAAGGCCGTTTGAGCGTCAAGGGGGACTCCTGAGCATCGCGACTCAGGAGCCTAACTGGTCACGTAGCCCCTCACTCCTTAGTTCCGAAAGGCTAACGACGGTTGAGGTATGCGCGGGGCCGGGCTCTGCAGACGTAGAACGGTAGATCCACCCACATCTCACCTCCCTACTTGTTGTTCGTGCGCCAAGGGGGACTCCTGAGCATCGCGACTCACGAGCCTAACTTGTCACGTAGCCCCTCACTCCTTGGTCCCGTCCTGGTTTCCGGTCGGGGCTAACGGCGGCTGAGGTATGAACGGAGCCGGGCTCTGCCAGCGTAGAACACAAGCAAGTAGGAAGGAAAAGTGCAAATTTCAAAGAATTCAAAAGCAAAAATTACATTCCACACTGTTATCACAATACCAAACGCAAGTTTAAACGCCTCCCCGAGGCATGATACATGTGCAGGAATTAAAAGCAGGACAGGAGCCGCAACAGAGTCACTTGTCGGCGGTGGAGCAGCGCGGAGTGGGTTCGCCTCGTGGAGCAGCAGGGTCGGTAGCGCCTCGCTTCGGCCTGGTGCTGAAGGCCCGGAACTTCCCCAGCAGGGCCTCCGCGCGACCCTTCACGGCCTCAGCGGCGGCGGCGGCGAGTTCGCCGCTCACCGGCTCCAGCAGGCTGTCGAGGTCGACGTCGGGATCGCGAAGGTAGACGTGGGTGAGGACCCGCGTCAGCGCTGCAGAAGACATGACACGCGCCTCGGCCTCGGTCGTGGGGCCAAGGCCAAGGGTGACATCTTCAAGAGCACGAACCAGGAAGGGAAGCAGCTTGGCGGGGCCGTCCTCGGCACCGGCCAGCGGGCTCTCCAGGCCGCTGTCATAAAGTGTCCTCAGCAAAGAGCGAGCCTTCACCTCCATATCCGTGAAGGCCACGCGATCCTCGGCAAGAACCCGCGCCTTGTCGTCCAGCTCGACCTTCCTCGCCTCCAGCCTCGCTTCCAGGCCTTAGGCGGTCACGGCGCTTCTTGAGCTTTGCCTCCCGGTCCTTGACGGCCGCCTCGCGAGCTTTCATGCCTTCTTCCTACTCTTGGCGGAGGTGGGCTTCCTTGGCGAGCTGGTCCTGCAGGCCCTGCAGCTCGCATTGCCCAAAGGCCTTGCGATCACGGACGTCGACCACCTCCCCCAAGGCAGCGTCGCGAGCGGCCTTCGCCTCGAGGACGGCCTGCCTCTCCTCATCGCAAGCCGTCGAGGCCTGGACCAGCGCCGCCCGAACCGAAGCATCGGAGAGAATCCATCCTGAAGCCAGCTCCAAGCGCCCGGCCACCAAGAGAGAGTCGGTACCAAGAAGATCCTACCGCAGCCGGTCCAGTTCGGCAGCAGCATGATCCAGAACGGTAGGAGGAGTCGGAGAGACAGCAGTCGGTGGAGTAGGACGAGAAGGCGGCAGCGTGACCACAACATCCTGAGGCGGAGCCTGCTGCGCCCCGACGGCTGTGGTGGCGGCAGCAGGCAAAGGCACCTCGGGAGTCGCTTGGGCCACGGGGGCTGAGCTCAGCCTGGTCTCGCGAGGACGACCGGGCAGGAGAAGCCCATGCCTTGCGGTCACCTTCCTTCATGGGCAGAGGCGCTGCCCCGGATGGAACCTCAGGAGCTCCCTTCGGCCTCTTCGCCGCGGGTGCCAGCCTAGCCAAGAGATGCGGACGTCAAGCCTCAGCAGCAGAACAAGAAATAAAGACAAGAATCAAGAACTTACGGGTCGTCGCCAGTGAGCTCAAGCAGCCTCCGGCCAAATTTGAAGCCCGAGAGCCGGCTGCAGGGATCAGCCTCGGGAAGCTCGGGAGCGGAAGGCACGTCTGCGGTCCGCCTCGGGGCCGGAGCAGACCTGCGGGAGATCAGTCCGGTCCTGTCCTTCTTCGGGATCGGGGGCAAGCTCCCGCCGCCCTGCTCGTCGTCATCATCATCGTCATCGCTCGGAGAGAGGCGGAGAACGCGGGACTTGCACCAAGGGAGGGGAGCCCTCGACTCTGGCCGATCGCTTTGAGTCGGCCCTTTCTCCGCTCCCCTTCTCCCTCCTCTTCGCTGGAGTCGTCGGAGGACACGTCCACCGGGTCCTCGGGAGCCTCCGCAGGCACGGGCCCGTCCCCGTTGAAGACGGGCATGGACTCCACTACCCGCTCCCAGTCGTCCCGAAGGAACAGGGGCGTAGGAGCGCCCTCCAACCTTGCCACGTCGCCCCCGACCAGAGATTGGAGGACCGCAGCCAGATCTTCATCGGCCAAGGCCGTGGGACTCGGATGGGGCCTCCACATCGGAAGTGACTACTGTCGAAGCGGAGCCAGCTGGTGCTCCAGGAATTCCTTCAACAGCGACGCGCCGGTCAGCTTCGCCGCCGCCATGTTGGCTGGCCTCAGATCCGTGTCCATCTTCTTCAACACCGGCCCCGCGCGGGAGTCCACGAGCTCCGCTCGAGCCCAGTCGCTAGAGCTTGTGGGTTGCTCCGTGGGCAAGATCAGCCGAGGGTGGATGCGCCCGGCATCTACCAAGACCCACTTGCTCCTGAAGCCCTCAATCCTTTTCCCGGGGTTCGAAATGGCAATGGCGCCACCGTACGCGATGAAGCTCGCGCACGCAGAGGCAGGACCATGAGAGGTCCGGAGGTAGAGGTAGTGGCGCAGGAAGGCCACTGAGGGCTGAACCCCTACGTGAGCCTCGCAGTAGTAGGCAAAGATTTCCAGAAGCAGGACAGAGTTGGGGTGGAGATGCATAGCCTGCAACTTGTAATGACGGAGGACAGAGAAGAAGAACTCGGAGAAGGGAGGTACCAGACCGGCAGCAATGGCGCTTACAAAGAGCGGATAGAAGGTGCTCCCCTGGCCCTTAGGGAGGGCAGAGCCGGCCTTGAACACTTTCGTCCCGTCGATGCCCTGCGCCGCAGCCATCCGGCGCACCCGGGCGAGGCTCGCCTCCGACACGTTCGGCGAGTCCAGGACAGACGAGTACCAAGCTCCGGCCGGGGACTGACGAGGCGCCATGGCTTCCTAGGTCTCGCGGTCGAAGTAGATCTGGAGATTTTGGAGGCAGGAAGGAGACGCGCAAGAAAGGGGATTTGAGATGCAACCAGAGAAAGCAAGAGAAGCAAAGCCTAGACGGATGCCGCTCCTTTATCAACTCGCGCGGTTGCTGAGGCACCCACGTCCAATCAACCGCCACGCGGCGCCCAAGGTCATGAGCTGTTAGGAGCCAGCCGCCAGCGCTTGCCCTTTTGCCTCTCTGCTCGGCCAAGCCCGGGCGCGCCTTGGGCCCGGGGGCTACTGTCGGCGTTCTGGGAATGGGGGTCCCCAGACTTGCCTGCCTGTGGCCTGCGGCGTGGCTCAAGGAGGGGCCCAGCACGGCCCATCTTCATCAACACAAGCCCAAGACCCTCGCGAGGGGCCAAGCCTCGCGGGGCGGACGACACGGAGCCTCCTCAGGCACGGCCTCATCAGGCTGGCTCGCGAGGAGGCGGAGAGATCAAGGCGGGGTACCTCACGAGGTGCCCATGACGCGAGCCATGACGACCAAGGGCGCCAGGCGGGCGCCAGCCCGCGCAGTGTCCTCCTTTCCTCTTTGGTGCAAAGGGAGCAAGCGCAGGCGAGAGCATCAAACAAAGGCATCCATTTCGGTGCAACAAGACCAAGACCAGCCCAACGGCAGGAAGGAAGTCATTGTGGAGCCCAAGAAGGCACCACCACCAGAGCCTTTGGCAGGCGAAGACCAACTTTAGTCAGGATAAGTGTACCAGATGTTCCCCTTCAAAATGGCCAATTATTGGCGCCCTTCCCGCTCAATATTTGGGAAGAGGCCCAGGGCCTTTGCCTATAAATAGGACTAGCCACCCACAGGGTAGAGACATCTAGAATCCAGAACTAGAAACAGGGTAGAGGCATCTAGAGACTGATCTAGGATCAGATTGAGTAGCACCACAAAGAGAGAGAAGGGTGACTGAACTCCTCCTAGCAGATCATAGCCCCAGCCAAGAACATACCCTCGCGAGGCTGTTCTTCCTTGAATTGTTCATCATCATCAACCCAAGAGGCAATCCACCACACCACAAACTAGAGTAGGGTATTACACCACAATGGTGGCCCGAACTAGTATAAACCCTGTGTCTCCTGTGCTGTTCTTTCCATAGCTTAGATCCTAGCGAGGCGGTGGGGTGCAGGTAGGTAGAAGGCGAGATCTCCGCGCGCACCCCAGTGTTCGAACCTCAAGGGTCTGCCGGAACCCGAAATTCGACAGGCCACGTGAATCGTACCAGAGCCGATTCACCCCCGCTGTTGTTCCGGCGTCGGAGCGGCTCCAACTTTGGATCCGTCCAGAGTCCCGTTGCTCCTTCCCTTTAGTCATCGACCGTCGCGACATCGCTGTTTCCCTGCTGCCGGTGGCCACCGCAACCGCACTGGCCTCATCGACTCGGCAACTGGACCTGCCTACTTCACCATGCCACCAGATAGGTCGCACCCTCATCTCAAATCACTTTATTTAGCTGTCAGTTGTCTGAATTTTAATTCTGGGCCAATCGATTCCCATTGGGAAGCAGCACCCCTCGAGGCGGCGGAGCACCTAGGCTGCCGGTTGGCTGGTGTTTAACGTAAGGGTGCGGGGCCGCAAGTTCGCCGTGGAAGCAATGCTTAGATGGCTATCTTAGAGTTGCGTGGGTTGAAGGTACTGCCGCCGTCGGATTTGGATGACGAGGAGTCTTTGTGGATTGGCCCGGGGGCGGCGCAACCACGGCAGTGCGGTGGGGCGGGGAGCGAGGTTTTGGCCGGGGCCACGGATGGCAGAGGCAAGCTGTTGTGCCATTGGTCGCTGGCTCTTGGGGGAAGATTCCTAACAGTGTCAGCCGGGAGCACAAGACGACCATCAAGCCATCCGGCGTAGATCGGACAGTACCAAAATGAAATAAAATCGTGTGACCCCAATTTAGTCTTCAGTCAACAGATGTGTGACCACTCTCATACCTTGTTGTTGATCTTTTAGTGTATTTCTTCAGATCAAAGAGATGTGTCGTTCTTAACATTATGCGTTATCTGCATCTTCAGCCATACCGTCTTCCGACTCACCGCAGCAGCTCCAACAAGGGAAGCATACACCAGAAGGGAGCTATAGTCCCCACTCAACAGTTCCCTGCATCGAATGCGCGTGCCCGACATGGGCAGCCACAACAACTGCAGGGCCATTGACAAGTCAGCACATGATGCTCACTCCTATGGATGGCGGCCAGATAGGTTGTACCCTCATCTTACTTGTGTGCAACATTTATGGCTTTGTTATTCATCTAAGCATGGAAAATAGATTATCGGATTTCACTATATATTCATGCTGATCTCTTACGGGTCTTGTTCCGGAGTTAACACTGTTCCATACACTACAAAAAAAATATAAACTTCCGTGATGATACGTGTTTGTCACAGTAGGTCGCGTTTTCTTTCATGCATGTACATCCAGGACAATTTTATGACAGAATCAAGATAGTCATACATCTTTGTCAGAGAAGTGTTCCATGACATTACCAAAATTATCATCATGGAAGTGTCCACTTCCATGACGATAAATCGGCGTCCATGAAGTGCTTTCGACAAGGGTGACCGACACGTGGCATCCACCGTAATGGAACGCCGTTAAGCTATCGTGTCGGGTTTTGGATCCGATAACCCGTTGCTACCTCGCCAATGGGGATTTTCCATGTGTAAAATCATCATTGGTTGGAGGAGACACGATGTCAGTCCGCGTTGGCACAGGTGTCACTCATCCAATGGGCGAGACGCGCCTATGATATGTTGACACGTGGACCGGCCCATCAAATTTAAATGGGCCGGCCCAACTGAAGGCCCACAAAATTTTGCGGACCATAATGGGTCAGCCCAGCTAAAGGCCCACGAGATTTTGCGGACCATAATGGGCTGGCCCAGCTAAAGGCCCACAAGATTTTGTGAGCCATAATGGGCCGGCCCAGGTAAAGGCCCACAAGATTTTTGTGTGCCATAATGGGCCGCCAGTAAAGGCCCACAAGATTCTTGTGGATCATAATGGGCCGCCTAGCTAAAGGCCCACAAGATTTCATTGATATTAATGGGCGGCCCACTATAGGCCCACAAGATTTTGAGGACCCTAGTAGGCCGCCCATTAATCGTCGCCATGTTTTGGGCCAAATGCCGCCCATATTTGATCCGGTCCATTAATGGCTCACACGCCCGGCCTAATAGTGGCCCATATGAGATCCGGCCCGTTAAAAGCCTACCACGTTCTGGGCCAAATTACGGCCCAGATCAGGTCCGGCCTTTTAAGAGGCTTTGGGCTCAATTATGGCCCATATCAGATTCGGACCGTCAACTGGACACTATGCTTTTGGGCCCACTTGCTAAAGGCCCACTTAGTAATTCGGCCTGATATTAGTTTTGGCCTGCTAAGGGCCCGTTTTACATTTTGGCCCTATATTAATTTCGGCTTGTTAAAAGCCCGTCATATAGTTGGGCCTAACTACGACCCTATTTGCATCCGGCCTGCTCGCAGCCGATATCTGATTGGGCCAAACAAGGACCGAGATAATTTTGGCCTGTTAAAAGCCCATGATTTGATTCGCATAATCATGGGCCGGGGTTCATTTCGGGCTGCCGCCGTGAGCTGTTCGACACGCTTTCAGCCCAACCTACATCGTGATTGCATGACGGCTCGATTATGTACCGTAATTTTACGGTTTGGCGGTTTATCGCGAAGACAGGATACATATCGTAAAATAACTACAGCATCGTGAATAAGAAAAACCTAGACTATACAATAAAGAAATTACGGCATATTACATCCACTAGGCATCAAAGTTCGCCACTATGATAATAAAGCACCACAGACAAGAGATTACATACATCGGCATCAAAGATCGCCACCGTGCAAATAACACGCCGACAAAATAATATACAAAACCGACAACACTTCAATAGAGTTCAAGAAAGGTTAGCCCTCATTGGGAGTCTGCAGTAAGCGGTGAGCAAGATGATGAGATGCGCTTGTTCAACACTTATATCTTCCTCACTGAAAGATAAACAAGCGCATAGATGATAGGTTTTGCACATAAAAGTATCGATTTGACAATTCATCACATTTCTTACAAACGAATAAAGTGACACAGTTTAAAATTGCATTAACACAATATGGTATTGTTCAGGTCAAGACATGGCAGGAAATGACATTGTGAAGGAGTTGGCGTCTTCATGACACCACTGGATTACAGATCAAGAACTCATAAGTATCAATGGTTAGTGTGCTGTCAATTTATACCATTTCAGATTGGCAAATAAAGAGACGGTTTATATAATAGTAGAATGATATGACATTGTTCATAGTTAAGACATTGGAGAATATGACATTGTGCTGTAGTGGGTAGGTTCACCACACCACTGGATTACAGATGAAAAACAGAAGCATACATGCAGTGCAAAAGAAGATCACTTGCTCTGTATAGTTTAATTTACATGGTATGAAGAAGGAACTTGGTTGTACAACTGAAAACTTAAATTGAGAAAGGACAAACTTTTGTTTATGAACTACATAATAAACTTTAAACAAGCAATTTGATGCAAACACCAAAAATAAACAGTCATTTGCAGTCATGCCTAACCAAATATATACAACAAAGTTTGAAGGCTTGAGATGGACAAACTTACATTATTGGTGAAGACACTCTATAAAGGCCTTGTCCATGCGATGGGGGGGGGGCAATTCAAGAAGTTTACCATAGAATCTTCTTCAAAAGCATTGCCTTTATTTTACGTTTTGTTAAGAGTAAATATAGATGTGATAATATACGAAGAAATGGAGAATATTTCATATAAGATGAAGAGTGATGCTACATAACCAAGTAGCTATAAATGTAAGTGTAGCGATACAGGCAAAAGGTACAACCAAGAGCAATGCACAGCTAAACTTATTCAGTACCAACCTTATGGTAAGAGTAAATATAGATCTGATGTGTAGAAAATGGAGGGCAAAGGAAAATAAGCTGCAGAGTGATGGTACATGAACAACTACCTATCATTATAAGTACACTAATAAAGGACAACATGTACTTACAAGAACAATGCAGAGCTAAAAAAACTTTGGCATTGGATATATTCTACACTAATGTAACCATTCATACAGATCAGATAAGTTGGAGCGAACAATTGATAAGCAAGCTATCATGCATACTGTTGTCACATAGTGAACCAGGTATGTATGCAATTACAGTGATATAGGACAACAGGTACTAACAAGAGCAAAGCAGCTGGCAGCATATTTGAAATATCCTGTCGTTCTAGTCAAACCGGAATTCTTTTTCGACAGATTTCCTGCAAAAAGATCTGTAACGCACATGCGGAAAAGTAGAAGTTCAAATTGTCATGTGATTTCATAGACAGTACCTCATCCTGGGAACGAGACCAGCCCATAACAAGGTTTTTCCATTCAATATCTTCTAAATTTAGCACAGGATACTTCACCGGAAATTCGTTTATGGACTTGCCATCAAAGTGTGATTTCCTTAGGTAACACCGATACTGCTGCAATGCTTCCTTGAAAAATACAAGCAAGCTTTGCTCGTCATGACTATCTAGATTGACCCTCACCTAGTTACAACAATGTAATGTAAATCATTGATGTGTTCAATCAGCAGAAAACAGGAAAATAATAACCATGAATAATAGCACTTACACATAAGTTGGACAGGAAGATGTGAAAATGGTGTTTGTCTTCACAATAATCTTCCCATGATGGGAATATATGCACGTAGTCCCTAACAACATTGAAATCATTGTCTTTTAAACTGGGAATAAATGGAATGGGGTTCCAATATGCAAGAATTGGCCGTCTCTGCAGTTGGGATTGGTCTTCGGCCGGTGGACTTGCTGTACTTTTTTTTTGGAGTGGGATTTTTACGTGGTAAATTGATGCTATCGCAAATGAAATCGGTATACCTTTTCTTTGGAGTGCAGGTCCTCTGCGGTGGGGCTAGTGGTGTGGCGATTGAAGTATGATGCAGTCTGCTGAGTCGGTCCTACGTTTTGTGTCTCTAGTTGTACAACCAATATAAGTGGGGTGTTGTTCGATTTCTCCGCACCACCACGTTTTTCAAGGACTTTGCTGGTGCTCCTTCAGGTTCCGCAATCACCCTCTTCCTTTTTGATGTCTGATGCACAAGAACAACATTTGAGTGGAAAAACATGGTATGATGACAGATGGAATATGTATTGATAATGGATGGGCATGGCATCTCGACATATATGATGAGTAAACTAAGCAGATGGCCGTGCAACAAAGTAGAAGAAATGCAAGACAACATATGCAAGATACCCGCAATCAATAAAACATTGGCAAATTAGAACAAGCACCTTGATGGGTGAACAGGACATGCCATCTGCCTTTTACTCCTCGAGGTTAGAATAGTCATTAGGATCATATTCTAAACAAGAATCAACGGGTGGGGAGCGTAGGAGTTTCATTGCATCCAGAATGGCACTCAATGCCTTGGTGCCAATTTTTTAAGTCATTGCAGTGTTCTGCTTCAAGAGTGGACTGCTGCTAGTGCGACACAAAGCAGCTACACAGATCATAGTGTAGATATAACGGGAAAACCTTAAGCATCAGAGTAAAATCAGCAAAGTGGAACTTGCGGAATATATGTGCTAGTATTGCGATACGACTAGATAGGCTTAGGATACCAGCTCTCTTCAACTGAAGGTGCTTGATCATTAATATCGATGTAACTCTCAAAGGCGACACAACTCCCCACATTTCCTTGCTATTCTTATAGGATTCAAGTGGGCAGGCCACTACAAATCCTATTCCTATGTTTACAAGATCCTCACGAATCAAAGAGGCTCAACGTGTCCATCACAACCAATCGTATAGACCTCTACAATCGCAAATGTCCCTCGCTCATCTTCGGTACAAGGAACATATCAGACTACTATCATACTCCCTTCGTTCCAAAATATAAGTCTTGGTAGAGATTTCCACTATGGATCACATACAGATGTATTCAGATACATTTTAGAGTGTAGATTCACTCATTTTGCTCCATATGTAGTCCATGGTGGAATCTATACAAAGACTTGTATTTAAGAACGGAGAGAGTACATATTAAAGAAGAATGGAAGAGGAAGAGCAACCAGATTTTGGATAATAAAATGTTGGTTGCGCAGTCCCCACACATGATGAACCAGAGCGCATTAAGAATGCAACTCCCAGCTGTCTCTCGACCATTTCAGGCGGTTGGATGAAGATCCTACGTCCTAACCCTTCTTCTTCCTCGTCTCTGATTCTTCCCATACAGAACACCGCACAGGCCGCCTGCCGGACCACCGGCCCCCACCGCCTGTGTTCCTCCGCCACCCCCACCCCCAACCCCACCCGCGTCGAGTTTTCTTTGTTCTGTGAGGCCCCACAACCACCCGAGCCCCTTCGATCGCATCGACAAACTCCGGCAAGCTTTGAAAAATCGACTGAACCAATTTTGAAATTTAGTCTACTGTGATTTAACTAGTGTGGAATATAAAAGGGGAAAACCATAAGCATTGGGAGTATAGTGTTGAGCGTGCCATGGCGGATCTGAAGGTGCAAACCGGACAAAGGCAACTTCGCAACCAAGACAAGAAATCGAGAGAAAAGCGGTGGCGATCTATTTTCTTGCTGCGATAAATAAGTTGAGCAGATATGAGAGAGTAACGCCTCAGTGCGGGCGCTGTACACATCTGCGAGAATTTGACGGTGCTGCGGTAGCGATAATTTGTCGGGCGACGTGGAAGCAGATCTAGGAGGGTAGACGGTGGCGCGGCGCGGTGGACGAGACGGTCGTAGGAGCGGCGACGGCAAGGTGGACGACAGCGGGGATGAAGCGAGAGGACGGGATGCAAGGATCCCGGTCTGAAGCCGTGGATGAGAGAGGTCGATCTCTTGTAATGGACGGCGGCGTCGGGGTATCATCTCTGGCATGGTGGAGGAGGACAGCGGTGGATGGGGTGGCGGATGGCAGTGGACAGAGGAGGGTGGGGTGGAGAGGGTGTTTTGGCGCCCACGGAGTACGAATGGGGAAAAGGGAGGTAGAGAGGAAGGGGGGAACCATGTATTCAGGGCGCGCTTGTCTCAAATGCGAGGAAATTTACAAACTTAGCCCCTGCTTCAAATTTCTACTACATCACAAAGCAACATTAGTCGGTTGGGGATAGGACGGTAATCTCGCATACACCAAATATTTGCCGATTTAGAGTTTGTTTTGGCGCCCACCGTATGAATATGAATCGGGGAGGGAGTCGATTTCGGCAGAGGACACACTGTGTTTTGGCGCCCACCGTGTATGAATCCGGGTGAGAGGCGGTTATGTCACGTTTGGGTGAAATTACAAACCTACCCCTATCGAAACGTATAGAAATCCAGCAGATAGGCTTTATGCAAGGTGGATAGGCGGTAGTGATTTCCATCTCGCAGATTTTGGTTTCTATGATTCTGCGACTTTCCCCGCTTCGCTCAAATTTGGCAGAGTGCACGCCATCGTGCCAACTCAATTCGAATCCCGCTTGTATTCTTTTTTTTGGGGCGGATCCATTTTCAATTGGAATTGCATTCTATATACATCATTTTTATATATACTTTCAAAAGCACAACAAAGAATTCTGCTCCTTTATATGTATAATATGATTTACAAATACAACGATCTCAAATCTTAAGGTTGAATTCAAAAAAAATTAACCAAATTATGTTCTACTAAAATGTATGGATCAGTAATATCTACATATTAAATAACATAGATGTGCGTGAATTCATATGAGTATGCATGTTAGATAGATCAATTTTGGTTCGAGTATGGATTACATGTATCATCATCTCGAATTAAAATATTTGAATAAATTTTTTTTTCAAACCTTTCACTCCCATCTCTATAGCATGCATGCTCCTTCAGGTAGCTATCACTCTCTTTCTCCAGCTCACCAAGACGCTCACTTCATGTTTCTCCTATCCTCGCAAACATGGTCTCTCGACGTCTCCCTTGAGAAGTGTCACACTCTCCCTATCATTATACATTACACGATTTTCATTATCTCTCATGTCTCTACTGTTCTCTGGTATCACTCGGTACCTAAGCTTTCTTTTTCAGCACCACACACACAGTCGCCACTCGTCTTTCACTTTGTATTTCCCTCTATGGGATTCTCTCACACACCCTATATGTCTCTACATATGACTCATACCACTAAAATTACTCTCTCTCTCTCTCTCTCTCTCTCTCTCTCTCTCCTGTAGACACAACATTTGTTGCGGTCTCCTTTTTGTCTCCATCCCAGACTGACATTATTCATTTGTTTATCGATCAGACAACCCCGACTACCATCTCCTCTCTCTCTCACACAGACACACACACACAACTCCTGCTTCCACTCCCCTTCCCAACTACCGTCTCTCTCTCTCACACACAAAACTCTCGCTTTCGCACCCCGACTCGTATTTCTCCCACAAACATTTATCGACTAGCTAGCCTCTAGATAGGTTTATACACCCGCACACTCGTGCATCCACCATCACATACATGTCTCTCTCCCGCTCCTTGTATCTATGTAGATTTTTCTTCCCTTCTTGAGACACGCCCTCTCGATCATGCACACACACACTGTCGTCTCATTTTAAGCTGATACGTATCGCACACACACTCCTTGTGTCTTTGTCACACATGCACTCTGTCCTCCTCCACTCTCCCTCTCTCTCACACACACATGGGCTTTTTGCAACAACTAGCAAGATGCCCATGCGTTGCACGGAACATCGAGATGCATTTGTATGAGTAGTTTATCTTGTGGGGGGAAAAGGATGAATGAGGGAAGGCCTTATTTGCAAATGTGGAGAGGGGTGTGGGTATCCTTTTGCAAAATTGCCATAGTTTCCTTCCTATCCGTCAGATATAGATCAGACGACCTATATTGCAGGATGGCAGGCACACGATCATCACCGACAATGATTTTTATAAGAGTAGGGATAAAAAATAGAGTTGGTGATGATGGTGGGCCTGCCATCCTGCAATGTAGGTCATCGGATAGGAAGGAAAATATGGCAATTTACCCGCACTCTTCACCACATTTGCAGATAAGGCCTTCCCTCGTTCATCCTTTTCTCCCACAAGATCTTGCTAGTAAGATTAGAAATTAGACATATACCACTTCTCGAATCTTGAAACAAACAACATTCCTCCCTTATCTCATCAAAACCGCCAAAGGAATATATTTTGAGTGAAACATAACATATTTTTAGTGATATACGTATTTCAAAACTAGACTTTTTTTTCTATCAAATCGGTGAATCTGTATTAATCTACTTTGATCGTGTGGCAACGCATTGGCACATTGCTAGTAGTTATTATAATTTTTTGGACACCAGACAAACATTGGAGTACATATACGAAGAGAAGAGGCGCACGCACGCAGTCGGCCTCTCGCTGTCTCGCACACATGAGTGTTACGTAAAGGTGACGTTAACAAATAAACCCTAAAACCCTAGGTGCACGATTGCTGCATTCGCGGGTACTGGGTACGTGGTGGAGCTCCTTTGTAGGAATAGTCAGCTTGCATGGTAATTTGATCCGTAGGAGTTGATGGTCGGGACCACAGGTGAACGACTTGGAGCGCGGTGGCTCGCCAGTTGCCACAGATCGAGTAGCCACGTTTAAAATCTCGTTTTTTAGCGGGGTTAAGAGTTCCGATTTTCAATGGCGCGTTATAAGTAGTAAGTAGTTTTTAGAACGATTGGTATGGAGCGAAAATGGAATTCATAGTACTACGTACCTCCTTGGCGTATGGTTGTATGGTTTTTTTTGCAATGGAGTTTGTATGGGTTTATGTTGCGAGATGTTGAACCTGGTAGTTCTAGGGCAAATACTATGGTTTAGATTTAGATGCTGGTTTTCAGTAATGAAAATCGGAAGGGGAAACCCTTATTTGATTAAAAAAACTACTACCTCCATTCTGGTTTACTAGTCCACATCGTACTTTGGGTCAAAGTTTGTCCACGAATTTTACTTGTAAAATGTGAATGGAAAACGAGATTTTGTTATAACCAAACAAAAAAGGACTGGAGGGAGTGATTGCTCTGACACGGACGCGACCTCTCATAGCGCAGGCATTGAACCGGCGCGCCGGCCAAGAGGGCCGCACTCGCTGTAGGCCCGGCTGAGCACGCCTCCTCGCCGCGTGCAACCAGCTTAAGACTGCCCCGCCTGCCTTCATTGAATCCGCGCGTGTGCCGGCAACACGTCCTTCCGCGAGCTGGCAGGCATTTTAGAACACAAAAATGACTAAAATATAATTAATTTACGCATGGTCTTGACTTGTTGTGCTCGTGACCTTTGGTAGAATGAACTAGTAGAGGATTTTCTTTATTTATAACTCTCCTCACATTTTTTTGGCTTTGAAGTGAATCATGGTTGTGGACATTATGTATGAATGTGCAGATATCTGTGAACATGAGTTTTATTTGGAAGTTGAATTTGGAATGTCGGGCTTGTGCTTGAACTATACCATGTACAATGCTTCGTCTGTTATTGTTTGGAAAGTAACTGTTGTTATTACATGACCCGAAAAAAACATTTTGTGCCACATCGATAGATGCACGGACATTACAACAGGCATGCTGACTGGATGAACATTTGAACCTAGCTATTATGAAGGAAATTTTGTATTGACAACCGTTTTAGATAGCAGGAGACGCCTAGCCTGCTCTGCCTCTGCTAGCTTATTTCTGGATTCTTCCATCTCTTCTTTGGCTGGGGTGAAGAGAGCATCCGATTGCTCTTTTTGCTTCTTCAGGAACTCAGCTACATTCTCAAGGGCTGCTGCATGCTTTCTTTTAGCCTTTACTAATGCCACGAGGACACGAACAGTGGCGACTCCACACGGCTTGTGTGTAATCCAGCATCATCTCGGGAATTTGCACCTTGTGTCTAATCCAACATCATTAGGGAACGGCACCTTGTGTGTAATCCAGCCTCATTTTGGAAACATGATCTCGAGGTTGACCATACTTCCCTCCTGAGGAACTGCATCCTGACATGAAGTTACTTCTTTTTTAGATCAATACTCAGAGCAACCTTGGTCCATTTAGTAGAAGCCAGATAAACAGAACTCGGAGAAGTGAATTCAAAAGGAAAACAAATAAAAACAAACTACAAGGTGAGAACACCCACTTCCTACATCAAGCTAAAAACGAAAGCATTAGGACGATTAAGACTCTTCTTATTACACATCAAAGAACACCACGCTTAAGAGAAACAGAAACTACAACATATACACATCGAAGAACACGAGGCTACACGGAAGTAATTGAAAGGGTGTTACTTACCAAAGCTCGTTTTACAAGTTCGGTGCAGCTCCTCTTTAACTTTCCATGCTCCTTGAAGATGTCCCGAATATCCCGTGTTTGGTCTTCATTGCTCCTCTGCATGTTCGCACTCGTGGTTTCAAAATCTCAACATGGCAAGAAAAATAAGCTACTATTAATACTCGCGCATCTTGTTGGCAACATTAAAGCACTCGTCTGCCATGTTAGAGCATCTCCAACAGAATCGCAACGCACGGCACTTTAAAAAGCGTTTACAGTGCTGAGATCGAGAAGTTGATACTAGAGAGTAGAGGATAGTTCTCAGCATAGATAGATAAAAAAAGATAATTCAACTACTCCTCGTCGTCCGACTCCTCCTCGGTGATGTCCTCCTCCGACGCCCCGATCAGAGGCGTGAAGATACCGATCGTCGCCGGATTCCTGTATGACGATGCTCCTAGCCTCATGTTGAATTGAGCGTCCGCTTTTCGCCTACGCTTGTCCTCACGATAGGCGGCTCGCTCCACCCTCCTCTTATCCCTCTCCGCCCTCCTTTGCGCATAGAACTCGCGCTCGTTGATGATGTCCTGCGGGAAGTGTTGGCGCCACAGCGCCATGGCTCCCTCGTCCATCTTGGCGATGCCGAGACGGTGCTCTCGCCTCCGGTTCTCGCGACGATCCTCGTCGGTGTTAAGCCGCGGCAGAGGCGCGAGCTCCTGGGCCCGCTCCCGCGTCGGCATGTTGGGGAAGTTCAATGTTCTATGAGTCCACCGGAGGCGCCACACCGCCGCGTCATACGCGCGGGCGGCCTCGTTGGAGGTGTCGAAATTGCCGAGGCCGAGGCGCATCCCGCGGAACCGGATCTCCAGATTTGCAAATAAGGCCTTCCCTCGTTCATCCTTTTCTCCACAAGATAAACTACTCATACTAATGCATCTTGATGCGTGCAACGCATGGGCATCTTGCTAGTTCTAAAAACCTTTCCATCATTTGCCACACTACTGGTTGCAGATGAAAAACCTACCCAAGCACGGCGCGATACAGGAGCGACGCACAATTACAAGCTGATATTCTGTTGGACAATGGAGTCTATAACCAATTACTTTTACGGGAAAAATAGCACCCAGGAAATTTGAAGGGTAGGTATGAACTAAATTGGAACCGCACATGTACTGCTAAGTGATTCAATACACACATTACCAATCGAGGAGGAGAACGATGGTCACGGCGGCCTCTGTGAGTCATGGTCGGCAACGGGAGTTAGTTCATTGTCCACGACGGTGGTACTTCTGCGCTTGGCGTCGGCTTCCGGGAAGCAGATCCGAGACAGTGGAAGACTATGGGGGGGAAGAGGCTCCGTGTACGACGACGACGGTGGACTGGCTCCAGTGCGACGTACGAGGTCGTCGATGAGGCAGATGCGCTGCGGTGGACGAGTGCACCGATGTAAAGGGGAGGAGCACGAAGGCTGCGGTGCCGTGGAGAAGTCTATTTTGCGGTGGGGATAGAAAATGGGGAGTATTCAGGTGTACTACTCTGGGTGCCGGGGTGGGGTTGGCTGGGTAGGGTGAACTCGAGTTACGAAAACAGCCCCTACCAAGCGCCATCCGTAGGCCTGTTCGAAGGCTATGATGGTAACTTCCCACTACTCGAATCAGGGTCGCGGGAGATTTTCCGTCGACCTCAAAATTTTGTGACCTTTGGACTCCCGTGTGGCGTGTTGAGTGATTCGGCTAAGCAACTAGCAAGTAGTAGTAGTAAACTCTGCATATTAGGTTTGACCGAAGTCAAACTTCCTAAAGTTTGACCAAGTTTATAGAAAAATAAACATTTACCATAACAAATATGTATGATGTGAAAGTACATTCAATAATGAATCTAATGGTATTTATTTGTTATTGTATATGTTAATATTTTTGTTATAAGCTTTCTGAGAGTTTACAAAACTTCACTTTGACCAATGCTAATACGTGGACTTAAATAAAAACAGAGGGAGTACACATTTGTTTTCTTAGTTTGTAGTGAACTAATCATTTGTTGAAATTGCGAAATAAATATATTAGGCTATTGACTTTGAATGTAATGGTCTATACAATTCAATAGTTACAATCATTATCGAATCCCAAGATGTATACAAGGTCTATAGTACTTCACAACATGCTCAAACTCACATAATCCCAGTCAAATGAGAATCTAAATGCATTTCATAGTTATTAATTTGTAGGATGCAACAAAAACAACCATAACTCTACATCAGCCATTATAGAAGCAACATTTTGACATATCCAATGTGTGAATGAAACGTGCAGAGAGAGCTTTTGAAGATGGAGCAGATAGGGTGGGAAAGATTGTATGTATGTGGACAAGAGAGTAGGAGACAAACCTAACGAGACAGAGAGAGAGAGATAGAGAGAGAAAGAGAGAGGAAAAAGTTAGGTCTATGAGAAAGATGGATACATGTAATATACATGAGATGCGTGTGCATCTGGATTACATATCACGTGGAAGGAGAAGAGACAACATGTTTGATGAGAGAGCTAGAAAAATATGGACGAGAGGGAAGGATCTCGTGGGTTGAGGGATTGACAATTTTGTGCGGGGAGAGAGGGATTGGTAATTTTGTGCAAGAGAGAGAGAGAGAGAGAGAGAGAGAGAGAGAGGTGGGGGAGGAGTCACCACCGTCACATCACCCTGCTTCCAAATGACCCCGCATTCTCTAGCGCGGTGTGGTCGCCGTCTTCGATCTGCTCGATGCCCTCTTTGAAGATTGAGGTTTTGTGCATGTTGGGGTGCAAAGAAGCACAAGCGAGAGTGGTCTCCGTATAACCTTGGATGGGGATGAATTGTGTGCTCAGGGGAGTGTGTGTGTGTGTGTGTTGTGCTGCGCGTGTATCTCTCTCTCTCTCTCTGTGTGTGTGTCAGATATTGAGAGAAAACAAACCTAAGGAGAGAAATGGGTATTCACGAAGAGATTGTGCGGGCCTTGAGGTGGGCAGGGGCCGGGTGAGGGTGTCAAAATGTGCGCGTTGATGCATGTGTTGCATGCGACCGTGCGAGGGAGGGACCGTCGAGAGAGATGGTTGTTGTGTTACGGATGCTCCTCTCTCTGTCTCTCTCTCTCTCTCTCTCTCACACACACACACACACAAGTAAACTAGAAGACCGTTCTCTCATGTATACACAACGTATCGGCATCTATCTATGTCTCACTCATGCATGATCATTTGCACATTCACACCTCTCTATATACGTATCACACGCACACCGTCTCCACATTGCCCTTCCGCCACAACACACATATGGACACATACACACGTTCAATCTCAGTCACACACACAAAATCAGTATTAAAAAAACGAAGGCGCACCTAAAACGTCCAAATCCAAATAAACACGAACTGGAGCTAAATTCAAATATATGGAAATATTGCAGCGTCAAGAACTTTCACAGGAAAAAAAGTTGAGTAATATTCGAGGATTCACACACACAAAAAGGTTCGATGGATGTCCTTCGAGCGCGACACGGTGACACACCGTTCGATCGACTGCGCGGCCACGGTTCACGCGCTTCCACAGGAGTCCGTATCGTGGCTGTGGTACTAACTAATAAAAGCGCTGCCTAAGTCTAATGTTGATGTGTACTAGTACGGTTTTCTTTTAAGTTTGACCAACCTTATATATAAAACTAAAGTAAGCTCCCACACGCCAAGACTCATCAATATGCCGCCGCCGCCGTTGCGCATGCCGGCGCCTACCGCTCCGCCAACAATTTCTCGCCCATCACCGCCGTGTCGCCACCATCCCTGTGCCATGAAGCCGAAGGCTCGCCCGCTCATGTCGTCTGCAATCCCTCCTCGCGATGCCGCCGCGCTACCAAGCACGCGAGCAACTGGTGGAGCCGCGTCTATGCACGCAGCGTACGACGAGGAGGACGAGTGCGTGCTCCAGCACGCCGACGAGGAGGAACTAGCGTGTCATTGTCGTCTCCGCCCGCACGGAGGAGGCGCGCATGGTGGCTGTCGCGGCGGAAGCCGGTCGCGCGCGCGTCGAGCCCGCAAACCGGGTGCGAACGTGGAATCTACCTTCGAGACCTTGAATGCCACGTGGATCCTGCAATCTGAAGGAGCAATTTGGGTCAGTCGACTCATGTGAGCCGTTTGATGCAACATGGATGGCTAGAAGGGCTTCTTCCACCTCTTCTGCCGTCTTCTTCCTTCGCTCCGTCGAACTTCTTTCACAAATCGGTGACCCAAATTATACTACTAGTACGAATGTATTAAATCTTGTAGGAACACGTGAATCTGACGAGAGTACCAACTTCAAGAAGAACAGTAGTAAGACATAGTACTAGTACTACTGTACGTACTAAGGAGTTCAAATTACGAGAAATAACATAAACATAGTTCTGCCGGGGCCTCAACACAACACACCTTTGAAAATAAACTAAGCAACTAGTCCGCTTGACACTGCAGTAGAACCAACATGAGCGACGACACTGCCACCTACTCGGCTTCCGAGTCCACGTCCTCGACTTCGTCCTCGTCCCTCTTCCTCTTCCTCTTCGCTGACGCTTCTTTGCTTGAACCGGACACTGGGCTCTGCTTCCTCATCCAACCCTTGTAGATATTTAAACAAAGGTAGGCATCCATTGCTGCGTCTGAGGATGTGATCTTCATCTAATGTCTTCGACTCCCATGCATGATGAAACTTCGTGATGAGGTTTCTTGGTTTAGCGTCTGAAGGATCAATCATGGCTGCTGCCGAGTCGACATTGAAGGTTGAGAGGAGGACACCGTGCTTGCCTTACGGAGATCGAAGGGCTGGCCTACAACGAGACCTATCCGACGCAGGACATCCCTGTCGTTCTTAAAGCCCTGATGTGAATTTCACTCTTTTGTCCTTGAGGAAGTTCTTAAAATCCTGGCACTCAACGTCGGCATGGCATATGTGGTAGACCAAGAAAATGTTATGTACGCAAACCTGGATCACGGCGGGCTTCTTCCTCTCTTCGTCCTTTAGATCCTTCTCTCGTCCCAGGACTTTGGTGTACTCAACATCTAGCCCAGCGACCCACTCATCCGTTGAACTGTTGAACATGCGTAGGAAGCGAGCAAGCCATGCTTTCACTGTCTCGGATCCACGTGTGTAGATGACGATGAACTGATTGCCGGTGATGGCTCTAACCTGGTACTCAGCGGCGACATGGAGATTTGGGAGGCCATGGATTTTGGAGGAGGGTTAGGAGAAGTTGAACTGTTGTACCCCGCAAAACAACAGGGAGCAAACTAATGTGAAAGGACGGGACGACCGGGAGCGAACTGTTGTAAGGTAGAAGCCGGGGACGAGTAGGGCGTGCGAACGGCGTGGGGTTGCTGGCTTGCCCGGTGGATAAACGGCTGCAAGCCCCCAAAGAGTTCTCGATAACTATGCGAGACCCACTAGATGTCATGTCTACTAGACCCATATCGTAGGCCTGGCGGTATAGCTTCTGCCTGTTCGCACGCCATGCCGGCGCGTGGATGTAACTTCACTTAATTCCGTCAACCGTCGCGCCTCCCACGACCTTCGCCTCCCTCGGGCGGTCGCGCCCTTTGAGACTTCGACCGGCTAAAAATGAGCAATTTTTAGACAAGCAATTTTTTGCCTACTCGCATGCATGATACTCCCTACGGTCCTTTTTACTCCCGTCAACCGTTTGCAAAGTGTTTGACCAAATTTATACTTTGTTTTGAACACCACCTTATAATAATTAACCAGCCACACCAAGACACTCATTCGATACAATATTCACCACGAGCGTCGTTATTTACAAGAATACCATCTAATCTATTGTCAAAGCTATACTTAGCGATTAAGTGTGCCACCTTATTGGCGAACGGCTAATCTTTGACAATTGAAGATTGTTGATCAACTTCGAGATGCTCAACGCTTTCATCTTCGAGTCACGCATAGCAGACCTGTCATAGTCCCCCGATGCAAGAGACGCTACCACAGAAGCGCAATCGGTCTCTAAAATTACAGGATTATGAAGAGAAATACCTATGTAGAGACCGACAATGCAAGCCCTAAGCTCCGCTTCCTCCATGCTTTGACAGGCATCAATGAAATCCCACGACCAAATTTATACTAAAAATATCAATATCTACAATACTGATTATAATGAGTATAAGAACTACGTTTTATAATGAGTGTAAAAATATTGATTTGACATTGTGAATGTTGACACATTTTTCTATAAGTCTGGTGAAAGCAGAGGTACATTGACTTCATACAAAACTTAAATGCACAATGCAGACTAGTTCCTCCGTCCAGGTGCGTGCCATGTCCTGTCTTGTCATCACAACAAGGTTAGCTATTAGAGTACCACTACCTCCCTTCTAGTTAAAAGGGCTCGATTCAGAAATTTCACCTACTCTTAGCAAGATAGTAGAGGCGGTGGAATAGTTTTTGAATTCTGCAAAACTACTCAACTAGTGCTGTCGTTCTTCACAAAAAAATGTGTTTACCAATGCATGCATGAACACTAGTTACTCTCACCACCCTCACTTCTATAATTCTTTTACACATCAGCATGTTTGCTATTCCGTGTGCATGATACCAGCTAAGATACCACCATTATGGCCAGCCTTAATCATCGCATGCAATAATTTAGTGCACCTTGAAATATGAACATGTGTGGGGCGTGTATGTTTTAATGACTTGAGACTATACCTAGCCCGACATGCAAGATGACTTATTATGCACCGTTCCCCATACCTACAGGAAGCCCGTTCGTCTCCAAATATTTTCCTCTCCATGTGTGGAAACAATATGCCTGCCAAACTCTCCTTCTCCCTCCGGCGGTCCCACCACTCCACCCCGTGTGAAAAAATCTACATGCATGACTCTCCTCCCCTTACGCTCGTCCAATCCATTGTGACCAGCAATATTTCCACCCCTTCGCTCCCCCGTAATTCACTCCAACAAATATGCCCACGTAGCTGTTACTTAACTGCAGGTGCATTGGGTCACTGACATATGGGCCCAGCAGTGCCGCCCACATGTCGAGAGGCATCGACCTGCAGTTAAGTCGATCTTGACTTCGATGCATATCTTACATAGGTGTGCCATTGCTCGCTATAAATACTGCGCCTCCCACAAAATCGCTATCTCCTCCCCCTCACGTTCACGTTCATCGCTATCTCCTCCCCCTCCCTCTCACGTCAACCACCATGGCTTCGCCCCTCCCAAGCCCTAGGAGCCCCTTGCTGCACCGCGCGGACGGTCACCCGTCGCCGTTCCGTTCCTCGCCGCCACTAGTCGAGGAGGACGCGTCGATGTTCCGTTCCTCGCCGCCACTAGTCGAGGAGGACGCATCGGTGTTCCGCTCCTCGCCGCGACGTGACGCGTCGCTGTTCCGTTCCTCGTCGCCACTAGTCGAGGAGGACGCGTCGCCGTTCCGTTCCTCGCCGCCACTAGTCGAGGAGGACGCGTCGGCGTTCCGCTCCTCGCCGCGACGCGACGCGTCGCCGTTCCATTCCTCGCCGCCACTAGTTGAGGAGGATGCGTCGGCGTTCCGTTCCTTGCCGCGACGCGTCGAGGTGGACGCGTCGGCGTTCCCAATCTCGCCAACACGCGCGTCGGTGGACGCGTCGGCTCCCCGCTACGAGGAGAACGCCGCGCTGCCTGCCGAGCCCCCCCAGCCTTGAGGAGCTTTGGAAAGAAATGGATGTCGCCTTGTGGGAGGCTTTGCCTCCAGCAGAGCGCGCCAAAATAGAGGCGGAGAAGAAGGCCGAGGAAGAGAAGCGCACCGCGGAACAAGCTGCCTAGGAGTCCTATGTCGCGTCCGAGAGAGTCAGGCAATTGGCTCTTTGGCAGAAGGCTCGTGCGAGGGTCGTGAGGGTCACAGAGGACGCCCGTGCCGATGCCCTGAGTGCAGTCGGGCCCAAGCGCCTCATCTACGCTTGGCGGTATGTGGACCGGGTGCACGCTTCCAGCGAGGAGGAGTACCTGTTGGCGCCGGATCACCACACTGGTGAGATCACGCCGCCACGGTAAGTCATTAATCAGCACCTCGCGAGTTGCGAGGCTAAGGAAGAGGCGTTGTGTCGGCGCTACTGGAAACAACCACGCGCACTGTGGCACTCCGCGAGCGCCGTGGCTTTTAGGAGGAGTATAATTTTTGTTTCGAAGGCGATCTCATTAGTTTTGGGACGCAAATGATAAATCCTTAACGCTTCAGGAATTTTAGCGTCCTTAATTAAGTATGTAAAAGGGAAAGTTTGGAAACCTTGTGTATTCAGACGCATTTTGCAAATGCGTGCATATAGCACAAACTTTGCTATATACTATCGCACTACACGCCTCTCTCGATATATGCTTGCAGATTGTGCTACTCCTCCGGCCCAGGTCAATAAGTCATCTTTGGTTGTGCACCGTGACCAAGAAGGAGGGAAGACTTATACACCTAGACGGAGGGAGTACTACTATTACTTATATGCGTGCAAATGCACGTTTTAACATTACGGGTGCGGTTTTTGTGAAAGTAGAAAAACAACACTAGTCAAGCTTGTGAAACGATTCAATGCAAAACAAATGCAAAATGCTCGTTTGATTGTTTACTTTTAGCTTCCTTCTCTGTGGTTATTTACGTAGCCGTACTTTATGCGGCATATCTCAACAGTTGGAAAGGCATGCAAATTCCCAAACCGCTTCCTACACCCTGCATCAATTTTTTTGCCTAACAAGTTGTGCCGTGCAATTGGAATTCCAACTTGAGTACTACTACTAGTAGGAGTACCAGGGGCTAGTTCTTTTAGGCTTCTAGATTAGTAATCCCATAACTACTACCTCTGTCCTGGTTTATTGGTCCCCATTGTAATCTGTGTCAAATTTTGATCATAAATTTAACTAATGAAATGTTAGTGCATATCACATGCACTACTCCATCCGTCTAGGTGAGTAAGTCATCTTAGGCTGTGCACCGTGACCAAGGAGAGGAGAAAACGAGAAACGTTAATGTTTATTTGATAATTAATAGTATTGCATGCAATGAACTAACCACTGCATGTCGTGTTTGATATCTCAAGTTATTAAAAGCATGCACACTCTTTATCTCTTATTGGTTGATATGTCAAGAAACAAGAAACGAGGTAGAAGTTAATGCACAGCGCCCTAAGTGTTTTGGGATTATTTGGTTTTCGTAAGATGACTTACACACCTAGATGGAGGGATTACAATGGTGAGGAATAAACCAGTTAAATATTTGGTCAAAATTTAGCACAAATTGCAATGGTGAGGAATAAACCAGGACGGAGTAGTAGTTTAGAAGCCCAAATAAATGAGTGAGGCTCCTTATTGTTACTCTCCACTGTGACTAGTCTTGTGGGATAATCTGGGTATTCAGGCATAAGAAGTGGCCATAGGAGTAGTAGCTAGGGATCGAGTGTGAGTGATGAACCGGAGAAAGTAAATGAGAGAGATGAAATGCAAAAAGATGGAGGGATGTGATGGTTGCTTGTCCGTTTATTTTACCAGTCCACTTATTCTTTGGGAGTGGTTGGGTTTTGTGATATGACGGCTTCTTGCCCGGCCACGAAGCGGGTGAGAGGTGAGACTCCGTGCAGCGCCGCCCTCTACACTCGTACTACATCGGTCGTGGTTTATTAGTCCCCATTGAATTTGTTGAAGATTTAATCGACAAAATGTTAGTGCATGTCAAGAAAAACTATATCGTTGGATTCATATTTGAACATAGTTTTGAATGATATAATTTTAGGTGACATGCATCAAAGCATTTATCGTACTATATATAATGTTAGTTCAATTTTTGGTCGTACTAATCTATAGTAGTAAGGTGCCCGTCGTTGCAATCAAGAGTGAAATGCATTGATCGGGGAGTTGTTTATTTTGACAAAGGATGTGGGGGTCATCTCATGTGTAACGGGTATCGATAGGTTTCTTCGGATATTATTTCATCTCTAGAGCTGACAAACATCCGGGTGAAATAGATAAAAAGGTACCTTTGCAAACAAAAGCGTTCAACTGTTCAACCTGCATCCAAAACTTGTGAAGAAATAACACTTGTTGTGCTTTGCAAGAAATGATCTTTAAGAATTAGTTTTTGAGTATCGATTGTTATACATGTTGGCTCTGAGATGACATGGCACTTTCTTATAGTCAACAGTTGGCTATACTATTAAGTAATATTAACCATGCCCTTATACACCTAGACATAGGGATTAAATCAGGATGACTTGCAAGCGGGCAGAGGAGATGTAAGAAATGGTTCATCGTAAGTCTTTCACGATCTTTGTAGTAAAAATTCAGACATGAAAGATTCTAGACTAAACCATAAACGGATACACTTTTATTCATGCGCAATACTCCAATAGAGCAAGATCCTGCATGGAAGTCTCCACATGATTAGATAGCGGATTACACTGAGCGAAGACTAATGATCAACATTTAACTTCATAATGCGTATGTCCACGTGAACCTCCTTGGAGTCCCCGTGCACCGCGTCGGCGGGTAAAGGATGCCATGGGTTTTCCAAGTCCACATTGGCGGGATAGTCCCGGCTCTCCAGAGTCCAAGTCCATTCGATGAGGCTGGTGTCGCCGCCCACGTGACCCGGAGGGGTAGTAATAGTGACCACGCACCCGTACATCGGCCTCGTGTCAGTGCCAGCATCAGCGGCGTCGCCCCTGACGCACATTACAGAGACGGGGCGGTGGCCTGCGTGGGCCTCTCCGGTGTCCACGATCAAGAGGAAGACGCTGCCGTCCTCCTCCGAGACTAGCAGGCGGCGGTGATCCTCCAGCGACTCCAACATGGTGAACGGGTAGCATGTCTCGTACTTGATGTTCTCCGCCAAGGGCCAGTAGTGACCGCTGCACGCATCCGTGAGGTGATGCACCATGTTCACCGGCGAGCCACAAAACGGCATCGGACACTCATAGCAGTGGATGAAGGGCTCCTTGGAGGCATCGACCAGGCTGTCCATGAAACGGGAGTGGCTGTAGGGGACGTTGCGCCAGTTGAATATATGAGCAAGTTACTACGAGATTTAATCTGAATAAGCACAAAATAAATCATGACGGCTATAACAGTGATGAAACTAATCATGTGGACTAGCATAGTAGTAGGATACAATGTAGAAACATGAATTCTACCATTATTTCGAATAGGAAGGACAGAAACACATACGGTGCAACGGGAGCAGCACCGTTGGCGTTGAGGTTGTCGCCCATGTCCAAACACCACGTAGACACGGTCTTTGAGCACGGTTCATATTCGTTCCACGCTCGAGCATTGATGTTTGTAACTATTTTAGATTAGAATATACTACTCCTCCGGTGCTAGTAGTAGAGCAGAGTCCTACTCTACTACTCTACTCAAGCAAGCTAGGGAATAACACTGTAGGGAGTACCAGTACTGTGATCACTCAAGCAAGTTGTCTGGCATTGACATGACCATACGCTGCTGGTATGTGTCTCATAAGTCAAGAGGCGTGCTATAGTCATCATCACCTGTCCACTTCCCGCAGCACATATTCGCTTCTCCATCTTTGTCCGCACATAATCTCGTCCAATCTTCCATCCCCGCTAAGGCGCCTCCCTCCCTCGTCCGAAACCCAAGCACTAACAATGGCATAACCGAGCAGCGTCCGCCAAAAGAGTGGCTGGAATTCGCTCCCCACAGAGGTAATCAAGCTCATTGTTTCGCGTGTGGACAATCTCAGTACCATGCCGCTTGGCGTGCTCGTCGAGGGCTGTACCGTTTACTCAAAGCCCTCGGGCGGAGCTTTTAAGCCAGCTCCTTGCTTGCCGATGCCGCCGATCTTCGTAAACGGCGTGTCACACAAAGATAACGATCGTAGGGTGGCGAGCATCAACCCCTTGACTGCGATCCGATCCCGACAGCCTCAACTACATTAACGGTATGTCGGGTCAGCATGAACACGTCTTGGATGGTGCTCGTCGACGGTCGCGGCAGCTGGATGCTCGTGGAGGTCTACACCCGGCGATTGATCCCCCTTCCTTCGATTAACACTTCACTGGTTTGGCACCGCGGCCCAGAATACTCGGAATCTTACAATAGCCAACATGATGCCAAGTTTGATTTGCTCAAGGTTGTAATCTACCAAGTGCCCACAAGATCTGTGAATTATAAAGACTTCAGGCTAATTGCGTTCTTCAATCGCGGTCTCGCCTATCCGACAGTGTCACCGCGGTAAGTGGATAAATCTGCACGTCCATCGCAGGATCATACATCCTCCATGGTTCTCTCGATGCCATTGAACACAAGGGCTTCATTTACTGTTATCAACTCCTTCTATGGCTGGACGTATTGCTGGCCTACTCCAGTCATCGTTACAAATGGCTGTTACAGCAGTATGTTACTTTCCTATGATATCATGATGGCTTGCTTATATTACTGTCAACATTTCCTGAAAAAATATTCATGCTCATAACATGCTGTTCTCAAGATTGACTAAATCAAGAGCCCTTTTTTATTTGACTCCAACTTGATATGATGTTGTAGGCCGCCTGGTGTCCCTACCCTTCCTAATCCCAGAACCTTTCAAATAAAAACGGCATGGCAGTTGGAGGTGGTTCCTGGCTCGATCAGACGACGGCGAAAGATTGATGATCGTTCGCATGTACCGGACGTGTTGTTTCGCGGAATACAATCACGATCCTTTGCAAGGTCTTTGAGCAGGATCCCAGCTTCTCTGGGCCTTGAGGAATTTTTATTTGGAGGCTGGTAAGTAGCCTTGGTACACGCTCTCTGTTTGCCGGACTGAATTATCCGATTAACCAGAGATAACCGACGGCAAGGATCATGATGGCGGTGCGGTTTCATTCATCGTGCAAAACTGTGTGTGTACACAGCGTACCATCGCGTCTCTCCATGCACCATACCACGATATGTGCCGCCACGCTCTGCAGCCCAAAGTAGGAGAGAGGGTCGCAAGTATCGGACTTCGACACCTGCTGGCTGGAGTTTCCCCCGTCAGGCACCCATCTGGTTCAAGCCGTTAGCCAATCTCCAAAGCTTAATAAATAGTAACGTCTAACTGAGCCAGTTAGTTAGATGCATACACTTGGTGTAGTAGGATCTTTATTTAGTTTGATGCATACACTTGTTCTTTTTTGGTAGCCCTTTTGTAATGATGGCTGGCTGATGTTTGGTTTGGAAGAGAGAGCTGCGTCTTCACTCTTCCGGCTCGCTATCTTTATACATTGCACCCCCAGCCCTGGTTCTTTGCCGCTGTTTTCAATGTACAATCAAGAGTATATTTAAATACATTGGCTGAATAAATGTGTTGTTAGAACTACAAACACAATATTTTGGAAGTCTTTGCATGGTTCGATCCTTTAGTGCCCCGTACTGTACGTAGCGCATACTATTTTTCATACGGAACACATTTTCCACTTGTTGATAACATGCAACCCACTGATGAAGGCCCAATAGAGAAGCCCATAATTAACTGGAAGGGAGGCACTCACATGAATCCGGCCCAGGCACATGCTCATGGTCCCCTAAACATAAATAAGTAAATAAATAAATAAATAAATAAATAAATAAAGCTAAATGCTCATGCACCAGTTCTTTGGGAAAATAGGTAGCCTAGTATTTCTTTTTGAAGAATACCCAAGCTAGGCCTATTTGTTTTCTCCGAATTACTGGGCTGCAAATCTTTCAAGACGAGGAGGGATGCATTCCGGCCTGGCTTAAGAGTATGGTCAATGTTTGTTAAAAGTAATATCAAAAGGGGTTGAAAACTCCAAAAAAAATTATAGCAAATGGGATATAAGTTTCTTCTTTTGTTTTTGTTCTTCACTGATATCTTATACGTATTTCATTGGATTTAACATGACATAGTACTAATATATTTTTAAATTTGTTTTAGTATGGCTATTAATTTTTGGATTAAGAGTATTTCGTTCCTCAAAGAAAAATTTGCGAATTTT
This sequence comes from Aegilops bicornis, assembly GCA_021605145.1. NCBI lineage: Eukaryota > Viridiplantae > Streptophyta > Magnoliopsida > Poales > Poaceae > Aegilops > Aegilops bicornis. The sequence continues at coordinate 245,455,229 of CM038674.1, forward strand.
CAAAATTTCCCACATATTTAGTTAATTTTTTGACCACAATCTTGACGGAAAATGGCCAGCAATTCTAAAAATGGAAAAAGGGCTGCAATAAATTCCATATGAATTAGAAAATGAGTAAAAATTATAAAAATAATAAAAAATGGGCTGTACATGCCACAGATTTCGAGGCTGACTTGTTTATGCAAGGCTTTGTCAGTGAACACACGATTCTAGCAGCAGTGACTGTTGGATGTCCATCCAACGGCCGATGTGCTTCTTCAATCTCCGATCTTCCTGCTCCAGCCGCTTAACCTAAGCGCCAAGGACTGCACTCCCTCCTCTTGTGGCCCGCTGTGATGCAGCGCAGGCTTCCCTGGCCCACCCTACTCCCTCTGCTGGCCTGGCCGCACGTAATCAACTGCCTCCTTATTACGCAAAAAAAATGATTCCTCACACTGACATCAGGGCCGCACCGGTTGGGAGGCTGACCTATGGGCCTACTAAGTTGACGCGTATTGTCAACTTAGTCAACAAACAATTCTAGCAGCAGTAACCATTGGATTTGAATCGAACGGTCCTTCCGCTTCTTCAATCGCTGCTCTTCTTGCACTAGCCTCCCAAACCAGCGCTGGAGAGACCGCCTGCTCCTGCCTCCAGTGGCCGGCTACGCTGCCATTGAGGCCTCATCTCCCCCTACTACTCCCACCGCTAGCCAGGCCCTGCGGCGACGGTAGCCTCACACCGCAGCTGAACCAGTGAACCCTCGTACTCCTCTCCGCGCGGGCATCCACTGCCGTGTCTTCCCCGGCTCTGCGTCGTCCCCTTGCTAGGCCTCGCCATCGTCCACCGCCTTGGTGCTCTCGGCGCGGCGTGGTCAACGTGGTCAACGACATTCCATCAGAAGAGTACTGTACGTGGAGAGGCTGATAGCTGGGTCCATGGCCACAGCCAGTTTTTTGATTTGCCAAGTAAGTCGCTTTGTCGGGCTGTTGGGCTGCAAATCTTTCAAGACAAGGAGAGCTTTCATTAATTTGGCGAGAAAATAGCCCATCAAGAATGAGAAATGGGATGTACATTTTTAAAACACATCAAACCGGCAATTAGTTTCAAATATCTTTTTTTTCATTTCGAGATTTTAAATTACATTAATTTTATGCATGGAGAATTTGTTGGATTTTATATTGGTATACACTTATTTTTAAAAACAGTTTGAATGTGAGTCAAAATTTCGGGATTAAAAACAGTTCGGACCGCACAGAAATATGCTAAATTTCGTATAATGTTTTAACCGTGGCCACAATATGGGCTGTAATGCTAACAAAAAGAATATGGGCTCCAAAAAAACCTTAATAATTAGCAAATGGGCTGTAAACTATTAGAAATAATGGCAGATGGGTTGTATGCTGGTTTTCATAGATTTGAGGGTTTCCTAAAGAAAGGTTGGCCTTTAAGCAAAGGATTGTTGGATGACCATCCAACGGCCGTCGTCTTCTTCAATCTCTGCTCTTCCTGCTCCGGCCCGCTCAAACAAGCGCCCGACGGACTGCCTGCTCCCTCCTCCCCGGCCCGGCTCTGTTGCCTTGAGTCTCACCGCCCCACCGTACTCCCATCGCTGGCCTAGCCATCCCTCTACTCACCCACACCTGTTGTTATTCTCCGGCGACGGCAGACGAACCAGTAAACCCTCATACAGCCGTACTCCCCTCCGCGTGGGAAACAACTGCTGAGTCTTCCATGCCTCCGTGTCGTTCCCTTCCTAGGCCTCACCATCGTCCACCGCCCTGGTGCTCTTGGCGCGGCCTGGTCAACGTGGTCAACGACCAACATGCATCTGGAGAGGCCGACAGCTGGGTCCACGGCCGCACGCAAGGAAATGCCTCCTTATTGCGCGCAAAATAATGATTCCTCCACCTGACATCAGGGACCTTCCGAAAGGGCCTATGTATTTCGCGAAAAAAAGTTACCGCCGCTGACAGCCTGGACCCACCAGCTATATCTTCGCACGCAAGGAAGTGCCTCCTTATTACGCACACAAAAAAAATGAATACTCCCCCTGTTAGCTAGGACCCAGTATAGTGGCAAGCTGACTTGTGGGCCTACTAAGTTGACGGGGACGGAGGGCTTTGTCAACTTAGTCAATATGCACGATTCTAGCTCCAGTGACCGTACGATGTCCATCCAACGGCCGTAGTGCTTCTTCAACCTCTGGTCTTCTTGCTCCAGCCGCCCAAACCAGCGCCGGTCGTGCCTCGTGCTCCTGCCTCCCGTGGCTGGCTGCGATGCAGCGGAGGCCTCACTGCCCCCTACTACTCCCGCCGCTGGCCAGGCCATCGCTCTACTCACCCACACCACCTGTTATTCTGCTGCGACGGCAGCCTCACACCGCAGCGAACCAGTGAACCCTCGTACTCCTCTACGCGTGGGCATCCACTTCCGCGTCTTCCCCGGCTCCGCGTCGTCCCCTTCCTAGGCCTCACCGTCGTCCACCGCCCTGGTGCTCTCGGCACGGCGTGGTTAACGTGGTCAAGGAATGGCTTCCATCGGACATGGACTGTACGTGGAGAGGCTGATAGCTGGGTACACGGCCGCAGCAAGGAAGTGCCTCCTTATTATGTGCAAAATAATTATTCCTCCACCTGACAACGGGGACCCACCGGACGGGCCACCGTATTTCGTGAAAAAACGTTTCCCCCTGACTGGTGGGACCCACCCGCTACATCTTCACACGCAAGGAAGTGCCTGACAGTCGGGACCCACCTGGTCGAAGCGTATGTAGCGTTGTCATTCTGGTCGCGAACGTGTACGTACATATATATTTGTGGATGTAGAGGTGCGCACGTGTCGTAGTAGAGGGGCGCACGTAGCATGTACATGTACGTACAACGGCCAGGGTGCAAGAAAGAAAATACGGCCACGTATGTGTACATACGGGCGGGGTCTCGAACGCCTACTCGCGCATACGTACGGCCAGGGCTCGTGTACATGGCTGGGTCGGAACGGAGAAACAACGTCGTTGTCTTGTTCATGGGGAGGCAACGGAATGCGTCGTGTTCATGGGGAGGCAACGGAATGCGTCGTGTTCATCGAGAGGCAACAGAACGCGTGGGAGCCAACCGGCTGGGTCGGAGCGGAATGCATGGTCGTGTTCATCGGGAGGGCTTGGATGGAACAGGCGATGGAAACGAGGCTGGCGTCTGACAAAAGCGGAGAAACGGACCTCCCTACGTTGGAACGGGTCTGTTGATCGGGAGGGTGTGGCGTACCGCAAAATGGAGGAAATGGACCTCCTACGGTCAAACAGGGTCTGTTGATCGGGAGGTGTGGCATACCGCATAAAGCAGACGAAAGCGGACCTCCTACGTTCAAACGGGGTCCTGTTGATTGGGAGGTGTGGCGTACCGCAAAAGCAGACGAAACGGACCTCCTACGGTCGAAATGGGGTCCTGTTCATCGGGAGGGGTGTGGCGATCGCAAAAGCAGGACTCCACGGGATCTTTATTCATCTCCACCGTTGACCTCCTCCGGCCTCCACGGGCTACCGTCGACCTCCTCCAGCCTCCACGGGCTCCTGTTCATCCAGCCTCCACCGCACGCTACTCCATCGGCTCTTGTTCAACCACCCCTCCACGGGCACCCTCCCGTCTCTGTTCATCCAGCCCTCCACACCACGGGTCCTGTTCAACCACCCTCCACGGGCACCCCTCCACCGTCTCTTCGTTCATCCAGCCCTCCACCACGCCACGGGTCCTGTTCATCCGCAGGCAACGCCACCGTTCATTGTTCATCCAAACCCCCCATAACGCTCCTTCGCTCATCCCGGAGGCAAGATCGATCGGCTTGATTAGCAGCGATGGCGGCGAATCGCTCGATCGGGTTGATTAACGACCAGCCATCGATCGATCGCTCGGGTTCGAACGCGTAGCCTGCGGGGTAATCGCCGGGTTGATTAGAGCCCAATGCCTCACTCGGGTTCGATTAGAGCTAACGCCTCACTGCACGCAGCGTCGTGTACAAGAGAAAGCAGCGCATCGCTCGGCCCGACCTCCCACCGTAACGGGAACTCCCCGAAATTTTCCTCCCCCTCGCTTCTGCCATGGTTTTTTCCGTCATGGACGGCCCAAATAATGTCATGCAGCTGCGTCTCCGACCCGCCCAGGACGAAAAGCCCATTTTCTGTCATGATTTTTTGTCATAGAAGTAGGAGCCCACCACATCTATGGTGATATCGGGTTTTGTCACAATTATCGTCATAGAAGTGTCATATGTATGACAGAAAAAAAAATTGTATGGCCCAAAATGTCACGGATGTGTCTTTTTTTTGTAGTGATAGTTCAGCTAAGATACTTGTTCTTTAGGTAACGTTGTTCCATAGTTATCATCCATCAGTCAATGCTATCCCACAGGCTGGTGATTATAGTATTATACCACTTCTAGTATTACCTATGTTGTTCTTTAATACTTTTGTGTGCCATCTAGTTAATCTCGAGTACAAACGATACATATTCTGTAGCTTTCATCTGTGTTCTCCCTTTAGTTTTTTAGAACTGTTGCTGCTAATTAACCCCAGTCCTACTATTTATGCCGTCTCCTACATGCACTCATTACATAAATATAACTACTAGTTGTCTTCCATGCATGTCAGATGTAATTGCACACACTGATATATCCACAAAAACCTCACGGAGCAATGTAAAGGCCAGTAAACTTGATGTCAATGATACCCAATATGATGGAACATGTAAAGGCAGTTCTTCAGAAGACTTGCAGAAAGATGTTGAATCCTCTTCACCCCACAAGGTCCTTGCTCTAACTTGTCCCGTGATATGGGTACAACATGCATATAATGTCCTGGAGTGTATCTACTCTGTTGCAATGTCATGTGCTTAGCATGCTGATCATGCATGTAAATATGTCATGCCTTCCTATTTTTCATTATCTATTCCATTCATGATAACATGTTTTCAAATTCAAGTACTGTAATTCTACTCTATCGCAATGCCATTTTCTTAATTTGTACATCATGCTTCTGAATATCTTATGCATTGTTATTCATCAATATGTACTTCATCTGTCTACCATACCATGTTTTTTTACATTGCAGTGTTGTTCTAGTGCTCTGTCGTAATGCCATCTTAGTTTCCCAATCATACACGTGTATGTTGCCTTAGTTTTTTCTGTACGTATTCTGCTAGCATACAGTTTTACATTCAACTAGTGTTTTTTTTATTGTGTTGTCCTGTCATATCCCTAGCTCTCACACCATACTCCCTCCGTACGGATTACATATTGCCGAAATGGATAAAAAGGATGTATCTAGAACTGAAATACGCCTAGACCCATCCATTTTTTTCCGGATGGAGGGAATACATGTCAATATGTCATGCCTTTCTATTCTTCAATACCTATTCCATCTCTCTGCTGTAGCATGTTTTATAATTGAAGCACCATTCTTCTATACAAGGCATGCAAGGGGAAGGCGACTATGTTAGAATCTGAAGGGTTACAAACCAGGTCTTTGCAAAAGATCCAAACGCCAGGAGATAATAAACCAACTCTAGTTTTTATAGATACTGCTCCAGCATAGAGAAACCCAACTCCTACTGATAATAAGCAGATTCCAGTGGCCAAAGAACTAGTCCGCTCCAGTACAGCAAAAATATGTCAACTCCAATATAAGAAGTGTGTGCGTATCCTTGCATCATGGAATTTTATAGCATGCTGGTCATATTTTCTACATATTTCTTACCCATCTCTCTTTTAGAAAATAAGCTTAATAGATAGAAGAATTTCTGCCTTTGGTATAAATGCGTGAGGAAAGATTCTTGCAGGAATTCTCTGTGCTCCAATGCAGATGTAAGTACCTATTGTATATCACTATATTTTTACATCAGCATGTATTTTGTTAATCGGCGTGAATCCAACATTTATCTGACCTAAATTTAGTTGTAGCAAAATGTATGATTAGAGGCCACAGTGTTGATTTTTGTAAGGAAAACTGCCTGGTAGTTTTACATCCTGAGCTGCATGAGTGTACTATATAATACCAGTGGGTTTGATTACTTTGGTTCTGCAGTGGGTTTTCATTGTTTTTTTTACTGTGCTGTCCTGTCGTATCCCTAGCTCTTACATCATAGTCCCTCCGTTCGGATTACATGTCGCAGAAATGGATAAAACTGGATGTATCTAGAACTGAGATACGCCTAGACCCATCCATTTATTTCCGGGTGGAGGGAATACATGTCAATATGTCACGCCTTTCTATTCTTCAGTACCTATTCCATCTCTGTTGTAGCATGTTTTATAATTGAAGGCACCATTCTTCTATATAAGCATGCAAGGGGAAGACGGCTATGTTAGAATTTGAAGGGTTACAAACCAGGTCTTTGCAAAAGATCCAAACGCCAGGAGATAATAAACCAACTCCATTTTTCATAGATACTGCTCCAGCACAGAGAAACCCAACTCCAACTGATAATAAGCAGATTCCATTGGCCAAAGAACTACTCCGCTCAAGTGCAGCAAAATAATGTCAACTCCATTCTAAGAAGCGTGTGCGTATCCTCACATCATGAAATTTTATAGCATTCTGATAATATTTTCTACATGTTTCTTACCCATCTCTCTCTTAGAAAATAAGGTTAAATGATAGAAGACTTCCTTCATTGGGATTGTATTCGAGGAAAATATCTTGCGGGAATTACATGTGCTCCAATGTTGATGTAAGTACTGATGTATATCACTATATTTTTACATCGGCATGTATTTTGTTAATCGGCGTGAATCCAACCTTTGTCTGGTCTAAAATTAGTTGTAGCAAAATGTTAAAGGCGCCAATGTTGATTTTTGTAAAGAAAACTGCCTGGTAGTTTTGCATACTGAGCTGCATGAGTGTACTATCTCATATCATGCACACTACACAATTGTAGTGTTGCTCTGGTTGCCCATTCATTCATTGTGTCAATGTTGCTTTCGTATTACCTTACCTGGATGATAATAGTTGTGCCATATTGTGTTAATTTGGTGTTGGCTAGTTCCCCAAACGTTCATTGTGCCAATGTTGCTTTCCTATTATCAGACTTGGCCAATGATAGCAATTCTAGTGTCTTAATTTGGTGCAGGATGTGGAAGATAAGAAGACAAACTCTTAAAAGAGCAAGGCAACCCTATTGTTTCTTTCCAATAAATCTAGGCCAGGTAATATGCCAATAACTCATGATTAATCTGTTTGGTTCCCCTCCTAATTTACGTTATGATGCAGTGGTCGAGACACTCTCCACTATCAATAATACAAGCCTGCCAAAATCGCAATCTGAATCTGTTCAGTATCCTCTGTCTCGAATGCAATGAAAAAATGTATGTTTGTGAACCAATTAATGGTTGAAGGAATGATGGAAATGGTGGAGGAATCAGAGGTGCAGAGTCGTGCGACACAACAACTGATCAATGTTTTCGGAGAGAGTGTAGCAAAGCAACAAGAACTTGCCCACATGCTTATGGGCGTCATCTGTGCCGAGGTTGCAGATTGTGACGTTGTAGATCATTAGGTTCTGTTCATTTATTTGCACTGGCATCAATCTTTGATTGCCCAGTGGATGTAATTTTCTGTGATATATGCTGGATGTGTAACGTTTTACCCTGTATGTCGTACCTTTGCTTGATCGGTTTTGGTCCTGTGCATAATTGCTCGTCGTAATGGGCTGAAATTATCTAATTTGGCCTAAATACATGTACGAACTTTAGTGGGCCCATTAAGTTAATGGGCCGTTACCAGGCCGAAAGTTAATGGTCGGCCCTCTTAACTCCCGGGTTGTTAACAGGCCGACATCGAAGCGGGCAACAGGTGGGCCCAATTGATTTCACGGGCCGTTAACAGGCCCTTACTAAGTTCAGGCTACGTATGGCCCAACTATACTTTGGGCCTTTAGCAGGCCGAAAGAGACAGCGGGCTTGTACTGGACCATGAAGAGCATGGGCCGCTAAGAGGCCGAAAGTTAGGTCATATTGTAAATGGCCCAACTGTGTTGTGGGCCTTTAGCAGGCCGAAAGACAAATCGGGATGGTATTGGACCATGAAGGGCATGGGCCGTTAAAAGGCCAAAACTCAGGTCCAACAACAAATGGCCCAACTCATTTATGGTCCGTTAACAGGCTGAAAGGCACAGAGGGCCGTGAATTAGCCCAACACTTAAATGGGTCGCTAAAAGGCCAAAACTCAGGTCCGACTACAAATGGCCCAACAGATATATGGGCCGTCACTAGGCTGAAAGACACACCGGGCCGAAAATTGGCCCAACACTTAAATGGGTCGCTAAAAGGCTGAAACTCAGATCCGACTACAAATGGCCCAACTGATTTATGGGCCGTCAACAGGCTGAAAGACACACCGGGCCGGAAATTAGCCCAACATTTAAATGGGTCGCTAAAAGGCCAAAAATGTACATCGTGAAAATTGGCCCATCCACTGAATGGGCCGTTAACAGGCCGAAATCTCATCGGGCCGATATTGAGCCCAAATATATAGCGGGTACATTAATGTGCTCGAGCGGCGATGGGCTGCAATGGTGTCAAATCTTTAACGGGTCGTTGATGGGCCCAATTGGCACATCTCGTATGGGCAGTGGGCTTAAATGGACCTGACACAAGTAGGCCTTATATGGGCTGGCCTGCTATTTTTTACTAGGCTGGCCTTTTTCACCAGAATGGGCCACTGTTGGGCCGTGACACATGTTGACCTATCATAGGCGCCTCCTGTCCAATGAGTGGATGACATCTGTCCCAACGGTGAGGCAAGACGTGTTTCCTCCGGCCAATGATGATTTTACACGTGGAAAATCCCCATTGGTACGGGCTGTTAATGGGTTATCGGATCCAAAACCGGACCTGATAGCTTAATGGCATTCCGTTACGGTGGATGCCACGTGTCGGTTACCCTTGACGAAAGCACTTCTGTGACGCATGACTTATTGTCATGGAAGTAGACACTTCCGTGATGATAATTTTGGTAAAGTCATGGAACACTTCTACGACAGCATAGGTATGACTATCTTGATTCTGTCATAAAATCGTCATGGATGTACATGAATGACAAAAAACGCGACTGATACGTCTCCAACGTATCTATAATTTTTGATTGTTCCATGCTATTATATATTCTATTTTGGATGTTTAATGGGCTTATTTATACACTTTTATATTATATTGGGGACTAACCTATTAACCGGAGGCCCAGCCCAAATTGCTATTTTTGTGTGCCTATTTCAGTGTTTCGTAGAAAAAGAATATCAAACGGAGTCCAAATGGAATGAAACCTTCGGGAACGTGATTTTTGGAACAAACGTGATCTAGAGGACTTGGAGTGGACGTCAAGCAACAGACGAGGAGGCCACGAGGTTGGGGGGGCGCCTACCCCCCCCCCCCCCCCCCAAGCGCGCCCTCCACCCTCGTGGGCCCCTCGTGGCTCTACCGACCTACTTTTTCCTCCTATATATACCTACGTACCCCCAAACCATAAGAAGCGACCACGAAAACCTAATTCCACTGCCTCAACCTTCTGTACCCGTGAGATCCATCTTGGGGCCTTTTCCGGCGTAGTAGTTTACCTCAGACATTCGGGTCCATAGTTATTAGCTAGATGGCTTCTTCTCTCTCTTTGGATCTCAATACAAAGTTCTCCTTGATTCTCTTGGAGATCTATTCGATGTAATCTTATTTTGCGGTGTGTTTGTCGAGATCCGATGAATTGCGGGTTTATGATCAAGATTATCTATGAACAATATTTGAATCTTCTCCGAATTCTTTTATGTATGATTGGTTATCTTTGCAAGTCTCTTCGAATTATCAGTTTGGTTTGGCCTACTAGATTGATCTTTCTTGCAATGGGAGAAGTGCTTAGCTTTGGGTTCAATCTTGCGGTGTCCTTTCCGAGTGACAGCAGGGGCAGCAAGGCACGTATTGTATTGTTGCCATCGAGGATAAAAAGATGGGGTTTATACATTGTTGAGGAAATCGTTAACTGGTAGCTGCTCGGTTGGCTGGTGAGTAGGGGATTAATCGGCTAATCGGCAAGTTAATCGGCCATTTAATCAATTAATCGGACAATTTATCGGTTTATAAGCTACTCGGTGACCCTACGAGTAGGGATTAATCGGCAAGTTAACTGGTTAATCGGATGAATTCTTGAACAGGGGGTTTATATCATATTGCATGAGTTTATACCTCTACATCATGTCATCTTGCTTAAAGTGTTACTCTGTTCTCATGAACTTAATACTCTAGATGCATGCTGGATAGAGGTCGATGTGTGGAGTAATAGTAGTAGATGCAGAATCGTTTCGGTCTACTTTTCACAGACGTGATGCCTATATACATGATCATACCTAGATATTCTCATAACTATGCTCAATTCTATCAATTGCTCGACAGTAATTTGTTCACCCATCGTAATACCTATGCTATCTTGAGAGAAGCCACTAGTGAAACCTATGGCCCCCTGGTCTATTTTCCATCATATTAATCTCCAGTTATTTCCATTACTGTTTACTTGCTTTCTTTACTTTTACTCTTTATCATAAAGATACCAAATATATTATCTTATCATCTCTATCAGATCTCACTCTCGTAAGTGACCGTGAAGGGACTGACAACCCCTTTATCGCGTTGGTTGCGAGGTTCTTATTTGTTTGTGTAGGTGCAAGGGACTTGAGCGTGACCTCCTACTGGATTGATACCTTGGTTCTCAAAAACTAAGGGAAATACTTACGCTACTTTACTGCATCACCCTTTCCTCTTCAAGGGAAAACCAACACAGTGCTCAAGAGGTAGTAGCGACCTACTGTGACTGTTGGAAATATGCCCTAGAGGCAATAATAAAATGGTTATTATTATATTTCCTTGTTCATGATAATTGTCTATTGTTCATGCTATAATTATGTTATCCGGAAATCGTAATACATGTGTGAATACATAGACCACAACATGTCCCTAGTGAGCCTCTAGTTGACTAGCTCGTTGATCAATAGATGGTTACGGTTTCACGACCATGGACATTGGATGTCGTTGATAACGGGATCACATCATTAGGAGAATGATGTGATGGACAAGACCCAAAACCTAAGCATAGCACAATGATCATTATAGTTAAATGCGCTAAAGCTTTTCTAATGTCAAGTATCATTTCCTTAGACCATGATATTGTGCAACTCCTGGATACTGTAGGAATGCTTTGGGTGTGCCAAATGTCACAACGTAACTTGGTGGCTATAAAGGCACACTACGGGTATCTCAGAAAGTGTCTGCTGAGTTGGCACGAGTCGAGACTGGGATTTGTCACTCCGTGTGACGGAGAGGCATCTCTCGGACCACTCGGTAAGACATCATCATAATGAGCTCAATGTGACCAAGGAGTTGATCACGGGATGATGTGTTATAGAACGAGTAAAGAGACTTGCCGGTAATGAGATTGAACAACGTATAGGAATACCGACGATCAAATCTCGGGCAAGTATCATACCAGTAGACAAAGGGAATTGTATACGGGATTGTTTGAATCAGCGACATCGTGGTTCATCCGATGAGATCATCGTGGAACATGTGGGAGCCAACATGGGTATCCAGATCCCGCTGTTGGTTATTGGCCGGAGAGATGTCCCAGTCATGTCTTCATGATTCGCGAACCCGTAGGGTCTACACACTTAAGGTTTGGTGACGCTAGAGTTGTTATGGGAAATAGTATGCAGTTACCGAATGTTGTTCGGAGTCCCGGATGAGATCCCGGACATCAAGAGGAGTTCCGTAATGGTCCGGAGGTGAAGATTTATATATGGGAAGTCATCTTCCGGTCACCGGAAGTGTTCGGGGGTTTATGGGTATTGTACTGGGACCACCGAAGGGGTTCCGGGGGTCCACCGGGAGGGTCCACCTGCCCCGGAGGGCCCTATGGGCTGTATGTGGAAGGGAACCAACCCCTAAGTGGGTTGGGCGCCATCCCGCCCTAGGGCCGATGCGCCTAGGGTTGGGGGAACCCTAAAGGGGGCGCCCCCTTGGCTTGGGGGGCAAGCCCCCTCCCTTTGGCCGCCGCCCCCCTCTAGATCTCATCTAGAGGGGCCGACCCCCTTCCCCCTTCGCCCTATAAATAGGGGGGTGGAGGGAGGGAGGCAGCACCCTTCCCAAGGCGCAGCCCTCCCCCTCTCCAAGACCTCCTCCTCCTCCGTTGAGCTTGGCGAAGCCCTGTCGGAGAACCGCAAGCTCCACCACCACGCTGTCATGCTGCCGGAGCTCTTCCCCAACTTCTCCTTCCCCCTTGCTGGATCAAGAAGGAGGAGACGTCCCCGGGCTGTACGTGTGTTGAACGCGGAGGCACCGTTGTTCGGGGCTTAGATCGGAATCAACCGTGATCTGAATAACTGCGAGTATGACTCCTTCATCCGCGTTCTTGTAACGCTTCCGCATCACGATCTTCAAGGGTATGAAGATGCACTCCCCTCTCTCTTGTTGCTAGTCTCTCCATAGATTGATCTTGGTGCTGCGTAGAAATTTTTTAATTTCTGCAACGATCCCCAAAAGTGGCATCATGAGCTAGGTCTATGCGTAGTTTCTATGCACGAGTAGAACACAAGTTGTTGTGGGTGTCGATTTTGTCAATTTACTAGTCGTTACTAGTCTTATCTTGATTCGGCGGCATCGTGGGATGAAGCGGCCCGGACCGACCTTACACATACGCTTACTTGAGACAGGTTCCACCGACTAACATGCACTAGTTGCATAAGGTGGCTAGCGGGTGGCTGTCTCTCCCACTTTAGTCGGATCGGATTCGATGAAAAGGGTCCTTATTAAGGGTAAATAGAAATTGGCATATCATGTTGTGGTTTTGGCGTAGGTAAGAAAAGTTCTTGCTAGAAACCTATAGCAGCCACGTATAAACTTGCAACAACAATTAGAGGACGTCTAACCTGCTCTTGCAGCATATGCCGTGTGATGTGATATGGCTAAAAGGAAGTGATGAATGATATATGTGATGTATGAGATTAATCATGTTCTTTTAATAGGAATCACGACTTGCATGTCGATGAGTATGACAACCGGCAGGAGCCATAGGAGTTGTCTTAATTTATTGTGTGACCTGCGTGTCACTGAAAACGCCATGTAATTACTTTACTTTATTGCTAATCGTTATCCATAGTAGTAGAAGTAACAGTTGGCGAGACAACTTCATGAAGACACGATGATGGAGATCATGGTTTCATGCCGGTGAAAATGATGATCATGGCGCCCCGAAGATGGAGATCAAAAGAAGCAAAATGATATTGGCCATATCATGTCACTATTTGATTGCATGTGATGTTTATCATTGTCGGTGTCAAAACCGGCGATCCCGGGTAGGGGGTCCCGAATTGTGCGTCTAGGCAGATGGTAACAGGAGACAACGGACACTATGTTTTTACCCAGGTTCGGGCCCTCTCGATGGAGGTAAAACCCTACTCCTGCTTGATTAATATTGATGATATGGGTAGTACAAGAGTAGATCTACCACGATATCGTAGAGGCTAAACCCTAAAAGCTAGCCTATGGTATGATTGTTGTTCGTCCCACGGACTAAAACCCTCCGGTTTATATAGGCACCGAAGAGGGTTAGGGTTACATGAGTCGGTTACAATGGTAGGAGATCTACATATCCGTATCGCCAAGCTTGCCTTCCACGCCAAGGAAAGTCCCATCCGGACACGGGACGCAGTCTTCAATCTTGTATCTTCATAGTCCAGGAGTCCGGCCAAAGGTCATAGTCCGGCCATCCGGACACCCCCTGATCCAGGACTCCCTCAGTAGCCCCTAAACCAGACTTCAATGACGACGAGTCCGGCGCAGATTGTCTTCGGCATTGCAAGGCGGGTTCCTCCTCCGAATACTTCATAGAAGATTTTGGACACAAGGATAGTGTCCGACTTTGCAAAATAAGTTCCACATACCACCGTAGAGAGAATAATATTTACACAAATTCAATCTGCTGATGTATTCCGTGGCGTGACATCACACCACGGCCAAGCCTTTATTCGAATCGTTTTTACTGTCCCACCTCAGCGCGTTTAGCGAGGCGGTTTCCTTGGCACGTCTTGTCAAAGCAGAGATCGTGTCCCCTTATTCCGGGATTCTCATCAATACAGGCGTGGGTAACCCAACCGCGCCATTGATTACGGCGCTTGGGAGATAAGCGAGTTTTACCAGGCTGGTGGGGACGCATAGCTTCGTCCGTCCATATAAGGGGATAAGGATCCACTTTTTCACACACGCCTTCTTCCTCCTTTGCTCATCCATTTCCGCGCACTCGAGCTCCAGCGTCCAAGTCCGCACATCCCGCCTCAACCTTCCCCAGCCATGTCCGGAGAGGGAGGCAAGTGGATGGTCTCCTCCGTCACGGAGGGGCCCATAAAAAAGCTCCGAAAGGCCGGATACTTGTCCAGTGACATCGCGCATCGACTCCCCGATAAGGGGCAGCTCATCCCCACCCCCAGGCCCCATGAGAGGGTGGTGTTCCTCACCCACTTCCTCCGCGGACTAGGGTTTCCACTTAACCCATTTGTCCGGGGGCTCATGTTCTACTACGGCCTGGATTTCCATGATCTGGCCCCGAATTTCGTCATCAACGTCTCGGCGTTCATCATCGTGTGCGAGTCCTTCCTCTGCATCCAGCCCCACTTCGGCTTATGGCTGAAGACCTTCAATGTCAAGCCGAAGGTAGTGGGCGGCCGCCAAGCGGAGTGCGGAGGTGCCATGGTGGGCAAGATGGCCAACGTCCCATGGCTCGAGGGCTCCTTCGTGGAGACCATAAAGTGGTGGCAATCAGGGTGGTTCTACATCACCGAGCCGTGCGACCCTAAATGGGCAGCGGCCCCCGAATTCCGATCTGGCTTCCCCACACGGCTCACCTCCTGGAAAGAGATGGGCTTGACGTGGGGTAATTTGGAAGAGCTGACCGGACTCCAAACCTGCGTCCAAAACCTGGTGAACAAGAAGCTCAAGCTTGTCAACGTAGTCCAGGTCATGTTCATCCGCCGGATCCTCCCGTGCCAACAATGGGCTTTCAACTTGTGGGAGTTTGATCCGGCACAGCACCAAACCTTGAGCGGGCTCTTCGACACTACGTACGAAGATGCCTGGAAGGTGCTGTTCAAGGGCGCCGAGGCTCCCGCATCCGCTACCGAAAATCGCGGATTCAGCTCGCAGCATCAAGACAACGAGGTAAGCTATTTTACCCTTTACAGGACACTTGTTTTTCATAGTTTGACTCTGTGCGGGATCTAAACTCCCTTACCTTTGAAAGGATTGGCAGAAGACGTCCGGGCAGGTTAACTGTCCGGCTCCCTTGCCAGAAGACCCAGCGGACGCCCGATTGACGGGGCTGCTGGTTCCGGCACCTCACGTGGTACTGGAGAAGAAGGCCAAGAAGAAGGCCACGAGCACTCGAAAGAGTGCCCGGCGCCAGGTGGTGTCGGACTCGTCGTCCGATGACTCTGAGGCGGACTCCTCCCGTGAAGACGAGGAGGAGGAAAAAGAGGCCTCTCCCCCAGCGGGGGGAGAGAAGAAAAGGAAGGCCGCCCCAACGGGGGAGGCCGGAGGATCCAAGAAGGGAAGGACCCTTCCTCCGGACTACTCCACCAACGCCGACGACAGCGAAGAGGAGTGGCCGCTGAGGGCCAAGCCCTTAGCAAAATCGTAAGTGTCCGGACACCAGAATAACTCATGGCGTTCCATTTGTCGCACAGTATCTTCTAACACCGAGTGTAATAATGCAGCCCGCCCAAGGATGGGCTCGACGCTTCAACTAGCGGCTCCTTGGATTCGTCGGATGTGAATAACACCTCACTTCTGGCCGCCTCCTCTCCTCGCGCTGCGGATGAAGCCGAGGTGGGGTCCCAAAAGGGGCCCAGCCAGGAAGAGGTGGTCCAGGAGGCGCCGCAAGGCAACCTCCCGGACTCCAGGCGCAAAGGGGATAAAACCCCAAAGGGCTCCAAGTCCGGCCCTGGGCCGGACTCCGCACCGGAACCTCCAGTGGTTCCAGAGTCCGGCAGGCGGCCCCTTCGTAAGAAGAGCAAGACTGAGACGCCGGTGACCTCCGCCCAACCGGAGGCACTGGATAATTTGTTGGAGGCGCTTAACGGCGCCTCCATCAACGAGGAGCACCGCACTGTTATGAGTGTGGTGATCCAGAAAGTTCAGTCCGCCAAGAGCGGGCTGACTGAAGCCTGTGCCAGCCTTCTAACAGGCTTTGAGGTATGTATTTAAGATATGTAAAAATGTTACCACATAGACAGTAGCCCCTGATGCTCAGTTTGGTGTGCGGAAAGAAAAGCCGAACCGAGGATCTAAAAGATGTACGCAGGACTCTAACATAGGTATGTCAATATGGGAATGCAGGCTGCGCTGCTGACCTCTGCCGCACTGACTGCAGAGGTCAATGCATTGAAGCAGAGCCTCGAGCGGTCTGAGAACGAGCTCGGCCTTGCCAAAAAGCAGCTCGAGGACAGGGAAGGTAAGTAATACCATATGGAAGTATATAAAAGATGTGGTTGCCAAAAATGACAAGAATAACGTGAGTATTGCAGGGGCCACGAACGAGGTGGCGACCCTGAAGGAAGCGGTGTCCAAGGCCGAAAGCAATGCGGCCCTTGAGCGCCGAGCGAGAGAAGCGAGGATGCCGGTGGCGGAGGTGCGGCAAGAGCTCCAGGCTCTCGTGGAAAAACACGAGAGTTTGGAGCGTGACTCAAAGACTCGAGAGTCCGAGCTCGCCTCGGCCCTTGAGAGCGCCAAAGCCGCTAAGGCCGAAGCCCAAAAAGCCCTCCAGGAAATTGAGGCAATGAAGAAGATAGCGGCGGGTAAGGCATTCTTTATGCAAAGCAAGCACGTGAAAGTGAATTACTTGTTACTTACCCGAATCCGGAGCTCTCCAGGAGCATTCGCAGATCTGCTTGCGGTGTGTCCGACGCTGCCGATTCTCGCCGGGCCGAGGAGGGAGCTCGATGGAGAAGGTGTTACGGTCTCAAGATCTTTGAGGCGGACACCGGCAGTTTTGAGCGACCACCAAGCAGCTGGTCGAGCTCCATAAGGTGGCGAACAGGCCATGAAGGGCCTCATAGTTTGGGCGTGGCCTAAGGAAGCCATGCACAGGAGCTACTGGCCGGTGAGGCGGCTGGTGGACGCCTGTCCATGGATTGAAGTCGTCAAGCGCTCCGTCTACATTGAAGGTGCCCGTAGGGCCCTTGCCCGTGCTAAAGTGCACTGGGGTAAGATGGACGTTGAGAAGCTTGTGACGAACGGACCACCACCGGGCAAGGAGCATCGCAAGCCCGAGATGTATTATGAGGGCGCCCTGAAGGGTGCCCGCCTTATAGCGGGTGAATGCTCCAAAGATGTAATTTTTGAGTAAACTCGCATTTGTTATCCTGTACGCTGAAAACTTGTTCATATGCGCTAAGCAACGCTTGTGAATTTAAAATATTATCTTCTGTGCGGCAGTTTATTAAATTTGAGAGATGGCAAGTCGTCGGCTTCTGCCCCCATGCCACGAGTGCTGGGGTGTTCGGGGTAAACTTGAGCGCTCTTTTCCCCATTCTTGGGTCCTTCGAGGAAGGCGCTCAACGCAACGAACAAGACAACAGGACTATAATGCTTGAACACTCTCACTTAGCCATAGAATTCTATAATTTTAAATTTCGGCGAAGCCCCTAGTATTCGGAAGACCGAGTTCGGGGCGCTATCCACGCCTAGGCCGGACAATGCCGACTCCTCTCTCTAAGCGGCATAAGTCTTTAGGGACTCGAAAACCTCTCGAACAGCGACGGGCTCTTGCCCTATCATGACGGTCAGTTTTAGCTTTCTCCACTGAGGTGCTTAACCCAGCTCAACCGGGCACAATCGCAGTGGTTCTCCCAGCTACCTTAGCCGATATAACGGAACGTAAGGTACCAAAACATGGGAGCCGGGAAATCCCAACTATTGACCCAAGACATGATTCGGAGCCGATGCATATAATGCTATAAGTTCGGGGTGCCGCACTTGTGGAAGTGTTCAGACTTATCACACCATATTTTGGGGTACTTAAGCCCCTTGTGTATTTGGCCATACCAAAGTGTACGGGTGCAACATGTCATAAATGAACATATATAGATAGAAGAAGGAATGCAATAATAGGCAGAAGCTATGTATTGTTTATTCACAAAGGCTGCGGTAAAAGCAGAACAATACAAATAGTGCGATAAGCAAGGGACGGGACTATTTGACATGTCCACCTCCAGGGGCGAGCTGCGGGATGATATGTGAAACAAGTATACTGATTGTTATAGAGACCACCTGGACACTCGACGTAGCTTTCTGCTTCCCTGGCTGTTGCATCGTGTGTTCGGCGATTCTACTGCCGGACAGGGCTTCTTGAGAACGGAGTCCTGAAAGTAAGTAAAAAAAAGAATGACACAATCATGAGCCCCTGGTGCGGTTGAGCCGCATTCTGGCCCTGTCGTGGTCGTGCCCCTCCCCCTATGCCCATGATATTTCCAGAGCGTAATTTTGTACGCGTAGTACTAGTTTCGCAATTTCACGAGGGCTGGGGTTGGCGCCGCATTGCTGCGCGTGCTCAGAACGTGCCAGGCGGTCTTGTTGTAGGTTAGTCCGGGCGCGCTTGACGGTGTCCGGACGTTTAATAGCCGGACTCGAGAATTGCCTTAAGAGGCTGCTTTGTACTTCCGCCGCGAGGGCCGCCGTATGCTCCTCCGTTCGGTGATAGCGTTTGTTGTTTCCATTGACCGTTATGACTCCTCGAGGGCCTGGCATCTTGAGCTTGAGGTATGCGTAGTGCGGCACCGCATTGAACTTTGCAAATGCGGTTCGTCCGAGCAGCGCGTGATAGCCGCTGCGGAACGGGACTATGTCGAAGATTAATTCCTCGCTTCGGAAGTTATCCGGGGATCCGAAGACCACTTCAAGTGTACAGTTGGCCTCTACACCTGGTATGACGCCTTTAAAGTTCGTCTTTGTGGGTTTAATCCTTGAGGGGTCTATGCCCATTTTGCGACCGTATCCTCGATAAAGTAGGTTCAATTTGCTGCCGCCGTCCATCAGGACTCTAGTGAGGTGAAATCCGTCAATGATTGGGTCTAGAACCAATGCGGCGAATCCGCTATGGCAGATGCTAGTGGGGTGGTCCCTTCGATCAAAAGTGATCGGGCAGGAGGACCACGGGTTGAACTTTGGGGCGACTGGCTCCAACGTGTATACGTCCCTTAGTGCACGCTTCCGCTCCCTATTGGGTATGTGGGTTGCGTATATCATGTTCACCGTCCGCACTTGTGGGGGGAAGCCCTTCTGTCCTCTATTGTTCAGCGGCAGGGGCTCCTCCTCATCATCGCTATGCAGCACCTTGTCATTGTTTTCGGCATTTAACTTGCTTGCCTGCTTGAAGACCCAACAATCCCTGTTGGTGTGGTTGGCTGGTTTATCGGGGGTGCCGTGTATCTGGCACGAGCGATCGAGTATTCGGTCCAAATTGGACGGGCCCGAAGTATTTCTTTTGAATGGCTTTTTCCACTGACCGGGTTTAGAGCCTCTGAATCCGGCATTGACTGCCGTATCCTCAGCATTATCGCCGTTAATGCGGCGCTTGTGCTTGTTGCGACGCGACCTGCCGTTGCTGTCCTTGGTATCCGAATTACCAGGGCTCTTGGTCATGTTGTTACTACGAGCTAGCCAGCTGTCCTCTCCCGCGCAAAAGCGGGTCATGAGTGTTGTGAGGGCTGCCATGGATTTCGGCTTTTCCTGTCCTAGGTGTCGGGCAAGCCACTCGTCGTGGATGTTATGTTTGAAGGCTGCAAGGGCCTCTGCATCCGGACAGTCGACGATTTGATTTTTCTTGGTTAGGAACCATGTCCAGAATTGTCTGGCCGATTCCTCTGGCTGCTGAATTATGTGGCTTAGGTCATCGGCATCTGGTGGTCGCACATAGGTGCCCTGGAAGTTGTCGAGGAATGCGGCTTCCAGATCTTCCCAACAACCAATTGACTCCGCTGGCAAGCTGTTAAGCCAATGTTGAGCTGGTCCTTTAAGCTTGAGTGGGAGGTATTTGATGGCGTGTAGATCATCATCGCGGGCCATATGGATATGAAGGAGGTAGTCCTTGATCCATACCGCAGGATCTGTTGTGCCATCGTATGATTCGATGTTTACGGGTTTGAAACCCTCGGGGATTTGATGATCCATTACTTCACCTGTGAAGCATAGTGGGTGTGCGGCGCCCATGTACTGGGCTATATCACGACGTAGCTCAAATGAGCTTTGTCTGATGTGTTCGGCTTGGCCGGATTTGCTGTATCCGGCATGATGGTTATCGTCATGTGTAGTGAGGCGCCCACGCGATCCGTAGATCGATCTTGTTTGCCTTGCCTTGTCCTCCAATATATCTCGCAGGTCTGGCGCATTTCCCCGTGCCTTGGTACTTTTTGAGCGACGCCGGGGTGCGGCTTGAGTGGAGGGCCGAGAGGCCTCTCTGTCGCGGCCACGAGGTGGCCGGTCGGCCGCATCATGCGCTGGTGATGTAGGTTTGGGTGCTTCCTCCTCTAATCGGGGTAGCAGCCTGCGTTTTGGGTAGCTCTTGGAGGGGCGTTCGAGTTCATACTCTTGACGCAAGGACTTGATCCATCTGTGAGCTAGCAAGTCTTGGTCAGCTCTAAGATGTTGCTGCTTTTTCTTGAGGCTGCTTGCCGTGGGCCATAAGCCTCACGTTTGAAAGCGCTCCTGCTCGACGGGATCCTCGAGCACGACAAATTAAGTGCGCCGAGGCTTGCCTTGTCTTCGGAGGGAGGCATGTATTTATCGTCCTCTACCTCTCTGTCTGCCGCTCTCTCATGAGGGCTAGCTTCTCCATCCTCCTCCGCTGAATCCTGCTGAAGGGGTTGTCTTGACCTTTGTCAGGGGTGTTATTGTCTCCGTGCGGAATCACCATTTTTGCTGTGGCGGGATTTAGAGCGGCGCCGCTAATGCTGGCGCTTAGGCTGTTTCTTGGAGGGGTCATCCTTCGTTGTTCCATCGCCATTCCCATATTTCGGGATGTCCACCATGTATATGTCATATGACGAGGTGGCCTTCCAGTGCCCTGTGGGCGTTGGTTCTTGGTTGTCTCATGCATCGTCGTCCATACCGTCGATGTCTTCGGAGTCGAAGTCGAGCATGTCGGTTAAATCATCGACAGTGGCTACGAAGTGGGTGGTGGGTGGGCTTTGACTTTCTTCGTCGTGCGCTTCAACCTTCACGACCATAATCCGCCAGGGCTCTCGATAAAGAGAGAGACTTTAGTGAATTCAGGATGTCGCCAAAGGGCGAGTGCTGAAAGATGTCCGCGGAAGTGAACTCCATGATCGGCGCCCAATCGGATTCGATTGGCGGGGGCACGGAAGGTTCGGGGTCCGGAGTGGAGTCCGGCACCTTGGAGTCATGAGCTTCGCAAAGGACAGGGTTGGTGTACGGCTCAATTGCCGTAGAGATCACAGCCCCCGAGGCGGTGTCCAGCCACCCGTCCTCGATCGGCGCAGTCGGCTCCAAGCTAATGGTCGGAGCGGACACTGGTGCGGCCTCCAGGGCACTGTTCAGTGGAAGAGCTAGATCATGCCCATCGTGACAGTCCGACGCGCTTGGCTGTGGCTCGAACCTGTCGAAGATCAAGTCTCCGCGGACGTCAGCCGTGTAGTTTAAACTTCCAAATCTGACCTGATGGCCAGGGGCGTAGCTTTCAATCTGCTCCAGATGGCCAGCTTAATTGGCCGCATGCAAAAGCCGCCAAATACGAAGATCTGTCCGGGGAGAAAAGTCTCACCCTGGACCGCGTTGTTGTTGATGATCGGAGGAGCCATCGGGCCTAAAGATGACGACACAGAGGAACTCCCAATGAAAGCACCAATGTCGGTGTCAAAACCGGCGGATCTCGGGTAGGGGGTCCTGAAATGTGCGTCTAGGCGGATGGTAACAGGAGACAAGGGACACGATGTTTTTACCCAGGTTCGGGCCCTCTCGATGGAGGTAAAACCCTACTCCTTCTTGATTAATATTGATGATATGGGTAGTACAAGAGTAGATCTACCACGAGATCAGAGAGGCTAAAGCCTAAAAGCTAGCCTATGGTATGATTGTTGTTCGTCCTACGGACTAAAACCCTCCGGTTTATATAGGCACCGAAGAGGGTTAGGGCTACACAGTCGGGTTACAATGGTAGGAGATCTACATATCCGTATCGCCAAGCTTGCCTTCCACGCCAAGGAAAGTCCCATCCGGACACGGGACGATGTCTTCAATCTTGTATCTTCATAGTCCAGGAGTCCGGCCAAAGGTCATAGTCCGGCCATCCGGACAACCCCTAATCTAGGACTCCCTCAATAATGTTTTTATATCTTATTTGCTTAGAACAACGGTAGCTTAAATAAGTTGATCCCTCGGAATAATTTCAAGAAAGTGTTCCCCCTAACTGTGCACCGTTGCTAAGTTCCGTTGTTCCGAAGCGCCACGCGATGATTGGGTGTGATAGGTTCAATCGTCCGCATACAACAGGCGTAAGACAGATTTACAAACACAATACACTTGGGTTTACTTGACGAGCCTAGCATGTACAGATATGGCCTCGGAACACGGAAGACTGAAAGGTCGAACATGAGTCGTATAGAAGATACGATCAACATGAAGATTTTCACAGATGATGACTAGTCCGTCTCACGTGATGATCGAGCACGGCCTAGTTGACTCGGATCATGTATCACTTAGATGACTAGAGGGATGTCTATCTAAGTGGGAGTTCATTAAATAATTTGATTAGATGAACTTAATTATCATGAACATAGTCTAAAAATCTTTGCAATATGTATTGTAGATCAAATGGCCCACACTAATGTTGCCCTCAACTTCAACGCGTTCCTAGATAAAACCAAGCAGAAGTACGATGGTAGCAACTACACGGACTGGGTCCGTTACCTGAGGATTATCCTCATAGCTGCCAAGAAAGCATATGTCCTTGAAGCACCGCTAGGTGAAGCACCTGTCTTCCCAGCAACTCAAGACGTTATGAACGCTTTGGCGATCAGCGTAGTGATGATTACTCCCTGGTTCAGTGCGGCATGCTATACAGCTTAGAACTGGGGCTCCAAAAGCGTTTTGAGAAGCACTGAGCATACGAGATGTTCCAAGAGCTGAAAATGGTTTTCCAAGCTCATGCCCCGGTCGAGAGATATGAAGTCTCCGACAAGTTCTATAGTTGTAAGATGGAGGAGAATAGTTCTGTTAGCGAGCACATACTCAAAATGTCTGGGTTGCACAACCGCTTGTCTCAGGTGGGAGTTAATCTCCCAGATGACGCGGTCATTGACAGAATCCTTCAGTCGATCCCACCTAGCTACAAGAGCTTTGTGATGAATTTCAATATGCAAGGGATGGAGAAAACCATTCCTGAGGTATATACAATGCTGAAATCAGCAGAGGTGGAGATCAAAAAGGAACATCAAGTGTTGATGGTCAATAAAACCACTAGTTTCAAGAAAGGCAAGGGCAAGAAGAACTTCAAGAAGGACGGCAAGGGAGTTGCCACGCCCGGTAAGCTAGTTGCCGGGAAGAAGCCAAAGCATGGACCCAAACCTGAGACTGAGTGCTTTTATTTCAAGGGAAACGGTCACTGGAAGCGGAACTGCCCCAAGTACTTAGCGGATAAGAAGGCCGGCAATACCAAAGGTATATATGATGTACATGTTATTGATGTGTACCTTACCAGCACTCGTAGTAGCTCCTAGGTATTTGATACCGGTGCGGTTGCTCATATTCGTAACTCAAAACAGGAGCTGCGGAATAAGCTGAGACTGGCGAAGGACGAGGTGACGATGCGCGTCGGGAATGGTTCCAAGGTCGATGTGATCGCCGTCGGCATGCTACCTCTACATTTACCTACGGGATTAGTTTAAAACCTCAATAATTGTTATTTAGTACCAGCTTTGAGCATGAACATTGTATCTGGATCTCGTTTAATGCGAGATGGCTACTCATTTAAATCTGAGAATAATGGTTGTTCTATTTATATGAGAGATATGTTTAATGGTCATGCCCTGCTGGTCAATGGTTTATTCTTATTTAATCTCGAACGTGATGGTACACATATTCATAGTGTGAATGCCAAAAGATATAAGGTTGATAATGATAGTCCCACATACTTGTGGCACTGTCGCCTTGGTCACATTGGTGTCAAATGCATGAAGAAACTCCATGCATGTGGACTTTTGGAGTCTCTTGATTATGAATCATTTGACACGTGTGAACCATGCCTCATGGGCAAAATGACCAAGACTCCATTCTCCGGAACAATGGAGCGGGCAACCAACTTATTGGAAATCATACATACTAATGTGTGCTGTCCAATGAGCATTGAGGCTCGCGGTGGTTATCGTTATGTTCTCACCCTCACTGATGACTTAAGTAGATATGGGTATGTCTACTTAATGAAACACAAGTCTGAGACCTTTGAAAAGTTCAAGGAATTTAAATGTGAGGTTGAGAATCAATGTGACAGGAAAATAAAGTTCTTACGATCGGATCGAGGAGAGGAATATTTGAGTCACGAATTTGGCACGCACTTAAGGAAATGTGGAATTGTTTCACAACTCACGCCGCCTGGAACACCTCAGCGTAATGGAGTGTCCGAACGTCGTAATCACACTCTATTAGATATGGTGCGATCTATGATGTCTCTTACCGATCTACCGCTATCATTTTGGGGTTATGCTTTAGAGACTGCACATTGAATTATGGTTTGGGAAGAAACCTAAGCTGTCGTTTCTGAAAGTTTGGGGATGCGATGCTTATGTCAAGAAACTTCAACCTGAAAAGCTCGAACCCAAGTCGGAAAAGTGTGTCTTCATAGGATACCCTAAGGAAACTATTGGGTATACCTTCTACCTCAGATCCGAAGGAAAGATCTTTGTTTCCAAGAATGGATCCTTTCTAGAGAAAGAGTTTCTCTCAAAAGAAGTAAGTGGGAGGAGAGTAGAACTTGATGAAGTACTGCCTCTTGAACCAGAAAGTAGCGCAGCTCAAGAAAATGTTTCTGTGGTGCTTGTACCGGTTATGGAGGAAGTTAATGATGATGATCAAGGAACTTCAGATCAAGTTACTACTAAACTTCGTAGGTCCACAAGGACACGTTCCACACCAGAATGGTATGGCAACCCTGTCCTAGAAATAATGTTGTTAGACAACGGTGAACCTTCGAACTATGAAGAAGCGATGGCGGGCCCAGATTCCAACAAATGGCTTGAAGCCATGAAATCCAAGATAGGATCCATGTATGAAAACAAAGTATAGACTTCGACAAACTTGCCCGATGATCGGCGAGCCATAGAAAATAGATGGATCTTTAAGAAGAAGATGGACGCGGATGGCAATGTGACCATCTATAAAGCTCGCTTGTCGCTAAGGGTTATCGACAAGTTCAAGGAGTTGACTACGATGAGACCTTCTCACCCGTAGCAAAGCTGAAGTCCGTCCGAATCATGTTAGCAATTGCCGCATTCTATGATTATGAGATATGGCAAATGGATGTCAAAACGGCATTCCTTAATGGTTTCCTTAAGGAAGAATTGTATATGATGCAGCCGTAAGGTTTTGTCGATCCTAAGAATGCTGGCAAGGTATGCAAGCTCCAACGCTCAATCTATGGGCTGGTGCAAGCATCTCGGAGTTGGAACATTCGCTTTGATGAGATGATCAAAGCGTTTGGGTTTACGCAGATTTATGGAGAAGCTTTGTGTTTACAAGAAAGTGAGTGGGAGCTCTGTAGCATTTCTCATATTATATGTGGATGACATACTATTGATGGGAAATGATATAGAACTCTTCGAAAGCATAAAGGCCTACTTGAATAAGTGTTTTTCAATGAAGGACCTTGGAGAAGCTGCATATATATTAGGCATCAAGATCTATAGAGATAGATCGAGACGCCTCATTGGTCTTTCACAAAGCACATACCTTGACAAGATATTGAAGAAGTTCAATAGGGATCAGTCCAAGAAGGGGTTCTTGCCTGTATTGCATGGTGTGAGATTGAGCACGGCTCAATGCCCGACCATGGCAACAAATAGAGAAAAGATGAGTGTCATCCCCTATGCCGCGGCCATAGGGTCAATTATGTATGCCATGCTGTGCACAAGACCTGATGTAAACCTTGTCGTAAATTTGGTAGGAAGGTACCAAAGTAATCCCGGCATGGAACACTAGACAGCGGTCAAGAATATCCTGAAGTACCTGAAAAGGACTAAGGATATTTTTCTCGTTTATGAAGGTGACGAAGAGCTCATCGTAAAGGGTTACGTCAATGCTAGCTTCGACACAGATCTGGATGACTCCAAGTCACAAACCGGATACGTGTAGATTTTTGAATGGTGGGCGATCGGCTGGTGCGATTGCAAGCAAAGCGTCTGGCGGGATCTACATGTGAAGCGGAGTACATGGCAGCCTCGGAGGCAGCACATGAAGCAATCTGGATGAAGTAGTTCATTACTGACCTAGGAGTTAATCCCAATGCGTCGGACCCGATGGCTCTCTTTTGTGACAACACTGGAGCTATTGCCCTGGCCAAGGAGCCCAACACAAGAAGACCAAGCATATCAAGCGTCGCTTCAACTCCATTTGTAAAGTGCATACGGACCTGAATGTCGCAGATCCTTTGACTAAACCTCTTCCACGAGCAAAACATGATCAACACCAGAACTCTATGGGTGTTCAATTTATCACAATGTAACTAGATTATTGACTCTAGTGCAAGAGGGAGACTGTTGGAAATATGCACTAGAGGCAATAATAAAATGGTTATTATTATATTTCCTTGTTCATGATAATTGTCTGTTGTTCATGCTATAATTGTGTTATCCGGAAATCGTAATACATGTGTGAATACATAGACCACAACATGTCCCTAGTGAGCCTCTAGTTGACTAGCTCGTTGATCAATAGATGGTTACGGTTTCCTGACCATGGACATTGGATGTCATTGATAACGGGATCACATCATTAGGAGAATGATGTGATGGACAAGAACCAATCCTAAGCATAGCACAAAGATTGTATAGTTCGTCCGCTAAAGCTTTTCTAATGTGAAGTATCATTTCCTTAGACCATGAGATTGTGCAACTCCCAGATACCGTAGGAATGCTTTGGGTGTGCCAAACGTCACAATGTAACTGGGTGGCTATAAAGGCACACTATGGGTATCTCAGAAAGTGTCTGTTGAGTTGGCACGAATCGAGACTGGGATTTGTCACTCCGTGTGACGGAGAGGTATCTCTGGGCCCACTCGGTAAGACATCATCATAATGAGCTCAATGTGACCAAGGAGTTGATCACGGGATGATGTGTTACGGAACGAGTAAAGAGACTTCCCGATAACGAGATTGAACAAGGTATAGGGATACCGACGATAGAATCTCGGGCAAGTATCATACCAGTAGACAAAGGGAATTGTATACGGGATTGTTTGAATACGCGACATCGTGGTTCATCCGATGAGATCATCGTGGAACATGTGGGAGCCAACATGGGTATCCAGATCCCGTTGTTCGTTATTGGCCGGAGAGATGTCTCGGTCATCTCTGCATGATTCCCGAACCCGTAGGGTCTACACACTTAAGGTTCAGTGACGCTAGAGTTGTTACGGGAAATAGTATGTAGTTACCGAATGTTGTTCGGAGTCCCGGATGAGATGCCGGACGTCACGAGGAGTTCCGGAATGGTCCGGAAGGTGAAGATTTATATATGGGAAGTCATCATACGGTCATCGGAAGTGTTCGGGGGTTTATCGGTATTGTACCGGGACCACCGGAGGGGTTCCGGGGGTCCACTGGGAGGGCCCACCTGCCCTATGGGCTGTATGTGGAAGGGAACCACACCCTAAGTGGGCTGGGCGCCATCCCCCCCTAGGGCACATGCGCCTAGGGTTGGGGGGGAACCCTAAAGGGGGCGCCCCCTCCCCTTGGCCGCTGCCACTACTAGGAAAAGGCTAATTAGTGGCGCACCTGTTTTGGCCATTAATGGCGCATTATAGGCGCGCCACTATTATCACGCCACTAGTAACAAGTACTAATGGCGCACCTATAGTGCGCCATTACTATCACAGATAGTAATGGCACACCTATAGTGCGCCATTACTATGCCTAGAAGTGCGCCATTACTATCTGACTTAGTAATGGCGCACCACAAAGAAGTGCGCCATTACTAACAAATTTTTTTCAAAAACATTTTTTAAAAAAAATTCAATTTTTTTCAGAATGTTTTTTCAATTTTTTTTCGTTTTTTTTCTTAATTTCGGGTCACTATGGCTTAATCTCGGGTCAATATGCTTAATCTCAAGTCGAATCGCACTTCGTGGTCAAACTTCCCGTAAGGTTACTGTCGGAGTAATGGGCCACAAGTAGGCTAACCCGAGACCTAGAACCTTTCAAGATATCGGGGCTCGCTGCGCCCCTCAAGGCACCAAGACGAAGTGCCGCCTTCTGGTGGCCGGCTGGAGGAATAGACGGCCGAGTTCTAGAAGTCGGTGTCAAGACAAGCCGACTCCTAGTGGGCGGCTTCCAGAGAAGCCAACCCCTAGTAGTCGGCCCGAGGCTCCGTGAAGCCTGCGCCCTCATCAAGAAAAACAAGACAGGGAGTGGCTACAGTATAGCCCATCCCTCCCAAATCCAGGGATGGGCGTGGCCACAGTGCACCGTACCGGCGGAGATCTCCGCCTGGCGCAGCACTATTGCAACTCCACCCCTGACATCACCACAAGCTGGCGGAGCCCTGCTCCCACAACGGCTTGTCGGTATGGCCCAAGGACGACGGGCCCCACCGATCAGCGAGAGCCCGGAAGACGGCTAGAGCCCCACCAGTCGGATCCGAGGGTGGTAGGCCCCCAGCAGTCGGCCCACCCCTTCCTCGGGACCCACGCGCCATTAACCAGACGAGACGCAGAGTGGCTACAGTAATCGCCCGCCAGGCGGCTGGGCTGTAGCCACGCTCCCTTGTCCGAGCTTGCGTCATTAGCATCACGGCTACAATGGTCAGCAGCTGACAAGACCCGCGAGCGGCGGGGGTGGCCTGTCGGCTCCGTACCAGACCAGTCGGCGGGGCCCACCAGGTGGCGGGCCCCAGCAGTCGGTGGAGAAGCCGGCGACCAGAGAGACTGACTGCCGGGTCCTATACCCGGCCGGATTATTATTGTACCCCTGGGGGGTAGACCTATATAAACCCCCCAGGGCACCCATGCAATGGGTTCCCAACCTGTTAGAACTAGATCGACCCATAGACAAAGGAGAGAGCTAGCCTTGCCTTCTCCTACCTCTAGCATACAGCTCGAGGAACACCATTGTACTCACTAGTGCCTTAGTGATCATGCGGAGACCCATGAGCAGGACTAGGGTGTTATCTCCTAGGAGAGCTCGAACCTCGGTAAAGTCTTGCGGCATTCGTGTTCATGCCTCATCCCGCTTCGTGCACCGGCGACGTTCTACTTGCTCCCACCATGATAAGCCATCCATTGGCATATGTCGCACCAACCCCGACATTTGGCGCCCACCGTGGGCGAGGTGCACCATCGTCCGGAGAACTGCTCGACGGAAACCTTTTCCTCCTGGCGGCGCAGAGCAGCCCAAAGATGCCAGATGGAATCTGCGCTGACGCGCTGCATGGCGCGGAGGTCGCCTGCGCGGCGAGCTGCCTCGCCGACCTTATTGGTGAGGTTCGCCTCTCCGACGAGACCGCGTCCGATGCAGGCACCGATGGCCCTGAGAGCCGCCTCGTCAGCCTCCTCGATCAGCTCCACGTCGCCAGTGAGCCTGCTGTAGACTTGGAATCTGTGGGCTCCACCGACCCGATGCTTGTCGACTCCGACACTGCGTCGCTTGACGCGTTCCCCACCAACGTGGTGGTTTACGACGAGCCGCTTTCTCGCATGGAGAGCGGCGCAAGCGCTGATAACCCACAAGTATAGGGGATCACAACAGTTTTCGAGGGTAGAGTATTCAACCCAAATTTATTGATTCGACACAAGGGGAGCCAAAGAATATTCTCAAGTATTAGCAGTTGAGTTGTCAATTCAACCACACTTGGATAACTTAATATCTGCAGCAACGTATTTAGTAGCAAGTAATATGATGGTAGTGGTAACGGTAACAAAAGTAACGGTAGCAAAATTAATATTTTTGGTGTTTTGTAGTGATTGTAACGGTAGCAACGGAAAAGTAAATAAGCGAAGAACAGTATGTGAAAAGCTCGTAGGCATTGGATCGGTGATGGAGAATTATGCCGGATGCGGTTCATCATGTAACAATCATACATAGGGTGACACATAACTAGCTCCAATTCATCAATGTAATGTAGGCATGTATTCCGAATATAGTCATACGTGCTTATGGAAAAGAACTTGCATCACATCTTTTGTCCTACCCTCCCGTGGCAGCGGGGTCCCCATGGAAACTAAGGGATATTAAGGCCTCCTTTTAATAGAGTACTGGAACAAAGCATTAGCACATAGTGAATACATGAACTCCTCAAACTATGGTCATCACCGGGAGTGGTCCCGATTATCGTCACTTGAGGTTGCGGATCATAACACATAGTAGGTGACTATAGACTTGCAAGATAGGATCAAGAACTCACATATATTCATGAAAACATAATAGGTTCAGATCTGAAATCATGGCACTCGGGCCCTAGTGACAAGTTAAGCATAGCAAAGTCATAGCAACATCAATCTCAGAACATAGTGGATACTAGGGATCAAACCCTAACAAAACTAACTCGATTACATGATAGATCTCATCCAACCCATCACCATCCAGCAAGCCTACGATGAAATTACTCACGCACGACGGTGAGCATTATGAAATTGGTGATGGAGGATGGTTGATGATGACGATAGCGACGAATCCCCCTCCCCGGAGCCTCGAACGGACTCCATATCAGCCCTCCCGGGAAGTTTTAGGGCTTGGCGGCGGCTCCGTATCGTAGAACGCGATGAGTCCTTCTCTCTGATTTTTTTTCTCCCCGAAAGCAAATATATAGAGTTGGAATTGAGGTCGGAGGAGCTCCAGGGGGGCCCACGAGGTAGGGGCGCGCCCTAGTGGGGCAGGCACGCCCCCACCCTCGTGGGCAGGGTGTGGGCCCTCTGACGTGGATTTTTCTTTCGGTATTTTTCTTATTTTCCAAATAGATGTTCCGTGGAGTTTCAGGTCATTCCGAGAAGTTTTGTTTCTGCACATAAATAACACCATGGAAAGTCTGCTGAAAACAGCGTCAGTCGGGGTTAGTTCCATTAAAATCATGCAAGTTAGAGTCCAAAACAAGAGCAAAAGTGTTTGGAAAAGTAGATACGACGGAGACGTATCAAGCACCGTCACGGAGGTGCTTGTCATCGACCACAGCAAGCACTCCGGCGGAGGTGCTCATGATCCGCTCGATGCGGCACTTCAAGACCTGACGGCGCCCATTCCAGAAGACGCCGATGCCGAGATGCTAGAAGTATGCCGCGCCCAGCTCGTCGAGGGCGCCCAGAAGCTAGCCAGCATGAGACGCCTATCGGAGGCTTACCATCCCGAGATGGACCGCGCAGTGGGCGGCACGCCGGCTCCTGGTGGGCCTAGCCGCATCGGCACGGTCCGTCAAAGCGGTGTGGCCATCGCCAGCCTGTTCGGGGCGTATCGCCCCGTCTACACCACACCTGCGGAGAACATACGAGTTGCCCAGGCGGCAGTAGAAGAGCTGGTTAAGTTCGAGGGCGAAGAGTGTCGCCAGATGGCGGAGCGCGTCCAGCGTCTCTTCGACGCGGCTACTGAGCAGACGAGGCCGGCTGCCGGACTGAGGCGCCCCACTGGCAAAATGACGATCTGCCTCCCGCCGAGACCAAGGCGCGACATCCCAGACGCCGACTGGTGGCATCCGCGGAAGAAAAGACAAGGAGCCGGCTGCCAGCCGCAGCCGGACTCGCATCACTATTGAGCGCGACCAAGACGGTCGCCCAAGAGCAGTGGAACAACGCGATGACTGTCCGCCTCCTCCCCCTCGCGGGGAAAGGCCCGTCTCCCCGCCGCCTGTTGAACACCCGACACTCAGCGACCGCCTTGGCCGCCGAGAAGGAGTCAGAGAAAACGATGCCCGCCACCGGATCGACCGACTCAACCGATCCCTGGCGCTAGAAGAAGAAGACGAGCTGGGTCCGCCTTGTTTCGGCCCCCGCATTTGAGATGAGCCCTGTTGGAAATATGCCCTAGAGGCAATAATAAATTAGTTATTATTATATTTCCCTGTTCATGATAATCGTTTATTATCCATGCTATAATTGTATTGATAGGAAACTCAGATACATGTGTGGGTACATAGACAACACCATGTCCCTAGTAAGCCTCTAGTTGACTAGCTCGTTAATCAACAGATGGTTACGGTTTCACGACCATGGACATTGGATGTCGTTGATAATGGGATCGCATCATTAGGAGAATGATGTGATGGACAAGACCCAATCCTAAGCGTAGCACAAAGATCGTAGTTCGTATGCTAAAGCTTTTCTAATGTCAAGTATCATTTCCTTAGACCATGAGATTGTGCAACTCCCGGATACCGTAGGAATTCTTTGGGTGTACCAAAGCGTCACAACGAATCGGGTGGCTATAAAGGTGCACTACAGGTATCTCCGAAAGTGTACATTGGGTTGTACGAATCAAGGCGGATTTGTCACTCCGTGTAAGCGGAGAGGTATCTCTGGGCCCACTCGGTAAGACATCATCATAATTTGCACAATGTGACCAAGGGGTTGATCACGGGATGATGTGTTACGGAACGAGTAAAGAGACTTGCCGTAGCGAGATTGAACAAGGTATCGGGATACCGACGATCGAATCTCGGGCAAGTACAATACCGTTAGACAAAGGGAATTGTATACGGGATCAATTGAGTCCTTGACATCGTGGTTCATCCGATGAGATCATCGTGGAACATGTGGGATCCAATATGGGTATCCAGATCCCGCTATTAGTTATTGACCGGAGAACGTCTCGGTCATGTCTACATGTCTCCGAACCCGTAGGGTCTACACTTAAGGTTCGATGGCGCTAGGGTTATAAAGGAAATTTGTATGTGGAATGTTGTTCGAGTCCCGGATGAGATCCCGGACGTCACGAGGAGTTCGGAATGGTCCGGAGGTAAAGATTTATATATGGAAAGTTGTTGTTCGGGTTAGGAAAAAGTTCGGGTTTTTTCGGTATTGTACCGGAAGCTTCGAGAAGGTTCCGGAGGATTCGGAGGGTCCGGAGGTCCGGAAATTGTTCCACCACGTCCAATACAGTAGCATGGGCTGTGAGGGGCGCCCTAGCCTTAATGGGCCAGGGGCACCAGCCCCCAAGGCCCATGCGCATGGGAAGGGAAAACCCTAAAGGGGAGGCCTCCACATGACTTGGGAGGCACTCCTCCCCCCTTGGCCGCCCCCCTAGATGGGATCTAGGGCTGGCCGCACCCCTTGGGGTGGGGAAATGCTAAAGGGGGCGCAGCCCCCTTCCCCCCTATATATACTTGAGGTTTTGGGGCTGCCATAGACATGAGAACTTCTCCTCTTGGCGCAGCCCTACCTCTCTCCCTTCTCCTCTCCTACGGTGCATGGCGAAGCCTGCGGGATTGCCACGCTCCTCCACCACCACCACGCCGTTGTGCTGCTGCTGGACGGAGTCTTCCTCAACCTCTCCCTCTCTCCTTGCTGGATCAAGGCGTGGGAGGCGTCACGGGCTGTCTGCGTGTGTTGAACGCGGAGGTGCCGTCTGTTCGGCACTAGGATCTCCGGTGATTTGGATCACGATGAGTACGACTCCTTCAACCCCGTTCTCTTGAACGCTTCCGCTTAGCGATCTACAAGGGTATGTAGATGCACTCTCCTTCCCCTCGTTGCTAGTTTCTCCATAGATAGATCTTGGTGACACGTAGGAAAATTTTGAATTTCACGCTCGTTCCCAACGGTGGCATCATGAGCTAGGTCTATTGCGTAGATTCTTTGCATGAGTAGAACACAAAGTAGTTGTGGGCGTTGATTTTGTTCAATATGCTTACCGTTACTAGTCCAATCTTGTTTCGACGGTATTGTGGGATGAAGCGGCCTGGACCGACCTTACGTGCTAAATGCGTGAGGCGGAGTTCCACCGGTGACATGCACTTGGTGCATAAGGTGGCTAGCGGGTGCCGATCTCTCCACTTTAGTCGGAACGGATTCGATGAAAAGGGTCCTTATGAAGGGTAAATAGCAATTGGCATATCACGTTGTGGTTTTGCGTAGGTAAGAAACGTTCTTGCTAGAAACCCATAGCAGCCACGTAAAACATGCAAACAACAATTAGAGGGCGTCTAACTTGTTTTTGCAGGGTATGCTATGTGATGTGATATGGCCAAGAAGAATGTGATGAATGATATGTGATGTATGAGATTGATCATGTTCTTGTAATAGGATTCACGACTTGCATGTCGATGAGTATGACAACCGGCAGGAGCCATAGGAGTTGTCTTTATTTATTGTATGACCTACGTGTCATTAAACAACGCCATGTAATTACTTTACTTTATTGCTAACGGTAGCCATAGTAGTAGAAGTAATAGTTGGCGAGACAACTTCATGAAGACACGATGATGGAGATCATGGTGTCATGCCGGTGACGATGATGATCATGGAGCCCGAAGATGGAGATCAATGGAGCTATATGATATTGGCCATATCATGTCACTACTATATAATTGCATGTGATGTTTATTATGTTTATGCATCTTGTTTACTTAGAACGACGGTAGTAAATAAGATGATCCCTTACAACAATTTGAAGAAGTGTTCTCCCTAAGCGTGCACCATTGCTAAAGTTCAAGCTTCTAAGCACCACGTGATGATCGGGTGTGATGGATTCTTACGTTCACATACAACGGGTGTAAGACAGATTTACACACGCGAAACACTTAGGGTTAACTTGACGAGCCTAGCATGTACAGACATGGCCTTGGAACACAAGAGACCGAAAGGTCGAGCATGAGTCGTATAGTAGATACGATCAACATGAAGATGTTCACCGATGATGACTAGTCCGTCTCACGTGATGATCGGACACGGCCTAGTTGACTCGGATCATGTAATCACTTAGATGACCAGAGGGATGTCTATCTGAGTGGGAGTTCATAAGATGAACTTAATTATCTTGAACATAGTCAAAAGACCTTTTGCAAATTATGTCGTAAGCTCGCGCTTTTAGTTCCACTTCTTAGATATGTTCCTAGAGAAAATATAGTTGAAAGTTGACAGTAGCGATTATGCGGACGAGAAAGCTTATGTCCTTAATGCACCGCTTCGGTGTCTTTGAACCCCAAGCGTCGTTTGTGGATGTTGCGAACATCGGACATACACGTTCTGATAACTACGTGATAGTTCAGTTAAACGGTTTAGAGTTGAGGCACGAAAGATGTTTTTGAGATGTTGCGGAACATATGAGATGTTTCGAGGACTGAAATTAGGATTTCAGGCTCGTGCCCACCTCAAGAGGTATGAGACCTCCGACGATTTTCTTAGCCTACAAACTAAGGGAGAAAAGCTCAATCGTTGAGCTGGTGCTCAGATTGTCTGAGTACAACAATCACTTGAATCGAGTGGGAGTTGATCTTCCATATGAGATAGTGATGTTTCTCCAAAGTCATTGCCACGAAGCTGCTAGAGCTTCGTGATGAACTATAACATATCAAGGATAGAGATGATGATCCTTGAGGTGTTCGCGTTGTTTGACATCGCGAAAGTAAAAATCAAGAAGGAGCATCAGTTGTTGATGGTTGGTGAAACCACTAGTTTCAAGAAGGGCAAGGGCAAGAAGGGACACTTCATGAAACGGCAAATCAGTTCTTTGCTCGGTGAAGAAACCCAAGGTTGAACCCAAACCCGAGACTAAGTGCTTACGCAATAAGGGGAACATCCTTTGGAGCAGAATTACCCTAGATACTTGGTAGATAAGAAGGCTGGCAAGGTCGATAGAAGTATATTGGATATACATTAAGTTATTGTGTATTTTACTAGTACTCCTAGTAGCACCAGGGTATTAGATACCGGTTCGGTTGCTAAGTGTTAGTAACTCGAAATAAAAGGCTACGGAATAAACGGAGACTAGCTAAAGGAGAGCTGACGATATGTGTTGGAAGTGTTTCCAATTTTGATGTGATCAAACATCGCATACGCTCTCTCTACCATCAAGATTAGTATTAAACCAGAATAATTATCATTTGGTGTTTGCGTTGAGCATAGACATGATTGGATTATGTCTATCATAATCTGATTATTCATTTAAAGAGAATAATGGTTACTCTATTTATTTGAATAATACCTTCGATGGTCTTGCACCTAAATAAATGGTTTATTGAATCTCGATCGTAGTGATACACATTTTCATGCCAAAAATATAAGATAGTAATACCACTTACTTGTGGCACTGCCATGTAAGTCATATTGGTATAAAACGCATGAAGAAGCTCCATGTTGATGGATCTTTGGACTCACTCATTTTTTGAAAAGTTTGAGACATGCGAACCATGTCTATTGGTGTATACGCATGAAGAAACTCCATGCAGATGGATCGTTTGGACTCACTTGATTTTTGAATCACTTGAGATATGCAAATCATACCACATGGGCAAGATGACTAAAAGCCTCGCTTTTCAGTAAAATGGAACAAGATAGCAACTTGTTGGAAGTAACACATTTTGATGTGTGCAGTCCAATAAGTCTTTGAGGCATCTTGATGAATATCGTTATGTTCTTACTTCACAGATGATTCGAGTAGATGTTGAGTATATTTACTTGATGAAACACAAGTCTGAATTATTGAATGGTTCAAGTAATTTCAGAGTGAAGTTTAAGATCTTCGTGACAAGAGGATAGAATGTCTATGATATGATCATAGAGATGAATATCTAAGTACGAGTTTTGGCACACAATTAAGACATTGTGCAAATTGTTTCACAATTAATACTGCCTGGAACACCATAGTGTGATGGTGTGTCCGAACATCATAGTTGCACTCTATTGGATATGGTGCGTACCATGATATCTCTTATCGAATTACCACTATCGTTCATGGGTTAGGCATTAGAGACAACCGCACTCACTTTAATGGGGCACCACGTAATTCCGTTGAGAGGACACCGTTTGGAGAAACCTAAGTTGTCGTTTCTTAAAAGTTTGGGGCTGCGACGCTTATGTGGAAAAGTTTCAGGTTGATAAGCTCGAACCCAAAGTGGACAAAATGCATCTTCATAGGACACCCAAAACAGTTGGGTATACCTCCTAATTCAGATCTGGAAGCAATAGGGATTGTTTCTTGAATCGGGTCCTTTCTCGAGGAAAAGTTCGTCTCGAAAAGTTGAGTGGGAGGATGGTGGAGACTTGATGAGGTTATTGAACCATCACTTCAACTAGTGTGTAGCAGGGCACGTGAAGTTGTTCCCGTGGCACCTACACCAATTGAAGTAGAAGCTTATGATAGTGATCATGAAGTTTCGGATCAAGTCAGCGACGCACCTCGTGGGGTGACAAGGATGCGTACTACTTGAGAGTGGTACGCAATCATGTCTTGAAGGTCATGTTGCTAGACAACAATGAACCTACGATCTATGGAGAAGCAATGGTGGGCCCAAATTCCGACAAATGGTTAGAAGCCATTAAATCCGAGATAGGATCCATGTATCGAGAACAAAGCATGGACTTTGGTGGACTTGCCGATTGATCGGCAAGCCATAGAGACAAATGGATCTTTAAGAAGAAGACGGACGTGGGCGGTAATGTCACCGTCTATGAAGCTCGACTTGTGGCGAAGAGTTTTCGAAGTTCAAGGAGTTGACTACGATGAGATTTTCTCATCCGTAGCGATGCTTAAGTCCGTCGGAATCATGTTAGCATTAGCTGCATTTATGAAATCTGGCGGATGGATGTCAAGATGAGTTTCCTTACCGGTTTACGTAAGGAAAGGTTGTATGTGATACAATCGAGAAAAGTTTTGTCGATCCTAAGGATGCAAAAAGGTATGCCAGCTCGGTGATCCTTCTAAGGACCTGGAGTAAGCATCTCGGAGTTGGAATATGCACTTTGATAGGATGATCAAAGATTTTGGGTTTATACAAAGTTTATGAGAAACTTGTATTTCCAAAGAAGTGAGTGGGAGCACTATAGAATTTCTGATGAGTATATGTTGTTGACATATTGATGATCAGAAATGATGTAGAATCTCTGGAAAGCGTATAGGGTTGTTTGAAAAGTGCTTTTCAATGGAAACCTGGATTAGGCTACTTGAACAATAAGCATCAAGATCTATAAGATAGATCAAAATGTTTAATAATACTTTCAAATGAGCACGTACCTTGACATGATCTTGAAAGTGTTCAAGATGGATCAGTCAAAGTAGGAGTTCTTGCCTGAGTTGTAAGGTACTAAGTTAAGACATAAAGCTCGACCACGGTAGAAAAGAGAGAAAGGACGAAGGTCGTCCCCTATGCTTCAGACATAGGCTCTATAGTATGCTATGCTGTGTACCGCACCGGAAGTGTGCCTTGCCATGAGTCAGTCAAGGGGTACAAGAATGATCCAGGAATGGATCATTGGACAGCGGTCAATAATTGTCCTTGGAGTAAATAAGGACATGTTTCTCGATTATGGAGGTAATAAAGAGTTTGGCGTAAGGGGTTATGTCGATGCAAGCTTTAACACCTATCCGAGTGACTCTGAGTAGCAAACCGGATACGTATAGTGGAGCAACCATTTGGAATAGATCCAAGTGGAGCGTGGAAGCAGCGTTTACAATGTGACGTAGAAATTTGCAAAGCACACACGGATCTGAAAGGTTCTGACCCGTTGACTAAAAACCTCTCTCACAAGCAAAACATGATCAAACCTGAGAACTCATTGAGTCTTAATCACATGATGATGTGAACTAGTTTACAGACACTAGTAAACTCTTTGGATGTTGGTCACATGGTGAATTGACCTATCAGCGTTAATCACATGACGATGTGAACTAGATTATTGACTCTAGTGCAAGTGGGAGACTGTTGGAAATATGCCCTAGAGGCAATAATAAATTAGTTATTATTATATTTTCCTGTTCATGATAATCGTTTATTATCCATGCTATAATTGTATTGATAGGAAACTCAGATACATGTGTGGGTACATAGACAACACCATGTCCCTAGTAAGCCTCTAGTTGACTAGCTCGTTAATCAACAGATGGTTACGGTTTCCTGACCATGGACATTGGATGTCGTTGATAATGGGATCGCATCATTAGGAGAATGATGTGATGGACAAGACCCAATCCTAAGCGTAGCACAAAGATCGTAGTTTGTATGCTAAAGCTTTTCTAATGTCAAGTATCATTTCCTTAGACCATGAGATTGTGCAACTCCCGGATACCGTAGGAATGCTTTGGGTGTACCAAATGTCACAATGTAACTGGGTGGCTATAAAGGTGCACTACAGGTATCTCCGAAAGTGTGCATTGGGTTGGCACGAATCAAGGCAGGATTTGTCACTCCGTGTAAACGGAGAGGTATCTCTGGGCCCACTCGGTAAGACATCATCATAATGTGCACAATGTGACCAAGCGGTTGATTACGGGATGATGTGTTACGGAACGAGTAAAGAGCCTTGCAGGTAACGAGATTGAACAAGGTATCGGGATACCGACGATCGAATCTCGGGCAAGTACAATACCGCTAGACAAAGGGAATTGTATCACGGGATCAATTGAGTCCTTGACATCGTGGTTCATCCGATGAGATCATCGTGGAACATGTGGGATCCAATATGGGTATCCAGATCCCGCTATTAGTTATTGACCGGAGAACGTCTCGGTCATGTCTACATGTCTCCCGAACCCGTAGGGTCTACACACTTAAGGTTCGATGACGCTAGGGTTATAAAGGAAATTTGTATGTGGTTACCGAATGTTGTTCGAGTCCCGGATGAGATCCCGGACGTCACGAGGAGTTCCGGAATGGTCCGGAGGTAAAGATTTATATATGGAAAGTTGTTGTTCGGGTTAGGAAAAAGTTCGTGTTTTTTCGGTATTGTACCGGAAGCTTCCGGAAGGTTCGGAGGATTCGGAGGGGTCCGGAGGTCGGAAATTGTTCCACCACGTCCAATACAGTAGCATGGGCTGTAAGGGGCTCCCTAGCCTTAATGGGCCAGGGCACCAGCCCCCAAGGCCCATGCATGGGAAGGAAAACCCTAAAGGGGGAGGCCTCCACTTGACTTGGGAGGCACTCCTCCCCCCTTGGCCGCCCCCCCTAGATGGGATCTATGGCTGGCCGCACCCCTTGGGGTGGGGAAACCCTAAAGGGGGCGCAGCCCCCTTCCCCCCTATATATACTTGAGGTTTTGGGGCTGCCATAGACATGAGAACTTCTCCTCTTGGCGCAGCCCTACCTCTCTCCCTTCTCCTCTCCTACGGTGCATGGCGAAGCCCTGCAGGATTGCCACGCTCCTCCACCACCACCACGCCGTTGTGCTGCTGCTGGACGGAGTCTTCCTCAACCTCTCCCTCTCTCCTTGCTGGATCAAGGCGTGGGAGACGTCACCGGGTTGTACGTGTGTTGAACGCGGAGGTGCCGTCAGATTCGGCACTAGGATCTCCGGTGATTTGGATCACGACGAGTCACGACTCCTTCAACCCCGTTCTCTTGAACGCTTCCGCTTAGCGATCTACAAGGGTATGTAGATGCACTCTCCTTCCCCTCGTTGCTAGTTTCTCCATAGATAGATCTTGGTGACACGTAGGAAAATTTTGAATTTCTGCTACGTTCCCCAACAGAGGCATCATGAGCTAGGTCTATTGCGTAGATTCTTTGCATGAGTAGAACACAAAGTAGTTGTGGGCGTTGATTTTGTTCAATATGCTTACTGTTACTAGTCCAATCTTGTTTCGACGGTATTGTGGGATGAAGCGGCCGGACCGACCTTACGTACTCTTACGTGAGGCAGGTTCCACCGGTGACATGCACTTGGTGCATAAGGTGGCTAGCGGGTGCAGTCTCTCCCACTTTAGTCGGAACGGATTCGATGAAAAGGGTCCTTATGAAGGGTAAATAGCAATTGGCATATCACGTTGTGGTTTTGCGTAGGTAAGAAACGTTCTTGCTAGAAACCCATAGCAGCCACGTAAAACATGCAAACAACAATTAGAGGGCGTCTAACTTGTTTTTGCAGGGTATGCTATGTGATGTGATATGGCCAAGAAGAATGTGATGAATGATATGTGATGTATGAGATTGATCATGTTCTTGTAATAGGATTCACGACTTGCATGTCGATGAGTATGACAACCGGCAGGAGCCATAGGAGTTGTCTTTATTTATTGTATGACCTACGTGTCATTAAACAACGCCATGTAATTACTTTACTTTATTGCTAACGGTAGCCATAGTAGTAGAAGTAATAGTTGGCGAGACAACTTCATGAAGACACGATGATGGAGATCATGGTGTCATGCCGGTGACGATGATGATCATGGAGCCCGAAGATGGAGATCAATGGAGCTATATGATATTGGCCATATCATGTCACTACTATATAATTGCATGTGATGTTTATTATGTTTATGCATCTTGTTTACTTAGAACAACGGTAGTAAATAAGATGATCCCTTACAACAATTTCAAGAAGTGTTCTCCCTAACTGCACCGTTGCTAAAGTTCGTAAACTTCAAAGCACCACGTGATGATCGGGTGTGATGGATTCTTACGTTCACATACAGCGGGTGTAAGACAGATTTACACACGCCAAACACTTAGGGTTAACTTGACGAGCTTAGCATGTACGGACATGGCCTCGGAACACGAGAGACCGAAAGGTCGAGCATGAGTCGTATAGTAGATACGATCAACATGAAGATGTTCACCGATGATGACTAGTCCGTCTCACGTGATGATCGGACACGGCCTAGTTGACTCGGATCATGTAATCACTTAGATGACCCGGAGGGATGTCTATCTCGAGTGGGAGTTCATAAGATGAACTTAATTATCTTGAACATAGTCAAAAGACCTTTTGCAAATTATGTCGAAGCTCGGCGCTTTAGTTCCTTTGTTTAGATATGTTCCTAGAGAAAATATAGTTGAAAGTTGAAAGTAGCGATTATGCGGACAGTAGAAAGCTTATGTCCTTAATGCACCGCTCGGTGTGCTGAACCCCAAACGTCGTTTGTGGATGTTGCGAACATCGGACATACACGTTTTGATAACTACGTGATAGTTCAGTTAAACGGTTTAGAGTTGAGGCACGAAAGATGTTTTCGAGATGTTGCGGAACATATGAGATGTTTCGAGGACTGAAATCAGGATTTCAGGCTCGTGCCCACCTCAAGAGGTATGAGACCTCCGACGATTTTCTTAGCCTACAAACTAAGGGAGAAAAGCTCAATCGTTGAGCTGGTGCTCAGATTGTCTGAGCACAACAATCACTTGAATCGAGTGGGAGTTGATCTTCCATATGAGATAGTGATGTTTCTCCAAAGTCATTGCCACCAAGCTGCTAGAGCTTCGTGATGAACTATAACATATCAAGGATAGAGATGATGAACCTTGAGGTGTTCGCGTTGTTTGACATCGCGAAAGTAAAAATCAAGAAGGAGCATCAATTGTTGATGGTTGGTGAAACCACTAGTTTCAAGAAGGGCAAGGGCAAGAAGGACACTTCATGAAACGGCAAATCAGTTGCGCTCCGATTGAAGAAACCCAAGGTTGAACCCAAACCCGAGACTAAGTGCTTACGCAATAAGGGGAACAGCCAACTGGAGCAGAATTACCCTAGATACTTGGTAGATAAGAAGGCTGGCAAGGTCGATAGAAGTATATTGGATATACATTAAGTTATTGTGTATTTTACTAGTACTCCTAGTAGCACCGGTGGTATTAGATACGGTTCGGTTGCTAAGTGTTAGTAACTTCGAAATAAAAGGCTACGGAATAAGCGGAGACTAGCTAAAGGAGAGCTGACGATATGTGTTGGAAGTGTTTCCAATTTTGATGTGATCAAACATATACGCTCTCTCTACCATCAAGATTAGTATTAAACCAGAATAATTATCATTTGGTGTTTGCGTTGAGCATAGACATGATTGGATTATGTCTATACATGTCTGATTATTCATTTAAAGAGAATAATGGTTACTCTATTTATTTGAATAATACCTTCGATGGTCTTGCACCTAAATAAATGGTTTATTGAATCTCGATCGTAGTGATACACATTTTCATGCCAAAAATATAAGATAGTAATACCACTTACTTGTGGCACTGCCATGTAAGTCATATTGGTATAAAACGCATGAAGAAGCTCCATGTTGATGGATCTTTGGACTCACTCATTTTTTGAAAGGTTTGAGACATGCGAACCATGTCTATTGGTGTATACGCATGATGAAACTCCATGCAGATGGATCGTTTGGACTCACTTGATTTTGAATCACTTGAGATATGCAAATCATACCACATGGGCAAGATGACTAAAAGCCTCGTTTTTCAGTAAAATGGAACAAGATAGCAACTTGTCGGAAGTAACACATTTTGATGTGTGCAGTCCAATAAGTCTTTGAGGCATGCGATGAATATCGTTATGTTCTTACTTCACAGAGATGATTCGAGTAGATGTTGAGTATATTTACTTGATGAAACACAAGTCTGAATTATTGAATGGTTCAAGTAATTTCAGAGTGAAGTTTAAGATCTTCGTGACAAGAGGATAGAATGTCTATGATATGATCATAGAGATGAATATCTAAGTCTGAGTTTTGGCACACAATTAAGACATTGTGCAAATTGTTTCACAATTAATACCGCCCGGAACACCATAGTGTGATGGTGTGTCCGAACATCATAGTTGCACTCTATTGGATATGGTGCGTACCATGATATCTCTTATCGAATTACCACTATCGTTCATGGGTTAGGCATTAGAGACAACCGCACTCACTTCAATGGGGCACCACGTAATTCCGTTGAGAGGTCACCGTTTGGAGAAACCTAAGTTGTCGTTTCTTAAAAGTTTGGGGCTGCGACGCTTATGTGGAAAAGTTTCAGGTTGATAAGCTCGAACCCAAAGTGGACAAAATGCATCTTTATAGGACACCCAAAACAGTTGGGTATACCTCCTAATTCAGATCCGGAAGCAATAGGGATTGTTTCTTGAATCAGGTCCTTTCTCGAGGAAAAGTTCGTCTCGAAAAGTTGAGTGGGAGGATGGTGGAGACTTGATGAGGTTATTGAACCATCACTTCAACTAGTGTGTAGCAGGGCACGGGAAGTTGTTCCCGTGGCACCTACACCAATTGAAGTAGAAGCTTATGATAGTGATCATGAAGTTTCGGATCAAGTCACTGACGTACCTCGTAGGGTGACAAGGATGCGTACTACTTGAGAGTGGTACACAATCATGTCTTGAAGGTCATGTTGCTAGACAACAATGAACCTACGAGCTATGGAGAAGCAATGGTGGGCCCAAATTCCGACAAATGGTTAGAAGCCATGAAATCCGAGATAGGATCCATGTATCAGAACAAAGCATGGACTTTGGTG
Source organism: Aegilops bicornis (assembly GCA_021605145.1). Lineage (NCBI taxonomy): Eukaryota > Viridiplantae > Streptophyta > Magnoliopsida > Poales > Poaceae > Aegilops > Aegilops bicornis. Next base: position 245,499,860 of record CM038674.1, read on the forward strand.
GACTTGCCCGTTGATCGGCAAGCCATAGAGACAAATGGATCTTTAAGAAGAAGACGGACGTGGACGGTAATGTCACCGTCTATGAAGCTCGACTTGTGGCGAAGAGTTTTTCAGAAGTTCAAGGAGTTGACTACGATGAGATTTTCTCATCCGTAGCGATGCTTAAGTCCGTCGGAATCATGTTAGCATTAGCTGCATTTATGAAATCTGGCAGATGGATGTCAAGATGAGTTTCCTTACCAGTTTACGTAAGGAAAGGTTGTATGTGATACAATCAGAAAAGTTTTGTCGATCCTAAGGATGCAAAAAGGTATGCCAGCTCCAGCGATCCTTCTAAGGACTGGAGTAAGCATCTCGGAGTTGGAATATGCACTTTGATAGGATGATCAAAGATTTTGGGTTTATACAAAGTTTATGAGAAACTTGTATTTCCAAAGAAGTGAGTGGGAGCACTATAGAATTTCTGATGAGTATATGTTGTTGACATATTGATGATCAGAAATGATGTAGAATCTCTGGAAAGTGTATAGGGTTGTTTGAAAAGTGCTTTTCAATGGAAACCTGGATTAGGCTACTTGAACAATAAGCATCAAGATCTATAAGATAGATCAAAATGTTTAATAATACTTTCAAATGAGCACGTACCTTGACATGATCTTGAAAGTGTTCAAGATGGATCGATCAAAGAAGGAGTTCTTGCACGAGTTGTAAGGTATGAAGTTAAGACTTAAAGCTCGACCACGGTAGAAAAGAGAGAAAGGACGAAGGTCGTCCCCTATGCTTGAGACATAGGCTCTATAGTATGCTATCTGTGTACCGCATCGGAAGTGTGCCTTGCCATGAGTCGGTCAAGGGTACAAGAATGATCCAGGAATGGATCATTGGACATGATCAATAATTGTCCTTGGAGTAAATAAGGACATGTTTCTCGATTATGGAGGTAATAAAGAGTTTGGCGTAAGGGGTTACGTCGATGCAAGCTTTAACACCTATCCGAGTGACTCTGAGTAGCAAACCGGATACGTATAGTGGAGCAACCATTTGGAATAGATCCAAGTGGAGCGTGGAAGCAGCGTTTACAATGTGACGTAGAAATTTGCAAAGCACACACGGATCTGAAAGGTTCAGACCCGTTGACTAAAAACCTCTCTCACAAGCAAAACATGATCAAACCTGAGAACTCATTGAGTCTTAATCACATGATGATGTGAAATAGTTCTGAGACACTAGTAAACTCTTTGGATGTTGGTCACATGGCGATGTGACCTATCGGTGATTAATCACATGACGATGTGAACTAGATTATTGACTCTAGTGCAAGTGGGAGACTGTTGGAAATATGCCCTAGAGGCAATAATAAATTAGTTATTATTATATTTCCCTGTTCATGATAATCGTTTATTATCCATGCTATAATTGTATTGATAGGAAACTCAGATACATGTGTGGGTACATAGACAACACCATGTCCCTAGTAAGCCTCTAGTTGACTAGCTCGTTAATCAACAGATGGTTACGGTTTCACGACCATGGACATTGGATGTCGTTGATAATGGGATCGCATCATTAGGAGAATGATGTGATGGACAAGACCAATCCTAAGCGTAGCACAAAGATCGTAGTTCGTATGCTAAAGCTTTTCTAATGTCAAGTATCATTTCCTTAGACCATGAGATTGTGCAACTCCGGATACCGTAGGAATGCTTTGGGTGTACCAAGCGTCAAAAGCGTAACTGGGTGGCTATAAAGGTGCACTACAGGTATCTCCGGAAGTGTCTGCATTGGGTTGGCACGAATCAAGGCTGGGATTTGTCACTCCGTGTAAGCGGAGAGGTATCTCTGGGCCCACTCGGTAAGACATCATCATAATGTGCACAATGTGACCAAGGGGTTGATCACGGGATGATGTGTTACGGAACAGTAAAGAGACTTGCCGGTAACGAGATTGAACAAGGTATCGGGATACCGACGATCGAATCTCGGGCAAGTACAATACCGTTAGACAAAGGGAATTGTATACGGGATCAATTGAGTCCTTGACATCGTGGTTCATCCAATGAGATCATCGTGGAACATGTGGGAGCCAATATGGGTATCCAGATCCCGCTATTGGTTATTGACCGGAGAACGTCTCGGTCATGTCTACATGTCTCCCGAACCCGTAGGGTCTACACACTTAAGGTTCGATGGCGCTAGGGTTATAAAGGAAGTTTGTATGTGGTTACCGAATGTTGTTCGAGTCCCGGATGAGATCCCGGACGTCACGAGGAGTTCGGAATGGTCCGGAGGTAAAGATTTATATATGGAAAGTTGTTGTTCGGGTTAGGAAAAAGTTCGGGTTTTTCGGTATTGTACCGAAGCTTCGGAAGGTTCCGGAGGATTCGGAGGGGTCGGAGGTCCGGAAATTGTTCCACCACGTCCAATACAGTAGCATGGGCTGTAAGGGGCCCCTAGCCTTAATGGGCCAGGGGCACCAGCCCCCAAGGCCCATGCGCATGGGAAGGGGAAAACCCTAAAGGGGGAGGCCTCCACTTGACTTGGGAGGCACTCCTCCCCCCTTGGCCGCCCCCCTAGATGGGATCTAGGGCTGGCTGCACCCCTTGGGGTGGGGAAACCATAAAGGGGGCGCAGCCCCCTTCCCCCCTATATATACTTGAGGTTTTGGGGCTGCCATAGACATGAGAACTTCTCCTCTTGGCGCAGCCCTACCTCTCTCCCTTCTCCTCTCCTACGGTGCATGGCGAAGCCCTGCAGGATTGCCACGCTCCTCCACCACCACCACGCCGTTGTGCTGCTGCTGGACAGAGTCTTCCTCAACCTCTCCCTCTCTCCTTGCTGGATCAAGGCGTGGGAGACGTCACCGGGCTGTACGTGTGTTGAACACGGAGGTGCCGTCCGTTCGGCACTAGGATCTCCGGTGATTTGGATCACGACGAGTACGACTCCTTCAACCCTGTTCTCTTGAACGCTTCCGCTTAGCGATCTACAAGGGTATGTAGATGCACTCTCCTTCCCTCGTTGCTAGTTTCTCCATAGATAGATCTTGGTGACACGTAGGAAATTTTTGAATTTCTGCTACGTTCCCCAACAAGCCCTTCCCCAAAGGGTTCACGCTCCTAAGAGATACGCCCAAATACACCCACTCTGTGAAGCCGGAGGACTGGCTGGTCGACTACTCCACAGCCATCAGCATCGAGAACGGCAACAAGCGTGTTGCCGTGAAGTACGTTCCGCTCATGCTCCAGGGCACGACCCGGACATGGCTGAACAGCCTGAAGCCCCGCAGCATCAACAGTTGGGTTGACTTCACCGAAGCATTCATCCGCAACTTCACCAGCACATACAAGCGGCTGCCCAAACCTCGCCAGCTCTCCTTGTGCGTGCAAGGCCCCAATGAGTCGACTCGTGACTACCTCACGCGCTGGGCTGAGCTCCGCAACTCTTGCGAAGGCATGCACGAGGTGCGGGCCATCGAGTACTTCACCGCTGGTTGCCGAGAGGGCACCCTTCTCAAGCACAGACTTCTCTGTGATGAGCCGGCGACCCTCGACGAGCTACTGATCATAGCAGATAAATACGCCATGGCTGACTCCTCCATGAAGGCAGAGATCCAAGTGGATGCATCTGGCAAAGTGGCCCCTCAAGCTCCTCGGACCCCGGCTGGCGACACCAGCCGGCGCCAGCAACCAAGCGACAAAAAGCACAAGGCCATGCAGCCGGCTTCCACAAGCCGGTAGGTGGCGACAGTAGAAGACCAGCAGCCGGAAGGGCAGCCTCCATCCAAGCGCCAGAAGTGCGGCAAGCCCAATTGTCTGCCCGCTTTCTCGTATGAGCAAACCCTTGACGCACCCTGCGAATTTCACAACGGCACGAAGCCGTCCAACCACACCACTCGGAAGTGCCATTGGCTCACCAGGATCGCCAAGGGAGACGGCCTTCTGCCTCCTCCGCCTCCTGGGCAGCCGCCTCCTCCTCCCCCCCAGCAGCCGGCGGTTCGACCAGTCGGAGCCATACAAGACGATACCCCGAAGAGCACGAAGCTTATGTCGTGTTCTCCAGCGTGGCCGTCGACAAGCACAATAGACGACAACGACAGCAAGAAGTAAATGCAGTGGCATCATAGACCCCCGAGTTCATGCATTGGTCCGATAAGCCCATCAGCTGGAGCAGAGCCGACCACCCGGAAGTAATGCCCAATCCCAGCTCCTATGCCCTGGTCCTGGATGCCACCTTTGCCACAGAGAGGGGAGATGCTCGTTTCTCCCGAGTCCTGATAGATGGCGGCAGCAACATCAACATCCTGTACAAGGATACCATGGAGAAGTTAGGAATCAAACAAAGGCAGCTTCAGCCGAGCCGGACTGTATTCCATGGTATAGTTCCTGGCCTTTCCTGCTCACCAATCGGCAAGATCCAGATAGACGTCCTCTTTGGAGACAAAGATCACTTCCGCCGAGACCCAGTATGGTTTGAGGTGGTGGACCTTGAGAGCCCCTACCATGCACTACTTGGTCGGCCTGCTCTGGCCAAGTTCATGGCGGTCCCCCGCTATGCTTACCTCAAGATGAAGATGCCGAGTTCCAAGGGAATTCTGACCATAGCAGGGGATTACAAGAAGTCGTCCGCTTGCGCAGCAGATAGCAGCTGGCTGGCCGAGTCCCTTGTGATCGCGGCCGAGAAGCGGCTCCTTGATCGAGTTGTGGTGATGGCAGGCAAGCAGCCAGAAATGTCACCCAACCCCAAGGAATCGGAAGCCGAGGGCTCGTTCAAGCCGGCCAAAGAAACAAAGAAGATACCCTTGGACCCGGAGCACCCGGAGAGGTAAGCTGTCATAGGTGCAAACCTTGACAGCAAATAGGAAGGCGAGCTCGTCGATTTCCTCCGTGAGAATCGGGACATTTTTGCATGGTCAACTAAAGACATGCCGGGTGTTCTGACGGATTTCGAAGAACACAAGTTACATGTCCGATCCGATGCCAAGCCAGTCAGGCAGCCCTTGCGCCGCCTGTCAGAAGAGAAGAGAAGAGTCGTTGGAGAAGAGATAGCCCAGCTGCTAGCAGCCGGCTTCATCATGGAAGTGTTCTTTCCAGAGTGGCTGGCCAACCCAGTCCTTGTGCTGAATAAAAACAAGCAGTGGCGCATGTGTATTGATTACACCAGCCTCAACAAAGCTTGCCCCAAAGACCCATTTGACTTACCGAGAATTAACCAAGTGATAGACTCCACAGCCGGATGCGAGCTGTTGAGTTTTTTGGACGCATACTCAGGGTATCATCAGATTAAGCTGAACCCGGTCGATAGGCTGAAGACCGCCTTCATCACACCATTTGGAGCCTTCTGCTACTTGACCATGACGTTTGGCTTGAGGAATGCCGGCGCCACGTTTCAACGTTGCATGCAGAAGTGCCTCCTCAAGCAACTCGGCAGGAACACCCACGTTTATGCGGACGATGTTTTGATGAAGACGGAGAAGCGTGGAACGCTACTAGAAGACCTCAAGGAGACCTTTGAGAACTTGCGCTGATTTCAAATCAAGCTGAACCCGGAGAAATGCGTCTTTGGAGTACCAGCCGGCCAGCTTCTTCGCTTCCTCGTCTCAGAGCGCGGCATAGAGTGCAACCCTGTGAAGATCAAGGCCATCGAGAGGATGGAAGTTCCCACCCGACTGCTCGACGTGCAAAAGTTCACCGGCTGCTTGGCGTCCATCAGCTGCTTCATCAGTTGGCTGGGAGAGAAGGTTCTTCCCCTGTACCAGCTCATGAAGAAGACCACTTTTTTCGGGTGGAACGACAAGGCGGGCGAAGCTTTTCTCCAGCTCAAGAAGATGTTGACCACTCCACCTGTCCTGGCGGCTCTGACTCCTAAGGAGCCCATGCTCCTCTACATCACCGCCACCAGCCGAGTTGTCAGCATAGTCATAGTGGTAGAACGCAAGGAGGAAGGCAAGGCACTACCAGTCCAGAAACCGGTGTATTACCTGAGTGAAGTGATGTCAGCCTCCAAGCAAAACTACCCGCACTATCAGAAGATGTGCTATGGCGTGCACTTTGCTCCCAAGAAATTGAAGCCGTATTTCCAAGAGCACCCAATCACTGTTGTCTGCACTGCTCCGCTTGCCGAGATCATTGGAAGCCGGGATGCCTTAGGCCGAGTGGCTAAATGGGCCATAGAGTTGGCCCCCTACACCATGTACTACCAGCCTCACACCGCCACCAAGTCACAAGTGCTTGCCAACTTCCTCGTCGACTGGGCCGAGACCCAGTACCTGCCACCAGCGCCGGACTCCACCCATTGGCGGATGCACTTTGATGGTTCCAAGATGCGTACCGGTTTGGGAGCCGGCATCGTCCTCACCTCTCCCAAAGGCGACAAGCTCAGATATGTGCTTCAAATTCACTTTGCCGCGTCCAACAACGTCGCTGAATACGAGGCACTCATTCACGAGCTCTGGCTCGCCAAGGAACTCGGCATTCGCCGGATCCTGTGCTATGGTGACTCTGACTTGGTGGTCCAGCAGTCATCGGGCGATTGGGACGCCAAAGATGCAAACATGGCGAGCTACCGCTTCCTCGTGCAGCAATTCAGTGGATACTTTGAAGGGTGCGAGTTTCTCCATGTGCCAAGGAACGACAATGAGCAAGCAGATGCCTTGGCATGAATCGGCTCCACCCGTCAAACAATACCAACCGGCGTCGCTCTGCAATGCCTCCTCAAGTCGTCTGTCATGCCATCGCCAGAGTCGGATTCCATCTTCGTGCCAGTTCCTCCTGAAGCAGTCGGATCCGACTTGAGACCTCCAGTAGCCGGCACGGGAATCCAGGCAGGCAGACCGGGGGCCACGGAAGTCGCACCCGGCCCGGGGACTCCAGAACCCGGCCCAGGGACTGCAGCGGTCAGCCCGGGGACTCCAGAACCCGGCCCGGGGACTGCAGCAGTCGGCCCGGGGACTTCATCGATCCAGCAAGCGGCAGCCGACTCCAACCCACCGCCTCCTGGCCCAACCGCCCTCGTCCATGTTGCAGTCCTAGTAGTCAAAGAAATCGCATCACCTTCATGGGCCCAGCCTATCCTCAACTTCCTGGTAAACAAAGAGCTGCCGACTGATGAGATCTCGGCCCGGCAAGTGCAACGCCGGGCAGCAGCATACACCATAGTCAACAGAGAGCTTGTGAGGCGCAGTGTCACTGGTGTCTACCAGCGCTGCGTAGAGCCGGAGCAAGGCCAAGAAATCCTCAAAGACATCCATCAAGGCGTGTGTGGTCACCACGCGGCTTCAAGAGCACATGTCGCCAAAGCTTTCCGCCATGGTTTTTTCTGGCCGGTTGCTCTAGAAGACGCCAAAGACTTGGTCCAGAAATGCAAAGGGTGCCAGAAGTTCCGTTCCAAGCCACATCAGCCGGCTTCTGCACTCAAGACTATCCCCATTGCCTGGCCCTTTGCTGTTTGGGGCCTGGACATGGTGGGACAATTCAAAACAGCGCGAGGTGGCATGACTCATCTGCTTGTCGCGGTGGACAAGTTCACCAAGTGGATAGAATCAAAACCAATCAAGAAATTGATGGTCCGACTGCTGTGACTTTCATCTCCGACATCACCATCCGGTATGGCATACCACACAACATCATCACCGACAATGGCACGAACTTTGCCAAAGGCGACTTGGCCCGTTTTTGTGTGACGCAGGGCATCCGACTGGACTTAGCGTCTGTTGCCCATCCGCAGTCAAACGGCCAGGTGGAGCGAGCAAACGGCCTCATTTTGTCCGGCATCAAGCCCCGACTGGTCGAGCCTCTGGAGCGTTCGGCCGACTGCTGGCTCGACGAGCTGCCAGCCGTCCTCTGGAGCCTATGCACAACTCCAAACAAGTTAACCGGCTTCACGCCTTTCTTCCTCGTCTACGGTGCCGAAGCCGTCATCCCAATAGACATAGAATTCGACTCCCCTCGAGTCACCATGTACACCGAAGAGGAGGCAGAAGAAGCACGTCAAGATGGCGTCGATCTGCTGGAAGAGGGCCGGCTGTTGGCACTCAACCGGTCCAGCATCTACCAGCGGAGCCTGCGCTGATACTACAACCGGAAGCTCAAGCCGAGATCTTTCCAAGAGGGAGACCTTGTGCTCCGGCTGATCCAGCGAACAGCCGGCCAACACAAGCTCTTAGCGCCTTGGGAAGGCCCCTTCATCATCAGCAAAGTGTTGGGAAACGACTCCTACTACCCGATCGATGCCCAGAAGCCTCGAGCGTGCAAGATGGACGACTCCGGCAAGGAGACAGAGCGGCCATGGAATGCAAATCTCCTCCGAAGATTTTACAGTTGATGCAGTATGTACCACGCTACCTTTTGTATTAAAGTACGAAGACTCCGGGTCCCCCGAGAAGAGCTCGGGGATTGCCCTCTTTTATCTATATGATAAGAATTATGCCTATGAATGTGTCATTTTCTTTATGCCACTTGGCACCGGGTCCGACTAGTCGGCCCGGGGACTTGCCGCCTTGCACTATGAAATGCTTCCTGCAGCCGGCCAAGTAATGTGTTGGCACTTAAGCCGTCTCCTGCCAGAAGCCACAGCTCGCAGAGCGACTGTCTGGTGGGCAGGAGTAAGGCACAAAGGGTTCCCACATGAAAAATGGCTAAGGACCCAAAGCATGTGCATAGTTCAAGCCGGCCTCCCGCCTCTTCGACCGGCTGTTGAGCAGCCAGCCGGCCGGGTTCTACTTAACTTTCTAAAGAACTCTAAAACATCTAAGTACTTGCCTCCCCGGAAGTAGCTAAGTACTTGACCCAGCCACAGTCCGCAGAGCGGCTGTTCGGCAGGCAAGACGGCAACCAAGGGAAGGCGGCAAAGGAAAGAAGCCAAAGAGCACCAAGCAAGAAAAGGTAGAACTCGGAAAAATATTTTACGTAGTAAAAGGCCCTTGGCCGATATTCAACGGAAGTTTGAGATACACCCCGCGGGTGGAATTGTGCAAAATTAACAAGTTCGTCGAGACTGATAGACAGGTAAAGCAAAAGCAAACTGGCGGCCTAGGGAGCGGCAAACGGGTTCGGTGGATCGGAGGAGTCGGTGGTGCCGGTTGGTGGAGTGGCCGGATGGTCAGTCTCCGTTTGGTCGCCTCCAGTGGTAGCCGGCTCACTTGGGCATGGCTCATTGCTGGAGGCGCGGTCGAGCTGAGGCTGCCCGCCCGCTCCGATCTCTGGCGCCTCCTCTTCGACTTCCTCCTCCGCCTCTCCTTCTTCCTCGCCGCTGGAGTCGATCACCTCGGCTGAGTCCTCGCCGTCCTCCGGGTTCAGCGGAACCATTCTGGTGGCACCTCGGCGCCATTCTCAACCCGCTCCGGGATGAAGACGCTGGTGTCGGTGTACTCAGCGATTGCCGCCGCATGCTTGACAAGGTCATCTTCCACGACCGCCAACTCCTCCTGAGCCTCCAGCCGGAACATGGCCAGCTGGGCTTGACTTAGCCTAGGGTACCACGCCTTGACAAATTCCAAGGTCCGGCGCGCTCCAGCCCGGGTCGAGGAGCCCTTCCATGCCTCAAGATGGCCGGCCGCCACCTCCAGCCAGTCGGCAGTCCGGTAGGAGTCTTGATGCCGGCATGTCCGGCCACAGGGCAGCGATCGCCTGGGCGCCAACACGCTGAAGACGGCGCAGCATCCGGTGAGCCGGCCGAAGACGGGCCTCGATGCTTAGGATCTGCTTGCTAAGGGTTTGGGGGGCATCGGCAGCGATCTGTGTGCCTTCCGCCCTCCGTCCTTCACGATCAGCTTCAATGGCCTGATTGGCGGCGTCCGAGTGACCAGGGAAGAAGTCTGCCAAGGCAGAAAGCAAAGAGCCAAAGTTAGAGACAAGAGGCCGGCTCGACCAGCAGCCGACAGCTCAAAGAAGGAAAAAGAGGGAAGCTCACCATCGACTATGTCTTCAACCTCGTGAAAGCCACAAGTCAACATCACCTCCTTGTTGGTCCAGGAGGAGCGTTCGGTCACGAACTCAGCAAGGAGGCCGGTCTCCTTGTCCTCCGCCTCCTTTTGGGCCTTCTTGAGAAGCTCCGCCTGCTCCGCCAATTGCGCGACCAGCCGGTCACGCTCTTCAGCCAGCTTGCTGCACTCCTCCTCCTTAGAGCGCAACCCGGTGTTGGCTTTGCCCAGCTGCTGCTGCAAGGCGGCGTTGGCCTCTGCAGAAGGAAAGAAGAATAGGAAAGACGTTAGTAACCAGCAGAAAGAAGAACAGTTGCTGGGTAGATCCGGCCCGACTGCTGAGCAGTCGGCCCGAATCTCGGGGACTATAGCCCGTGGGTGCGCCAGTGCGCCCCCGAAGAGAAAGAAGAGGACTTACTTCGGCTCTCCGACAAGTCGGCAGCACGTTGATCCAACTCCTGGACTTTGGAGTTGAAGGCGGCCGCACGGAGGTTATGATAATCCTGCAGCAAGGATATCAGCGCTCAGAGCCTGCTAATTAAAGTTCCGAGCCGCCTGCTCAGCAGCCGGCCCGGAACTCGGGGACTACACCCAGTGGGTGCACTGACGCGCCCCCACGAAGCATTACAAGAGTTAAAAACAAAGAAGCAAGAAGCGTACCCGGATGGCCTCTCGTGATTCCAGATACGCCTTGTTGCAGTGCTTGATAGTGTCGGCTTCGGCGCGGAGTCTGGCTTGAACATCCAGGATCGCCTTGTTCGGAGGGCCCGTCCCCCCACCCCGCACCCACCTAATGGGCACGGCGCTGGTTGCCTCGGTGTTTGGGATCGAGGAGCTTGAGGCGCTGATCTCCAGCGGGCGTGGCGCCGAAGCCGCCTTTGCAAGTCGGCGGCGCGTCGGTGTGCCGACCTCAGGAGTCGGTCCTGTCACCACCTCGTTTCCAGTTGGCGGCACCGGCGGGTCCGCCGGCTGCTCGCCTTGCGCGCTCCTGGACAACGACGGTGGAGGCACAATCACGTCCGGCATGGGGACGTCGCCGCCGCCCCTCTCCATGATCGGGTGCTCGTCGCTGACTTCCCCAGTCTGCACCATGAACTCCAGAGGTGGCGGTGCAGAGTTCAGGGGGGTGATGAATATCGCCGACTAGCGGTGCGCGGCCTCCTCGGCCTGCTTCTTCGTCGCATCGACTACCTCGGCCTCCGACAGTTTCTTCAGGGCGGCGGCCTCCGCCTTCTCTGCTTCCGCCTTCTCCAGGCGGGCGGCTTCCTGCTCCTCGTGCGCTTCCTGCACGTTCCGCTCCCTCGCCTCCTGGAGGTCGGCTGCCGGATCGAACCGCCGAGTGGTGGTAGAGGTCTCCACCGACCCCACGATGGAGGCGGCGGCCGATTTCTCGAGAGAGAGTGGAGCCTTAGATCAAGGGAAACAAAGTAAAGAAACTAAGACAGAACCAACAAGGAAAAAATGAAGGCGCAAGAGGAAGGCAATACTTACGCAGAAACCAGCTGCGGCTCCTTCACCGCCTTGCGGAAGCGGATGGCCTTCGCGGCCGCTTCATCCCGCTTGGTCGCCGCGGCCGAGCCCTTGGGCTTCTTCGGCCGGCTGCCGAACAAGCTCGGCGCGGCTCTGCGTTTCTTCGCGCCGCCTTGGGCATCCGGCGCGGAAGACGAGTTCGTACCCGGCTGGCCGGCTCCTGGCTGGTGGCGCAGGGGCGACTTCCCCTGCATCATCGTCGGGCCAGTCCTCGAGGCTGGCTTCGAGCCTCGAGCCGCCTGCTTTGCCGCCTCCTCCCTCGGCGTCGTCCTCCAAGGCCGCCGCCCCCAAGTCGGGGTCATCTACGTCGCTCTCCGCTCGGTCGGGGAGGAATCGGTGCTCCGGCCCCGCGGCGCCGGCTGCCAGCTGGAGGAGGGGGCTCTGTTCAAAGGCTGATTGGTCAGGTTGGACAAGCCGAACTCGGCAACAAAAGGATAGAGAAAAAGAAAGATAACTTACCATAGGCGGGGGGTTGGTGCGTGAATACAGCTCCTTGCCAAACCGCCACTCCTCCGTGAGCTCGCAGTTCGCAAGATAGTTCACCATGTGAGCTACCTCTGCATGAGGCATCTCCTTGGTGCACAGCCGGCTCCGGTCCTGATGCCCGCTCATCTGGCAGATCATGTGAGGGCGGCTCTAGAGAGGGAGCACTCGGCGCGCCACGAAGGCGGACAGCAAGTCGGTCACGGTCAGGCCCTCCGACTGTGTCAACACTCGGAGCCGCGCGATGGCGGCGGCTCCAAAAGGGAACAGTGTCTTGGCTCGGTGCGACCAGTTGGGCTGCCTCCCAGCCGGCGGGCTGGCTTCGTAAGCCGGCAGGTTGACCCAGTCGCCCTCCGGGAAGACGCTCTTCACGTAGAAGTACGAACGCTGCCACATCTTCACCGACTTGATCAGCGGGATGGGAGGGAACGGATTTTCGGCCGCCGGCCTCCTCACCGCAATAAATGCGCCGCATTGAGCCGGCACGCCCGCGACAAGGGTGCCGAGCTTGATGTAGAGGAACTCCCCCCAGAGCTTGATGGTGGGGAGGATGCCGAGGAAGCCTTCGCACAAGGTGACGAAAGCGGACAACAGCACCACCGTGTTCGGGGTGAGGTGGTGCGGCTGAAGACCATAGAACTCGAGGAAGGATTGGAAGAAGCTGCTCGCCGGCAGGCCGAGGCCGCGCAGGCAGTGCGAGCGGAAGACGACCCGCTAGCCCTCCTCCGACACCGGCGAGATCTCCCTCTTTGGCGCGAGGCGGACCTTCACGTAATCTTTGCCGGGCAGCCACCGCGTCTGGCGGAGGAAGTCGATGTGGTCGTCGTGAACTTCAGAGCCGTCTCATGCTCCGGAGCGCGCCATGGGGGGTGTGGGATTGGCGGATGAACTCATCGGAGACGAACCACCGCAACGCTCAACGTGGCGTGGAGGCGCTACAGCAAGAGGAAGAAGGAGGAAAGAATCGGGAGGAGGGACGCGCGTGCTCCGCCGCTACCCCTCCTCCCCCTACTTATAGGCCTACGGGCTGCGAAGCCGAGGGGGCGGTCATGTGATTTACTACGCCCACAACCCCACGCCCCCATGTTTATAGCGCAAGTTAATGCGCGCAGTAACTCCGCGGGAAGCTCAACCGCCCACCTCGGCCGCAGCGGATCCGCTCGCGCGCCGAGGCATGGTAGTGGCGGCCCCGCCAGCAGGCATGTCCCATCATAAGCGTGGGTTGGCAGACTGGCCCGGCCGCTCGGCGCCACGTGACATGCCCACAACGGGCATCGGCCTGGAGGCTTAGCTAGCACGCCACTTGGTTCCCGCCGACGCATTAGAAGTTTGGATAAGTCAGGCTGGACGAGGCCGACTCCTGCCAGTCGGCTCGGCAGAAGTCGGACGAAGCTCCACCTTAAGCACTCGGAGAAAGAAACTGCTGAGGCTCCTCGGCTGCTCAGCCGTGGCACCTCACCAGCTTCGGGGACTACTTTCGGAGTAATGGGCCACGGGTAGGCTAACCCGAGACCCAGAACCTTTCCAAACATCGGGGCTGGCTACGCCCCTCAAGGCACCAAGACGAAGTGCCGCCTTCTGGTGGCCGGCTGGAGGAATAGCCGGCTGGAGGAATAGACGGCGGAGTTCCAGAAGCCGGCGTCAAGACAAGCCGACTCCTAGTGGGAAGCTTCCGGAGAAGCCAGCCCCTAGCAGTTAGCCCGATGCGCCACGAAGCCTGCACCCTCATCAAGAAAAACAAGACAGGGAGTGCCTACAGTATAGCCCATCCCTCCCAAATCCAGGGATGGGCGTGACCACAGTGCACCGTACCGGCGGAGATCTCCGCCCGACGCAGCACTGTTGCCACTTCACCCCTGACATCACCACAAGCTGGCGGAGCCCGGCTCCCACGACGGCTTGTCGGTACGGCCCAAGGACAACGGGCCCCACCGATCAGTGAGAGCCCGGAAGACAGCTAAAGCCCCACCAGTCGGCCCCCAGCAGTCGGCCCGCCCCTTCCTCGGGACCCACGCGCCATTAACCAGATGAGACGCAGAGTGGCTACAGTAATCGCCCGCCAGGCGGCGGGGCTGTAGCCACGCTCCCTTGACTGAGCTTGCGTCATTAGCATCACGGCTATAGTGGTCAGCAGCCGACAAGACCAGCGAGCGGCGAGGGCGGCCTGTCGACTCCGTACTAGACCAGTCGATGGGGCCCACCAGGCGGCGGGCCCCAGCAGTCGACGGAGAAGCCGGCGACCAGGGAGACTGACTGTCGGGTCCTACAGCCGGCCAGATTACTATTGTACCCTTGGGGGTAGACCTATATAAACCCCCCAGGGTACCCATGCAAAGGGTTCCCAACCTGTTAGAACTAGATCGACCCATAGAGAAAGGAGAGAACTAGAGTTGACGTTGGACAACGAAGACAACATAATGGTTTATGTTTTCCGACATCTCAGTTAAAGTATATTGTCATTGACCTTCCAAACATGCTGAGCTTATGCTTTCCCCTCATGCTAGCCAAAATTCCTTGCACCAAGTAGAGATACTACTTGTGCTTCCAAATACCTGTAATCCCAGTTTTGCCATGAGAGTCCACCATACCTACCTATGGATTGAGTAAGATCCTTCAAGTATGTTGTCATCGGTGCAAGCAATAAAAATTGCTCTCTAAATATGTATGACTTATTAGTGCAGATAAAATAAGCTTTGTACGATCTTGTTGTGGAAGTAATAAAAGCGACGGACTGCATAATAAAGGTCCACATACAAGGGGCAATATAAAGTGACGTTCTTTTGCATTAAGATTTTGTGCATCAACCCTAAACGCGCATGACAACCTCTGCTTCCCTCTGCGAAGGGCCTATCTTTTACTTTATGTTTTTTTACTTTATGCTTGAGTCAAGGTGATCCTCACCTTTCCCTTTTTCATTTTATCCTTTGGCAAGCTCCTCTTGTTTGAAAGATCATGATATATATATATATATATATATATATATATATATATATATATATATATATCCAATTGGATGTAAGTTAGCATGGGCTATAATTGTTGACATCACCTAAAGGTGAATACATTGGGAGGCAACACAATAAGCCCCTATCTTTCTTAGTGTCAAATTTGAAACTCCATAACCACAAGTATTGCGTGAGTGTTAGCAATTGTAGAAGACTATATGATAGTTGAGTATGTGGACTTGCTGAAAAGCTCTATTTGTGACTCTTTCTGATGTTATGATAAATTGCAATTGCTTCAATGACTGAGATTATAGTTCGTTAGTTCTCAATGAAGTTTACGAACCATACTTGACATTGTGATTAGATTGTTACTTGATCATGAAAAGTTTTATGAGATAAGCTACTATTATGACACATATTGATGCTAGAAGAGGTGATTGAAATTATCTTTGATCAAACTTGTGCACCTGCTAGCATTCACACTTCATAAATGATTTCTTTTATCATTTACCTACTCGAGGACGAGCAGGAATTAAGCTTGGGGATGCTGATACGTCTCCAACGTATCTATAATTTATGAAGTATTGATGATATTATATTATCCATCTATGATGATTTATATGCATTTATATGCCATTTTATATGATTTTTGGGACTAACCTATTAACCTAGAGCCCAGTGCCAGTTTCTATTTTCTCCTTGTTTTAGTGTTCTACAGAAAAGGGATACCAAACGGAGTCCAATTGACGTGCCAATTTTTGAGGATTTTTTATGGACCAAAAGAAGACCACAGAGCATCGGAGTTGGGCCAGAAGAGTCCCGGGCTGCCCAAGAGAGTGGGGGCGCCCTCTAGGGCGCGCCCCTATCTCGCTGACAGCCCGAGACCCGACGTGAAACCAATGCCAAAAATTCCTATAATTACAGAAACCTTCGGGAATTAACCTAGATCGGAAGTTCCGCCGTTGCAAGCCTCTGTAGCCTAGAGAAATCAATCTAGGCCCTCTCTGGCACCCTGCCGGAGGGGGCCATCATCACCGGAGGCCATGGAGGAGGATCTTGGATGGGCCATCATCGCCATGAAGGCCAAGGACCAGAGGGGGAAAGCCATGGAGGAGGAAGCAAAAGGGGGAGAACCTCTCGCTCCTCTCTCTTGGTGGCACCGGAGTTCCATCGAGAGGGGAATATTCACCGCGGTGATTGTCTTCATCAACATCACCATCATCATCACCATCCTCATCTCTTTTACGCGGTCCACTCTCCCACACCCCGCTGTAATCCCTACTTGAACATGGTGCTTTATGCCACATATTATGATCCAATGATGTGTTGCCATCCTATGATGTTTTGAGTAGATATCTTTTGTCCTTGAGTTGATTGATGATCTAGATTGGTACGAGTTGTATGTTTTATTATTGGTGCTGTCCTACGGTGCCCTCCGTGTCGCGCAAGCGTGAGGGAGTCCCGCTGTAGGGTGTTGCAATACGTGCATGATTCACTTATAGTGGGTTGCGTGAGTGATTGAAACACAAACCCGAGTAAGGGGGTTATTGTGTATGGGATAAAAGAGGACTTGATGCTTTAATGCTATGGTTGGGTTTTACCTTAATGAATCTTTAGTATTTGCGGATGCTTGCTAGAGTTCGAATCATAAGTGCATAAGATCCAAGTAGGAAAAGTATGTTAGTTTATGCCTCTCCCTCATATGAAATTGCAATGACGACTATCGATCTTGTTAACAATTGCTTAGGACAATTCCGCACACCGATCCACCATTATTCCACACTTGCTATTTATATTATTTAGTATTATATTCTAACTTTATGATAACAGCACCTACTATTATATTTTAGCTCTCCGATATCATACGAAGTTATCCTCTTTATACCCACAACACAGTTTTATTTCTTGTTTCTAGTTGGAGGCAAACGTTCGGTGCATGTAGAGTCTTATCAGTGGCAGATAGGGCTTGAGAGAATATTGATCTTACCATTGGCTCCTTGTGGGTTCGACACTCCATACTTATCACTTCCACCTTTGGGAATTGCTACGATGATTCCCTGCACTTGGGGATTATCAAGCTCTTTTCTGGCGCCGTTGCCGGGGAGCAATAGCATAGGGTTGATATTCTCGTGTGTGCTTTTTTGCTTTCTTCACTAAGTAGATTTTGTTTTTCCTTTTTTTTAGGTTTACTTGTAGGTGAAACATACAAAAAAAATTAAAAAGAATGAAAACACAAAAAAAATTACTTGCCTTTCATGCCTAAAAAGTTTTCGAAAAGAGAAGTGATTGGAAAGTTATGCATTGAAGAAGTGAGGGTCCTTGAGCACTTGTGTTCATGCTCACGGAAACAATGTAGAATTTTTCATGGAAGTTTCTCTTTAAATAATTATCCCCTTGTATATATTCATTGTATTATAAAAATAATGTGCCAAGCTTTGGTTTTAGTATGATAAGATTGCTTGCTTACTATGTGCAGAACAAAAACAGAAACTTTGGCCGTAGTGCATGAATTTACATTTTTTACTGGAAAGTGAAATGGGCCTTAAACTTCTTTCACAATACTTCTGTACAAATGTTTACAATTGTCAAATTTATTTCATAATTTTAGGAGTTACATAAGTTTACTAAACTTCCAGATTACTACAGACTGTCCTGTTCTTGACAGATTCTGTTTTTCGTGTGTTGTTTGCTTATTTTGATGCATCTATGGCTAGTATGAAGGGTATGAACCATATATAAGTTGGAATACAGTAGGTTTAACACCAATATAAATAAATAATGAGTTAATTACAGTACCTTAAAGTGGTAGTTTGCTTTATTACACTAACAGATCTCACAAGTTTTTGTTTAAGTTTCTGTGAATGAAGTGTTTGAAGAACGAGGAGTTACCGATGTGAGAAGAATAAAAAGAGACAAGATTTCAAGCTTGGGGATGCCCAAGGCACCCCAAGTAAATATTTCAAAGGATACTCAAGCATCTAAGCTTGGCGATGCCCCGGTTGGCATCCCATCTTTCTTCTTCAACAAATATCGGTATACCTCGGTTTTTGTTTTGTTCACATGATTCGTGTCCTTTGTGTTTTTAGTTTTCTTTAAGAATCATGATAGTATGAGAGAGCTCTTCGTTGATTTAGAGAATAATTCATGTGCTTCACTTATATCTTTTAAGTATGATCTTATAGAATTGCTCTTTGTGCTTCACTTAAATCATTTGTGTATGGTTTTATAGAATGCTTCGTGTGCTTCACTTATATATTTTGAGCTTGGACATTGGTTAGTCTATATTAATTGTAGAATGCTCAATGAACTTCACTTACATATTTTGGAGTATGAATAATACTATAATTTAAAGTGGGTTTGGAAGAGTTTCAACTCTAGGAATTACTGATCCCACTATCTTGGAGGGTGTTGAATCTTCGTAAGAAATTTATGAAAGTGGATTTGGAAGAGTGTCAACTTTAGTTAGTATTCCACTATTTCGGAAGAGGTTCCAATTGAGTATGAGAACAAAGTAGCTATCCATGATGCTACTGAAAGTTATTATGAGAGAGGAATATGTGCTTGTAGGAGTTGCAATATTATCAAGTTTCCTCCCTATGTGCTTAAAAGTTTTGAAGTTATACTTGTTTTGCCTTCCTATGCTAGTTGACTTTTGTTCCTATAAATTGTGTGCTCACAAAATTCCTAGGCATAGGAAGTGGTTTAGATTTAAATGTGCTAGTCATATTCTTCATGATGCTCTTTTTATGTCTCAACTCTTAACTTTTATGTGAGCATCATTGAAATCATCATGCCTAGCTAAAAGGCATTAAAGAAAAGCGCTTGTTGGGAGACAACCCAATATTTATCCTTACTGTTTTTTGTGTTTCCACATGATTAAGCTACTGTACTAATCATGTTTTATGCTTTTTGTTTCAATAAAGTGCCAAGTAAGACCTTTGGGAAGACTTGGGTGAAAGTTAATGTGATCTTGCTGTAAAAAATAGAAACTTCGCACTCACGAGTTTAGCTGTCATTTTTTTACAAAAGAGTGATTTTGAGTTGATTCTTTTTTCAGAAGATTAATAGAAAAATTACTCACGTCCACCAATTTATTTCATAATTTTTGGAGTAGTAGAAGTATGGTTATTGTTCAGATCATTACCGACTGTTCTGTTTCTGACAGATTCTGTTTTCATTGCATAGTTTGCTTGTTTTCTAGTTTCTATGGCTTATATTTCTCAATATAAATTGTAGAAATGATATGGTACAGTAGGCATTATGTTAAAACAATTATGAACCTTGTCTGTTACAGTACCAAAGTGCATGGTTTACTCTTTATCATACTAACCTATCTCACGAAGTTCCATTAAGTTTTGTGTGATTGAAGTTTTCATGTTTTGGGTGAGATATCGATATGAGGAGAATAAGGAGTGGAAAGACCCTAATCTTGGGGATGCCCAAGGCACCCCAAGGTAATATTCAAGGAAGACTCAAGCGCCTAAGCTTGGGGATGCCCCGGAAGGCATCCTCTCTTTCGTCTTCAAAACTATCGGTATACCTTACTCGGAGCTATATTTTTATTCGTCACATGATATGTGTTTTGCTTGGGGCGTCATTTTATTTGGTTAGAATTTGATTTCTGTTATTCAGAATAGTGTTTTGCATTTTTAGTTTCGATAACAATGTCAAGGATAGCCTTTACCATGGTTATTTTGCTAATATACATGTTGCTGTTTGAAAACAGAAAGTTTACCGCTGTTGCAAAAATTCCCTAGAAAAGTCAGAGAATTATATAATGTTGAATTTTTTTTCATGTTGAGCTCTGATAAATCTTCTACAGCTTAGTATTTTTCTCATAATTTTTGGAGTTAGGGAAGTATGATGAATCTTGCATTCTTTACAGACTATACTGTTTTGGCAGATTGCTGTTATAGCTGCATTGTTTGCATATGTTTGCTTGTTTAATGATTCTATTTCAGGATAGGAGCATTAGATATGAAGATAAATTTAGTATGAAATGTTGAATAATAATTTTGGTGTTTTGTTACAGTAGAAAATGATAAGGTTTTGCATTGGTTTATACTAACCTATCTCACGAGTTCTTGTTGAGTTTGGTGTGGATGAAGCTTTTGATAAAAAGAGAAACCATGATATGAGAGGAATTAAGGAGATATAAAAGTTCAAGATTGGGGATGCCCAAGGCACCCCAAGATAATATTGCAAGAAGTCTCAAGCATCTAAGCTTGGGGATGCCCCGTTAGGCATCCCACCTTTCTTCTTCAACAACTATCGGTTAGTATCGGTTGAGCCTAAGTTTTTGCTTCTTCACATGAGTTGTGCTATCATTGCAATGTCATTTTATTTCGTTTTACTTGCTGTTTGAATAAAATCATTGGATATGAATTATTGAATTGAAAAAAGGGACCCTCCCATGGCTAGTTAATTATTTGACGACTCAGTGTCCTTCACTCATGTCTTTTGGAGTAGTTTGTCAGTTACTCATGTGCTTCATGTATATCCTATGAGTAAATGGGGGAATGAATTGAATGTCATAAATCTGAATTTGTATATGTTTCATATGCTTATAACATGGTTAGTGATGACTTCACACATAGAAAGTATGAGGCATAAAAGTTATTGAGAGTTGGCAAACGTAGTTTTGGTCATCGTTGCAATTAATAGGAACTAATAATGAAAGAGAGGTTCACATACATATATATTATCTTGGACATCTTTTATGATTGTGAAGCACTCATTAAGTATTCCATGCTAAAAGAGTTGACGTTGGACAAGGAAGACAACGTAATGGTTTATGTTTTCCGACATCTCAGTTAAAGTATATTGTCATTGACCTTCCAAACATGCCGAGCTTGCCTTTCCCCCTCATGCTAGCCAAAATTCCTTGCACCAAGTAGAGATACTACTTGTGCTTCCAAATACCTGTAAACCCAGTTTTGCCATGAGAGTCCACCATACCTACCTATGGATTGAGTAAGATCCTTCAAGTAAGTTGTCATCGGTGCAAGCAATAAAATTGCTCTCTAAATATGTATGACTTATTAGTGCAGAGAAAATAAGCTTTGTACGATCTTGTTGTGGAAGTAATAAAAGCGACGGACTGCATAATAAAGGTCCACATACAAGGGGCAATATAAAGTGACGTTCTTTTGCATTAAGATTTTGTGCATCAACCCTAAACGCGCATGACAACCTTTGCTTCCCTCTGCGAAGGGCCTATCTTTTACTTTATGTTTTTTTACTTTATGCTTGAGTCAAGGTGATCGTCACCTTTCCCTTTTTCATTTTATCCTTTGGCAAGCTCTTTGTGTTGGTGTGATACTTATATATATATATATATATATATATATATATATATATATATATATATATATATATATATCGAATTGTATGTATGTTAGAATGAGCTATTATTGTTTACATCACCAAAAGGTGAATACTGTGGGAGGCAACACAATAAGCCCCTATCTTTCTCAAAGGTCCGCTGAAACTCCATAACCACAAGTATTGCGTGAGTGTTAGCAATTGTAGAAGACTATATGATAGTTGGGTATGTGGACTTGCTGAAAAGCTCTATTTTGACTCTTTCTCGATGTTATGATAAATTGCAATTGCTTCAATGACTGAGATTATAGTTTGTTAGTTCTCAATGAAGTTTCTGAACCATACTTGACATTGTGATTAGATTGTTACTTGATCATGAAAATTTTTATGAGATAAGCTACTATTATGACACATATTTATGCTAGAAGAGGTGATTGAAATTATCTTTGATCAAACTTGTGCACCTGCTAGCATTCACACTTCATAAATGATTTCTTTTATCATTTACCTACTCGAGGATGAGCAGGAATTAAGCTTGGGGATGCTGATACGTCTCCAACGTATCTATAATTTATGAAGTATTCATGCTATTATTTTATCCATCTATGATGATTTATATGCCATTTTATATGATTTTTGGGACTAACCTATTAACCTAGAGCCCAGTGCCAGTTTCTATTTTCTCCTTGTTTTAGTGTTTTACATAAAAGGGATACCAAGCGGAGTCCAATTGACGTGCCAATTTTTGAGGATTTTTTATGGACCAAAAGAAGACCACAGAGCATCGGAGTTGGGCCAGAAGAGTCGCGGGCTGCCCACGAGAGTGGGGGGCGCCGCCCCCCTAGGGCGCGCCCGCCTATCTCGTGGACAGCCCGGAGACCCCCCTGACGTGAAACCAACGCCAAAAATTCCTATAAATAGAGAAACCTTCGGGAATTAACCTAGATCGGAAGTTCCGCCGCCGCAAGCCTCTATAGCCTCGACAAATCAATCTAGGCCCTCTCTGGCACCCTGCCGGAGGGGGCCATCATCACCGGAGGCCATGGATGAGGATCTTGGAGGGGCCATCATCGCCATGAAGGCCAAGGACTAGAGGGGGAAAGCCATGGAAGAGGAAGCACAAGGGGAAGAACCTCTCTTACTCTCTCTTGGTGGCACCGGAGTGCCATCGGGAGGGGAATCATCGCCGCGGTGATCGTCTTCATCAACATCACCATCCTCATCTCTTTTACGCGGTCCACTCTCCCACTCCCCGCTGTAATTCCTACTTGAACATGGTGCTTTATGCCACATATTATGATCCAATGATGTGTTTCCATCCTATGATGTTTTGAGTAGATATCTTTTGTCCTTTAGTTGATTGATGATCTAGATTGGTACGAGTTGTATGTTTTATTATTGGTGCTGTCCTACGGTGCCCTTCGTGTCGCGCAAGCGTGAGGGATTCCCGTTGTAGGGTGTTGCAATACATGCATGATTCAGTTATAGTGGGTTGCGTGAGTGACTGAAACACAAACCCGAGTAAGGGGGTTGTTGCGTATGGGATAAAAGAGGACTTGATGCTTTAATGCTATGGTTTGGTTTTACCTTAATGAATCTTTAGTATTTGCGGATGCTTACTAGAGTTCGAATCATAAGTGCATATGATCCAAGTAGGAAAAGTACGTTAGTTTATGCCTCTCCCTCATATGAAATTGCAATGACGACTATCGATCTTGTTAACAATTGCTTAGGACAATTCCGCACACCGATCCACCATTATTCCACACTCGCTATTTATATTATTTAGTATTATATTCTAACTTTATGATAACAACACCTACTTTTATATTTTAGCTCTCCGATATCATACAAAGTTATCCTCTTTATACCCACAACACAGTTTTATTTCTTGTTTCTAGTTGGAAGCAAACGCTCGATTGCACGTAGAGTCGTATCAGTGGCAGATAGGGCTCGAGAGAATATTGATCTTACCTTTGGCTCCTTGTGGGTTCGACACTCCATGCTTATCACTTCCACCTTTGGGAATTGCTACGATGATTTCCTGCACTTGGGGATTATCAATAAGCCATCCATTCACATATGTCGCACCCAACCCCCGATAGTCACCCATCCTCACACTACTCCAGCCCGAGCACGCTTAACTTCGTAGTTCTATCCAACCCCAGCACCAGCTCACTTAACAGGCACTTGTTGATATATCTATCATATCAATCCTATTAAACCTTGTTGATGTCTATGACTTTGTTCATGTTCATGAGTGTGATGAAATTTTGAAAAAATATTTCAAACTTCCCGGTCATATTACGTATCATATTTTGAACATTTTCTCCAAAAAAAAATTCGAAACCAATTTTATTCTGTTACTAGTGGCGCACCTAGCAAATGTATGTTTGAAATTTTTTCTATTTTCCCCCCTCTAGATCTTAAAAGCCCCGTATCTTTTATTCTGTTAGGTTTTTGGGGATTCTGAAAATCTTCAACGGGGTTCACCCGGTTGAATTCGGATGTAACTTTTTGAGTAGATGATTTTTCATATAAAAAACTTTTTTTAACCGAGTTCGTATGCAAAAGTTATGCCCATTTTACTAAATTCCAGAGAGATTTTGCAAATAAAGTCGAAATTCATATTTGTAAATTTTCCCAATAACTAGACCACATATCATGTGGGAAACTTATTTTCTTTTATTTTTTTTGACATTTCCATCATTTTCTTTGTTAAACAGAAAAGGCGATCCACAGGGGGGGGGGGGTGCATTTGGTTATGAGTTGTTAGCAGTTGCGCACCAGGGGATAGTGCGCCATTACTAGTTGACATAGTAATGGTGCACCTATACAAAGTGCGCCATTACTATGTGTATGACTTGGTCAAACCTTGGTCAAACTTAGTAATGGCGCACTTTGTGTAGGTGCGCCATTACTAAGTTTGACATAGTAATGGCGCACCTATGCAAAGTGCGCCATTACCCAGCAATGTCCGCCATCCCTGCACCTATCTAAATGGATTTGCTCCTTCGTGATTAACGTGTTTGACCTAATCACCCGCTCGATTAACACCAATTGATGGAGCTACTCCCTAACGGCATGATGCTTGCGCATGGGTCCGTCCCTTCAATGTCGACAAACCTGAATGGCTGAGCAATGGCCGCGGCAGCCCCGCAAGGTGCCACCTCGTCAAGCCTTCAGTGCCTCGTCACCCCTCCAGAGCAACCAACGGCTGACTGTCGATTGTCATGGCGAACTCTCGTTCTTCTTGTGATGAGCCTGCAGGATCTCTTCAAGGAGCAGTGTCAGGCGAGGCCTTCGTGGCGTCTCCTTCACTCTCGTCCGCGCGAACCGCTTGCACGTTAAAGGGGGGGTACCTGAGCATCGCGACTCATGGACTCCTACTGGCTCTCTAGCCCTCACCTCCTAGCCTTGTCCACGGCATCGCGACCTGGCATACCACCGACGGCTGAGCTCGCTCGAGGGCCGGGACCCGAGGACGTAGAGCAGAAAGGGGAGTAAAGGCGAGAGGGAAGAGGCACGCGAGGACCTCGCCGGGCAACTCCTCAGCTACCGATGAGCGGACCTAACGCCGCACCAAGAGGCGGTTCCTGACTCCCGAGATAAGTCACACTCCAGAAATACTAGCTATCACAGCACCGACCTCGCACCTAATGCAACCCCGTGTTGGCAGCGTCGCGCTCCTTTCTCACTGAACGATGGCTGTTTGAGCGCTAAAGGGGACCTCCTGAGCATCGCGACTCATGGGCTCTTACTGGACCCCGGGCCGCTCACCTCCTGGCCTTGACCACGGCATTGCGACCTAGCATACCAGCGACGGCTGAAGCCTGCCTTGGGACCGGGACCTATCAGCACAGAGCGTCAAGTCCTCGCGAGGTTCGAAAGGAGGAACTAAGCTAAGACAGGACGAGCATCCCTCACCGCTTCACGAGAATGATCATATTAACAAATTGAACTACAAGCACCTTACAAACCCCCACGGGGTGTGTTCTTCCATTCCTCGCAGGGAACAAAAGGAGCAAATCCTAAAGGGTGCTAACTACGCGCGCCACCGCAAGAGACGCCATCATCAACAGTGGGCCGCCAGGCACCGGCGCAAACCCCATCCTGATCACCGGCGCTGAGCCCGACGCGCTGGCCTGCCCGAGCGTGTGCAAGCTCAGAGGCTCGTAGCTGTCGCCGCTCATCTCCAGAGTCGCGAAGAGCTCGGCGGAGTCGCTGGATCCTCCGACGCCTCCGCTGCCTGAGGAGCTGCTGGGGGAGTGGTCGGCGAGCCTAGTCCTCGCCACGGCAAGGCCCCGGCCGCCTCTCTCAGGGCAGCACTCCAGCCGGCGTCCTTCCGCGTCGAAGACCTTGAAGAACATCAAGGAAGCGCTATCGTACTCCAGGTGGATCACAAGGGCGCCCCTCGTCCGGCAGACCTGGGCGATCTCGCCCCAGCCTCGGGTCATGGAGACCTTGCCCGGAGCAACGACCGCAACCTCCGCTTCCGTCGTAGGGGTGCTGCAACCAGAGCTCCAGAGAGCCCCTCTGCGGAATCACGAAGGCGAAGGAGGGAGGAAGGCGAATCCAAGTCTGAGGAGGCATGGCGGCGTGGAGCACAAGCTCTCGGGAGGAGCCCTCGGCATGGACTCCGGGCGGAACAACGCGCACCGCCGTGACCCGCCGACGCCGACGGCGGCGTCGTCCATGGCGCTCGGCATCAACTCCTTCAGGGCCCTCAATGCGGGCGTACAAGGGCAGCGGGAACCCAGGCGGTGGCCGCTCGTACCAGGGCCTCGACACCTCCTGCCGGGCGCCCTCATCTCGGCGGCAGAGGGCTAGCCGTTTCTTCGGCGGAAGCGGAACGGGACCCTCTCGGGGGGCCTTTCCTTTCCCTTCTGCGAGGAACCGGCGGATCGGAGCCATTGTCGCAATGTGGAGCAAGGGCAAGGATGGAGAAGAAGGAGAAGCAAGAAGAGATGGATTGGAAGGGCTAGCGCCGATCCGTACATATAGCCGGGGGAGGCCAACCGTCGACCTCCACGATCACAGGTAATCATGACCCGCTTTGCATGCAGGGACTTGTCAATTCGTGCAGTTGCCGAGGTGTCGTGGGGAAGCAGGGACGCCCGCGTCCAATCAACCGCCACGCGACGCCTAAGGTCAAGAGCTGTTGGGCTGGCGCTCGTGACTTGCCCCTTCGCTTTCTCTGCTAAGCCAAGTCCAGCGCGCCTTTGGGCCCGGGCTACTGGGTTCTCGGGAACGGGGTACCAGACTTGCTCGCTCGCAAGGCGTGGCCCAGTACGGCCCATCTTCATCACCACAAGCTCAAGACCCTCGCGAGGGGCCAAGCCTCATGGGGCGGACAACAGGAAGCTTCCTCAGGCATGGCCTCGTCAGGCTGGCTCGCGAGGAGGCGGAGAGATCATGGCGGGGTACCTCACGAGGTGCCCATGACGCAAGCCATGACGACCGAGGGCGCCAGGCGGGCGCCAGCCCGCAGTTGTCCTCATTTCCCCTTTTGTGCAAAGGAGGCAAGCGTAGGCCAAGGCATCAGGCAAAGGCAACCATTTCGGTGCAACAAGACCAAGACCAGCAGAACGGCAGGAAGGAGGTCATTGATAACCCACAAGTATAGGGGACCGCAACAGTTTTCGAGGGTAGAGTATTCAACCCAAATTTATTGATTCGACACAAGGGGAGCCAAAGAATATTCTCAAGTATTAGCAGCTGAGTTGTCAATTCAACCACACACCGGAAACTTAGTATCTGCAGCAAAGTGTTTAGTAGCAAAGTAATTTGATAGTGGTGGTAACGGTAACAAAAGTAAAGACAACAAAAGTAATGTTTTTGGTATTTTTATAGTGATTGTAACAGTAGCAACGGAAAAGTAAATAAGCGTAAACCAGTATATGGAAAGCTCAGAGGCACCAGATCGGTGATGGATAATTATGCTTGGGATGTGGCTCGTCATGTAACATGATTACAACATATGGTGACACGTAACTAGCTCCAGTTCATCAATGTAATGTAGGCATGTATTCCGTAAATAGTCATACGTGCTTATGGAAAAGAACTTGCATGACATCTTTTGTCCTACCCTCCCGTGGCAACGGGGTCCTATTGGAAACTAAGGGATATTAAGGCCTCCTTATAATAGAGAACCGAAACAAAGCATTAGCACATAGTGAATACATGAACTCCTCAAACTATGGTTATCACCGAGAGTGGTCCTGATTATTGTCACTTCGGGGTTGCCGGATCATAACACATAGTAGGTGACTATTGACTTGCAAGATAGGATCAAGAACACACATATATTCATGAAAACATAATAGGTTCAGATCTGAAATCATGGCACTCGGGCCCTAGTGACAAGCATTAAGCATAGCAAAGTCATAGCAACATCAATCTCAGAACATAGTGGATACTAGGGATCAAACCCTAATAAAACTAACTCGATTACATGATAAATCTCATCCAACCCATCACCGTCCAGCAAGCCTACGATGCAATTACTCACTCACGGCGGTGAGCATCATGAAATTGGTGATGGAGGATGGTTGATGATGACGACGGCGACGAATCCCCCTCTCCGGAGCCCCGAACGGACTCCAGATCAGCCCTCCCGAGAGAGATTAGGGCTTGGTGGCGGCTCCGTTTCGTAAAATGTGATGAAACTTTCTCTCTGATTTTTTCTCCCCGAAAGCCAATATATGGAGTTGGAGTTGGCGTCGGAGGGCCACCAGGGGGCCCACGAGGTAGGGGGTGCGCCCAAGGGGGAGGGGCGCGCCCCCACCCTCATGGACAGGGTGTGGGCCCCCTGGTCTTCATCTTTGACAAGGATTTTTTATTATTTATTCTAAGATATTCTGTGGAGTTTCAGGTCATTCCGAGAACTTTTGTTTTCTGCACATAAAACAACACCATGGCAATTCTGCTAAAAACAGCGTCAGTCCGGGTTAGTTCCATTCAAATCATACAAGTTAGAGTCCAAAACAAGGGCAAAGTGTTTGGAGAAGTAGAATCTGACGGAGACGTATCAACTCCCCAAGCTTAAACCCTTGCTTGTCCTCAAGCAATTCAGGTTGACAAACTGAAAGAGAAAAAAAAACTTTTACAAACTCTGTTTGCTCTTGTTGTTGTAAACATGAAAAGCCAGCATTCAAGTTTCAGCAAATATTATGAACTAACCATACTCACAATAACACGTAGGTCTCACAATTACTCATATCAATAGCATAATAAGCTAGCGAGCCATAATAATAAAACTTGGATGACAACACTTTCTCAAAATAATCATAACATGATATAACAAAATGGTATCTCGCTAGCCCTTTACGAGGCGCAAACCATAAATGCAGAGCACCTTTAAAGATCAAGGACTGACTAAACATTGTAATTCATGGTAAAAGAGATCCAGTCAAGTCATACCCAATATAAACCAATTATAATGAGTGCAAACGACGATTGTGCTCTCCGGTAGTGCTTTTAATAAGAAGGGTGATGAGTCAACATAAAAGTAAATAGATAGGCCCTTCGCAGAGGGAAGGGATTTGTAGAGGTGCGAGCTCGATTTTGAAATAGAGATAAATTATATTTTGAGCGGCATACTTTCACCGTCAACGCATAACAACTATGAGATGGTTGTATCTTCCATACTACATGCATTATAGGCAGTTCCCAAACAGAATGGTAAAGGTTTATACTCCCCTCCTCCACAAGCATCAATCCATGGCTTGCTCGAAACAACGAGTACCTCCAACATTCAACGGGTCCCAGGGGGAGTTTTGTTTAATTATTTTGAATTGCTTTGATCTTTTTGGATCATGGGACTGGGCATCCAGTTCTGGCCCTTTCTTGTGAATGAGGAGCGGAGTCCACTCCTCTTGAGAATAACCCACCTAGCATGGAAGATATAGGCAGCCCTAGTTGCACATGAGCTGCTCGAGCATACAAAACATAATTTCATTTGAAGGTTTGGAGTTTGGCACATACAAATTTACTTGGAACCGCAGGTAGATACCACATATAGGAAGGTATGGTGGACTCATATGGAACAACTTTGGGGTTTAAGGAGTTTGGATGCACAAGCAGTATTCCCGCTTATTACAGGTGAAGGCTAGCAAAAGGCGGGAAGCGACCAACTGAGAGAGCGACAACAGTTGTAAACATGCATTAAAATTAATTTACACCGAATATAAGCATGGGTAGGATATAATCCACCATGAACATAAATATCATGAAGGCTATGTTGATTTGATTCAACTACATGCGTGAACATGTGCCAAGTCAAGTCACTCAATTCATTTAAAGGAGGATACCATCCTATCATACCACATCGTAATCATCTCAATAGCATGTTGGCACGCAAGGTAAACCATTATAACTCATAGCTAATCAAGCATGGCACAAGCAACTATAGTCTCTAAATGTCATTGCAAATATGTTTACTTCATAATAGCTGAATCAGGAACGATGAATCATCATATTTAGAAAAACAAGAGAGGTCGAGTGCATACCAGCTTTTCTCATCCCAATAAGTCCATCATATATCATCATTATTGCCTTTCACTTGCACGACCGAACAGTGTGAATAATAATAAGAGCGCACGTGCATTGGACTAAGCTGGAATCTGCGAGCATTCAACTCAAGAGAGAAGACAAGTAATATGGGCTCTAAGTTAGATAAACGATCATGCATATGAGAGCCACTAAGCATTTTCAATATGGTCTTCTCGACCCCCAAAGAAAGGAAAAGAAAAATAAAAACTATTTACACGGGAAAGCTCCCAACAAGCAAAAAGAAGAACGGGAAATATTTTTGGGTTTTCTTTTTAATTATTACTACTACAGCAGGAAAAAATAAACTACTACTAATTTTTTTGGCTTTTCTTAAGGTTTATCAAACACACAAGAAGATAGCTAGAAAAAGAAATTTAAACTAACATGGATATTAGAGTGAAAGAGTATGAGCACCGACATCTAGCATTGAGTGTGTGTGTGAGCGTAAATGTAATGTCGGTGAGAAATACGTACTCCCCCAAGCTTAGGTTTTTGACCTAAGTTGGTCTATTGCCAGGGATAGCCTGGCTGATACCCGTAGGTGTAGCTGGGGTTGTACTGCGATGCAGCGGCTACCGCCTGCTGAGCAGCAGCGTGTCGTCGAGCTGCCTCCACTCCCCTCTCGTACTGATCTGCCTCCTCTCTGGTAATAATATATTTTCCTCTAGCCTGAAAATCAAAGAAGGTAGGTGGAGGAAGAGAAACACGGACCACTCGCTGTCTGTCAAATATTAATCGATACTGGTAAGGTGGTCCAGTCCTCTCAATGAACTAGTGGGAAAACATAGAATCAAGATCTAAATAAGAAGTGGGCAACTCCACATCACCCTCACGAATGTCTACATCAAGAAAATTAGCTAAGCGGGTTGCATAAATTCCTCCAAAGAAATCTCCGTTACGTCTATTAAGATGCAACCAACGAGCTACAATGGCTCCCATATGATAAGCTTGGTCCCCTAGCACAGCACTTCTGAGAATGCTGAGATTAGGGGCACACATGTGACATGCTTCATCCTTAGCAGTTATGCATCTACCAATGAAGAGAGCAAAATAATGTATAGCAGGAAAGTGAATGCTCCCTATAGTGGCCTGCGCTATATCTCTAGATTCCCCCACAGTTATTTTAGCAAGAAAGTCTCTATATTCAGATTTAGGGGGATCCCTGATACTACCCCAAGATGGAAGTTTGCATGCAAGAGTGAAATCCTCTAAGTCCATGGTATAAGATTTGTCATAAAGATCAAACATGACTGAAAGAGAATTGCGTGAAGATGAATAATCAAACCTCCCCACAAATGAACTTGTGAGATAACGATATTGGGGGCACTTATCAGCTTCAAAGTCCTCAAGACCGGCATTACGCACATATGCGTAAAATTCTTCTTTAATTCCCACTTGATTCATAAAATTTTCAGAAGGCCATTCACAGGGCCTCACGAGAGCGTCTCTTTGTGGTTCCTCGTCACCATCACGCATTGCAAGCCTGGGACCTTGCTTCCTTGAAGAACCACCTTGGAACATCCTCCTAAGCATATTTTTTTCTGAAAATAATTCTGAAATTTTTAGTAACTTCAAACAAAAGTGAACCAACTTCAATAAAACTAATAGCAACTACTCATACAAGTGCCTAAAGCATATATCAAGCATTAGAACTACTTGGAACCATATAAATTTGACATGCAAGCTCAAGAACATGGTCACCTATGCAGCACAAATTTGCAATGAATAAAGCACTAGAACAAAAACTAATTGGACCAATGGAGGAGTCACATACCAAGGAACAATCTCCCCAAGCAGTTTTGCGAGAGGTGCTTTGAGCAAGGAGATCGAAAATCACAGCAAAAGAGGCTGGAACACGAGCTTGAGTTGGTTTTTTCGGGTTTGTGTGAGACAGAGGAAGAAGATGGGTGCAGGAATAAGTGGAGGAGGGCCACCATGGGCCCACGAGGCAGGGGGCGCGCCCAGGGGGGTAGGGCGTGCCCTCCACCCTCGTGGCCAGGTGGCAGCTCCCCCCGCGGTAATTTTTGCACTAAAATCCTCAAATATTCGAAAAATCATATTAAATTGGCATGGCATTACGAGGACTTTTATTTTGGGATATTTTTATATTGCACGGATAAACCAGGAAGCAGAGAGGAAAAATACTATTTTACTTTATTTCTACTAAATAACAGAGAATATAAAGAGGGTACAGAAGGTTGTGCTTCTAGTTTCATCCGTCTCATGCTCATCAAAAAGAATCCACTAACAAGGTTAATGAAGTCTTGTTAACAAACTCATTCCGATAATCATGGAACCGGAGAAATTTCGAATAACACTATGTTACCTCAACGGGGATATGGACATCCCCAATAATAAGTATATCATATTTCTTCTTGACAGTAGGGAGAGGAAATTCAAAACCTCCAAATATAATCGATGCGATTTTTCCAATAGAGTTGATACTATAAACTTGAGGTTGTTTCCTCGGAAAGTGTACCATATGCTCATTACCATTAACATGAAAAGTGACATTGCCTTTGTTGCAATCAATAACAGCCCCTGCAGTATTAAGGAAAGGTCTTCCAAGAATAATAGACATACTATCATCCTCAGGAATATCAAGAATAACAAAGTCCGTTAAAATAGTAACGTTTGCAACCACAACAGGCACATCCTCACAAATACCAATAGGTATAGCAGTTGATTTTATCAGCCATTTGCAAAGATATTTCAGTAGGTGTCAACTTATTCAAGTCAAGTCTACGATATAAAGAGAGAGGCATAACACTAACACCGGCTCCAAGATCACATAAAGCAGTTTTAACATAATTTCTTTTAATGGAGCATGGTATAGTAGGTACTCCTGGATCTCCAAGTTTCTTTAGTATTCCACCCTTAAAAGTGTAATTAGCAAGCATGGTGCAAATTTCAGCTTCAGGTATCTTTCTTTTATTTGTTATGATATCCTTCATATACTTAGCATAAGGATTTGTTTTGAGCACATCAGTTAATCGCATGCGCAAAAAGATGGGTCTAATCATTTCAGCAAAGCGCTCAAAATCCTCATCATCCTTGTTCTTGGATGGTTTCGGAGGAAAAGGCATGGGTTTCTGAACCCATGGTTCTCTTTTTTACCATGTTTCCTAGCAACGAAGTCTCTTTTATCATAACGCTGATTCTTTGATTGTGGGTTATCAAGATCAACAACAGGTTCAACTTCTACATCATTATCATTACTAGGTTGAGCATCAACATGAACATTATCATTAACATTATCACTAGGTTCATGTTCATTACTGTCGATGTCAAAACCGGCGGATCTCGGGTAGGGGGTCCCGAACTGTGCGTCTAGGCGGATGGTAACAGGAGACAAGGGACACGATGTTTTACCCAGGTTCGGGCCCTCTTGATGGAGGTAAAACCCTACGTCTGCTTGATTAATATTGATGATGTGTGTTACAAGAGTAGATCTACCACGAGATCAAAGAGGCTAAACCCTAGAAGCTAGCCTATGGTATGATTGTTGTTCGTCCTACGGACTAAAACCCTCCGGTTTATATAGACACCGGATAGGGTTAGGGTTACACAGAGTCGGTTACAATGGTAGGAGATCTACATATCCGTATCGCCAAGCTTGCCTTCCACACCAAGGAAAGTCCCATCCGGACAAGGGACGAAGTCTTCAATCTTGTATCTTCATAGTCTTGGAGTCCGGCCGATGATGATAGTTCGGCTATCCGGACACCCCCTAGTCCGGAACTCCCTCAGTAGCCCCTGAACTACGCTTCAATGACGACGAGTCCGGCGCGCATGTTGTCTTCGGCATTGCAAGGCGGGTTCTCCCTCCGAATATTTTATTAGAAGATTGTGAACACCAGGATAGTGTCCGGATCTGCAAAGATAAATTCCACATACCTCTGTAGAGAGAATAATATTACACAAGATCAATCTGCTGACGTATTCTGTGGCGTGACGTCGCATCACTACCAAGCCTTTACTCAAATTGTTTTTATTGTTCCACCTCAGCGCATTTAGCGAAGCGGTTTCCTTGGCACGTCTTGTCGAAGCAGAGATCGTGTTCCCCTTATTCCGGGATTCCCATCAATACGGACGTGGGTAACCCAACCGCGCCATTGATTGTGACGCTTGGGGGATAAGCGAGTTTTACCGGGCGGTGGGGACACATGTTTCTGTCCGCCCATATAAGGGATAAAGATCCAACCCTTTTACCTGCGCCTTTCTTCCTCCTTGGCTTATCCATCTCCGCTGAACTCGAGCTCCAGCGCCCAAGTCCGCACTTCTCACCTCAACCTTCTCCAACTATGTCCGAGCGGGAGGCAAGTGGATGGCCTCCTCCGTCACGGAGGGGCAGATCCAGAAGCTGCGCGACGCCGGATATTTGTCCAGCAACATCGCGCATCGGCTCCCCGACGAGGGAGAGCTCATTCCCAACCCCAGGCCCCATGAGAGGGTAGTATTTCTTCCCCATTTCCTCCGCGGACTGGGCTTCCCGCTTCATCCCTTTGTCCGGGGGCTCATGTTCTACTACGGCCTAGATTTCCATGATCTAGCCCCGAATTTCATCCTCAACATCTCGGCGTTTATCGTCGTGTGCGAGGCCTTCCTCTGCATCCAGCCCCACTTTGGCTTGTGGCTCAAGACCTTCAGTGTCAAGACGAAGGTTATGAAGGCCAGCCAAGCGGACTGCGGAGGCGCCATGGTGGGCAGGATGTCCCACGTTACGTAGCTGGAGGGCACTTTCGTGGAAACCATCAAGGGGTGGCAATCGGGGTGATTCGGCATCACCGAGCCGCGTGACCCTGATTGGGCAGCGGCCCCCGAATTCAGATCCGGCATCCCTACACGGCTCACCTCCTGGAGAGAGAGTGGTCGGATTTGGGGGAATTCGGAGGAGCTGACCGGACTCCAAGCCTGTATCCGTGGCTGGTGGACAAGAAGCTCAATCTTGTCAACGTAGTCCAGGTCATGCTCATCCGCCGGATTCTCCCGTGCCAGCGACGGGGCTTCAACATGTGGGAGTTTGATCCGGCGCAACACCAGACCCTGAGCGGGCTCTTCGACACTACGTACAAAGATGTCTGGAAGGTGCTGTTCAAGGGCGCCGAAGCTCCCGCATCCGCTACCGAAGATCGCGGATTCCGCTCGCAGCGTCCAGCTGACAAGGTAAGTGATTTCACCACTTGTTTTCCATAGTTTGGCTCTATGCGGGATCTAAACTCCCTTTACCTTTGACAGGAATGGCTGGCGAAGACCGAACGGATTACCTGTCCGGCCCCATTGCCAGAGGACCCAGCGGACGCCCGCCTAACGGGGTTCTTGGCTCGGCACCACGTGGTCTTGGAGAAGAAGGCCAAGAAGACGGCCACGGGGACTCGGAAGAGTTCCCATTTTCAGGTGCTATCGGATGATGAATCCGAGGCCGACTCCTCCCACCAAGGTGAGGAGGAGAAGAAGAAAGCCTCTCCCCCAGCGGGGGGAGGAATGAAAAGGAAGGCCTCCCCAACAAGGGAGGCCGAAGGGCCCAAGAAGGGAAAAGCTCTTCCCCCGGACTGCTCTGCCAACGCCAGTGACGACGACGAGGACTGGCCTCCAAGGGCCAAGCCCCTGGCGAGATCGTAAGTATCCGGACTCCAGAATAACTTCAAGGTTTTTTCTTTTCGCCACATAATGTCTTTCTAATACCGCATACAACCCTGCAGTCCGCCCAAGGATGATCTTCCCGTTTCGTCGAGCGGGTCCCTGGGTGCGTCGCATATGGATTCCCTTCCGACTGCCTCCACCCCCCGTGCCGTGGACGACGCCGAGGTGAGATCTCAAGAAAGGACCCACCAGGAGGAGGAGGCCCCGAAGGTGTCACAGGACACCCTCCCGGACTTTGCACCGGACTGAGCCCCGGAGGCCACAGTGGCTCCGGAGTCCGGCGGGCGACCCCTTCGTAAGAAGGGCAAGACCGTGACGCCAGCTGCCTCCATCCAACCGGAGGTTCCGGATAATTTGCTGGAGGCGCTCAACGGCGCCTCCATCGAAGAGGAACACCACACTGTTATGAGTGTGGTGATTCAGAAGGTTCAGCTCGCAAAGAGCGGGCTGACCGAAGCTCGCAATGACCTTCTAACAGGCTTTGAGGTAAGAATTTCAATATATGTAAAAATGGTACCGCATAGACAGTAGCCCCTGATGCTCGGTTCGTTGTTAGGAAAGAAAAGCCGAACTGAGGATATTTAGAAAGATAAACACAGGAGTCATAAAAATATGTCAATATGGGATTGCAGGTTTGTCTTCTTGACCTCCGCCCGCCTTGTTGCGGAGGTCAATACTTTGAAGGAAAACCTCGGCGGTCCGAGAACGAGCTCGGCCATGCCAAGAAGCATCTCGAGGAAAAAGAAGGTGAGTAATACCTTATGAAAATTGTACCTTCTGAGAAAGGATTTGGTTGCAAGAAAAATGACAAGGATACCATGGGTATTGTAGGGGCCACTAACGAGGTGGCGACCCTGAAGGAGGCGGTGGCCGCGGCCGAACGCAATGCGGCCGCCGAGCGTACCGAGTGAGAGAAGCAGGAGGCGCGGGTGGTGGAGGTACAGCAAGAGCTCCAGGATCTCGTGAAAAAACATGAGAGCTTGGAGCGTGACTCGAAGACTCGAGAGTCCGAGCTTGCAACGGCTCTTGAGAGTGCCAAAGCCGCTAAGGCCGAAGCCTACAAGGCCCTCCAGGAGATTGAGGCGGTGAAGAAAATAGCAGCGGGTAAGGCATTTTTCATGCAAAGTAAGCATGTGAGTGTTAATTACCTGTTGCTTACCCGAATTCAAAGCTCTCCAGGGGCGTTTGCAGATCTTCCTTGCAGCGTGTCTGATGCTGCCGCATTCTACCGGGCCGAGGAGGGGAGCTCGACAGAGAAGGTCTTCTGGTCTCAGTATCTTTGAGGCGGACATCAGTGCTTTAGCGACCAGCTGATGCAGCTGGTCGATCTCCACAAGGCGGCGAACAGGCCATGAAGGGCCTCATAGTTCGGTTGTGGCCTAAGGAGGCCATGCACAGGAGCTACTTCGGCTGGTGCGTGGTGATGGATGTGTGCCCGTGGATTCAAGTCATCAAGCATTCCGCTTGTATTGAGGGTGCCCGTCGGGCCCTTGCCCGCGCAAAGGTGCACTGGGGCAAGATGGATGCCCAGAGGCTTGTGACGGACCCGCCACCAGAGGGCAAGGAGCCTCGTACGCCCGAGATATATTATAAGAGTGTGCTGAAGGGCGCCCAGACCATTATTGCGGTGAGTGCTCCAAGGATGTAATATTTGAGTAGACTTGCATTTTGTTATCCTGTGCGCTGAAAACTTAGTTCATATGCGCTAAGCAACGCTTGTTAATTTAAAATATTACCTTTTGTGCGGCTGTTTTTCAAATCTGAGAGATGGCAAGTCGTCGGCTTCAGCCCCCATGCCACGAGTGCTGGGGTGTTCCGGATAAACTTGAGCGCTCTTGTTCCCATTTTTGGGTCCATGTAGGGAGGCGCTCAACATAGCGAACAAGGCAACCGGACTTATAATGCTTGAACACTCTCACTTAGCCATAGAATTCTATAATTTTAAATTTCGGCGAAGCCCCTAGTCTTCGGAAGGCCGAATTTGGGGCGCTATCCACGCCTTGGCCGGACAGTATCCGACTCCTCTCTCTAAGCGGCATAAGTCTTTAAGGACTCGCAAAAAACCTCTCGAACAGCGACTGGCTCTCGCCTCATCATGACGGTCAGTTTTAGCTTTCTCCACTGAGGCGTTAACCCAGCTCAACTGGGGCGGAATCGCGATGGTTCTCCCAGTGCTACCTTAGCCGATATAACGGAATGTAAGGTACCAAAACATGGGAACCGGGCAAACCCAACTATTGACCCAAGATATGATTCGGAGCCGATGCATATAGTGCTATAAGTTCGGGGTGCCGCACTTGTGAAAGTGTTCGGACTCATCACACCATAATGCGGGAAACATAAGCCCCTGGTGTATATTAGCCGTACCAAAGTGTACGGATGCAACATGCCGTGAATGAACATATGTGTGAAAAAGAAATGCAATTATAAGCAAAAAGGTGTTGCATTGTTTTATTCAATAAGTGCTGCTACGAATGCAGAACGATACAAATAGTGCGATAAGCAAGGTATGGGATTGTTAAACATGTCCCCCTCCAGGGGTAGGCTGCAGATTGGTGTATAAAAATGCTCGTAATGGAGACCACCTGTATATTCGTTGTAGCCTTTATCCTTCCCTGGCTGTTGCATCGTGAGTTCGGCAGGTCTCCTGCCGGACAGGGCCTGTGACAAACGGAGTCCTGTGGATAAAAAGTAAAAGGTAAAAAGAAAAGAAAAAGGGACGATACACTTGAGAGCCCCTAGTGTGGTTGAGCCGCAGTTTGCGTTTATCGTGGTCGTGCCCCTCTCCCCATGCCCATGGTATCTTCAGAGCGTAATGGTGTACGCGGAGGACCTGCTGACGCTTCGCAGAGCTGGGGTTGGGGCCGCATCGCTTTCTGGCGTGCTCGGAACGTGCTGTGGTCTTGTTGTAAGTTACTTCGGGCGCCTTAGCTGTGTCCGGCCGCTTAACGGCCGGACTCGAGAATTTCCTTAAGAGGCTGCATTGCACTTCTTCCGCGAGAGCCGCTGTATGTTCCTCCGTGCGGAGAGAACGTTCAGTGTTTCTGTTGACTGTGATGACTCCTCGAGGGCCTGGCATCTTGAGCTTTAGGTATGCGTAGTGCGGCACCGCGTTGAACTTTGCAAACGCGGTACGTCCGAGCAAGGCATGATAGCCGCTGCGGAATGGGACTATGTCGAAGATTAACTCCTCGCCGGAAGTTATCCGGGATCCAAGACCACTTCCAGTGTAATTGAGCCTATACAATTGGCTTCTACACCTGGTATGACGCCTTTAAAGGTCGTTTTGGTAGGTTTAATCCTTGAGGGGTTTATGCCCATTTTGCGCACTGTATCCTGGTAAAGCAGGTTCAAGATGCTGCCGCCGTCCATCAGGACTCTGGTTAGGTGAAATCCATCGACGATTTGGTCTAAGACCAGTGCGGCGATCCGCCATGGCGGATGCTAGTGGGGTGGTCCCTTCGGTCAAAAGTGATCGGGCAGGAGGACCATGGATTGAACTTCGGGGCAACTGGCTCCATCGCGTAGACATCCCTGAGTGCGCGCTTCCGCTCCCTTTTGGGTATGTGCGTTGTGTATATCATGTTCACCGTCCGCACCTGTGGGGGGAAACCCTTCTGTCTGTTATCGTTCGGCAGTTGGGTCTCGTCCTCGTCATCGCTATGGAGCCCCTTGTCATTGTTTTCGGCAATTAACTTGCCTGCCTGCTTGAATACCCAACAGTCCCTGTTGGTGTGGTTAGCTGGCTTTTCGGGGGTGCCGTATATCTGGCACAAGCGGTCGAGTATTCGGTCCAAATTGGACGGACCCGGAGTAGTTCTTTTGAATGGCTTTTTCCGCTGACCGGGTTTAGATCCTCTGAATCCGGCATTGACTGCCGTATCTTCAATATTGTCGCCGTTAATGCGTCGTTTGTTTTTGTTACGACGCGGCCTGCCATTTCGGTCCTTGAAGTCCGGACTGCCAGAATTTTTGCTGAGGTTGTTGCTGCGTGCTAGCCAGCTGTCCTCACCCGCGCAAAAGCGGGTCATGAGTGATGTGAGGGCTGCCATGGATTTCGGCTTTTCCTGTCCTAGGTGCCGGGCAAGCCACTCGTCGCGGATGTTATGCTTGAAGGCCGCGAGGGCCTCCGCATCCGGACAGTCGACGATTTGGTTTTCTTGGTTAAGAACCGTGTCCAGAATTGTCTGGTCGATTCTTAAGGCTGCTGAATTATGTGGCTTAGGTCATCGGCGTCGGTGGTCGCACATAAGTTCCCTGGAAGTTATCGAGGAATGCGGCTTCCAGGTCCTCCCAGCTCCCAATTGACTCTGCTGGCAAGCTGTTGAGCCAATGTCGGGCTGGTCCTTTAAGCTTGAGGGGGAGGTATTTGATGGCGTGAAGATCGTCACCGCGGGCCATGTGGATGTGAAGGAGATAGTCTTCGATCCAAACCGCGGGTCTGTTGTGCCATCATAGGATTCAATATTGACGGGTTTAAACCCTTGAGGATTTGATGATCCATTACTTCGTCTGTGAAGCATAGTGGGTGTCGGCGCCTACATCGGGCGATATCACGACGGAGCTCAAAAGAGCTTTGTCTGTTTTGTTCGCCCGCCGGACTTATCGCGTCCGACGCGCGGTTGTCGCCACGCATCGTGGCGCCCACGCGATCCATAGATCGATCTTGATTGTCTTGCCTTGTCCTCCAATATATCTCGCAGGTCCGGAGCGTTCCCCTTTGGCCGTGTGCTTTTTGAGCGATGCGGGGCACGGTTCTAGTGAAGGGCCTAGAGGCCTCCCTGTCGTGACCACGGGGTGGTCGGTCAGCCGTATTGTCTCCTAGTGATGCGGGTTCGTAAGCCTCCTCCTCTAATCGGGGGAGCAGCTTGCGTTTAGGGTAGCTTTTGGAGGGGCATTCGAGCTCATGCTCTTTGGCCGCGAGGACTTGATCCATCTGTCGGCTAGCAGATCTGATCAGCTCTAAGTTGTTGCTGATTTTCTTGAGGCTGTTCGCCGTGGCTATAAGCCCGCGTCTAAAACGCTCTTGATCGATGGGATCCTCGAGCACGCATTTAATTCATCATCGCCGAGGCTTGCTTCGTCTCCGGAGGGAGGCATATAATCCTCTACCTCTTCTTCTGCCGCTCTCTCGTGCGGACTTGCTTCTCCCTCCTGCTGCGCTGAGTCCTGCTGGAGGGGGTTTTCTTCGGCACTGTCCGGGGTGTTATTATCTCCGTGCGGAATCACCGTTTTGCTATGGCGGGATTTAGAGCGGCGCCCGACGCCTTGGCGCTTGGGCTGTTTCTTGGAGGGGTCATCCTCCTCTGTTCCAGTGCCGTTCCCATATTTTGGGATGTCCACCATGTATATGTCGTATGACGAGGTGGCCTTCCAGTGCCCTGTAGGCGCTGGGTCTTGGTCGTCTCCGGCATCGTCTTCCATACCGTCGATGTCTTCGGAGTCGAAGTCGAGCATGTCCATTAAATTGTCGACAGTGGCTACAAAGTGGGTGGTGCGTGGGCGTTGAATTTCTTGGTAGTCCGTATCCCAACCTTCCTGTCCGTAGTCCGGGCAGGGTTCTCCGGACAAAGAGAGATACTTTAGTGAATTCAGGATGTCGCCAAAGGGCGAGTGCTGAAAGATGTCCGCGGCAGTGAACTCCATGACCGGCGCCCAATCGGATTCGATTGGTAGGGGCGCGGGGCGTTCGGAGTCCGGAGAGGAGTCCGGCACCCTGGATTGAAGGTCTTCGCAAAGGACAGGGATAGAGTTTGGCTCAATCGCCGTAGAGATCATAGCCCCCGAGGCGGTGTCCAACCACTCGTCCTCGATCGGGGAATCCGGCACCGGATTAAGGGTGGGAGCGGATGCTGGTGCGGCCTCCGGGCAGCCTTTGACCGGCTGCAGAGCTAGATCATGCCCATCGAGACAGTGCGGCACGCTTGGCTGCGGCTCGAATCCGTCGAAGATCAAGTCCCCGCAGATATCGGCCGTATAGTTCAAACTTCCAAATCTGACCTGATGCCCAGGGGCGTAGCTTTCGATCTGCTCCAGATGGCCAAGCGAATTGGCCCGCAGTGCAAAGCCGCCGAATACGAAGATCTGTCCGGGAGAAAGGTCTCACCTGGACTGCATCGTTGTTGATGATCGAAGGAGCCATCGGGCCTATCGGTGGCGACCACGGAGGAACTCTCAATGAAAGCACCAATGTCGGTGTCAAAACCGGTGGATCTCGGGTAGGGGGTCCCGAACTGCGTCTAGGCGGATGGTAACAGGAGACAAGGGACACGATGTTTTACCCAGGTTGGGCCCTCTTGATGGAGGTAAAACCCTACGTCCTGCTTGATTAATATTGATGATGTGTGTTACAAGAGTAGATCTACCACGAGATCAAAGAGGCTAAACCCTAGAAGCTAGCCTATGGTATGATTGTTTTAGTCCTCACGGACTAAAACCCTCCGGTTTATATAGACACCGGATAGGGTTAGGGTTACACAGAGTCGGTTACAATGGTAGGAGATCTACATATCCAGATCGCCAAGCTTGCCTTCCACGCCAAGGAAAGTCCCATCCGGACACGGGACGAAGTCTTCAATCTTGTATCTTCGTAGTCTTGGAGTCCGGCCGATGATGATAGTTCGGCTATCCGGACACCCCCTAGTCCTGAACTCCCTCAATTACCATATTGCGTTTCAGCATCAGACATAGAGATATCATTTGAATTATCAGGTGGTTCAGCAATAGGTTCACTAGAAGTTTGCACAGTTCTATCATTTTTCTTCTTCTTCCTCTTAGAAGAACTAGGTACATCAATATTATTTCTCTGAGAATCTTGCTCGATTCTCTTAGGGTGGCCTTCAGGATATAAAGGTTCCTGAGTCATTCCACCAGTTCTAGTAGCCACTCTAACGACATAATCATTTTCTTACTATTCATTTCATCTAGCATTTCTTTACGAGCTTTAAGTACTTGTTCTACTTGAGTGGTAACCATAGAAGCATGTTTGCTAACAAGTTTAAGTTCACCTCTAATATTAGCCATATAATCACTCAAGCGTTTAATCATAAAGGTATTCTGTTTTAATTGTCTACCAAAATAAGCATTAAAGTCATCTTGCTTAAACATAAAGTCATCAAACTCATCCAAGCACCGACTAGCAATTTTAGTAGGAGGGACTTGACTTTATCATATCTATAGAGAATTTGCCTTTACTACCTGTGTCGGGATATCGGGAGGTTCTTCAGTAAATAAGTAATTGAGATCATATACTTCTTCAACAGGCGGTAAATTAAGACCATGAATTTCTTCAATAGGAGGTAAATTCTTAACATCTTCAGCTTTAATACCTGTTTCTTTCATAGATTTCTTTGCCTCTTGCATATCTTCGGGACTGAGAAATAGAACACCTCTCTTCTTCGGAGTTGGTTTAGGAATAGGCTCAATAATTGGCTCAGGAGCTGGGTCATGAGTTGGCTCAGGAGGTGGCTCAGGAGGTGCGCAATTATTTTCATTTGCCAACATATTACTCAATAGAATTTCAGCGTCATCCGGTGTTCTTTCCCTGAAAAGAGAACCAGCACAACTATCCAGGTAATCTCTGGAAGCATCAATTAGTC
Organism: Aegilops bicornis; assembly: GCA_021605145.1. Lineage (NCBI taxonomy): Eukaryota > Viridiplantae > Streptophyta > Magnoliopsida > Poales > Poaceae > Aegilops > Aegilops bicornis. The sequence continues at coordinate 245,542,852 of CM038674.1, forward strand.
CATTATAAAAGATATCAAATATTTCATGTTTCTTAAGAGGATGATCAGGCAAAGCATTAAGTAACTTGAGAAGCCTCCCCAAGCTTGTGGGAGACTCTCTTCTTCAATTTGCAGAAAATTGTATATTTCCCTCAAAGCAGGTTGTTTCTTATGAGCAGGGAAATATTTAGCAGAGAAGTGATAAATCATATCCTGGGGACTTTGCACACAACCAGGATCAAGAGAATTAAACCATTTCTTAGCATCACCCTTTAATGAGAAAGGAAATATTTTGAGTATATAAAAGTGGCGCGATCTCAGATTATTGGTAAACAGGGCAGCTATTTCATCTAACTTACAAAGATGTGCCACAACAGTTTCAGATTCATAGCCATAAAAAGGATCAGATTCAACCAAAGTAATTTTATCTGGATCAACAGACATATCATAATAATCCTGATCAGGAACACAGATAGGTGAAGTAGCAAAAGCAGGGTCGGGTCTCATCCTACCTCTAAAAGATTCTTTACTCCACTTAATTCATAACCTCTTACGTTCAGGTTTATCTGGACAAGCAAGAATAGCTACATAAGATTCATTATTAAAAAGATAACCCTCAGGAATAACAGGCATAGGTTCATCATCACTGATATTATCGTGTTCAGGTTCAATAATTTCTCTTTCTCTAGACCTAGCAATTTGCTCATCAAGATATTCACCAAGTGTCACAGTAGTATCAAGCATAGAAGTAGTTTCATCATAAGTATCATGCATAGTAGAAGTGGCATCATCAATAACATGCGACATATCGGAATTCATAGCAGTAGTAGTTTTAGGTGTCGCTAGCTTACTCATAACAGAAGGTGAATCAAGTGCAGAGCTAGATGGCAGTTCCTTACCACCCCTCGTAGTTGAGGGATAAATTTTTGTCTTAGCGTCTTTCAAGTTCTTCATAGTGGCCAGCAAATATAAATCCCAAGTGACTCAAAGAATAGAGCTATGTTCCCCGGCAACGGCACCAGAAAAAGGTCTTGATAACCCACAAGTATAGGGGATCGCAACAGTTTTCGAGGGTAGAGTATTCAACCCAAATTTATTGATTCGACACAAGGGGAGCCAAAGAATATTCTCAAGTATTAGCAGCTGAGTTGTCAATTCAACCATACCTGGAAACTTAGTATCTGCAGCGAAGTGTTTAGTAGCAAAGTAATATGATAGTGGTGGTAACGGTAACAAAAGTAAAGACAGCAAAAGTAATGTTTTGGTATTTTTGTAGTGATTGTAACAAGAGTAACGGAAAAGTAAATAAGCGTAAACCAGTATATGGAAAACTTCGAGGCACCGGATCAGTGATGGATAATTATGCCGGATGTGGTTCGTCATATATGATTACAACATAGGGTGACATGTAACTAGCTCCAGTTCATCAATGTAATGTAGGCATGTATTCCGTAAATAGTCATACGTGCTTATGGAAAAGAACTTGCATGACATCTTTTGTCCTACCCTCCCGTGGCAGCGGGTCCTATTGGAAACTAAGGGATATTAAGGCCTCCTTTTAATAGAGAACCGGAACAAAGCATTAGCACATAGTGAATACATGAACTCCTCAAACTATGGTCATCACCGGGAGTGGTCCGGATTATTGTCACTTCCGGGTTGCGGATCATAACACATAGTAGGTGACTATAGACTTGCAAGATAGGATCAAGAATACACATATATTCATGAAAACATAATAGGTTCAGATCTGAAATCATGGCACTTTCGGGCCCTAGTGACAAGCATTAAGCATAGCAAAGTCATAGCAACATCAATCTCAGAACATAGTGGATACTAGGGATCAAACCCTAACAAAACTAACTCGATTACATGATAAATCTCATCCAACCCATCACCGTCCAGCAAGCCTACGATGCAATTACTCACTCACGGCGGTGAGCATCATGAAATTGGTGATGGAGGATGGTTGATGATGACGACGGCGACGAATCCCCCTCTCCGGAGCCCCGAACGGACTCCAGATCAGCCCTCCCAAGGGAGATTAGGGCTTGGCGGCGGCTCCGTATCGTAAAACGCGATGAAACTTTCTCTCTGATTTTTTCTCCCCGAAAGCCAATATATGGAGTTGGAGTTGGCGTCGGAGGGCCACCAGGGGGGCCCACGAGGTAGGGGTGCGCCCGGGGAGGCGCGCCCCCACCCTCGTGGACAGGTGTGGGCCCCTAGTCTTCACCTTTGGCGGCGATTTTTATTATTTATTCTAAGATATCCACAGGTTTCATGTCATTCCGAGAACTTTTGTTTACGCACATAAAACAACACCATGGCAATTCTGCTGAAAGCAGTGCCGGTCCGGGTTAGTTCCATTCAAATCATACAAGTTAGAGTCCAAAACAAGGGCAAAAGTGTTTGGAAAAGTAGATCTGACGGAGACGTATCGGTCATTGTGGAGCCCAAGCCAAGGCGTCACCGTCGAGTCTTTGGCGAGCGAGGACCGACTTTAGTCAGGATAAGTGTACTAGATGTTCCCCTTCAAAATGGCCAATTGTTGGCGCCCTTCCCGCTCAATATTTGGGGAAGAGGCCCAGGGCCTCCCACTATAAATAGGACTAGCCACCCACAGGGTAGAGGCATCTGGATCTAGATCGATCGAGCGGAGGGAGAGAGATCGATCGAAATCTGCATCGGCATCTAGAGAGAGAAAGAGAGGCGACTGAACTGCCCCTAGCAGTTCATCGCACCAGCCAAGAACAGACCCTCGCGAGGCTGTTCTTCCCTTGTACTGTTCACCATCAGCCCCAGAGGCAATCCACCACACCACACACTAGAGTAGGGTATTACACCACAATGGTGGCCTGAACCAGTATAAACCTCGTGTCTCTTGTGTTGTTCTTTGTGTAGTTTAGATCCTTGCGAGGCGACGAGACGTAGGTAGGTTGGAGGTGCGATCTCCGCGTGCACCCTAGAGTTCAAACCTAGAGGATCTGCCGGAACCCGAAATTCGACAGGACCCATGATACATATAAAAAAGCAAACTGTTGAGATAAAAAGCCCATGGCCCAAAAGTAAGATAAAAAGGCCACGACCCAAAAAAGAAAGCCACAGCCCAAAATCTAAAGGCTGTAGTGCGAGCTTAACTCATTTAGCTGATATAAATTAACAAAGAAAATATATTAAGGGTTGAATTAATGGGCTCGGCCCATATAGACATCGAAATGGACCGGGCTGATTCTTATCAACGACCTTTTCATTTGGTCGCAATTTTTCCACCACAGCTAGCCACGTCGGATCCGACGTAGCCCAGGCAGATAGCAAGCGACCAAAACAGAAGGTCATAGGATCAACGACCTTTTGTTTTGGTCATTGCCTTCCACGACCTTATCCTGAAGAAGGTCGTTAATTTCAGTTTACAACGGCCAACTTTTGACCATCTGTTTTTGGTCACAAAAAGGTCGCAAATGGAAAACAATGACCATTCAGTGACCAATAGTGATGGTCGCAAGTTGCGTATTTCTTGTAGTGACTAGTGGTTTCTAGAAAGCCGGAATTTGCAAAATATTCTACATAAGTCCAAAACTAAATCCTACATGTACGTTACAGCCTAAAGTATTTCAATTTAGATTTTGGTAGCAAAATGTAACTATTTATAATCTATGCAAAATCAAATATGTTACTTTTTTGACCATATTTTTTAACAGAAAACGCATGTCAAATTTACACCACAACCTACATAGTTAGTTAAAGTTTTTTGCATATTTAAAGCATTTATTCATACAAATTGGATGGCGGATGAGGGGGAAGGGAGCAATGCCGCGGGACTATTCTGATTCGAAGGGTAAAGCAAGCTCAAATTTTCTTTGAAGAAAAATAAGAAAAAATATTTATGTGAATTTTTTATCTAAAAATATGTCAAACACAATATTATAGCATCCACAATAAAATAAGTGTACCAAGACATTGACAATAGAGCACACACAACATTTTAAATAAGCACCAAACGATTGCATTACAACATGCATAATGTGTCTTTGAGGCAGCTACCTCACCATTATATTGAACAATTCGGAATATCAGTCTTGACCCATATCCATGAGAGGTAAAAGATAAATAACTCTCTAATGAAAAATTTCATTATGCGGAAGCAAAACCATGTCTAAATTGGTGACAACCAACGAAAAATAACCAAGATCAATAGAAGGGTGCCCGTTCCGGGATGCCCTTCCGGGGTCGGCGGCGGTAGCTAATCCATCCTGGCGGACGGTTGCTAGACCCAGGTAGTCCATCGTCACCTTCATATTCATCATCTTCTTCTGTTTCTAGGCCCGGGTCTTCCCTGTTGCGTCTTGGATCAACAATGAAAGTTAGATTGGGATCAGAAACCATTCCATCAAGCTGACATCAACAAGAAACAAAATTTTCCATTAGTAAAGTCTATAAACTAGCTGGCTAGTGCATACAAATGTGGCAAACATAATTGATCATGATACTAAAATATACTCAGAAAAGTCTAAGTTACTGAAACAAGAAAAAATTGTTCAGCAAAATTTCATGTCAATACAAGCAAACGCGTAAGATTGCATATGTATTCTACGCTAGTAGATCTTCGAGCTCATATTAGTAATAGAGTTGTCAAAAAGAACATCCAAAGTCCAAAGATTATATTCATAGTTTTTGGATCAAAATATGCTCTGCTCGCAGGGAATGCGATGTGACCGATTAAGAGGCGATTCTGTGTCAAAAGTTTATGCGCCACTTAGGAACATATAGGACTTCAAGCATTGATGGTCCACGTGTTCATTAGGATGTATTTTTTCACATAATGCATACAATCATATTTTTGCATAGAATGTGGGTGTTGTGAAGTTCTCTCCAATATCCCTAACCTGGAAAATAATGAGTGAGCTAAGTAGAGGGTCTTGGCTTTACAAATACGACTACTTTACTAAGTATTGCTCGTGCTATTAGATTTTGTTCACATTTTAAGTTTTAATTTACAAACATTATCCAGTGAAACCAACAAACACCTACACCAAGGCACCTCATCACACATCCACATAAAGACAAGCTATGTTTTCAATGTTGATGAAATTAGCACGGATGGTTGTGAAACTTAGCATTGTCAGGGGTACTCTCGCCACCTGAGGAGGGATCAATAAATAGAGGGATGGCGAGGGCACCCAAGAAGGATCAGCGGCAAGGCGCTCTGGGTAGCGCTACCAGCCATGGGTGGTGCGGGCGGCGGGCGGCCGACACTTGTGGGGTGGGCAATAGGAGGAAAAAGAAAAATAGTGCTCGCAATGGAATCGCATGCTAGATCGTGTGTGAGCTAATACATGGGAGAGCTTGGAGCGTGTGAGCCCATCATGAACTAGGTGGCATCAAGGACATCAGTTAGGTTTGCATCCCGGTCGTATCCACTACTCCCTCCATGCAGGTGTGTAGGGTGCCTAAGAAAGGGCACTTTCCGATTTAGGTGCGTCTTAATTGGCTACAACAATATTTTTTGGGCCCAAGAGATAGCTTATAAATGCACATTTTCTTAGGTCCCAGACACACCTGAACAAAGGGAGTAGTATTCTTTTCAAGACAAATAGGCACCTTTCGTCCATGTCATTTACTACCCTATTCATCCATGTGGTGCTACATTTCACAAAAAGTTATAATACCTTCTAATGTTAGATCTTGTCCATCCAATTCACAGACCGATTTCAGTGAATCGATCTTATCGAGACACGTGGTGCCCTCACATCAAACACACAAATATGGACTGTAATAAATGCACCAGAGAGGCGACAGTAAGACACGTGCATGTACCTTGCAACTCAGTGAGAAGAAGAGGAAATTGGCATCCACGAGTCCCCGGCCGCACTCCAGGCATGCGCCGGCGGGGCCGATGCACTTGACGCCGTGCTGCGGCGCCTGTGGCCGCCTGTTCAAGAACACCACCCTGTCGTAGTTGATGACGTATGTCTGCACCTGCGAGACGTCCGCCACCGCCTTCAACTCTGCCACTCGGATCACTTCGCGGTATGACGACTTTCGAATCTAAAATTGGATCCATCCAAAACGCCGCCGCTGTCATTAGTGTGTGCTTGAGATTTGAATATGTTGCGCTCACGTCAATAATCTATCCTATATGCGTTACATACCTGGACGATGTGGTGGTTGCGATGGGCGGAGACGCACTGGGTGCAGCAGATGGCGTCGTCTTCTCCCGGACAGTTGAGGCAGTAATGGTTGCACTCGTTCTTCACCAGGTAGGGGTGAGTGGCGCACGGCTTGAAGAACTCCGCACCTACAAGTGGCCCTAGCCATGCGGGGGTGCGCCCCTCCGCCGCCGCCGCCTCCTCATGGCCGAACCTCATGTTCATCATTGATGACGTTGCCCCCTGTTTGTATGCTAGCAAACACAAGAAAAATGGATCATTGCCAAGAACTCAAAGAAGAACATATATAAGTTCTAGCAAGGATAATTGGCATGTAATACAAGCGATTGACATCTGTGTTGTTGTACCTGAATAGATGTCGTTCCGCTAGAGGTGGCAGCGGGGTGACTTTAGAGATCTGTGAAATGGAACGCGACGGTATTTGCTACATATATAGTAGTTGGGAGGAAAGCAGAGAGGTTCAAAAGGAAAGAAAAGAATGGAGGAAATGTTTCAAGCGTTTCTTTCCATGGATGGCTACAGATCCAGGAGGAGTATGTCTCCACAAGTCTTGGTTGCGTGTTTGCCTGACTATTTGGCCATGTGTACTAAGAGATGAATGGAAATGCTATCTGCCTGACCTCCGATCATGCGGACAGATCTTTTTTTAACACAAAAGGGCACGGATCTTGACGGGAGAAAAGTTGACACGTCACAACTTGTGGACTGTTTGCTGTAACAAGTCTTCTGGTGAACATTTCCCTCACCCTGTCTTTATGCCACCCATAGCCCATTGCCCACTTCTTGCCATCAATTTCCATAATGGCTCTTCCAAATAACGACGAGAGGAGGAGCTTGAGCCAGAGGCGGTCGTAGCCCCTCCTAGCCGACTACCGCGTGAAGGGTGTCTCGCGATGGCGGACATGGCGGGAGGAGATGACATCGTGGCTCTAGAGGAGGTTGTCACGGTGGCTATCATGGTGGCTCTAGCTCCAGCCTCTCAAGTGGTTTCTCCCATGATGAGCTTGATCCAGAGGGGACTGATGTAGGGCAAAACCCTAATTAGTGTAATTTGTCCCGATGTTCATGAATTGGACGTGGATTAAAGGAAGAACAAAAGAGGATTTAGGTATGCTCAGTCAAAACCTTGGAGGAGCAGCGAAAAGGGCGCCCGGAGGAGGAGCGAGGTGGAGAAGGCAGCGGCTAGGGTTCTAAACCCTCTATCTTTTTTTAGTCTATGTTATGTTAAGTTGTAATTGAACTATGTTGGGGTTGCTATGGGCTTGTTGGCCCTTTTATTAAGTTCTAAAGTTATATTATTAAGTTTTCTATCTATTCTTTTATTAAGTTCTTCCTAGTTTGAACTATGTGATCATGCTATGGGCTTATTGGCCCTATCTACATATTTGTTGATTGTTTTCGTAGAGAGCTCGCTTTGTTAGTGCCCACCCAGTGCATGCAACCACAGCGAGCCCTTCTCTTTTCTTACACAAGCCACAAATATGTAGCCACCTAGCTAGTGCATATAGCCACAAAATATAGAACATATTGTTCAATTTATTTGTCGTAGAAAAACGGGTGCAGATGCGAGTGGATCGAAATGGTTGAAACTAATCGTAAAAAACAATGCTCTAAATCAAGGAGACAAGCGTGCGAGAAGAGAGGAACAAGTGGTAGTGACCGTCGCTTCATCCGTGGCGGCTGGCGTGCACGAAAGCTGCTCGGTCAGTGCATCGTGGCGGCACGCATCGGCGCATGCAGGCTCGGTCGGCGCATCGTGGCGGTGCGCATCGATGCATGCAGGCATGCTTTACTGGGTGCATGCATAGCAGGCTTCTATCGTGGCAGCGCGCACAGGAGTTTCATGCAAGGGACGACCCAACGGTCGAACAGCGACACCGCCCAACACAGACCCACTTGTCAGGTCCAATGGACGACACAGTCCAGCGTGGCTCCACTTGTCAGAGTTAACGGTCAAGCCATTGACCCGACGGCAACGTCCGTTGTGACCGGTTCTGAGGGTTTCGGGCAAGGGAGTGGGGAAAACTGAGCAAAAGTTAAGAGCACGTGGATGAATGAGTAGAGCTAATGAACCAGGGGCACAGGTGTAAGAAACCCTTTTATCTAAGTTAGCTCCAAAATGATCCATTTTAGCTACGTTAGCTCATAAATGATACATTTTACCTATGTTAGCTCATAAATGTCTTTTTTACCTAAGTTAGCTCATAAATTTCATATACTTCTTATTCTTATTGTTCTTCTTCTTAATTTTCTTCTTATTCTTCTTCTTCTAGTCTTCTTCTAACTTTCTTATTTCCCATTTTGCAGATTTATTCACTTCACGGAAGCTTGCATTGATGGAGTGCTTGTTTTCCCTTTCTTTTTTCATTTTGGAACAATGTGGAACTTGCTATGTATGTGTTGGATATCTCATATGTTTGCTGTCAAATTGCCCTGTGAAATATAATATATATATATATATATATATCATATATTTGCTGTGAAAATGCATGGATATAAGAAAAAACAGAAGAAAAAGAGGCAATGCAGGATCTTTGCCGTCTGCCATGGACGACAAAGTGGCCATGTGGCAGCAACCTGTGGAACCTGGGAGCTGACCCATTTGGTCACTTTGCCGTCTGTGACAGACAGCAAAGGCTTGGGCAGTTTGCCGTCTGTGGGTGACGGCAAAGAGCGGGAGGGCATGACGCGGCTGCTGACATAACAAGGCAGACGACAAAGTGGAGGGCATGTTTGCCGTCAGCTGGCAGATGACAAAGCCTCCCGTTTGCCACCTAATCTGCTAACGTCTATTCTTTGCCATCCACGTTCTTTGTCGCCCGCTGGCCAAAAGCGGACGGCAAACGAGCTGTTTATCGTAGCTTACTTTGCCGGGCTTATTTGCGTTCCGCGGCTGACGGAAAGCCCTTTGCCGTCCGCTTTCCAGTCCTTTGCTATCTACCATGGTAGACGGCAGATCAGCTGATTCCAGTAGTAACTTAACAAAAATAAGCACCTAGCCCATATAGACCCGCTTGAAGACTATCAACCCATATGCTTCTCCCGCTTTTGTCAGGAATGACCAAAAAGGAGTGGGGACATAGAGTGTCTAAGCGTTCCCATGATGTGTTGGAGAAGATGTTGGGGCCGCCAGGTCGATGGTGGAGTTTGGCGGTGCAGAAGGGCCTGATGTAGAAAGATGATGCAGTGAAGCCATAACTGGTGAAGTGGCATCGTCCTCCTCATCAATTACTCGAGCAACAACAGTTGGAGATGATGAAGAGTAGTCTAAATCTTCAATAGACGGAGTATGACGCCAACTTGCGGGTTGCGGAGGCCTGAAGTCAAACTTGAATCTTTCAGTGACGCCATCTGCAGTGAGTTCATCTTCAGAGCAGAGCAGAGTGAGGTTCTTCCAGGCACGCCGACAGGCTTCATGAGCAACGAAATAATTATTGGTGGAGAGGTTGCATATGCGATTGACATCCACAAGAAGACTTTGCATCCGACGGTTCATCCAGTCATGATGCCTATCCTGCTTTTGATGAAGAGAAACAAGAAGTTCTCTGTCATTTAGGACACGAGCACGCTTATGAGGACTTTGAGGTACTGTGCTGGCTGTTGCATCAGTGTTGGCAAGATGCGGCAGCCTGAGCTAACCGACAAGGGGACCAGCATCAGTAGTAGTGTGATTAGGCACATGAATTTCTTCAAGAGGTGCTGAAAAGCTTTGGAAGGCAGCATAGTCTTCGCGAATGGGTTCCTTGGCAGGTGCTGGATAGATGATTTAATGAGACATATCAACTTCAGGCAAGAAGACAACATGATTGCGTGCTGAAGCTTGATAGTTGATTGAATAGAGAAGCTTAATCATCCGCCTGATCCAAGGTGCATAGTACTTCTGGCCAAATAGATCAATGCCTGAAGCCGCCAACTGTCTGATGAAGAAGTCATGAGTGTTGAAGCGGATACCATTGAGAATGTAGAAGACCAATGTCTTCATGGTGCCTTCAATCTTGGCATGAGGAGAGTGCCCTTTAATTGGCCATAGAGTATGCCGCACAATGTGGTAGATGGTGCGAGGCAAATACTCGAGGTAATTAACGAAGGACTGCGTTGAGTACTCAGCATCTATAGGCAATGGCTTCATCATGCTTAGCATTTGGCTCTGGCTTCTGGAAGATGCCCTCAATTTCTTTCTCATACAGCTGACAACCTGGCTCATAAAGATCACCAAGAGTGGGCAGGGAAGTAAGCTCGATGAAATCCTGAGCTTTAGCTTCATGATGAACATCTCCTGTCATCCACTCAAAGACCCATGTCATCGGATCCCTATTGTAGCCTGATATGCTCAGAGTGGCATAAAATTGAAGCAAAAGCACTTCGTTCCAGTGCTCCTTGTCGATGACAAATGGGAGCAAGCCAACATCTCTGAAGCAATCAAGGGATTCTTCCAGGCATGGCATCACAACAGAGGCGCTTGTGTGGGAAAATAGAGTCTTGGTTGTATAGGATGCATGAGTAATAGCTTCGCTGAAGATGAGTCCAGAATCTATCTGAAGAAATCTTGGACTTCTTTTAGGGGTTCTTGGCCTTGTCAAAGAACATGTTGTGCTCTCTGAAGCTTAAGACGCTGAAGGATGAGTAGTAACAGTGCTCGGAAGCCTTGGCATTCCGTGCTTTGGCTTCTGCGTCTGAGGCCTTTGCTCGATATGGTAATCATATTGGGGCCCAGGAGCTTCAGGAGGTGTCATAATTGGCCATCTGACGGTGATCACCTCACCTTCACGATTGAAGGCCCTTTTCATAGTGTGTGGACAAGTGGAGCAGCAGCAACATCCGATGTGGATGGTTGAATATATTTTGTGTCATCACGGGCTTCAGTCTTAAGATTGGCTTCAGGCTACGCATTGTCTTCAGCCATGTCATGGGAAACCAAGACCACCTTTGCGACCAGAGGGCCCCTTGCTGGTTCGGCAGGGGCATGCCACATTGCACAAAGAGCAGACGAGCGCGTGGCAGCACGGTAGAAATCACGTAGGAAATTCTACCCAGGTTTGGGCCGCCGTGATGCTAAAACCCTACTCCTGCTTTGGTGGACTGATGGTGGAAGAGTGGTGGTCGAGCGTAGTACACTTGCCCGGCAAGGGCGGCAGTGGCTACACGCGCGTATGGGTGTGAGTTGTCCAACCTCCTTTCTACGGTTGCCATGGGCCTCCTTTTATAGATTAAGGGGTTACCACAATGGTAAAGTAGTCATTATGCACTGATAAGATAGCAAACAGTGCTATCATACCTAACTCTGCAGGCTGCCAGGGTGCATCAGATGCACCGCTTAACGTCACATCGTTGGCTGCCCAGCAAGCCTTGCCGGGCTATCTTGCCAGCTTCACACCTGCTTGCTTGACATGTCGCATGACGGGTATCGTCTGTAGGCATCTTCTGTAGAGGAAAGCTGCCATGTGGCGAATGGCTGCCACTGAATCACTTTGCGGCTTGACACCGCACTGATTGACGATGCGGGTCGTGATGGAGTGGTTGGGTGAGGTGGTTTTGCCCTTGTGTGTCCCGGCAAGCCCTGCTGGGACGTCTTGGGTGCCTTCTTTTGGGGCTGGCCTCACCCCTGTCGAGCTCGCCTGCCCAGCAAGGGAGGCTCTTATCTTGGCGGCATCTTGCTTCTCTGGCTTGACTCTAGTCCTCTTGATCTGCATGTTGGTCCTTTGAAGCTCTTGGTCTCTTATACTCTGGCTTGGGTTGGTGCCTCAATCTTGTTCCCCTGCCTGGGCACAGTCTAGGCAACAGACCCAGGGTTTGTTGCACCGACAGAAGCCCCCGAGCCTGCCCCGAATGCGCTGCCGAGCATCGTCGGCGTAGGGCCTAATAAGTGCACAGGCGGGGGTGCTAAATAGGTTGGTCTCTTGAGGTCTACTTTGCTTCTTCATTAATCTTGGGGCCAGGCCGGTTTCCTGTTTCCCTGTTCATCGTGCAAAGCTAATAGTGGTGGGGCCGCGCTTGTAATGGCCCGTGAATGACTTTAACGCACGGGGTAGAAACTGCCAATTCGCTCTTCCCACTACGCCCTTATCCTCGGCCATGTATGATCCATGCATCGCGCGGGGTAGGTAACGGAGGTGCGTGGCACGGGAGAGCATTAAGGCGAGGACCCGACCAACCTGAATTAGTGGAGGAGGACGATATCCGCCCGTTGAGGGAGGGGCTCCCCTCCCCGGCCCGCCTATAAAAGGAGGGGCGAAGGGAAGTCGGGGTCATCTATCCTTGCACTCTCCCTCCTCTGTCTTCTGCTTCTTGCTGGTTATGTTGAGGAAAAGAGCCTGGAGCCAGGCTCCGGGCTCCATTCTGAAGCTCGCGTCGCCAAATGTAGGTGCTTGGGGAGTGAGCCTGGTCCATGCTATGGGGAATGTCTCCTATCCTCATCGTGAGGAGAGGCTTGCCCTGCTCGCCCTGGTCGGCCACCCTTTAGGCAGCGTGGAACCCCGCCTGTCGGCGTTCTGGGAACGGGGTCCCCAGACTTGCCTGCCTGCGGTCCACGGCGTGGCTGTGCTAGCAGGCCAGTGCGGCCCATCTTCATCAACAAGGCATTCAAGACCCTCGCGAGGGGCCAAGCCTCGCGAGGCGGATGACGCAAGACCTCCTCAGGAGCAGCCTAACCAGGCAGGCCCGCGAGGGGCGGAGAGATCAAGGCAAGGCAAACCTTGCGAGGTTCTCGTGACGTGAGCCATGACGATCGAGACCAGGCGGGCGCCAGCGTGCATAGCGTCCTTGTTTCCCCTTTGGTGCTAAGGAGGCAAGCACAGGCACGGATTACCGAGGCATCTAGCAAAGGTTTCCATATCGGTGCAACGAGACCAAGACCAGCAGGACGACAAGACGGAGGTAACCATGGAGCCCAAGGCGGCATCACCACCAGAGCCTTTTGCAGGTGAAGACCGCTTTTGTCAGGATAAGCTATACTAGCTGTCCCCTTTCAAACTGGCCATTGTTGGCTCCCTTCCCGCTCAATATTTGGGGAGAGGACCAAGGCCTATATAAGTAGAACTAGCCACCACCGTTGAAGATAACTGATTCAGAGGCATCTCACCTAATCCTTAGCCACATACCGAGCAAAAGAACACCTCAACCTCAGGAGGCTGTTCTTCCCCCTGTACTATTCATCATCAGCCCAAGACGCAATCCACCACCACCACACTGGAGTAGGGTATTACACCACAACGGTGGCCCGAACCAGTATAAATCTTGTGTCCCTTGTGTTTTGAGTTCATCGAGTTCGTTCTTGGGATCTTAGTTAGTAGGACGCAGATCGGTAGGGAGGAAACCTTTGCGCGCACCCCAGTGTTCGAACCTTGAGGGTTTCGCCGGAACCCGTGATCCGACATTTGGCGCGCCAGGTAGGGGTGCACCGTAGCCCTCCATCCGCCAGTCTACGCTCCACCGCCACCGCACTCCGCCCTCATGGCAGGCGCCCCGCTACCGACTCAAGGCCCTGGCAGGTGCAGTGGCCACCCAACTCCTTGCGGCAGGTGCAGTGGCCACCCAAGTTCAAGACGGAAATGCCGCCGTGCTACGCCGGCGTGGCGGACCCCGTCGGCTTTCCTGCTAGCATACGAAGAGGCTGTCCTCGAGGCCGGGGGCGATGACAACGTCATGGCCAAATGGTTTTCCATGGCCCTCCCCGGCGCGCCGCGCGCCTGGCTGCTCAACCTCCTCGGATCCACGATCGCATCTTGGGAGGAGCTCCACGACCTCTTCACTGCATGCTACGCGGCGCCGGTGCACCACGCGATCGCGGCCCTGCTAGGCGGCTCTCAAGCGTCGCCTTCAGGTCGCCATATCAAGCCATTCCTTCGCTAGATCGGCGCCGCCTCCAAGCGCTCGGGGGCTCCGCCGGGCTGGGCTGCGCCCAAAGCCGACCTCACCTTCAACTCAGAAGACCACCCCGTCACCACCGCCGGCTCGGGCATGCATCCGATGCTCTGCACGCCCACCATCTGCAACGTGGCCGTTACCAAGACCCTCATCGACGGCGGTGCCGGCCTCAACTTGCTCTCCGTGGAGGCCTTCAGCCTCCTTCACGTGCCGCTCGAGCGGCTCAGCCTCAGCAAGCCCTTCTCAGGAGTTGGCGGTAGCACTGCCCGCTCCCTGGGGCAGATCCGCCTCCCCGTCACCTTCGGCACGCGCGACAACTACCGCACCGAGCTGGTCGACTTCGACATCGCCCGTATCGGCCTCCCGTACAACGCCATCCTCGGGTACCCGGCACTGGCCCAATTCATGGAAGCGACCCATCCGGCCTACAACCTCATGAAGATGCCTGGAAGCAAGGGCATCCTCACCATCAAGGGGGACGGCAAGGAAGCCGTGGCAGCACTCAAGCTTTCCCTCAGGACTGTCGCGGCGGCGCAGCCCGACGACGCGGGCACCCTCGAGCCCGAGGGAGCCGCACCAACCAAGAAGAGGTGATACGTCTCCGTCGTATCTACTTTTCCAAACACTTTTGCCCTTGTTTTGGACTCTAACTTGTATGATTTGAATGGAACTAACCCAGACTGACGCTGTTTTCAGCAGAATTGCCGTGGTGTTGTTTTATGTGCAGAAAACAAAAGTTCTCGAATGACCTGAAACTCCACGGAATATCTTAAAATAAATAATAAAAAATCCTCGCCAAAGATGAAGACCAGGGGGCCCACACCCTGCTCACGAGGGTGGGGGCGCCCCCCAGGCGCGCCTCTACCTCGTGGGCCCCCTAGTGGCCCTCCGACGCCAACTCCAACTCCATATATTGGCTTCCGGGAGAAAAAAATCAGAGAGAAAGTTTTATCGCGTTTCACGACACGGAGCCGCCGCCAAGCCCTAATCTCTCTCGGGAGGGCTGATCTGGAGTCCGTTCGGGGCTCCGGAGAGGGGAATTCGTCGCCGTCGTCATCATCAACCATCCTCCATCACCATTTTCATGATGCTCACTGCCGTGCATGAGTAATTGCATCGTAGGCTTGCTGGACGGTGATGGGTTGGATGAGATTTATCATGTAATCGAGTTAGTTTTGTTAGGGTTTGATCCCTACTATCCATTATGTTCTGAGATTGATGTTGCTATGCTTAATGCTTGTCACTAGGGCCCGAGTGCCAGGATTTCAGATCTGAACCTATTATGTTTTCATGAATATATGTGTGTTCTTGATCCTATCTTGCATGTCTATAGTCACCTACTATGTTTTATGATCCGGCAACCCCGAAGTGACAATAATCGTGACCACTCCCGGTGATGACCATAGTTTGAGGATTTCATGTATTCACTATGTGCTAATGCTTTGTTCCGGTTCTCTATTAAAAGGAGGCCTTAATATCCCTTAGTTTCCAATAGGACCCCGCTGCCACGGGAGGGTAGGACAAAAGATGTCATGCAAGTTCTTTTCTATAAGCACGTATGACTATATACGGAATACATGCCTACATTACATTGATGAACTGGAGCTAGTTCTGTGTCACCCTATGTTATAACTATTACATGACGAACCACATCCGGCATAATTATCCATCACTGATCCGGTGCCTCTGAGTTTTCCATATCTTGGTTTATGCTTATTTACTTTTTCGTTACTCTTTGTTACAATCACTACAAAAATACCAAAACATTACTTTTGATGTCTTTACCTTTGTTACCGTTACCACCACTATCATATTACTTTGCTACTAAACACTTTGCTGCAGATATTAAGTTTCGGTGTGGTTGAATTGACAACTCAGCTGCTAATACTTGAGAATATTCTTTGGCTCCCCTTGTGTCGAATCAATAAATTTGGGTTGAATACTCTACCCTCGAAAACTGTTGCGATCCCCTATACTTGTGGGTTATCAAGACCTTTTTCTGCGCCATGCCGGGAGCATAGCTCTATTCTTTGAGTCACTTGGGATTTATATCTGCTGGACACTATGAAGAATTTGAATGACGCTAAGACAACAATTTATCCCTCAACGACGAGGGGAGGTAAGGAACTGCCATCTAGCTCTGCACTTGATTCACCTTACGTTATGAGTAAGCTAGCGACACCTAAACTCTGCTTACGCTATTCGTTCCGATATGTCGCATGTTATTGATGTTGCCATACGCTATGCATGATACTTATGATGAAACTACTTCTATGCTTGATATTATCGTGCCTTGGTGAATTTCTAGATGAACAAATTTCTAGGTCTAGAGAAAGAGAAAATATTGAAACTGAATATAATGATGTTAGTGATGATGAAAATATGCCTGCTATTCACGAGGGTTATCTTTTAATGCTGAATCTCTGCAAGTTCTTGCTTGCCGTGATAGACTTGAACTTAAGAGGTTGCTAGTTAAGTGGAGTAAAGAATCTTTTAGAGATAGGATGAGACCCGACCCTGCTTTTGCTACTTCACCTATCTCGTGTTCTTGATCAGGATTATTATGATTTTCTGTTGATCCAGATATAATTACTTTGGTTGAATCTGATCCTTTTTATGGCTATGAATCTGAAACTGTTGTGGCACATCTTCTTAAGTTAAATGATATAGCTGCCCTGTTTACTAATAATGAGAGATCGCACTACCTTTATTTACTCAGAATATTTCCGTTCTCATTAAAGGGTGATGCTAAGAAATGGTTTAATTCTCTTGATCCTGGTTGTGTGCAAAGTCCCTGTGATATGATTTATTACTTCTACGCTAAATATTTCCCTGCTCATAAGAAACAAGCTACTTTGAGGGATATATATAATTTTGTGCAAATTGAAGAAGCGAGTCTCCCACAAGCTTGGGGGAGGCTTCTCAAGTTACTTAATGCTTTGCCTGATCATCCTCTTAAGAAACCTGAAATACTTGATATCTTTTATAATGAACTAACCGATGCTTCCAGAGATTACCTGGATAGTTGCGCTGGTTCTCTTTTCAGGGAAAGAACACCGGATGACGCTGAAATTCTATTGAATAATATGTTGACAAATGAAAATAATTGGGCACCTCCTGAGCCAACTCCCGAGCCAGCTCCTGAGCCAATTACCGAGCCTATTCCTAGACCAACTCCGAAGAAGAGAGGTGTTCTATTTCTCAGTCCCGAAGATATGCAAGAGGCACAGAAATCTATGAAAGAAAAAGGTATTAAAGCTGAAGACGTTAAGAATTTACCTCCTATTGAAGAAATACACGGTCTTAATTTACACTTTGTTGAAGAAGTATATGATCTCAATTACTTATTTATCAAGAACCTCCACGATATCCCGACTACGTAGTAAAGGTAAATTCTCTCTATAGATATGATAAAGCTGAAGTCCCTCCTACTAAAATTGCTAGTCAGTGCCTTGATGAGTTTGATAACTTTATGTTTAAGCAAGATGACTTTAATGCTTATTTTTGTAGATAATTAAAACAGAATACCTTTATGATTAAACGCATGAGTAATTATATGGCTAATATTAGAGGTGAACTTAAACTTGTTAGCAAACATGCTTCTATGGTTACCACTCAAATCGAACAAGTACTTAAAGCTCAGAAAGAAGTGCTTGATGAAATGAATAGTAAGAAAAATGATTATGCTGTTAGCGTGGCTACTAGAATTGGTGGACTGACTCAGGAACCTTTGTATCCTGAAGGCCACCCTAAGAGAATCGAGAAAGATTCTCAGAGAAATAATATTGATATGCCTAGTTCTTCTAAGAGGAAGAAAAAGAAAAATGATAGGACTTTGCAAACTTCTAGTGAACCTATTGCTGAACCACCTGATAATCCAAATGATATCTCTATGTCTGATGCTGAAACACAATCTGCTAATGAACATGAACCTAGTGAAAATTTTAATGATAATGTTCATGATGATGCTCAACCTAGTAATGATAATGATGTAGAAGTTGAACCTGTTGTTGATCTTGATAACCCACAATCAAAGAATCAACGTTATGATAAAAGACACTTTGTTGCTAGGAAACATGGTAAAGAAAGAGAACCATGGGTTCAGAAACCCAAGCCTTTTCCTCAAAAACCATCCAAGAAAAAGGAAGATGTGGATTGTGAGCGCTTTGCTGAAATGATTAGACCCATCTTTTTGCGTATGCGATTAACTGATGTGCTCAAAACAAATCCTTATGCTAAGTATGTGAAGGATATCATAACAAATAAAAGAAAGATACCTGAAGCTGAAATTTCCACCATGCTTGCTAATTATACTTTTAAGGGTGGAACACCAAAGAAACTTGGAGATCCAGGAGTACCTACTATACCATGGTCCATTAAAAGAAATTATGTTAAAACTGCTTTATGTGATCTTGGAGCCGGTGTTAGTGTTATGCCTCTCTCTTTATATCGTAGACTTGACTTGAATAAGTTGACACCTACTGACATATCTTTGCAAATGGCTGATAAATCAACTGCTATACATTGCCGGTATTTGTGAGAAGGTGCCTGTTGTGGTTGCGAACGTTACTATTTTAACGGACTTTGTTATTCTTGATATTCCCGAGGATGATAGTATGTTTGTTATTCTTGGAAGACCTTTCCTTAATACTGCAGGGGCTGTTATTGATTGCAACAAAGGCAATGTCACTTTTCATGTTAATGGTAATGAGCATATGGTACACTTTCCGAGGAAACAACCTCATGTTCATAGTATCAACTCTATTGGAAAAATTCCATCGATTATATTTGGAGGTTTTGAATTTCCTCTCTCTACTGTTAAGAAGAAATATGATATACTTATTATTGGGGATGTCCATATCCCCGTTGAGGTAACATAGTGTTATTTGAAAGTTCTCCGGTTCCATGATTATCGGAATGAGTTTGTTAACAAGACTTGATCAACCATGTTAGTGGATTCTTTTTGATGAGCATGAGATGGATGAAACTAGAAGCACAACCTTCTGTACCCTCTTTATATTTTCTGTTACTTAGTAGAAATAAAGTAAAACAGTATTTTTCTGTCTGTTTCCCGATTTATCCGTGCAATATAAAAATATCGCGAAAATAAAAGTCCTCAGAATGCCATGCCAATTTAATATGATTTTTTCGGGAATATTTGAGGATTTACTGTGCAAAAATTATCATGAGGCTGCCACACTGCCACGACGGTGGAGGGCGCGCCCTACCCCCCTGGGCGCGCCCCTCTGCCTCGTGGACCCACGGTGGCCCTCCTCCACTTATCCCTGCACCCATCTTCCTCCTCTATCTCACACAAACCCAAAAAACCAACTCAAGCGCATGTTCCAGCCTCTTTTGCTGTGATTTTCGATCTCCTTGCTCAAAGCACCTCTCACAAAACTGCTTGGGGAGATTGTTCCTTGGTATGTGACTCCTCCATTGGTCCAATTAGTTTTTGTTCTAGTTCTTTATTCTTTGCAAATTTGTGCTGCATAGGTAACCATGTTCTTGAGCTTGCATGTGAAATATATATGGTTCCAAGTAGTTCTAATGCTTGATATAGGCCCTAGGCACTTGTGGGAGTTGTTGCTATTAATTTTATTGAAGTTGGTTCACTTTTGTTTGAAGTTACTAAAAATTTCAGAATTATTTTTCAGAGAAAACAATAAGCTTATGAAGATGTTCCAAGTTTGTTCTTCAAGGAAGCAAGGTCCTGGGCTTGCAATGCGTGATGGCGACGAGGAACCACCAAGAGACGCTCTCGTGAGGCCCTGTGAATGGCCTTCGGAAAATTTTATGAATCAAGCGGGAATTAAAGAAGAATTCTACGCATATTTGGGTAATGTCGGTCTTGAAGACTTTGAAGCTGATAAATGCCAATAGTATCGTGACCTCACAAGTTCATTTGTGGGGAGGTTTGAGTTTTCATCTTCGCGTAATTCTCCTTCAGTCATGTTTGACCTTTATGACAAATCTTATACCATGGACTTAGAGAATTTAACTTTTGCATGCAAACTTCCATCTTGGGGTAGTATCAGGGATCCCCCTAAATCTGAATATAGAGACTTTCTTGCTAGAATAACTGTGGGGGAATCTAGAGATATAGCCTTGAGGACACTATAGGGAGCATTCACTTTCCTGCTATACATTATTTTGCTCTCTTCATTGGTAGATGCATAAATGCCAAGGATGAAGCATGTCACATGTGTGCCCCTGATCTCAGCATTCTCAGAAGTGCTATTTAGGGGACCAATCTTATCATATGGGAGCCATTGTAGCTCATAGGTTGCATCATAATAGACATACCGGAGATTTCTTTGGAGGAATTTATGCAACCCGCTTAGCTAATTTTCTTGATGTAGACATTCGTGAGGGTGACATGGAGTTACCCCCTGCTTATTTAGATCTTGATTCTATGTTTTCCCACCAGTTCATTGAGAGGACTGGACCACCTTTCCAGTATCGACTAATCTTTAACAAACGGCATGTTGTCCGTGTTACTCTTCCTGCTCCTGCCTTCTTTGATTTTCAGACGAGAGGAAGATATATTATTACCAGGGAGGAGGCGGATGAGTACGAGAGGAGAGCGGAGGCAGCTCGACGCCATGCTGCTGCTCAGGAGGCGAGTCACGCTGCATCGTGATCGACCCCAGCTACACCTACGGGTATCAGCCAGGCTATCCCTGGCAATAGACCAACTTAGGACAAAAGCCTAAGCTTGGGGGAGTACGTATTTCTCACCGACATTACATTTATGCTCACACACACTCATTGCTAGATGTCGGTGCTCATACTCTTTCACTGTAATATCCATGCTAGTTTATTTTCCTTTTTCCTGCTTTCTTCTTGTGTGTTTAATAAACCTTAGAAAAGCCAAAAAAAATTAGTAGTAGTTTATTTTTCCTGCTGTAGTAGTAATAATTAAAAAGAAAACCCAAAAATATTTCCTTTTCTTCTTTTGCTTGTTGGGAGCTTTCCCGTGTAAATAGTTTTTATTTCTTTTCCTTTCTTTGGGGGTCGAGAAGACTATATTGAAAATGCTTAGTGGCTCTCATATGCATGATCGTTTATTTAACTTAGAGCCAATATTACTTGTCTTCTCTCTTGAGTTGAATGCTTGCAGATTCCAGCTTAGTCCAATGCACGTGCACTTTTATTATTTTACACACCGTTCGGTCGTGCAAGTGAAAGGCCATAATGATGATATGTGATGGACTTATTGGGATGAGAAAAGCTGGTATGAACTCGACCTCTCTTGTTTTTGTAAATATGATGATTCATCGTTCCTGATTCAACTATTATGAAGTAAACATATTTGCAATGACATTTAGAGATTATAGTTGCTTGTGCCATGCTTGATTAGCTATGAGTTATAATGTTTTACCTTGCGTGCCAACATGCTATTGAGATGATTATGATGTGGTATGATAGGATGTTATCCTCCTTTGAATGATTTAAGTGACTTGACTTGGCACATGTTCACGCATGTAGTTGAATCAAATCAACATAGCCTTCATGATATTTATGTTCATGGTGGATTATATCCTACTCATGCTTATATTCGGTGTAAATTAATTTTAATGCATGTTTATGACTGTTGTCGCTCTCTCAGTGGGTCGCTTCCCAATCTTTTGCTAGCCTTCACCTGTACTAAGCGGGAATACTGCTTGTGCATCCAAACTCCTTAAACCCCAAAGTTGTTCCATATGAGTCCACCATACCTTCCTATATGCGGTATCTACCTGCCGTTCCAAGTAAATATGTATGTGCCAAACTCCAAACCATCAAATAAACATTCTGTTTTGTATGCTCGAGCAGCTCATGTGCAAGTAGGGCTGCCTATATCTTCCATGCTAGGTGGGTTATTCTCAAGAGGAGTGGACTACGCTCCTCATTCACGAGAAAGGGCCGGTAACCGGGATGCCCAGTCCCATGATCCAAAAAGATCAAAGCAAATCAAAATAATTAAACAAAACTCCCCCTAGGACCCATTGAATGTTGGAGGCACTCGTTGTTTCGAGCAAGCCATGGATTGATGCTTGTGGAGGAGGGGGAGTATAAACCTTTACCATTCTGTTTGGGAACTACCTATAATGCATGTAGTATGGAAGATACAGCCATCTAATAGTTGTTGCGTTGACAGTGAAAGTATGCCGCTCAAACTATAATTTATCTCTATTTCAAAATCAAGCTCTGGCACCTCTACAAATCCCTGCTTCCCTCTGTGAAGGGCCTATCCATTTACTTTTATGTTGAGTCATCACCCTTCTTATTAAAAAGCACCCGCTGGAGAACACACTGTCGTTTACATTCATTATAATTGGTTTATATTGGGTATGACTTGACTGGATCTCTTTTACCATGAATTACAATGTTTAGTCAGTCCTTGATCTTTAAAGGTGCTCTGCATTTATGTTTTGGCGGTCTCGTAAAGGGCTAGCGAGATACCATTTCGTTATATCATGTTATGATTATTTTGAGAAAGTGTTGTCATCCAAGTTTTATTATTATGGCTCGCTAGCTAATTATGCTATTGATATGAGTAATTACGAGACATACGTGTTACTGTGAGTATGGTTAGTTCATAATAATTGCTGAAACTTGAATGCTGGCTTTTCATGTTTACAACAACAAGAGCAAACAGAGTTTGTAAAAGTTTTTCTTTTTCTCTTTCAGTTTGTCAACTGAATTGCTTGAGGACAAGCAAGGGTTTAAGCTTGGGGAGTTGATACATCTCCGTCGTATCTACTTTTCCAAACACTTTTGCCCTTGTTTTGGACTCTAACTTGTATGATTTGAATGGAACTAACTTGACCGACGCTGTTTTCAGCAGAATTGCCATGGTGTTGTTTTATGTGCGAAAACAAAAGTTCTCGGAATGACCTGAAACTCCACGGAATATCTTAGAATAAATAAAAAATCATCGCTAAAGATGAAGACCAGGGGCCCACACTGCTCACGAGGTGGGGGGCGCGCCCCGGGCGCGCCTCTACCTTGTGGGCCCCCTGGTGGCCCTCCAACACCAACTCCAACTCCATATATTGGCTTTCGGGGAGAAAAAATCAGAGAGAAACTTTCATCGCGTTTTACGATACGGAGCCGCCGCCAAGCCCTAATCTCTCTCGGGAGGGCTGATCTAGAGTCCGTTCGGGGCTCCGGAGAGGGGGATTCGTCGCCGTCGTCGTCATCAACCATCCTCCATCACCAATTTCATGATGCTCACTGCCGTGCGTGAGTAATTGCATCATAGGCTTGCTGGACGGTGATGGGTTGGATGAGATTTATCATGTAATCGAGTTAGTTTTGTTAGGGTTTGATCCCTACTATCCATTATGTTCTGAGATTGATGTTGCTATGACTTTACTATGCTTAATGCTTGTCACTAGGGCCCGAGTGCCATGATTTCAGATCTGAACCTATTATGTTTTCATGAATATATGTGTGTTCTTGATCCTATCTTGCAAGTCTATAGTCACCTACTACGTGTTATGATCCGGCAACCCCGAAGTGACAACAATCGGGACCACTCCCGGTGATGACCATAGTTTGAGGAGTTCATGTATTCACTATGTGCTAATGCTTTGTTCCGGTTCTCTATTAAAAGGAGGCCTTAATATCCCTTAGTTTCCAATAGGACCCCGCTCCCACGGGAGGGTAGGACAAAAGATGTCATGCAAGTTCTTTTCTATAAGCACGTATGACTATATACGGAATACATGCCTACATTACATTGATGAACTGGAGCTAGTTCTGTGTCACCCTATGTTATAACAGTTACATGACGAACCACATCCGGCATAATTATCCATCACTGATCCGGTGCCTCTGAAGTTTTCCATATACTGGTTTACGCTTATTTACTTTTCCGTTGCTACTGTTACAATCACTACAAAAATACCAAAAACATTACTTTTCCTGTCTTTACCTTTGTTACCGTTACTACCACTATCATACTACTTTGCTACTGAACACTTTGCTGCAGATATTAAGTTTCCAAGTGTGGTCGAATTGACAACTCAGCTGCTAATACTTGAGAATATTCTTTGGCTCCCATTGTATCGAATCAATAAATTTGGGTTGAATACTCTACCCTCGAAAACTGTTGTGATCCCCTATACTTTTGGGTTATCAAGGGGCAGCTGTTCACCCAAGACAAGGCGGAAACTAAGCAGGTGCGGGTCAACAAGGACGGGTCCTCAGGAGCCACCTTTACCATAGGTGCCGGCCTCGACCCAAGCCAAGAGGAAGCATTGGTGAAATTCTTGCGCGCAAACAAGGATATATTCGCATGGGAGCCCAATCAGCTGGTGGGGTCCCGAGAGAGGTAATCCAGCATCACTTAAAGGTATGGCCCAATGTGCGCCCTGTCAAGCAACGGGCGAGACGACAGTCCACGGAGAAGCATACCTTCATCATCCAGGAGACCTGCAAGTTGGAGGCAGCGGGTGCCATTCGCGAGGTTCGGTACCCCGAATGGTTGGCGAACCCCGTCGTAGTGTCGAAGAAAGGCGGGAAGGAGCGAATGTGCATCGACTTCACCAACCTCAACAAGGCGTGTCCTCAAGATCCGTTCCCTCTCCCGCACATCGACCAAATCGTCGACTCCACTGCCGAGTGCGACCTTTGTGCTTCCTGGATGCATTCTCAGGGTATCACCAAATCAAGATGGCGGTAGAAGATGTGGAGAAGACAGCCTTCCTGACCCCGTGTGGGGTGTACTGCTACACCTACATACCCTTCGGACTGCACAATGCGAGCGTGACCTTTCAGCGGTTGATGCACATCGCCTTGGGGCGGCAGCTCAGGAGAAACACAGAGGCCTACGTCGACAAAATTGTGGTAAAGTCTCGGGAGGCAAGAACCTTGATCCAAGATCTGGAGGAGACCTTCGCGAGCTTGCGCCAGGTGAACTTGCGGCTTAACCCGGAGAAGTGTGCGTTCGGTGTCCCTTCTGGCAAGCTGCTGGGATTCCTCGTGTCCCACAGAGGGATCGAGGCGAACCCAGAGAAGATCAAGGCCATTGAGGACATGAGCCCACCGCAGACCCTCAAGGAAATGCAGAAGCTCGCTGGTCGGGTGACTGCGTTGGAACGCTTCATCTCCAAGTTGGGAGAGCGCGCCTTACCCTTCTTCAAGCTGATGAAGAAGAAGGGCCCATTTGAGTGGACCCCGGGGGCCGACCGAGCTTTTCAAGACCTCAAGTGATACCTGACCAGCCCTCCGGTGAAAGTGGCGGCACGGCCTCTCGAGCCTCTAGTACTCTATCTTGCCGCCACCCCGTACTCCGCCAGTGCAGCGTTGGTGGCGGTTCGGGAAGAGCACCAAGCCATGGGCACGCTACGCCAAGCTACGACCGAGGTAGCGCAAGATCAGGAAGGCGTAGCAAGAGTCATAGCAGCCTCAACAGGGGACCAAGTTCAGCAAGACGACATCGCCAAGGCCCAGGCAAGCGATCAGGCGCCGGAGGTTCCATCGCCTCAGGAGACACCCTGACTCCCGCAAGATACGAGCCTCACCAACGCGCCCGCCCTCGTCGAGCACCCGATGTATTTCGTCAGCACGGTATTGCGGGACGCGAGGGCACGATATTCCATGCCTCAGAAGCTCCTGCTCGCGCTCTTGGTGGCCTCGCGCAAGTTGCGGCACTACTTCTAGGGCCACCCCATCAAGGTCGTCTCAGCCTACCCATTGGAGAGAGTGCTCAGGAGCCCAAACTCTGCTGGAAGGGTCGCTGAGTGGAACACTGAGCTGCAGGCATTCCAGTTGGAGTTCAGCACTACCAGGGTCATCAAGGGAGCCGCACTCACTGATTTTGTGGCAGAATGGACGGATGTCCGGACGCTGGAAGTAGGCGAGGACCGGTCCACCTCGCCGGGGAGTGAGGCGCCCGACGGCTGGGTCATATATTTCGATGGGGCCTTCGCACACGAGGGTGCGGGGGCTGGAGCAGTACTCGTCTCACCCACCCAAGACAAGCTCAACTACAGTGTGCAGCTCTGCTTCCAGCAGGGCGAGAAGGTCTCCAACAACATCGCAGAATACGAAGGCCTAATAGCCGGCCTGAAAGCTGCAGCAGCCCTGGGGGTGAAGCGCCTCACCGTCAGGGGAGACTCGCAGATTCTCGTTAAATTCTTCAACAAGGTATATGAGCCAAAGGACGAGCACATGGAGGCATACCTCGCGGAAGTGCGTAAGATGGAGAAGTAGTTCCTGGGCCTGGAGTTGCAGCACGTGCCTCGTGGCACCAACAAGGAAGCTAACGACATCGCCAAGAGGGCGTCCAAGCGGCAGCCCCAAGAGCCTAGCGTCTTCGAGGAGCGGCTATTCAAGCTGTCAGCAACGCCACCACTTTTAAGGACAGCTCAGCCTCGGGAGGAGCTTCTGCAGCCGCCTACCACAGGAGCCCCAGCCTGTGGCCCGACTTTGGGAGCACGCCTACTCTTGGCGCTCGAGCCCCCGGAGGGATGCTGGACCAAGGAATTCAGGGACTATCTGATGCAAGGGGCACTGCCGGAAAAGGAGGAGGACGCAGAGTGCGTGTCCTGGTGATACGTCTCCAACGTATCTATAATTTATGAAGTATTCATGTTGTTATATTATCTATCTTGGATGTTTAATGGGCTTTATTATACACTTTTATATGATTTTTGGGACTAACCTATTAACCTAGAGCCAAGTGCCAGTTTCTATTTTCTCCTTGTTTTAGAGTATCGCAGAAAAGGAAAACCAAACGGAGTCCAATTGACGTGCCACTTGACGGAGATCATTTTTGGACCAGAAGAAGCCCACAGAGTACTGCAAGTAGGCCAGAAGAGTCCCGGGCTGCCCACGAGGGTGGGGGGCGCGCCCCCTGCCTCATGGACAGCCCGTAAACCCCCCTGACGTGAAATCAATGCCAACACCTCTCATATATACCCAAACTTCCAGAAATAAACCTAGATCGGAAGTTCCGCCGCCGTAAGCCTCTGTAGCCACGAGAAATCAATCTAGGCCCTCTCTGGCACCCTGCGGGAGGGGGCCATCATCACCGGTGGCCATGGAGGAGTATCCTGGAGAGGCCATCATCACCATGAAGGCCAAGGATCAGAGGGAGAACCTTTCCCCATTTAGGGGGAGGCCATGGAGGAGGAAGCATAAGGGGGAGAACTTCTGCTCCTCTCTCTTGGTGCCACCGGAGTGCAGTCGAGAGGGGAATCATCACCGCGGTGATCGTCTTCATCAACATCACCATCATCATCACCATCCTCGTCTCTTTTACACGGTCCACTCTCCCGCACCCCGCTGTAATCCCTACTTGAACATCGTGCTTTATGCCACATATTATGATCCGATGATGTGTTGCTATCCTATTATGTTTTGAGTAGATATCTTTTGTCTTTGGGTGGATTGACGATCTAGATTGGTATGAGTTGTATGTTTTACTTTGATGCTGTCCTATGGTGCCCTTCGTGCCGTCAAAGCGTGAGGGATTCCCGCTATAGGGTGTTGCAATACGTTCATGATTCGCTTATAGTGGGTTGGCGAGTGACTGAAACACAAACCCGAGTAAGTGGGGTTGTTGCGTATGGGAATAAAGAGGACTTGATGCTTTAAATCTATGGTTGGATTTTACCTTAATGATCTTTAGTAGTTGCAGATGCTTGCTAGAGTTCCAATCATAAGTGCATATGATCCAAGTAGAGAAAGTATATTAGCTTATGCCTCTCCCTCATATGAAACTGCAATAGTGATCACCGGTCTTGTCAACGGTTGCCTAGGACAATTCCGCACACCGATCCACCATTATTCCACACTCGCTATTTATAATATTTAGTAATATATTCTAACTTTAGGATAACAACACCAACTTCTATATTTTAGCTCTCCGATATCATGCAAAGTTATCCTCTTCATACCCACAACATAGTTTTATTTCTCGTTGCTAGTTGGAAGCAAACGTTCGGTGTACGTAGAGTCGTATCAGTGGCAGATAGGGCTTGAGAGAATATTGATCTTATCTTTAGCTCCTTGTGGGTTCAACACTCACTACAAAAAAAAGACAAATCCATGACATTTTGGGCCGAACGAAATTTTTTTCTGTCATACATATGACACTTCTATGACGATAATTGTGACAAAACCCGGTATCATCATAGATGTGGTGGGATCCTACTTCTATGACAAAAAATCATGACAGAAAATGGGCTTTTCGTCCTGGCGGGCGGGAGACGCAGCTGCATGACATTCTTTGGGCCGTCCATGATGGAAAAAACCGTGGTAGAAGCGGCGGGAGGAAAATTTCAGGGAGTTCCGATTCTGATGGGAGGTCGGGGCGAGCTATCGCGTTTCTCTCATACACGACGCTGCAGCGTGTGTGCGGCGTTGGCTCTAATCGAACCCGAGCAAGGCGTTGGGCTCTAATCGAACCCGAGCGATTGCCTCGCAGTTACGCTATCGAACCCGAGCGATCGATCGATGTCTCATTAACTGAACCCGATCAGCGATTCACAAGCCGATCGATTGGATCAACATGAGCTTTGCGGGGGGGTTGGATGAGCGGTGGCGGTGGCGTTGCCTCTGGATGAACAGGACCCCGTGGTGTGGTGGAGGGCTGGATGACCAGTAGACGATGGAGGGGTGCCCGTGGAAGGGTGGTTGAATAGGACCCCATGGTGTGGAGGGCTGGATGAATAGTAGACGGTGGACGGGTGCCCATGGAGGGGTGGTTGAACAATAGCCGGTGGAGTAGCGCGCGGTGGAGGCTGGATGAACAGGAGCCCGTGGAGGCTGGAGGAGGTCGACGCTAGCCCGTGGAGGCGGGAGGAGGTCGACGGTGGAGATGAACAGTATCCCGTGGAGTCCCGTTTTGCGGTACGCCACGCCCCTCCTGATGAACAGGACCCCCGTTTCGACCGTAGGAGGTCCGTTTCGTCCGTTTTGCGGTACACCACACCCCTCTCGATCAACAGGACCGCCGTTTCGACCGTAGGAGGTCCGTTTCGTCCGTTTTGCGGTATGCCACACCCCTCCCGATCATCAGGACACCCGTTTCGACCGTAGGAGGTCCGTTTCCTCCGTTTTGCGGTACGCCAGACCCCTCCCGATCAACAGGACCCCGGTCTGGACGTAGGAGGTCCGTTTCCTCCGTTTTGTGGTACGCGAGGCCTCGTTTCCATCGCTTGTTCCGTCCAAGCCCTCCCGATGAACACGACCACGCATTGTGTTCCGACCCAGCCGGTTGGCTCCCACACGTTCCGTTGCCTCCCGATGAACACGAGCATTCCGTTGCCTCCCCATGAACACGACGCATTCCGTTGCCTCCCCATGGACACGATGACGACGCTGTTTCTCCATTCCGGCCCAGCCATATACACGGGCCCTGGCCGTACGTATGCGTGAGTAGGCGTTCGAGACCCCGCCCGTATATACACATACGTGGCCGTATTTTCTTTATTGCACCGGCGGCTGACGTGCGTGTACATGTTACGTCGGCGCCTCTACTACATTTACATCTGGCGCCTCTACTACGACACGTCGCGGCGCCTCTACATCCACCGGTATATATGTACATACACGTTCCCGACCAGAATGACAACGCTACACTGTTGTGACCAGGTGGGTCCCGGTATCGAGCACTTCCTTGCCTGCGAAGATGTAGCTGGTGGGTCCCAGCAGCCAGGGGGGCGAATCATTTTTTTTTGCCCGGACGCAATTCCTTGCGTGCGAAGATGTAGCTGGTGGGTCCCAGCAGTCAGGGGGAAACATTTTTTTGCGAAATACAGTGGCCCGTCCGGTGGGTCCCAGCTATCAGGTGGAGGAATCATTATTTTCCGCGTAATAAGGAGGCACTTCCTTGCTGCGACCGTGGACCCAGCTGTCAAGCTCTCCATGTACAGTCCACGTCCGATGGAAGTCGTTCCTTGACCACGTTGACCATGCCGCGCCGAGAGCACCAGGGCAGTGGACGACGGCAAGGCCTAGGAAGGGGACGACGGGGATCCGGGGAAGACGCGGCAGTGGAAGCCCGCGCGGAGAGGAGTATGAGGGTTCACTGGTTCGGCTGCGGTGTGAGGCTGCCGTCACCGCAGGGCCTGGCCAGCGGTGGGAATAGTAGGGGGCGGTGAGGCCTCCACGGCAGCAGAGCCGGCCACGGGAGGCAGGAGCATGCTGCACGACCGGTGCTGCTTTGGGCGGCTGGAGCAAGAAGACCAGAGGTTGAAGAAGCACTACGGCCGTTGGATGGACATCGTCTGATCCTTTGGAGCTAGAATCGTTCATATTGACTAAAGTTGACAAAGGCCCCGTCGATCAACTTAGTAGGCCCACAAGTCAGCCTCCCACCATGGTGGGTCCCAGCTAGCAGGGGAAGTATTCATTTTTTGTGCGTAATAAGGAAGCACTTCCGATGGGTCCGAGCTGACAGTGGGGGGAACTTTTTTTTCGCGAAATACGCTGGCCCGTCCGGTGGGTCCCAGCAGACAGGGGGGAAACATTTTTTTCGCGAAATAGGTGGCCCGTCCGGTGGGTCCCAGCAATCAGGTGGAGGAATAATTATTTTGCATGTAATAAGGAGGCACTTCCTTCCGGCCGCCTGGACCCAGCTGTCAGCCTCTCCATGTACAGTACTGTTTCGATGGAAGTCGGTCGTTGACCATGTTGACCACTCCGCGCCGAGAGCACCAGGGCGGTGGTCTGGACGACGGCGAGGCCTAGGAAGGGGAGATGTGGAGCTAGGGAAGACGCAGCAGCGGAAGCCCGCGCGGAGAGGAGTACGAGGGTTCGATGGTTCTGCTGCGGTGTGAGGCTGCCGTCACCGCAGAATAACATGGGGTGTGGGTGAGTAGAGGGATGGCCTGGCCAGCGGTGGGAGTAGTACGGGGCGGTGAGGCCTCCGCGGCATCACAGCCGGCCATGGGAGGCAGGAGCACGCGACACGACCGGCGCTGCTTTGGGCGGCTGGAGCAAGAAGACCAGAGGTTGAAAAAGCACTACGGCTGTTGGATGGACATCGTATGGTCACTACAGCTAGATTCGTTTATATTGACCAAGTTGACAAAGCCCTTGGTACGTGTCAACTTAGTAGGCCCACATCTCGGATTTGGCAGAGAACATATAGCCCATTTGCGATTTGTAAGAATGTACAACCCATTTTTTAATTCTAATGGAATTTACTAGAGCCCATTTACAGTTTGTTAAAAGTACAGCCCAACTTCTAGCTAGGACAACGATTAATAATTTCAAACAACCGCTCAAAACAGAATTCAAAAAAAAATCCCACATTTTGATGGGATCCAAATATTTTATCCAAAATTTCTAGTCAGGTTAAATATAATTTCAAAATAAAGTTCTATTACGTTAAAATCCAACGAAATATCACTTGTAACAACAAGTAATGAAATTAAAATTTTCAAATTCCAAAAATAATATATTTTTCAAACTAATTACGTGTTTGGTGCATAGTAATTGTCCAGTTATTATAATTACATCCCATTTATTACTTCTTAAAGTCCATTTTCTTGTTAAGCCTAATGCATACCTCCTAGGAAAGTTTGCAGCCCAGCCGGGCGGAGAAGAACAACTTGACCCGGATATTGTGTACAACTGTCGGCCCAGTTGCATTGCTGATGTTGAAAAAAAGGCCTATGTAGTACAGTACAACCTAACATGGTTACTCAGCCCACATTCAGCGACGCCGAAAAGGCCCAAACAAGGCTTCTGTACAACTTTTTGAAGTCACTGAGCTCAATTAATAACTTAAGAAATAAGTTAGATTATAGTGGAACCTAATTAAAAGATGTCACGAGCAAATAAATAATTCAATGGGTCCCACTTGTGTGTGTGCGCGTGTGTGTGTGCGTGTGTGTGTGTGTGTGAGAGAGAGAGAGGGACCCATCGGTCGATGCTCGTAGATACATCTTTCAGCCATATGCATTGCTGATGCTCAGTAAACACTTATATAGTTGACACAATCATATAGAACATCATAGCACACTGAACTTGCATACAAAAATTTCACGCAGCGGCACAATCGGGATGGAAGCGGTGGATCGATGCAGGAAGGGCTATGTTGAAACCAAAGAAGTCGTAGATGACGGTTCATCGTCTTTATCAATGACGGGGAAATATCTTGAATGTTGTGCAAAGAAAACAGACAGACAACATAATAAGTTCTGCTAGCACATTAAGTTGACGTGCAACCCTTTCTAAAAAAAGTTCAAGTACAAAATTAGAACAGGTCACAATCAAATGTACTGGCATATCAGTGCTTCACACCCATAGCTCGGATTTAACTAGTATCTGACAAGATTCAGTTGTTACCTCAAATTAGAGCACATCCAGGCAGCCAGCCCTGCCTCTTCTCCCAAAGAAGCAGTGGCCTCCGTCGCGATGGAGTAGGCCCTGTGCCATCCATCGTTCCGAGCAACATGGGGAAAGTCTGACCTTGACTCCTGTAATGGACGTCGTCGACGGACCCTGGCACCAGCGGCAGCGGTAGGACTTCGATTGATGGATTGACCACTTCTTCAACATGCACTAACACTCGATACAGGTACATCCCTAACATGGTCCGTGGCGGCCTTGGTGGGGACGAATAATACAACCCCGGTTCCTGCACCGGTATCTCAACACCAATCACCTTTGGTATGGTGGACGGCTTCTTCATCCATGCCATAACCGTCAGAGCCTGATAACCCACAAGTGTAGGGGATCGCAACAGCTTTCGAGGGTAGAGTATTCAACCCAAATTTATTGATTCGACACAAGGGGAGACAAAGAATATTCTCAAGTATTAGCAGTTGAGTTGTCAATTCAACCACACCTGGATAACTTAGTATATGCAGCAAAGTGTTTAGTAGCAAAGTAATATGATAGTAGTGGTAACGGTAATAAAGGTAACAGAAGCAAAAGTAATATTTTTGGTGTTTTGTAATGATTGTAACAGTAGCAACGGAAAAGTAAATAAGCGTAAACCAAAGATATGGAAAGCTCGTAGGCATTGGATCGGTGATGGATAATTATGCGGATGCGGTTCATCATGTAACGATCATAACATAGGGTGACCTGAACTAGCTCCAATTCATCAATGTAATGTATGAATGTATTCCGAATATAGTCATACGTGCTTATGGAAAAGAACTTGCATGACATCTTTTGTCCTACCCTCTCGTGGCAGCGGGGTCCTATTGGAAACTAAGGGATATTAAGGCCTCCTTTTAATAGAGAACCGGAACAAAGCATTAGCACATAGTGAATACATGAAGTCCTCAAACTATGGTCATCACCGGGAGTGGTCCTGATTATTGTCACTTCGGGGTTGCGGATCATAACACATAGTAGGTGACTATAGACTTGCAAGATAGGATCAAGAACACACATATATTCATGAAAACATAATAGGTTCAGATCTGAAATCATGGCACTCGGGCCCTAGTGACAAGCATTAAGCATAGCAAAGTCATAGCAACATCAATCTCAGAACATAGTGGATACTAGGGATCAAACCCTAACAAACTAACTCGATTTCATGATAGATCTCATCCAACCCATCACTGTCCAGCAAGCCTACGGTGTAATTACTCACGCACGGCGGTGAGCATCATGAAATTGGTGATGGAGGATGGTTGATGATGATGATGGCGACGAATCCCCTCTCAAGCCCGAACGGACTCGGATCAGCCTCCCGAGAGGTTTTAGGCCTTGGCGGCTTCAGATCGTAAAACACGATGATTTCTTCTCCTTGATTTTTTCTTCCAAAGCAAATATATAGAGGTGGAGTTGGCGTCGGAGGAGCTCAGGGGGCCCACGAGGTGAGGCGCGCCTGGGGCGCCCCCCCCCTCGTGGACAGGGTGTGGGCCCCCTGGTCTTCATCTTTGGCAAGGATTTTTTATTATTTTTAACTTGATGTTCCGTGGAGTTTCAGGTCATTCCGAGAACTTTTTTTTCTGCACATAAAACAACATCATGGCGATTTTGCTGATAATAGCGTCAGTCCGGGTTAGTTCCATTCAAATCATGCAAGTTAGAGTCCAAAACAAGGGCAAAAGTGTTTGGAAAAGTAGATACGACGGAGATGTATCAACTCCCCCAAGCTTAAACCTTTGCTTGTCCTCAAGCAATTCAGTTGACAAACTGAAAGTGATAAAGAAAAACTTTTACAAACTCTGTTTTCTCTTGTTGTTGTAAATATGTAAAGCCAGCATTCAAGTTTTCAGCAAAGATTATAACTAACCACATTTGCAATAATTCCCAGGTCTCATGTTTACTCATATCAATAGCATAATCAGCTAGCGAGTGATAATAATAAATCTCGGATGACAACACTTTCTCAAAACAATCATAATATGATATAACAGGATGGTATCTCGCTAGCCCTTTCTGAGACCGCAAAACATAAATGCATAGCACCTTTAAAGATCGAGGACTGACTAGACATTGTAATTCATGGTAAACGAGATCCAGTCATAGTCATACCCAATATAAATTAACAGTAATGGATGCAAATGACAGCTGTGCTCTCCAGCCAGTGCTTTTTAATAAGTGGGTGATGACTCAACATAAAAGTAAATAGATAAGCCCTTCGCAGAGGGAAGCAGGGATTTGTAGAGGTGCCAAAGCTCGGTTTTGAAATAGAGATAAATGATATTTTGAGCGGTATACTTTCATTGTCAACATAACAACTAAGAGATGGCGATATCTTCCATGCTACACACATTATAGGCGGTTCCCAAACAGAATGGTAAAGTTTATACTCCCCCTCCACCAACAAGCATCAATCCATGACTTGCTCGAAACAACGAGTGTATCCAACTAGCAACAGTCCCAGGGGGAGTTTTGTTTGCAATTAATTTAGATTTAGTTTGCATAAAGCATGGGATTGGGCATCCCGGAGACCAGCCATTTTCTCGTGAATGAGGAGCGGAGTCCACTCTTCATGAGAATAACCCGCCTAACATGGAAGATAAGGGCAGCCCTAGTTGATACATGAGCTATTCGAGCATACAAAACAGAATGTTTATTTGAAGGTTTAGAGTTTGGCACATACAAATTTACTTGGAACGGCAGGTAAATACCGCATATAGGAAGGTATGGTGGACTCATATGGAATAACTTTGGGGTTTAAGGGATTGGATGCACAAGCAGTATTCCCGCTTAGTACAAGTGAAGGCTAGCAAAAGACTGGGAAGCGACTAACTAGAGAGCAACAACAGTCATGAACATGCATTAAAATTAATAAACATTGGATGCAAGCATGAGGATATAATCCACCATGAACATAAATATCGTGAAGGCTATGTTGATTTGTTTCAACTACATGCGTGAACATGTGCCAAGTCAAGTCACTTAAATCATTCAAAGGAGGATACCACCCCACTATACCACATCACAACCATTTTAATAGCATGTTGGCACGCAAGGTAAACCATTATAGCTCATAGCTAATCAAGCATGGCACGAGCAACTATGATCTCTAATTGTCATTGCAAACATGTTTATTCATAATAAGCTGAATCAAGAACGATGAACTCATCATATTTACAAAAACAAGAGAGGTCAAGTTCATACCGGCTTTTGTCATCTCAGTCGGTCCATCATATATCATCATAATTGCCTTTCACTTGCACGACCGAACGATGTGAATAATAATAAGAGTGTGCGTGCATTCGACTAAGCTGGAATCTGCGAGCATTCAATAAACAGGAGAAGACAAGGCAATATGGGCTCTTGGTTAAATCAACAATAATGCATATAAGAGCCACTTCAACAAATTAATCATGGTCTTCTCCTATTGACCCCCAAAGAAAAGAAAAGAAATAAAACTATTTACACAGGAAAGCTCCCAACAAGCAAAAGAAGAATGAGAAATATTTTTGGGTTTTCTTTTTTAATTATTACTACTACAGCAAGAAAAGTAAACAACTACTAATTTTTTGTTTTTCCTTAAGGTTTAACAAACACACAAGAAGAAAGCAGGAAAAAGAAAATAAACTAACGGGGACATTACAGTGAAAGAGTATGAGCACCGACATCTAGAAATGAGTGTGTGAACATAAATGTAATGTCGGTGGGAAATACGTACTCCCCCAAGCTTAGGCTTTTGGCCTAAGTTGGTTCATTGCTAGGGATGGCCTGGCGGATACCCGTAGGTGTAGCTGGGGTCGTACTGAGATCCAGCGACTATCGCTGCCTGAGCTGCAGCGTGGCGTCGGGCTCCCTCTGCTCTCCTCTCATACTCATCTGCCTCCTCACTGGTAATAACATATCTTCATTTTGTCTGAGAATCAAAGAAGGCAGGAGCAGGGAGAGTAATACGGACAACACGCCGTTTATCAAAGATTAGTCGATACTCGAGAGGTGATTCAGTCCTCTCGACAAACTGGTGAGTGACCATAGAATTAAAATCTAAATAAGTAGGAGGCAATTCCATATCATCCTCACGAACGTCCACCTCAAGAAAATTAGCTAAGCAGGTTGAATAAATTCCTCCAAAGAAATCTCCATTATATCTATTATGATGCAATCTACGTGCTACAATGGCTCCAATATGATAAGATTGGTCTCCTAACACAACACTCCTGAGAATGCTAAGGTCAGGGACACACATGTGACATGCTTCATCCTTAGCATTTATGCACCTACCTATGAAGAGAGCAAAATAATGTATGGCAGGAAAGTGAATGCTCCCTATGGTAGCTTGTGTTATATCCCTCGATTCCCCTACAGTTATACTAGCAAAAAAGTTTCTAAATTCAGATTTAGGGGGATCCCTAGCACTACCCCATTGTGGAAGTTTGCAAGCAAAAGTAAAATCCTCCAAGTCCATGGTATAAGATTTGTCATAAAGATCAAACATGACAGTAGGAGAATTACGTGAAGATGAAAATTCAAACCTCCTCACAAATGAACTAGTGAGATCATGGTACTGTGGGCATTTGCCTGCCTCAAAGTCCTCAAGATCGGTGTTACGCAAATATGCGTTAAATACCTCTTTGATTCCCGCTCGATCCATAAAATTTTCTGAAGGCCACTCACAGGACCGCACTGGAGCGTCCCTTGGGGGCTCCTCATCAGCATCACGCATTGCAAGCCTGGGGCCTTGCTTCCTTGAAGAACCACCTTGGAACATCTTCCTAAGCATATTGTTTTCTCTGAGAAATTTCTGAAATTTTTAGTAACTTCAAACATAAGTGAACCAACATCAATAAAATTGATAGCAACTACTCCTACAAGTGCCTAGAGCCTATATCAAGCATTAGAACTACTTGGAACCATATAAATTTGACATGCAAGCTCAAGAACATGGTCACCTATGCAGCACAAATTTGCAATGAATAAAGCACTAGAATAAAAACTAATTGGACCAATGGAGGAGTCACATACCAAAGAATAATCTCCCCAAGCAGTTTTGTGAGAGGTGCTTTGACCAAGGAGATCGAAAATCGCAACAAAGTGAGCTAGAACTCGTGATTGAGCCAGATATTCGTGTTTGTGGGAGGAAGAAGAAGAAGATGGGTGCAGGAATAAGTGGAGGAGGGCCACCATGGGCCCAAGAGGCAGGGGGCGCGCCCTCCACCGTCGTGAGCAGGTGGCAGCTCCTCGCGCGGTGATTTCAGTACTATAAAACCTCAAATATTCCCGAAAAAATCATATTAAATTGGCACGGCATTTGGAGGACTTTTATTTTCGGGATATTTTTATATTGCACGGATAAATCAGGAAACAGACGGATAAATACTAGTTTTACTTTATTTCAACTAAATAACAGAAAGTATAAAGAAGGTACAGAAGGTTGTGCCTTCTAGTTTCATCCATCTCATGCTCATCAAAAGGAATCCACTAACAAGGTTGATCAGGTTTTGTTAACAAACTCATTCCGAATAACATGAAACCGGAGAAATTTCGAACAACACTATGTTACCTCAACGGGGTATGCACGTCCCCAATAATAAGAATATCATATTTCTTCTTGACAGTAGGAAGAGGAAATTCAAAACCTTCAAATATAATCGATGGAATTTTTCCAATAGAGTTGATACTACGAACTTGAGGTTGTTTCCTCGGAAAGTGTACCGTATGCTCATTACCATTAACATGAAAAGTGATATTGCCTTTGTTGCAATCAATAACAGCACCTGCAGTATTCGGAAAAGGTCTTCCAAGAATAATAGACATACTATCGTCCTCGGGAATATCAAGAATAACAAAGTCCGTTAAAATAGTAACATTTGCAACCGCAACTGACACATCCTCACAAATACCGATAGGTATAGCAGTTGATTTATCAGCCATTTGCAAAGATATTTCAGTAGGTGTCAATTTATTCAAATCAAGTCTACGGTATAAAGAGAGAGGCATAACACTAACACCGGCTCCAAGATCACATAAAGCAGTTTTAACATAGTTTCTTTTAATAGAGCATGGTATAGTAGGTACTCCTGGATCTCCAAGTTTCTTTGGTATTCCACCCTTAAAAGTATAATTAGCAAGCATGGTGGAAATTTCAGCTTCCGTTATCTTTCTCTTATTTGTAACAATATCTTTATTTAGCATAAGGATTCATTTTGAGCATATCAGTTAATCGCATGCGCAAAAAGATAGGTCTAATCATTTCAGCAAAGCGCTCAAAATCCTCATCATCCTTTTTCTTGGATGGTTTGGGAGGAAAAGGCATGGGTTTCTGAACCCAAGGCTCTCTTTCTTTACCATGTTTCCTAGCAACAAATTCTCTCTTATCATAACATTGATTCTTTGATTGTGGGTTATCAAGATCAACAGTAGGTTCAGTTTCTACATCATTATCATTACTAGGTTGAGCATCATCATGAACATTTTCATTAGCATTTTCACTAGCTTCATGTTCATTACCAGATTGTGTTTTAGCATCAGACATAGAGATATCATTTGGATTCTTAGGTGGTTCAACAATAGGTTCACTAGAAGTTTGCAAAGTCCTATCATTTTTCTTTTTCTTCCTTTTAGAAGAACTAGGTACAGCAATATTATTTCTCTGAGAATCTTGCTCAATTATCTTAGGGTGGCCTTCAGGAAACAAAGGTTCCTGAGTCATTCTACCAGTTCTAGTAGCCACTCTAACCGCATAATCATTTTTCTTACTATTCATTTCATTGAGCAAATCATTTTGAGCTTTAAGTACTTGTTCTACTTGAGTGGTAACCATAGAAGCATGTTTGCTAACAAGTTTAAGTTCACCTCTAATATTAGCCATATAGTCACCCAAGTGTTTAATCATATAAGCATTTTGTTTTAATTTTCTACCAAAATAAGCATTGAAATCTTCTTGCTTAAACATAAAGTTATCAAACTCATCCAAGCACTGACTAGCAATTTTAGTAGGAGGGATTTCAGATCTATCATATCTATAAAGAGAATTTACCTTTACTACCTGTGTCGGGTTATCAAGACCAGGATGTTCTTCAATAGGTAACGGATTAAGATCATAGGTTTCTTCAACAGGCGGTAGATTAAGACCATGTATTTCTTCAATAGGAAGTAAATTCTTAACATCTTCAGCTTTAATACCTTTTTCTTTCATAGATTTCTTTGCCTCTTGCATATCTTCGGATCGAGAAATAGAACACCTCTCTTCTTCAGAGTTGGTTTAGGAATAGGCTCAGTAATTGGAGCAGGAGCTGGCTCAGGAGGTGCCCAATTATTTTCATTTATCAACATATTATTCAATAGAATTTCAGCTTCATCCGGTGTTCTTTCCCTCAAAAGAGAACCAGCACAACTATCCAGGTAATCTCTGGCAGCATCGGTTAGTCCATTAT
This sequence comes from Aegilops bicornis, assembly GCA_021605145.1. Lineage (NCBI taxonomy): Eukaryota > Viridiplantae > Streptophyta > Magnoliopsida > Poales > Poaceae > Aegilops > Aegilops bicornis. The sequence continues at coordinate 245,582,630 of CM038674.1, forward strand.
AAAAGATATCAAGTATTTCATTTTTCTTAAGAGGATGATCAGGCAAAGCATTAAGTAACTTGAGAAGCCTCCCCCAAGCTTGTGGGAGACTCTCTTCTTCAATTTGCACAAAGTTGTATATTTCCCTTAAAGCAGCTTGTTTCTTATGAGCAGGGAAATATTTAGCAGAGAAGTAATAAATCATATCCTGGGGACTACGCACACAACCAGGATCAAGAGAATTAAACCATATCTTAGCATCACCCTTTAATGAGAACGGAAATATTTTAAGGATATAAAAGTAGCGAGATCTCTCATCTTTAGTGAACAGGGTGGATATATCATTTAATTTAGTAAGATGTGACACAACAGTTTCAGATTCATAGCCATGAAAAGGATGAGATTCAACCAAAGTAATTATATCAGGATCAACAGAGAATTCATAATCCCTATCGGCAACACAGATAGGTGAAGTAGCAAATGCAGGGTCAGGTTTCATTCTATCTCTAAGAGATTGCTTGTTCCATTCAGCTAATAACATCTTGAGTTCATATCTATCTTTGCAAGCTAAAATAGCTGCAGAATATTGCATATCAAAAACATAACCCTCAGGAATAACAGGCCTATCTTCATCATCACTTTCATCATTATAATCAGTTTCAATAATTTCTTTCTCTATAGCCCTAGCAATTTGTTCATCAAGAAATTCACTAAGGGGCACAGTAGTATCAAGCATATAAGTAGTTTCATCATAAGTATCATGTATAGTAGAAGTGGCATCATCAATAACATGCGACATATCAGAACGAATAGCAGAAGCAGGTTTAGGTGTCGCAAGCTTGCTCAAAACAGAAGGTGAATCAAGTGCAGAGCTAGATGGCAGTTCCTTACCTCCCCTCGTAGTTGAGGGATAAATTGTTGTCTTAGCGTCTTTCAAGTTCTTCATAGTGTCCAGCAGATATAAATCCCAAGTTGTAGGACCTTGAACTATGTCTAGAGGGGGGGTGATTAGACTACTTGACCAATTAAAAACTTAACCTTTTCCCAGTTTCAGAGTTTGGCAGATTTTAGCTAACTTAGGACAAGTCAAGCAATCATCACACAATTCAAGCAAGCATGCAAAGAGTATATAGGCAGCGGAAATTAAAGCATGCAACTTGCAAAAAGGTAAAGGGAAGGGTTTTGAGGATTCAAACGCAATTGGAGACACGGATGTTTTTGTCGTGGTTCCGATAGGTGGTGCTATCGTACATCCACGTTGATGGAGACTTCAACCCACGAAGGGTAACGGTTGCGTGAGTCCACGGAGGGCTCCACCCACGATGGGTCCACGAAGCAGCAACCTTGTCTATCCCACCATGGCCGTCGCCCACGAAGGACTTGCCTCACTAGCGGTAGATCTTCACGAAGTAGGCGATCTCCTTGCCCTTACAAACTCCTTGGTTCAACTCCACAATCTTGCCGGAGGCTCCCAAGTGACACCTAGACAATCTAGGAGACACCACTCTCCAAGAAGTAACAAATGGTGTGTTGATGGTGAACTCCTTGCTCTTGTGCTTCAAATGATAGTCTCCCCAACACTCAACTCTCTCTCATAGGTTTTGGATCTGGTGGAAAGAAGATTTGAGTGGAAAGCAACTTGGGGAAGGCTAGAGATCAAGATTCATATGGTAGGAATGGAATATCTTGGCCTCAACACATGAGTAGGTGGTTCTCTCTCAGAAATGGTAAGTTGCAAGTGTAGGTTTGTTCTGATGGCTCTCTCCACGAATGACGAGGAGGTGGATGGGTATATATAGCCTCCACACAAAATCTAACCGTTACACACAATTTACCAATCTCGGTGGGACGAATCAACAAACTCGGTCAGACTGATTTTAGTAAACCTAGTGACCGTTAGGGTTTTCGGTGGGACTGACATGCATCTCGGTAAGACCGATATGGTTAGGGTTAGGGCATAACGTAATCTCGGCGAGACCGATTACACAAACTCGGTGAGACCGATTTTGGTAATTAGCTAACTAGAGTGTTGGTAAGGTGAACTCGGTGGGACCGATTTGCTCTCTTCGGTGAGACCGAAATGTTACAAAAGGGAAACAAAGAGTTTACATTGCAATCTCGGTGGGACCGATCCGCTCTTTCGGTGAGACCGAAAAGTTACGAAAAGGAAACAGAGAGATTACAATCCCATCTTGGTGAGACCGAGATCCCTGTTGGTAGAACCAATTTGCCTAGGGTTTGTGGCAGTGGCTATGACTTTGAAATTGGTGGCGCCGGATAGGAAGAATCGGTGTGACCAATTTTGGCTTTGGGTTTAGGTCATTTGTGGATGTGAGAAAGTAGCTGAGGGTTTTGGAGCATATCACTAAGCACATTAAGCAAAAGGCTCATTAAGCACCACCTCATCCCTCCTTGATAGTATTGGCTTTTCCTATAGACTCAATGTGATCTTGGATCACTAAAATATAAAATGAAGAGTTTTGAGATTTTGAGCTTGAGCCAATCCTTTGTCATTAGCATTTTGAGGGATCCACTTTCATCATCCATGCCATGCCATTCATTGAGCTTTCTTTAAATAATAGTCTTGGAATAGCATTAGCTCAATGAGCTATATGTTGTTATGAATTACCAAAACCACCTAGGGATAGTTGCACTTTCAATCTCCCCCTTTTTGGTAATTCAGACAACATATAGATCAAAGCTTCGACAAATGATAATAGAATTAAAAACATCGTCGCTTTGAGAAGTATGTGATAAACAAGAGCTCCCCCTAAATTTGTGCATATATTAATATTTTCTTTGGACTGCAAATGCACAAGAGATTAGGCTCATGGGTTACTCTTCCATGTGACATACATCTTGGTGGAGCGCTCAAAAAATAATAACGATTGAATACATGCACTCATCACCAAGCAAAGTGAATGATCACATAGGATAGATAAGATAATATCATCAAACATGCATAAGTGTAGCTTATGATCAAACACATGATCATCAATGTCTCACAAGAATAGCATAGTATCTCAAGCACTCAAAAGCAAACAAGTTTAAAAACCACCAAATCAAGAGAGAACAAAAGCAACACTCTCTCTCTCTCTCGAAGCCTATGATCTATACATTTTTCTCCCCCTTTGGCAACAAGTTACCAAAAAGTTCCTAGAAAATGCATAATGCTAGATCAACTCTCAGGCTTGATCTTCTGGTGGTGGTGGAGTCCTGATAACTCCAAGGATGAAAGCTTCAGTTGAAGTAGATGGAGCTGGAGCTGGGTGTAGGTGCTGGAGCTGGTTGGGCTGGTGCTGCAGCTGGAGCTGAGGAGGTGGCTCTGGTGTCTGGAGTTGGCACTGCAGCTGACCTCTGAGCTCTTGGCACTCTGGCAAATGCATCAGTCGTTGTTTTGCCCTTACTTTCCTACATGTCATCCTGTAGTTGCTCTATTGCTGACTGAATCTCAGTTACTTTCACATCTAAGTCATAGAACTTTTGTTCCATGATTCTTTCGAGCTCTCGATTACGAGTGAGGGTGGCCAATCCCTTCTCAATCCTCAGTGTTGATGCTATTAAGTAACCAAGCTGCTCCTGCTTGTTCTTCAAGAAATACTCAGATGCCTCCTCTTGAGTTGGCATCTTGGCAGCTTTCTCCTTCCTTGCCTTCTCCTTCTTCTCTTGAGCTTGAACTGACGATGGATCATTCTCATTCATGACAACCTCATTGTCCTCAAAGTCTAGATAAAGTGGTAAATGTTCCTTATCCAATAGAAATTTGCATGTGCCCATCTTTGAGTTTATCAACTCTTGGATCTGAGGGGCATATCCACAGCTCCTCTTCTGGTCTGCTGCAGTCCTCTTAATGGTTTCAACCATAAGGCTCATGACTTTGAATTTCTGTGGCACATCAAACAAATGCAACATGTTGATTGCATGCCCTCTAATCATGTTGTGGTCACCAGACTTAGGCAATAGAGTGTGCCTTAAGATCCAATTGATAGTTGGCAGCCCTGACAGCAGGAAGTGGACTGATCCAAACTTATGTGTCTCTAGTGCATCATCTGGGATCTCTTTGTACATGTGTGCCATGGAATTGTGACCCATCTTCTTCTTGGCATATACATCCAAGTCATCTTCATTCTCCTCTGGGGCATTGATCAACTTTTCCCACTCCTCAATAGTTGACTGGTACGTTGTACCTTCAGACATCCACACTATCCTGCCATCTAGATAAAAGTGTGCTGTGGAGTAGAACTGCATGATAAGTTCATCGTTCCATTTGGTGAGCTTCTGCCCAACAAAGTCTGCAACTCCCCAAGCAATAAAACTGTCTTGCACTCCAGGATAGTGCTCTACATTTTCCTTCATGTAGGTCCAGTCGACCCACCTCATGTCACAGCCGATAGGCTTCGTATCCAGCAGAATGGTCTCATAGAAGTCCTGTTGTTCCTTGGTGTGGAACCTGTAATCCACAGCAGTCCTCCTTGTGGCATATGGATCTGTCATCCTCCATAGCCTCAACCCATTGTCTCTTCTGATCTTCATGTCCTCAGCCACAGGATGAGCATCGTTGTGGTCTGGGATCTTGGGCTTAAGCTTCCTCAGAACTTGTCCTTCTTCATCTTCTTCATCAACTTCAGGCACTGGGGCCTTATTCTTCTCAGCAGCTGGAATACTCCTGGTATTCCTCTTTGGTGCAGACTTGGCCTTGGTGGCAGCTTTGGGTGCTTCCTTGGGCTTAGATGTGGCAGCCCCTGATCAAATAGCATCACCCATAAGCTTTGGTACCTTGGGTGCTGGTGCAGCAACTTCTTCTTCCTCTTCCATCATGGAAGGTCTCCCAATAACTCTGACTGTGGTCTTCTTGACCCTTTCTTTCCTTTTCTTCCCTTCAGCAACAACTGGCTCTTTGGGATTAGGCTTTTCAGGTATCTGAGTTGATGCTCTGACCTTTGGCATAGGCTGTCTACCTGCTGGCCTTTTGATTTTCAAGCCAGGCTTTGTGCTTTGTCTTGAGAGCCATATTCCTTCTTGAGCACAACTTTCTTGGAAGTAGCTTCATCCTCTTCTGCTACATAATCTTCATCTTCAGAGTCTGAGGTTTTCTTCTTCCTTTGTCTGGTGGCATCTTTAGGCAGATTGCTTGGGGTGCTCCTGCTACTATCATCTGAAGAGCTGGAGGGACTAGTGCCCTCACTCATGTGCACCTGCTCCTCTGGCATGTTCTGACTGTGACTCTGGTCTAACATGCTGCAAATACTGACTGTTGACCCTGTGAAGAGTTTATAGATGAGGTAGAGTGGATGAGCATCACAAAATGCAGAGATTTTTGCAAAAAGAATGACTCAAAAATTCAGTCTTAGTTTTCCACAGAAAGCATTTCGGATCAACCGATTTTCAAACTCGGTGATACCGAGGCTGTTTTGGAACCTAAACTGATGAACTCGGTTGGACCGAGTCATAGTTCGGTGGCACCGAGACAGCTAGGGTTTCACAAAGTCTTAAAATCAGTCTCACCGATTAGCAATTCTCGGTCAGTCCGAGTCTCACTAGTGCAATGGCATAAGCCAAATCGGTGGGACCGAGTTTTGCAACTCGGTGGGTCCGAGATGGTTTCGGTGGAAACCTGACCCTAAATTTTCGAATCAAAACTATTCTATGGATTGCATTGACTGGATAGGAGCGTTTCAATCGTGGCTAGATTCATTAAGAATACAATGTGCTAGGAATCAGACGGGGAAAGCACAATGATCGAGTCCATACCCTAGTGCGGCGGAGACTCTCTACGGCGGCAACGGCGGGGTTGAATTCCGTTGACGGCGATGGAGACCAGCGACTGGAGGCGGCTGGCGATGAGGAGATGATCCGGAGACCACGGAGGCAGAGCGTGCTATTGCGCGGGCGAAGGGGTTCGGAGAAATTTCCAAATTTTTGCCCGTGACTATATATAGCCCGATCCTGTCGGTGTGACCGAGTGGAACAACTCGGTGGCACTGAGATGCAAAACTGTGTACAGTTATTGCAACTCGGTGGCACTGAGATGCAAAACTGTGTACAGTTATTGCAACTCGGTGTGACCGAAAAGTTCAAATCGGTTGCACCGAGATCGAAAACTTAGATCCGCTTAATGATCTTGGTAGGACCGAAATGGAGGAATCGGTTAGACCAAGAATCACAAAGAAGTTTTGGAAGTTTAAGTCTATGACGAATCGGGGACTCCGAGTGCTCCTCACATAGAGTGGTTCGAATCTGACTTGATCTTATTTTGTGATGTAGCATGAATAGAGTTTGAGACGAGAAAAGCATAGATAGCTAGAGAAGGTTCTTAGGCATTCTTGTCCGTCCACTTGGTAAAAAGAAAAGAAACCAAACAACCAAAACAACAAGTGGATGTCCTCGAATGAGTAAAGTATGCACCAACATGCTCACACAATAAGATGACAAATGAAATATGTGGCAAAGCATGCACAACCAATTCTAGCATCTATCAAACAATTGGCGATGACTAGGTCATCTATATATGAGTATATTGACTTAGGAGTCAAATGATAAACATTTGATCATAGGTCATACTCATCGTTTAAGCTCAAGTGGGGTTACCAGTTTTACATAATGCATTGACGTGTTCACACCATTAGAGTTGCTTTGACTCAATCCTTAGAGTTAAGCTCCCCCTAGATGTGAGATCCCCCCTTAGAGGGATGAACTAACCTTGGGTTTTGTCGATGATGACTTCATGTAGGTGTTGAAGATGTGGATGCTCAATGTTGATGTAGATCTTTCGGATCAATCCATTGGAGTGAGTTGCACTTTCAATACCTACATGGGTTAGTCCCACAAGGAACAAACAAGAATATCCATAGACATAGAGTGATGCACACACAAGATGATGTCCATGAACACATTAGGTTACCTTGTCCCTTGCCTTACCAGCATGAGGGTTTGTGACTCCTTGAACTAGTGCAAGATATGGAAGTTGATTGCACTTGTCCTTGCCATAATGATTTGAGTGAAGAATGTTGGCGGAGTCACCCTCAATAACTCTCTAGTTCTTCTTCTTCGGGATCCACATCATCTTGATGGGAATCCTTGGAGTTGTAGTTGTACTTGATGAGGTAGAACTTGACGTAGTCTTGGGAATCCACTTGACCGGGACCTTAGGTGATTCTTCAAATGCATCAATCTCTTCTTGAAGCTTGTCTTTGCCTTTGTTCTTGTGGTCTTGTGGTGGAAGATCATCTTGTGCTTGTGTTCCCTTGAAGGAAGTAGGATCATACTTCTCCTGTTGAGGAACAAACTTCGTCTTGGGGTATTGATCTTCTTCCCACTCAACTCCATTGGCATTGAACTTTCGTTCAAAACCAACACCTTGATTCTTCCGGTGCCTTCCTTGCTTGCGTACAATTTCCTCGAATTGCTTACTCCCGGCAAGGCTCTTGTATACACCTTTCTCTATAATTCCCTTCAATAAGCTATTTTCTTGCTCAAGTGTAACTTGGCTAAGAGAATCATCAGTGGAATCAAGAGAACTACTAGAAGCAACAATATTGGATTTGACATTATTATTGTTACTACTAGAAGAAGAATCTTTCTTGTACTTGTTACTAGACTTGACTTGAGGCATGTAAGTAGATAGGAGTAAACGCTTGGCAATGTAAGAAGAACTTTTCTTACGAAGATCATCATTGATTGCTTTTAAGAACTCATGCTCTTGCTCAAGATTGAGCTTTTCAAAGCGTAACTTCTCATGAGCCCTTAAAAGTTCTCGATGATTTTCGAAGATAGTTAAATGAGCCAACTTAAGAGTGTTTAGTTCTTTAGTTAGAAGCTCAATCTTCTCCTTATCATTGTCATTCGTTTCATCTTGATTAGCATGATTAATTGACGTTTCATCATAGTATTCATCACTAGATTTGTCAACAAGTAAATCATCATCACCTAGCAAGTCATCTTCATCAACATCAAAATCAACATACTCAGGGTGTGTTACCTTAGGACCTTTGGCCATGAAGCATCTTCCAATTCCTTCATTTGGTGAATCAAATATGTCGTAGGAGTTGGTTGACAAAAGTGCTAGACCGGCAACACCTTCATCTTGTGTGTATTCGGAGTCGGAGTGATAGTTTCTCTCGGAGTGATGGTCGGAGTCGGAGCCGGATACCCATTCACCAACATGAGCTTGGTGTCTTCGTTTTGGGTAGCTCTTTGATGACTTGTCCTTCCTTTCCGAATCCTTGCTTCTCCGTGAGGGTCTTCGTTCATAACGACCATCTCTACTCCTCCTCTCTCTTGGTGGTGATTCTTCTCTTCTACTTCTTCTTTTTGGAGATTCTTCTCTTCTTTTGTAGGGTGCCGTACACTCATTGGAGTAGTGTCCGGGTCTCCCACAATTGTAGCACTTTAACTATCGACTAGAAGATCTTTTGTCATGGTAAGTCCTTGACTTGGAGCTTCTTTCTTTGCTTCTACTCTTGTAGAATTTGTTGAAGTTATTCACCATTAAGCTCAATTCTTCATTGAAGGTTTGTTTCTCACTTGATGATGTGGGGGCTTCACTTGAGGCTTTGTAAGCACCACTTGACTTGTTGTGAAGTTCCTCCTTATCCTTAAGTGACATCTCATGAGCAACAATTCTTCCAATGACTTCTGTTTGCTTGAGATCTTTGTAGTTTGGCATCATTTGGATCAATGTGCACACGGTATCATATTTTCACTCCAATGCTCTTAGGATCTTCTTGATGATGAACTTGTCGGTCATCTCTTCACTCCCTAAGCCGGCAATCTCATTTGTGATAACAGCAAGCCTAGAGTACATTTCAGCGACACCTTCACCATCCTTCATTTTGAACTTGTCAAGCTGACTTTGGAGCACATCCAACTTGGATTCCTTGACGGATTCGGTACCTTCATGCATATCAATCAAAGTATCCCAAATTTCCTTTGCATTCTCAAGACGGCTGATTTTGTTGAATTCTTCGGGGCACAATCCGTTGAAGAGGATATCACAAGCTTGAGCATTGTATTGCAGCATCTTCAACTCTTCCGCGCTAGCTTCACGATTCAGTTCTCTCCCATCGAAGAATTCAGCTTGCAAACCAATACACACAATAGCCCAAACGGCGGGGTTATGTCCGAGAATATGCATTTTCATCTTATGCTTCCAACTAGCAAAATTAGTTCCATCAAAGTAAGGACCTCTACGATGATAATTTCCCTCGCTAGACGCCATACTCTCCTAGGTTGTGAAACCAAGGCTATGACCACCAAAAGCTATGGAAATCAAAGCAAATGGAGACCAAAGCTCGATACCACTTGTAGGACCTTGAAGTATGTCTAGAGGGGGTGATTAGACTACTTGACCAATTAAAAACTTAACCTTTTCCTAGTTTCAGAGTTTGGCAGATTTTAGCTAACTTAGGACAAGTCAAGCAATCATCACACAATTCAAGCAAGCATGCAAAGAGTATACAGGCAGCGGAAATTAAATCATGCAACTTGCAAGAAGGTAAATGGAAGGGTTTGGAGGATTCAAACGCAATTGGAGACATGGATGTTTTTGTCATGGTTCCGATAGGTGGTGCTATCGTACATCCACGTTGATGGAGACTTCAACCCACCAAGGGTAACGGTTGCGCGAGTCCACGGAGGGCTCCACCCACAAAGGGTCCATGAAGTAGCAACCTTGTCTATCCCACCATGGCCGTCGCCCACGAAGGACTTGCCTCAATAGCGGTAGATCTTCACGAAGTAGGCAATATCCTTGCCCTTACAAACTCCTTGGTTCAACTCCACAATCTTGTGGGAGGCTCCCAAGTGACACCTAGCCAATCTAGGAGACACCACTCTCCAAGAAGTAACAAATGGTGTGTTGATGATGAACTCCTTGCTCTTGTGCTTCCAATGATAGTCTCCCCAACACTCAACTCTCTCTCATAGGTTTTGGATCTGGTGGAAAGAAGATTTGAGTGGAAAGCAACTTGGGGAAGGCTAGAGATCAAGATTCAAATGGTAGGAATGGAATATCTTGTCCTCAACACATGAGTAGGTGGTTCTCTCTCAGAAATGGTAAGTTGGAAGTGTAGGTTTGTTCTGATGGCTCTCTCCATGAATGAAGAGGAGGTGGGGGGGTATATATAGCCTCCACACAAAATCTAACCGTTACACACAATTTACCAATCTTGGTGGGACCGAATCAACAAACTCGGTCAGACCGATTTCAGTAAACCTAGTGACCGTTAGGGTTTTCGGTGGGACTGACATGCATCTCGGTAAGACCGATATGGTTAGGGTTAGGGCATAACGTAAACTCGGTGAGACCGATTTTGGTAATTAGCTAACCAGAGAGTTGATCAGGTCAACTCGGTGGGACCAATTTGCTCTCTTCGGTGAGACCGAAATGTTACAAAAGGGAAACAGAGAGTTTACATTGCAATCTCGGTGGGACCGATCCGCCCTTTCGGTGAGACCAAAAAGTTAAGAAAAGGAAACAGAGAGATTACAGCCCCATCTCGGTGAGACCGAGATCCCTATCGGTAGAACCGATTTGCCTAGGGTTTGTGGCAGTGGCTATGACATTGAAATCGGTGGCGCCGGATAGGAAGAATCGGTGTGACCAATTTTGGCTTTGGGTTTAGGTCATTTGTGGATGTGAGAAAGTAGCTGAGGGTTTTGGATCATATCACTAAGCACATTAAGCAATAGGCTCATTAAGCAACACCTCATCCCTCCTTGATAGTATTGGCTTTTCCTATAGACTCAATGTGATCTTGGATCACTAAAATATAAAATGAAGAGACTTGAGCTTTTGAGCTTGAGCCAATCCTTTGTCATTAGCATTTTGAGGGATCCACTTTCATCATCCATGCCATGCCATTCATTGAGCTTTCCTGAAATAATAGTCTTGGAATAGCATTAGCTCAATGAGCTATATGTTGTTATGAATTACCAAAACCACCTAGGGATAGTTGCACTTTCACAAGTGACTCAAAGTATAGAGCTATGCTCCCTGGCAACGGCGCCAGAAATTAGTCTTGATAACCCACAGGTGTAGGGGATCGCAACAGCTTTTCAGGGTAGAGTATTCAACCCAGATTTATTGATTCGACACAAGGGGCGCCAAAGAATATTCTCAAGTATTAGAAGTTGAGTTGTCAATTCAACCACACCTGGATAACCTAGTATCTGCAGCGAAGTGTTTAGTAGCAAAGTAATATGATAGTAGTGGCAACGGTAATAAAAGTAACAGAAGCAGAAGTAATATTTTTGTTGTTTTGTAATGATTGTAACGGTAGCAACGAAAAAGTAAATAAGCATAAACCAGTATATGGAAAGCTCGTAGGCATTGGATCGGTGATGGATAATTATGCCGTATGCGGTTCATCATGTAAAAGTCAAAACATAGGGTGACACAGAACTAGCTCCAGTTCATCAATGTAATGTAGGCATGTACTCCGAATATAGTCATACGTGCTTATGAAAAAGAGCTTGCATGACATCTTTTGTCCTACCCTCTCGTGGCAGCGGGGTCCTATTGGAAACTAAGGGATATTAAGGCCTCCTTTTAATAGAGAACCAGAACAAAGCATTAGCACATAGTGAATACATGAACTCCTCAAACTATGGTCATCACCGGAGTGGTCCCGATTATTGTCACTTGAGGTTGCGGATCATAACACATAGTAGGTGACTATAGACTTGCAAGATAGGATCAAGAACACACATATATTCATGAAAACATAATAGGTTTAGATCTGAAATCATGGCACTCGGGCCCTAGTGACAAGCATTAAGCATAGCAAAGTCATAGCAACATCAATCTCAGAACATAGTGGATACTAGGGATCAAACCCTAACAAAACTAACTCGATTACATGATAGATCTCATCCAACCCATCACCGTCCAACAAGCCTACGATGGAATTACTCACGCACGGCGGTGAGCATCATGAAATTGGTGATGGAGGATGGTTGATGATGATGATGGCCACGAATCCCCTTCTTCGGAGCCCCGAACAGACTCCAGATCTGCCCTCCCGAGAGGTTTTAGGGCTTGGCGGCGACTCCGTATCGTAAAACGCAATGATTTCTTCTCCTTGATTTTTTTCTCCCCGAAAGCAAATATATAGAGTTGGAGTTGGCGTCGGAGGAGCTCCAGGGGGCCCATGAGGTAGGGGGCGCGCCCCCCACCCTCGTGGACAGGGTGTGGGGCCCCTGGTCTTCATCTTTGGCAAGGATTTTTTATTATTTTTAACTTGATGTTCCGTGGAGTTTCAGGTCATTCCGAGAACTTTTGTTTTCTGCAGATAAAACAACATCATGGCAATTCTGCTGAAAACAGTGTCAGTCCGGGTTAGTTCCATTCAAATCATGCAAGTTAGAGTCCAAAACAAGGGCAAAAGTGTTTGGAAAAGTAGATACGACGGAGACGTATCAGAGCCCAGCTGTCTGGAGGAACAAACATACTTACGAGCTCACCTCCAAGGTCGTTGATAAACTCGTTCATGGACTCGCTGTTCCAAGCACGTCGTGGCATGTCGTCGAAGGTAAGCTTTGTTAAAAACTCAAGCTCAGAGGGCACCGAGCTCCATCCTGGGTGCCATCGATCAAAGCTCACCTGCGCGCCATCGCAGAACAAACACCGGGAAGATTCGAACACATGACTCCATTCGAAAGTTGTCCGGAACCTGACGAAGAAATCAGCTGGTGGCGGACAGACTTCGACGAGCAAGTCACTTATTTGGATGTTGTGCGCAATGCCAAGAGCTTTGACAAGGTCGTCCGGCGAGACGGGACGCCGGTCGCAGTTGATGGTTACCATCGGCACTTTGCCGCAAACCGGTCGTCAAGCGCCGCCATGCCACTATTGGAGCGACAGACGCGGCGACCGTAGGCGGACGGACCTCGGGATCTCCGACTTCGAAGATCCGCGTTGACCGGCGACATGATAGTGCGCTTGAGTACAGTGGAGCTGGAGGGGATTTGGGGAACTGGAGTCGGAATCGAGATTCCAGTGGTGGGGGCGGGGCGGAAACTGGGGATGAAAAGGTAGCATGAATTTCGAGCACACTCCAATATCCTCTCGGCGCGCAAGTGCACGAAAACACCGGTGGCGCCCACATATCGGCCTAAGAGTCCTTATTCTTTCTTTTTTGGAGTCCCTGACCTTTTTTTTCAGGATCTTTTGAGAGCCCGGCCTGAGAGTCATAATTGACCTGTTTGGCATTGCATTACTACTCGGCCCATATTCAACGACACCTCACTGGCCCAAACAAGTGTACATCATTGAAAAGACACTGAGCTCAAATTATATAACTTAAAAAAAGGAGATATACTCTGAACCTTTGGAGAATGGTGATGCCCTCATTTAGCCCACCAGTAGTTTGAGACAATAAATAGTTCGAAACAACAATATATACAACATTCAAACACTGACTTGTGACTACTACTGACATAAACAGCAAGACATGATAGTTCATAAGAAGTCTTGCTACACCACCAAAACGCACCCATCTGCAGCACTCAAACTCTCGTGAAGTAGTTCGAGACAATAAATAGTTCGAAACAACAATATATACAACATTCAAACACTGACTTGTGACTACTACTGACATAAACAGCAAGACATGACAGTTCATAAGAAGTCTTGCTACACCACCAAAACGCACCCATCTGCAGCACTCAAACTCTCGTGATCCAGACGAGAATGACATTCTAAACAGAAGCAACTATTACATAGTAAGAGTGACATAGACGAGGATGACCAAATGACAAGGAATATGCATAACAAAAGAAAGAACTACCCATCCAGAACCAGAAGCAAAGACAAAAAAGTCATTGAAGAGATGATCCAACACCATCATAATTTGCAGCCCCACTTGACGACCGGTGATCCGGAGACACCGATTACTCCACCCTTTCGATGCAACAGCCCAATTACCTATCAACCTGAAGGCTTGAACCACATCACTGGTTGTCGTAATTGAGACATCCAAGGATCAAAGTTAATCTGGATGCCTTTGTCATTCTCACCTTCTTTTGGCTGCAGGCTGTATCGTTGACAATCAGGGGAGTTTGCTCCCGAACTCCTAGGGCTCGCCATGTACGTAGACACAGTTTTCCATAGCAAACAGAGCCTCTCTGCCATCAAGGTCCCTGCCAACGGTGATCTCCTGGTTAATCGGATAATTGAGTCCGAGAAACAGAGAGTGTGAACCAAGGCTGTTCACCCGCCTCCAACTAAAAAATCCTAAAGGCCCCAACAACCTGGTATCCTTCTCATAGACGTAATAGCCATTGTCCGGATACTCACGTATTACACGGTGCTTGTATACAGTGGGGGTTTTGCAATATAACTTTTCTGGCTCATGTGTCCGAATGATCATCAGTCTTTTGCCGTCGTCTGATCGAGTGAGGAACCAGTTGTGCTTCCCTGTTTTTGGCAAAGGTGGTGTGATTACAAAGGGCAAGAATCGTAGGGACACTGCATCATATCAAAAAGGACATGCATTGTTAATGTAAGATCAGCATTGTTAGAGTATGAGTAGGATAATGCAAGAAACATCATTGATATGTCCTGTTGGAACCGGGAGGAAAACACGAGGAAATGTATCTGGGTTCGAAAATATAGAAGTCCCATCCATGGTTATACTCATGTTATCTACTTAATCGATTCTTCACAGAAACTACCATGTCATGCATGTTATGTAATCATGTTCTGTCCTCACAAACAAATTCTTCAAGGTAACTAATAGACCATGCATTGTTATATACTCGTGTTAAAGTGGGCAAAATTTTTGTGAGGATATTATTCTAGCCATTGATTCTTTGAAGGCGGATATAGGTATGTATACATGGTAAGCATTGCAGGATTTCACTACTTCCAAATATAGAGTTCTCCATATGCACATTTACTTCCCTAATGTATGGTTAGATGAAACCAACAGTGTGGTGCATGTTTCTACGTCATGAAAATGAGGAAACTAACATGGTCATTGATACACACTCATATTTAGTAGTAGTATATAGATTACTATAAATAAGGATAATATCCATATATTCCTAACCGTTTGATTATTCAGGGTACAAATTGGTTGTAATGACATGGTCACAATCGCATGAATTAACTCATTCCAAATATAGCTGATTCTGGCGTCTCTAATATATTGCCATAGTTCTACTCAAATTCTGCTCAAACAGGGATATGCCAATCATCACAAAAAGTTCAAACAGTGTCATGGCGTCATCATTAACATGAGACGAAAACAACTTACACGCGTCGTCCCAACAATACGTGGTGCCATCTACTTTGTCGATCGCGTAGATGATGCCATTGTGTTCAATAGCATCACAAAAGTGTGTGTCAGCTTTGACGATGATCCACTGCGAGCCGAGTTGTCTCCAGCTAAAGAAGGCACCGACGTAAATATAGGCAAGTTCGCGGTCGAACAAGGCAATTAGCTTGAAGTCTGGGTAATTCGCATGTCGTGTGGGCACTTGGCAGATTACAATATTCTGCAAAACAAGGTCCGTCCAACTGACGTAGTAATCTAGATGACTTGGACAGCGATGGTAATACTCTATATAATCCAACGGAGGAAGGATAATCTCATGGGAGGTCTGGAAGTTCACGAGCACCAACTTTTTACCGTCTTCTCCAAGGCAGCCATCGATGGGAGTTCATGCCGACCCAGTACATACCTGCCAAGAAGTTTCGGGCGATGGTGATCGGATCGATGTCGAGGGAAATGATGTACGACGACCCACTACATACCTGCAAAGAAGTTTCGGCTAATGGAGATCCAATTGAAGTCGTGGGGCATCATTCACGCCTCCGTAAAATGGTGAGCCAATCTCGCAAGACCAGATAGCAGCAAGCAGGGTGTCTGGAAAAGCTTAGGCCTCGCTTCGACGATGGCCGTGTGCATGTCCCTCGAGCATGCAGCCAGCCGCAGGGCGCTCAACATATCCATACACGAACAACAGAGGTCGAGGATGTCACTGGGGAGATTGCTCAAATCGCGGCTCATATGGATGCTGCACGGTTCGCGTTTGGCCACGGTGGAGTTTGGAAGGGGGCTTGATTTACGGGGGAGAAGGATGTCGGTGCTGGAGCAGCTAGCGAGGGAATAGTGGTACTGGGGAGGCGAGTGAGGCGATGGTACACGGGGGCACAGTGAGATGGAGACGGAGACGGAGACGGAGAAGGAGATGGAGATGGAGTGGTGCTATGGAAGCGCAGAGGGAGACGAGGCGAGGCGCCAATGTCTTTGTCTGGCGGTGACAGATCGCAAAGTGCATAGGGGTGAGGCTGACTTTGGAAACCGAACACACCGCTGGACTAGTGTCGGTAGCGCAGGTGTTGTCACTTCACTGTGAGGACCGGATGAATAGTATTTTGACCATCAAGTGTACCATAGTTGTAGTACTACTACTACTAGTAGTAGTAGGAACAGGAGTACTCCAGTATTGTATAGCGGAAATAGGTCTCCCGTGCTAGCATGCCTGTTCACTTCATCGTTCAGGTATCATCCATATTGCGAGCAGAACCAAATTCTCGTGCATGCCCAATCAATGCCCTGCCGCGATGCATGCAGTGGTCGTTCTGGTGCATCAAGGACGGCATGCAGATCGTTCCACACTTGAGAAGAGGAAAAATGGAAAGGTAGAACACGGCAGCAGAGGAAGAGAACACTGGCTAACGAGGCTGGGAAGGGATCGAGCAGGAAGTTAATGCTCCACGCCTAAATGTTTTGGGAAAACCTGATTTTCATAAGGTGACTTAAACTCACCTAAACGGAGGGAGTATTCCCTAACCAGAGAATGTTGTGTCTCCCACTCACGCACTAAAAAAAACTACGACACATTTTTTATCTGTTTGCATAGGTCCCACCTATCGGGAAGGATGGGCACGCGATACTGCAACAGTGCGACTCATCAGTCTACCCGCATAGCATTTTCATTTAGTCTACCTAGCCGTCTAATCAATCAAGATGCACGCCACTTCTCCCATTTACTTCTCCATCGGGAACCGATTCTCCTCGGCTTCTTCACCTCCCCTTCGTCTTCATTTGCATCCAAACCCCCTTTGCGTTCGCATTGTTTTAACCTCTTTAAATAATCATCTACTACTTCAGTTAGACTAGCCATCTAATCCTAATTTTCCAAACCATAGCCCTCCGTCCCAGCGGTTCCAAATGGCAAAAGAGATCGAGATGCATGTTTTTAGCGTACAACATGTCCTCGTCGAAGGCTCGATGCGCATAGTTGCCACCGTCACC